>OX596077.1:106952538-108152538 GCA_951394005.1 Protophormia terraenovae | reverse complement strand
GTATTGCTTAGGAGAATTCAAAAATCAAATCGGTTAATATTTGTAAAAGTTATAAGTCCCGATATATTTTTCACTCTCGAGCTAGTCAACTTTAGTCCACTGTAGCGGCTCTCGTGCTGCAGCTACAGACTCCATCTAACAATATTCTGAAAGTATAACTCCTCCTCTATCGATGTTTCAAGTTTTATCTAAATCCGTTCAGTGGTTTCAAAGTTCAAGACTTATTACCATTTATTTTGCTTTTGGCCCCACTGTGCACAGTACCAACATGAAAAATGCTTTAAATTTTCATAGAATTGTTAACTAGGAGCTTGTGTTAATGTCTATCTATTTTTACTTTTTATTCCTAGTTTCAAAGAAATAAATATTATTCTATTTAATTCGCTGTTCGTTTACACTGACAATTGGGGTTTAGTTTTCTCATAAATTTTATTATTATTTCATCTTTTTTATGTTTATTTGCGGGCAACTTAGTTTTCTAACTTTAACTAGATTAATTTGAAATTATTCATTTATTTTTTAGCTCATAAACTTATTTTGGTTTTGTTTTTATTTAGTTTCAAGTGAAAACTAACAAACAATTTAATCCTTTTCAAAAGTTTTACTCTTAAAGTTTGTTTAATTTAAAAAAAGTAAATTTAGTTTAGTTTAGTTGAAGTATATGGTTAGATTGAAGAGCTTGTAACTCCTTATTTTATAGCTTAATTATGCCATAGGAAAGTTAAATAAACTAAATAGAATTTAACTAAATCATGTTTAACAAAATTTTACCCAAAGTTAAAGCTTAACTGTATGCAAAATTATTATTTTGTATGAAAACAATGTATAGGTGGTCTGGATATTTTGTAATTGTGTATGTGCCTGTAACACACAGGAAAAGTCATCTCACTCCTATCCCTAAGTATACCGTTGGTCATAGTGATTCACTTTCTACGTAGCATGCACAGTGCTTTGATCCCATACAACGATGGGACAAAAATAGAAGGAGTTGTCGTAGCAAATTGAAACTTGGTACACATATTACTTTGAGCTTAGGATGAATAATTACGAAGTTTTGAAAAAATTGGCGCAAGCACACGCCTACCTTCCATATAACCTGAAGTTAAAAAACTAAATTTTTTCTAAAATACTGGTCTGAACTTTACCAAAATTTGTGTCAGCTATTAGAAATATATCGCTTATACATCTATTAATGTTTTAATCGGAGCAAGGACACGCCCATATATCCTGAAACTAAAAAACGGATTTACTGCGTGAATACTAGAATTCCACCAAAATTGGTGATTACAGCTAAATATAGATTATTTATGATTCTGCATTTTTTATTTAAATCGAAACAAGAACACGCCTTCCTCCCATATATCCTTAAATGAGAAAAACGCATTTCTGGCTAACACACCGTTTTTAATTTTATAAAAATAAAAGGAGGTGTTGCAGAAAATTAAAACATGGCACATATAATACTTTAAAGAGTAAATATATACAAATTCTTAAAAAAATCGGAGCAAGAACAGGCCTACCTCCCATATATTCTGAAATGTGAAAAGTGCATTTTCTTCCAAAATACTGGTCAAAACAGTAGCAAAATTTACTATAGCTATTGAAAAGGGGTTTTTTATGGATCAGACAATATTCTATTTAATAGGAGCATGGGCATACCTTTAAATATTATTTTAATTTCTGCACCCACATTTTATGTTCAGTAAATCATAATTTGCCTAATTTCGCCCGATTTCCAGTCCAAAATTTTTATTCTTTTAGCTTTTAATGTTTAATTAAATTTTAAAGCAATGTCGATTTAACAACACGAAATATTTCAACATAAAAAATTTTTTAACTTTTGTTAAATTTAAATTTAAATTAAAATTTAAAAATTTTTTGAATTATTTTTGTTTTTAGTTGTGACGAAAAATAGGAAGTAATTCTTCTTTTATATATTAAAAAACAATACTAAATTTTAGAATCAAGTAAAAAAAAAATTATAATGATGATGATTTTCAGATCCCGACAGAGCAACTGAAATAACAGGTGTTGATATAAATCTTATTTCAAGATTTAAAACAATTATCGACATAATGAACAAATTGATGCTAGAAAATTTGGTGATTATGCGAAGGAAACTGTACGAATATATACAACCAAATATCCATGGAGAAATATGTCTGCAACAGTTCACAAAATCCTTTATTATGGAGAAGATGTCATTAAGCATCATTTAGTAACACTTGGAGATCTATCATCTATATCGATCTATATGGGAGCTATGGTAAAATATGGACCGATCTTCGAAATATTTAGCACTAACATTTGTATTTATATTAAACTTATTTGAGTCGATTATTAACTTGATACTAACATTTTAGTGGGATTTATGCTCGTTAAAGTGATTTTCTGCAAATGAGTTTATATGGGAGCTACGGTCAATTATGGACCGTACGGTACACAGATTTAGACTAACATAAAACGTAACATAAAACTTATATGTGTCAAATTTCATTAAAATATTGCTTTATTTAAGGAATTTATGATTGTTAAACCCTTTTCCGGGAGGACATTTGTTTGGGGGCTAGGTGAAAAATGGACAGATCATAACCAATTTCAAAAGACTTCGTCTCCGGACTATAAGAACCCTGTGTGCTAAATTTCATTAATTTTTGTTTAAAATTGTGACATGAAGTTTGATTAAAAAGTTTACATGGACGGACGGTTAGACGGACGGACGGACATCGTTAAATCGACTCAGAAAGTGAGTCTAAGCCGATTGGTATAAATTAAGGTGGGTCTTAGACCAATATTCTTGGGTGTTAAAAACATCAGCACAAAAGCATAATACCCTCCCCACCTATGGAGGTGTAGGGTATAAGTATTAAGTTACAATCCAACAAAGTCTTTTAATTCGATGGTTTTACTTAAAATGTAATTTTTAGTTCAAAGAATATTTTATAATTTTGAAGAAATTATATTTTTCACTAAATAAACAAGTTTGCAATCGAATCGCGCCTTATTGTCTCTGTTTGCCAGCAACAGAGCAGAGTTTATGAACTATAATTAGAGACCAGCAGAATTTTCTGTCCCGTTAATACTTTATCAAAATTTGTGACACCTCAACCATTTCAGTTACTTTGCAAACTAGTTTTGTAGTGCTTCAATATTTGATCAGAGATGCTTGTAATGAACATCCGTTTTCTTAAAAAGTTTCCTGTGTGTAAGTCTGTTTGATATCAATAGAATATCGAATTTTACACAATTACATATTTTACATATGTAGAGTGAGTTTTATTAGATTACTTCTCTTTTCTCATTTTCTGTTTCCTTAATTTTTCTTTTTTTTTAAAAGATAAAAAAAAAATATTTTTTAATGTCATGACTTTTCAATACGTATGTAAGTGTAAGTGTGCACATAAGAGAAGATGTGGGTGTATCCTTTTAAAATATGATTGTTCGATGTTATATGCGTGTGAAAATTTTTTATGCACATATTTAAAATGTCAACGAATTTATTCCCCTTTGAAATTATTTTAGCTAGTATTTAAGGTGTTTTTATTGTATTTCGTTATACTTTTATGTTGAAGCAAAGAATGAAAAAAGTAACATAAATTAAAAAATAAAAAATTAAAGCAAACAAGTTAGAATGTTATATTCTGTTTGACAGAATCCTTGAACTTTTTGTACAAAATTTTGTTGATGTTTCACCTTATGTGGGAGTTGGTGGTAAAGTAGGCGGATTACTCCCATTTTTGGTTTCCTAGTTTATATCGATCCTCGAACTAAATGAAACTAAATTTCATTGTCGTAAAGAGATATCAGCAGAAAAGTATGAACTTCATTTACAATGGACACCCTATGTTATTAGTATTTGGCCTAAAACATTTAAATTAGGGGTAAAAATATTACAGGTGTTACAATAGATAAAACTAATTTTAATCAGGATAATTATTACTAATTTATTTATTTTATCTTAAAGAATTAATTTAGATTATGTTATGTTCACATTTGTAAAACATTTGACCAAATTTGCGTGACCACTAGTTTTACATTGTTTACCGTTGTTTGATCTTGCAAATGTTTTGTAAGAGAAAAAAAAAGCGTCAAACAAGATTGGGTAAAATTTTAGCCATGTGATTAATAATAAGTAAAAAATATATTCCCATTAAAATGGTAAAGTTAGAAAATGTTTTATATAGTGGTTACGTAATTTTGCTCAAATATTTGTTTGTTTAAACCATATTTTTAAAACGATAGAAATCATACTTTATGAATATTTAAAAAAATATACATAAAGTTCAATTGAAATATCAGTATTTAGCACATGTTTTTTGAAATAAAAAGCTATTTTTTTAAAAAATCTATCTATTCGACATTCGAAAAATAAAAATTTTGAAAAAACCTACAGCACATTGACTAAAAAAAAACGGTTTTAAAGACTGTTGGAAAACCGAGTCGATCACCCTAGTACAAACCCATTTTACTCAGTACTTTTTTTGTATAAATTTGTTGATACTGTTGCGTATGAGTAATATACTTAATATAACACTTATACATTCACTTGAGATTTCATTCATTTAAAATTCGACCTCGCTTAGTGGTCCCAAAACGTATTTGTTTGGAAATAATTCTGTAACTTTAGAAGTGCTGGATGATTTTAATTAAATTTCGCACGGACAATCCTGAGGTGTATTTCAATTGATTTGGAGGAGCACAGGCCTTTAAAAAGTCTGGGGGACGGCGGGTGAACCCCCAAAGTTGGTCACCTCGGGTATGAAAATTTTTAAAAAAATCGCCAAAATTTCATATATAATTTAATTGATAAAAATTATGTTAGTCCTTATAATTCTCTATAAAAACTACCTTTACATGTGTTGGATATCCTATTTTACTTTAAGAGATATTTGGACCAAAGCAAATTTTACCTCGTCTTTTTTAATTTATTTAAACTTGGTGGCCTTAATTTGGACCCTAAAATTTTTCTAAAATATTCTCTGGACTCTGTACAAAATTTTAAATAATTTTCGAGCAAGAATGATATAACTATGTGGTTTAGGTAAAATGTTATATTTTTTTGAAATATAAAATTTTTAAAAAATTGTGTTTTTTTGGGATTTTTTGCAAAAAGGTGGTAAAATTTGTTCACTTTAAAATCCATTATTTTCCTCTGGGCCATAAATTTTTCTTCATGTTCCTAAAAGAATGCTTAACATAAATGCATGTAAAATAAATCCGGGGGCAGTTGGGGTAACAGTAAGGTTGCCAGAATTGTTTGGTAGTTTAACTTGACATTTCGAAAAATTTAACTTGATTTTAAACAAATCAACTTGACATAACCACAAATGTTAAACAAAAAAAAATTAAACATGAAGAAAATTGTAGACGCATCAATTATATCAAAAAAATTTTAATTTTTTCAACAAAATTTTATTAGGAACTAAAAAAATCATTTAAACAAAAAATATATAAAACTCAGAGTAATATAAATGTTTTTATTACGATATTTTCCACGACGGCGCACTTTTACACAATTGTTTATCACATTGGCAGTTGCCATTAGCTTTTATTATTTTATTGTTTTCACTTTTTATTTTTGAAACACGGAATTATGGATACCATAGTTTACAGCTCTATTATTGGCATAGAAATCCAGAATTTGTCTACGATATCATTTTTGTTACTAAAATATTGTATTACATATGGATACGTTTTTATATTTCCAATATTTGACGCGTCACTGCAGATTGCAAAAAAAATAAACTTTCTTTTAAGGCACTAGAAACTTTTTCTTGTAAATATGGAGCCAATAAGTTTCTTGCAATTTTACATAATTTGACATGGCAATCTAAACTGTTATAACTAAGTCCATGTATTATTATTATGAAAAACAAGTAAGAATTCAGCCTTTGAATCAAGGGATTCATTCCTTAATACTGCCGGTACTACAAAATTTGAAATGGATTGTGAAATTACGCTTTTTAATTTTAATTTTTCTCACAAATATGTTTGATATTAAGTACTCACAAGTTTCACGATAAAATAAAGCTTTAAAATCATTTCTTGCATTTATTGTCAGTGATGGGCAAAAATGCATACAATCTATAACGGAGAAAACCGTACTTTTTCTATTTGACTAAATTTATTATATTTTTTTAAGAAATTTAAATTGTAGAATATTTTAAAGTAGTTTAGAATATTTTTAGCTTGACAAATTGTATTTTAACTTGAAACTTGACAAAACCTAAAATATATGACAATCGAGCTCATTCAAGCCCGTCTGGCAACCCTAGGTAACAGTCTCCCCGCTAGCCCTATCAGAATTTTGTTAATTTTAATTTAAATTTTTTTAGTTTTTGTGAAGCTCAAAAATGTCAAAGCTGAAATTAACAGCCTGTTTTTATAAAACGAATGAGTTTGTGTACGAACGATTCATCTACAGACGAATACGTAACAAATTTGGTTTTTATAAGTTGCACGAACAAAGTATTCCGACTCTCTTTTAGTAAAATTTCTCTCTCACATATACGGGTACTGTGTAGGGTTTAGAGTTTCCCGTGATATTTCGTTTCCCGGGAAATGGGAATGAAAAACTCAGTTTCCCGGGAATTCTCGGGATTCCCGGGAATTTTTTTAAACTTAAATTATAAGAAAAAGAAATGATTTTTTATGAAGAAGATTATTTTTTTCTATTCAATGCTGTAACAAAACATTATAAATAATAATAAATTAACAGAAAATAAAATAATATTAAGCAATTTTAAATATTTCATACAAATAAAATACATAAAATTAAAATTAAATTTATTATCCCAGTCATTCTTTTAATTAAAAGTATTTACAATAATTAAATTCATAGACTTAAATTCTTTGACTTTGCATGAATTTATTACATAAAGGATAAATTATTTAAACAATTCATAACCAATTAGATAATTCAAGCTTAAAAATATATTGAATCATTCAAATTTTCTTTCATTCAAATCTATTACGAATTAGTTTAAGAAAATATGTGTTTTGATTAATTTTGTAAAATATTAAAAATTAAATGAAAGAAAAACAGTTTCCTTCAATATGGAGAAGATTTCAATTAACAAAAATTTAATTAATTCAATAAAGAATTAATAACATTTAAACAATAGTCTTTATCTAAGTCTAAACCTCATATTTTTAGGTTAATTTTTCATGCTAAAAATTAAAATTAAAAAAAATGAAATTGAAAAAAGATTCGGCTGTGCCGAATCTTTGATACCCTTCACCATATTACCATCTTACTATCTTATCGACATCATATTACCATATTACCGACAAATAATAAAATTTTCGCCTTAACGTATGCTTTCATATTTTCACATATTTAAATCTAAATTTTTTTCAAACTACGAAAATTTTAATATATAAAAAAATACAATCATAGCAGGCTTTGTTTTTAAAAAATAAACAACAACAATTTCATATTTATTTATTTTTTTATGTGTGTATATACAAACTGACTGCATATACAAAGAACAACAACAACACTGTTATTCATTATATTACTTCTGTTGCTAACTAAACTACTTGTCTTATAGGCAAAAACGTCACTAATAGTCATTACAATGCTTAATATACATGTTTGTGTATGTATTTATGTATATTCTTAACAGATATGTTTTAGTTTTAAAAAATAAACAACAACAATTCCATATCTATTTATTTTTGTACAGACTGCATATACAAAGAACAACAACAACACTGTTATTCATTATATTACTGCTGTTTCTAACTAAACTACTTGTCTATACAAAAAACAAAAAACGTCACTAATAGTCATTACAATACTTAATATACATGTTTGTATGTGTATTTATATTCTTAACAGATTTGTTTTTGGACCATAACTCTGTTGATTATAAACGAATTTGATTTATTAAAAAAAACGAAATTTTATAAAAACATTTATGACTGATCTATATAAAAATAAAAATCTGTAGCTTGAACAAAGGCTTCAAAAATAAAAAATTCGTTTTCCCCGATATCTCAGTTATTACTGAACCGATTTATTTCATTTTTTCAGAACAAAAATTCAGAAAATAATTTCCGAGCCCCCTTTAAAAATTCGAAGTCCCTGGTATATGCAGAGGCTTTAGAAACTGAAAAACCGGTTCCAAAAACCGGGTTTTAAAGCATATCTCCGCCATTTACAAACCGATCCTGCTGATTCAAAAAACCGAAATTTTATAAAAATATTTGTGACCGATCTGTATAAAAATAAAAATCTATAGCTTAAACCAGGGCTTCAAAAAATAAAAAATGCGTTTTGTCCGATATCTCAGTTATTATTGAACCGATTTATTTAATTTTTTCAGAACAAAAATTCAGAAAAAAATGTCCGAGACTTCTTTGTAAAAGCGAAGTCCCTAGTATATACAGAGGCTTCAGAAACTGAAAAACCGGTTCTAAAAACCGGTTTTTTTTAACATATCTCCGCATTGTATGAACCGACCTTGCTGAATTCCAATAGCAAAATTCTCGAAAGCATTTCCGATCGTTTGATATATATATTATATATGTCAGTTATCGGTGGGCTTCATAAACGCCATTTCAACCGACACACGGACGGACGGACGGACATGGTCCTATCGTCATCATTTCTTACAAGGATCCCGAAAATGTCAACTTTTTTGCTCTCCGACGAAAAATGTGGGAATTACAAACGGAATGACAAACTTATATGTATATACCCTTTACACCTTTGGTGAAGGGTATAAAAAAAAAAGGTAAACCTTAATCTATGGTATAAATTTCATTATAAATAGTTTTTCTTATCATTTTAATTCGTTCTGATTTAGTGAAGAAAACCACAAAACTCGAAAATTTTTAAAATTGGTTCTCAATTGTATCTGATAAAAATTAGTTATCATTTAAGATAGTTTATAATCTTCCGGAGCCAAGGTGAGATTTAAATGGTAGATCATCATGAAAATTTTTAAAATAGTATAGAAATATGTAATTAAAAAAAAAATATATTTGAAATGTTGCGAATTGACTAAACAAACATTTTTTTCATGAATAACGTATGCGGAATAAAACTGCGACAAATTTAAAAATGTTTTTCCAAGTTAATCTAGATTTTACAAACTCTTCTTTATTTAAATTGGTATACAAATTATTAGTCGATTTTAATTTTGAACTATTTGGAGTTTTCGAAATTTTACAATTTCATAAAATTTAGTATACTTTGACATTACATTAATGTAAATTCTTCATTGAGACGTCAAAAATAGAAATATTTTTGCTATAGGATTATAAAACCACGTGAATTTTAAATTTCCCGTTTTCCCGGGAAAATTTAAAAAAAAATTTAAAAAAGTAGTAGGGTCCCGGGAATTCCCGGAAAATTTTCATCGGGAATTCCCGGGACCCTACTACTGTGTGAATTGTGAGAGAAATAATGCAAAGAAAAAACATGGAAATTTTACCACTAAATTATGAAATATTTAAGCATTTTTGCATTGTATTACACTTGCACACAGGTTTTTACAATTTTTTCTTACACTATTAGCATTATTTTATTTCTAAAAACGGTAAATTTTAAGCAAAACACAAATATTTTATTTTTACTAATTTTTGAAAATTTGTTTTGTTTTCTTTTATAATTAAATTCTTTAACAGAGTTTAAATTTTTGGTATTGAAAATTCAAACAAATTAAAATTTAAAACATTTTTATGTAACTCTATGTGTATAAGAAAAATATAAAAGCACAAACACATTAATATTTTTGTTACTAACACATACTTAGAGTTAGGTACTTTTTTACTAACACGCTCTTAGAGTTAGGTACTCCTGCCAAAGAGTCGGACTACTTGTATATACTTTGTGCACGAATTCTTTCATGTTTCATTACGTTTTGTCGTTTGAAAATTAAAATTTTTTGTTTTTAAATGTATTTGACTTTTGTACAAAAATTATTTGTATGAGATTTTAATTGGAATTATAGTAAATTAATGGCCAATATTTAGTGGGATAATTATCTCACATCACTATAACATCTGCAATGTACAGAACAAGATAATATAAAGCAATTTACGAAGTTCATTCATTTAGATGCCTAAGTGTCCTCGTGAACAAAAGAAATCTTGCAAATTTAAAGATATGCTACAGTAATTTTACACGATTTTAGTATATGGATGAAGAACATTAAAACGGTTATTACGCTCCTTTATTACTCGCAAAATGTTGTATATATGCATAAATCAAAATGAAGAATTTTACAATGACGGACTAATAATTGATCATAACACCCGTACAATCGTCACTTCTGAAATTCAATTTTTAAGTCCATAAATCTTATCGTAGATATTAGTATCAAGATACTATTTTTATAAATTTTGTAATAACCAAAAGTGCATAACAAAAAATGTGGGTATAATTGACCTATACTTTCACATTATTTCGCTTCTGAAAATTACATTAATAATATTAACCATAAATATATATGATATATATAGAAGCATAAATTCCACTTCTAAATTTGATTTGAAAAGGGCGAAAATTTAATTTAAAATTTAATATCTGAAAGTATTAAAAATCTCTTTGAAACACATACACTGATGTGGTTGAACTTAACCTTGACTTCCACAATTATCTCGATCTTACATTTATTTATATACCCTTTATTCCCGTTAACATTACTTCCAAAGAAAAATACCTTGATTACATACCTACATATGTTCGCTAAAAACACAAAAAATATTTAATAAGCCACGCCTCTTATAACGACAGGGTGACCATTTTACTGAAAAAGGTAAATTTTTGAAGCAAGCTTTACCCGAACTGGAATTTAGGGGTATTTCGGAATAAAAAAGTCGGAATCTATTTATACTCTTCTTTTAAGGAGAACTTTTTTTATATTGTACTAAAATTTTATAATGATATAAGCTATTGATATAGATTTTATATATAAATATATAAATAGTAAAATATTAGAACAAAAGTTTTTTATTTGTAAAAAAAAAAAGTGTTATTAAAAAAAAAATTATTTGAACTTATGAAAAATCTATATTTATTAAGCTATTAGAGTCTAAATTAAGGCTCCCAAGTTTAAATAACTTAAAAAAGACGAGGTCAAAAAAAAGGATATCCCACACATGTAAGCATACTTTTTTATAGAGAACTATAAGGATTATCTATGTGCAAAATTTTTTTTCAATCAAATCATAAATGAAATTTTGGCTATTTTTTTTTAAATTTTCTTACCTGAGGTGACCAAATTTGGAGGTCCACCCCTTATCCCCCAGACCTCCTAAGAACCCATGCTCCTCCAAATCAATTAAAATGCACCTCAAGATTATCCTTGAGAAATTTCATTCAAATTCATGTAGTAGTTCTAAACTTACAGAATTATTTCAAAAAATTCGTTTTGGGACCACTGTGCCTCGTTTACATAAAATAAATACATATTTTTTTTTTTTTTATTTTGTGAAAATTATGTTATCAAAAACAAAAAATTTATTTTCTTTAATTTATTTGTTTAAATTATACATTTTAAGTTTTTAATGAGAAAATTGTATAAAGCAACTAAACATTTACAGCCGTATGCAAAAAAAATTATTAACTTAGCTTTCAAGTACACTTTTGTTACCCAACACTTAAAGGCTAACAAACTTTTGTTAAAAAAACGTATGCAAAAATATTGTTTTAAAACACAAAGTTTTTTTAGCATTGAAAACGGCAACACTTGTATTATTTCCCCTCTTTATAGTTAAAGTTGTACACTACCGAATATTAATACATTCGGTTAATCAAATTTTTGAAAAAGCTTTTTATTGTTCAAATATTAAATTAATTATTTTTCAAATATTGTTTCCATTTTTATTATAACTTAGTAGAAATACAAAAAATAAAAGAAATAATAGAAGTTAAAAAGCAAAAATATGACAAATTTTATGGAACGGATAAAATAAGTATTCGAACAACAAGTTTATTTTATTTGTTTTGATTGAACGTACATCACTAAAACATTTTTTACATTTTTATTATTTTTTATGTGATGTTATGTGAATTTTTTAGATTTTTTCTCTAAATATTTGTCTGGGATAGACAAATCGGACCTATAATGAATAAATATATCGGTCTTAAGAAGAAGAAAGGTATAGAAGACTAGAATAGGGGGGGACAAGCGAGAATTTTTTGCAAAACACAAAGAGAAATAGGAAATTTATCATAATGTCACTTGTAGTAAGTTTAATGTAAGTTCATACCTACTTGAAAATATTTAGATTACGTTTTTATATTTAAGTTAATAAACGTTTTTGCATACAGTTTTAAGCAATTTAGCTTAACAATACTTTGTAAAGCTGAAATAAGTTTTTTTGCATACGGCCGTTAATGTATACTATTATCGTAATAATGTCATTTCTACATAGCACATAATTGCATTTTACTAACACACTCAAAAAAAAAAAAAATAATAATAATAAAAAATATTTTGCAAAATCTAGTTCAATTTTATTATGGTGGCATTTTAAACTTGATTTTGATTTTATGAAAAATCTAATTAAAATCTACAAAATTAAGTATATTTGGCGTGAAATCACATATGTATATATATATAAATGAGCAATTACAAGCAAATATTAATTATATTGAATGTATAAATAAATATTAAAATTTATATATGTATTTTTTTCCAAAAGTTCACAATTTCTAACAGGAACATGTCACTAAATTATTTTAAAATTTATGCACCTGTTTTAATACACTGAAAAAAATCAATAATATGTATGTATATAACAAATGAAATTTCATTAAATAATCTCTATTATTTAATGAAACATTTAATTTTAAATAAATTATTAATATTTATTTATTTTTCTTTTTTTTTTCATTTACATAAGTATATACATAAAAAAAAAAATAATAATAAAAATAAATTAATTTTTAACAAACATCAAGTTACAAAATATTAAAACATATATGTATATGTATGTATATATCCAGTATACATTACAGTGCCTTGATTTGTATGGGGACAAAAAAAGTTGCAAATGTGCCCCCCTAAAATTAAATATAGATATGTTTTTAACTCATTCCCAAATATTTCGGTTCAGTTATTTCATTTACGTTTGGAGGTTTTTTAAAAATAGCTGGACCATTTTTAAAAAACCTATGGTTTTCGATCAACAGTAAACACAATTTTTAACTTTTTTGTCAAAAAAAATTACAACATATGATAGAAAAACGACGTCTAATACATATTGAGTAAAAAATATTTTAAAATTTGTTTTCATTTTCGCGAAATTAAAAATTTTGTAACATTTTCAATGATTTTATTTTAAACAGTATTTTATTAAAGTTTGAATATTTTGGACATTTTCCATCTTAAATTATATTTTAGGGCATCATTGGAAAGGTCTCATTAAATACTATTGATAAATGGATTCATTTAACCCTTTAGTTGCACAAATAAAATTTTGGGATTTCCGGTCCATAATTAGTTAAGTTAATTTTAACGGAAAATAAATGGTTAGTTAAGGATATAAATGTCCCCAAAAGCATAAATTGATCAAAAAAGTTGTAAATTCGCTTAAAACAGCGGCTATATTTCAAAAAATCCTTTTTATTCCATTATTATCGCGGTTTTAAATGAACTTATTATGTTTTTCATAAATTTATCAATATTTTAGTGTAACTAAATGCATAAATTGACCCCCTAGCTCTTAATGGGTTAATCTTACGTGTTATCTTCAATAACAGCAGGATAGACCATTCCTATAGTACATTAAAACCTAATATATTTTGAAAAATTTCCGAAATATATAAAATTACATATTTGAACAATAGAAATGTGATAAAAAATTTTAGTAAAATCTTAATATTCCGCGACTGAAAAGAAATACAATAAATGAAAATTTAAATTCACGGTAATCCTCTATTATAATTTGAAGTTAATTTTCTTATAACTAAAATTTTGATAATAATATTGAAAGAAATACGTAATTTTAGAGGTGTTTTGAAAATGGTCCAGCTCACGTAATTTTTAACATTGAGGTGTAATATTTTAACATACTAATCTTCATTTCTAGAGGGGTACATTTGCAACTTTTTTTCGTAAGGCACTTTAGTATACACACATATGTTAAAAAATTAACTGAGCGGCAAAAAATTTTTTTGTAGCAGTAATTTTCACATGCACATACGTGCATACATAGTATATAAAAAGTCAACAATAATTTTCTTTGTATAATAATATTTTCATTAATTTTTAATGTTACAGACTTTTAAATAAGCAGTGACTATTAGTAATAACAAATTATATAAAATACTACTTGCTCTTGCTGGAAATAAAAAAAAATATGTACATATGCACAAACCTAAATATACAGTAACAGACAATAGTTTGTACACATAACAGCTTTTGGCTATAAAATACCTTTTAATTCTTGCATAAATAAAATTTTAATTTTAGTTGATACTAATAAACTCGCACAATGGCTATAAAAAGCCACTATATTTTTAGAAATAATTCTGTAACTTGTGAACCGTTAGATATATCTCAATAAAATTTCACATGGTCAGAGCTGAGGTGTTTTCGAGATGACTTGGAGGAGTACGGGTTCCTACCGAGTTGTACCTGTACTTTGTGCTCAAGGATTACATGGACAGCCAGCCAGCCATCCGTCCAGCCAGCCAGACGGACAGACGGACATCGTTAGATCGATTTAAAAAGTGATTCTGAGTCGATTTGTGTACTTTAAGGTGGGTGTTGTGGGGTGACAAAACAGATATAATAGAATTTGTTCTGTGGATGTCGAACGGCTCTTGACTGAAAAAAGAAGAGTTCGAAGAGAGTGGCAACTGCACAGATCCCCTCAACTCAAATCGAAGCTAAGAGAATGCCAAAAGCGCCTTAATAAGCTACTAGAGTATCAAAAAACTGAATCATTGAATCAATATTTGGAAAACCTAGATGCCACCCCGTATTCGAATTACTCACTATGGCGAGCTACGAAGAAGTTAAAAAGACCAGTTACAGGCCCCCTCTACGAAATACAAATGGAGGCTGGGCAAGAAATGATACCGAAAAGGGGAATCTGTTTGTTAGTCATCTAAAGAACGTGTTTTCCCCAAATTTATCAGATGACATAATGGAGTTGCCACTTGTTGTACCCCGTTTTAGAGCAGTTGAACCCCTTTGTTTTGAGATTCGAGAGATCGACAAGGCTATTGTTGATTTAAACTCCAAAAAAGCACCTGGTATTGACAAGATCAGTAATAAAATGCTTTTGGAGCTACCCCGGGTAGCAATAAGAATAATACTTTTTATTTTTAATGCTATATTACTCCTTGAATATTATCCACCAGAATGGAAGGTCTCATTGGTTATAATGATACCTAAGCCCGGAAAAGATCACACTAAAGTAGAATCGTATAGGCCTATTAGCCTGTTGTCGAATATATCAAAGCTATTTGAGAAGCTATTAATGAAAAAATTGAAACCGATAGTGAATCGTTTCGATTGTATTCCAACACATCAATTTGGTTTTAGAGAAAAACATAGCACCATAGAACAAACTCACAGGCTTATAAATGTTATATCTAAGACATTTGAAGAAAAGAAATATTGCTCTGCTCTCTTGATTGACGTTTCTCAAGCCTTCGATAAAGTATGGCACGAAGGATTATTATTTAAAATTAAACAATATTTACCCACAAATACGCATAAGCTGCTAGAAAGCTATTTAACTCATCGAAAGTTTGTTCTTAAAGAGGGAGACTTTATAAGCACACCGCAGTCCATTGAAGCAGGTGTACCCCAAGGAAGTATACTGGGTCCCTTTTTATATTTAATATACACTTCTGATATGCCAACTAATAGTCGAACCCATATATCAACATTTGCAGATGACACAGCTATACTAGGCATTCATGAAAACCCCCAAGAAGCATCTAAACTCTTGCAGGATCATATACTATTTTTAGAAAAATGGTTGAAGCAATGGAGAATAAAAGCGAATGAACAGAAATGTATACATATTACATTCACATTGCGGAGAGATTAATAAGATAACCGCAGCACCCTGGTATATAAAAAATGATAATATTCACAAGGACCTCAATGTTCCTATTGTTAAAGATGAAATAAGAAAACACGCAGAATCCTATTTGAGGAAGCTTGAAGTACACCCTAACCCACTTGCTCGAAACATAATAAGAAGCGATGGCTACAACCGTTTGAGAAGAAGGAACACAACAGACCTCCGCCTAAGCTAAACTCTTTGATTACATATAGTTTTTCGTCCGACAGTGGTTGGACATAATATAAATTAAGATTTAGAGTTAAGATTTGAATTACTTATTGTTAGTTCACTTAATTTAGTGAAGACCTAATAAATAAATTTAGATGAAAAAAAAAAAAAAAAAAAGTGGGTGTTAGATAACCCTTTCTATGCGTTATAAACATCAGCACAAACACATAATACCCCAACCACTTATGGTTGTGTAGGGTATAATTATGAGTAATAATGATTAAACCACTATATTTTCCAAACTGGAACCGATATTCACTTATATTTTTCTGCAAACGATCCCAAGATATGTCTTTTATTACTCATGATTTTTAGAAATTTTACACGAATATTGCTTTTTTGCTATTTACGAAATCGTGCAAAAAATAAAATTAATTTTTTTTTTTTTTTTTTTGTATTTCGATAAGTATTTGAAGATTCTGTAATTATATTGACATGTGAAGATAAAGGCAAAGCTCTATTTTTAAGATTTTTGCTTTTTTTTCAAACTCAAGAAGTCAAAATAACCATGTAGGTATATCTACAATCCACAGCGGTACAGAATCGAAAATTTTTCGAAATAAATCTCTAACTTCCAATCGGCTGGTTGGATTTACATAGACGTAGCAGAGGTGTGTGCAACAAAAGGTGAACTCCACAATACTCCTCACGAGCGGAGCTATTGGGGCTCAAAAAAGAGTCTGACATAGAAAATTTGTAAACCCTTGCCAATTTTTTTCTTTCTTATCCGATTTTAAATATTAATCGATATCTTTTACAGAACCGAAACTATCTAACTAAAAAAATCGAATTTATAATTTTTCTGATTTTTGCAATTGAAGAATTTTTTTTTTTTAATAGAAAATATTTTTGAGAAACTTTAAATATTTTTTCTGTAATAAAATCTTTGTTAGTAGAGATATCTTAACAAAATTTATCGTATTAAATGAGAAAGTGTAAAAAGCTTTTTCCCAATATCACAGAGATTATAATTGGAAATTCTTAAAAATTACCCTTCTACAATGTCCATTATGACAAATTCTGGAATGAAAATTATTCCATTATCTGATTAAATTTCTGGACGAAATCAGAATTAATACTGTTCTTGACAGCCGATCTTCGGCGGAACACAGGGGTATTCAACTTTGGCGTATTTTAAACCCAGGATTATTGTCCAAAAATTGCGAATTATCTCCGAAAATTTTTGGATAATTTTTCATAGAAAATATGACAAAAGTTTGTGTGGAATTTTTATGCGATTTTTCTATATTTGCTTTGGGCGATTTTATATTATATCCAACTTATTATTCTATTGCACCATTTTCACTAGGAGGAGTTAAACTTTAAGCATGTTTTTTTCTTTTTCTTGCTTAGGAGAATTCAAAAATGTAAAAATATTTAAAATCGGTTTATATTTGTAAAAGTAATAAGCCCCGATATGTTTTTCACCCTCGAGGTGGTCAACTTTGGCCCACTGTAGCAGCGTCCGAGCTGCAGCTATAGACTCTTTCTCAATATTCTGAAAGCCTAACTCCTCCTCTATCGATGTTCCAAGTTTCATCTAAATCGGTTTAGTGGTTTCAAATATCCAGACTTATTACCATTTATTTTGCTTTTGGACCCAAAGCGTAGCTTGGTTTTTATTAAAAAAAAAATCTACGCTAACGAAGTAGCGGTTATACTGCTTGTAATAATGATAAATCAAATGCATTAACTTATGATATTCTTTAAGACTAAAATAAACAGAAAAGATCTCAGATGAACTTGAAAATCGGTTATAATTCCGTCCTTCGAAAACGAATTTCTCTGAGTTACAATACCAATCTGAATCTAAATCGGTTCAGTGGTTTCAAAGATCCAGACTTATTACCATTTATTTTGCTTTTGGTCCCACTGTGCACTGTATTATAAATTCTAATTGTGTTAAGTTAGAATTTTATAACTATAAGTTTTTGAAGAATACTTCAAAAATCTTAAATACAGTGCGCTTTGCTACCCCATTGTATTGAAATAAAAACATCGAAATAAAATTCAAAAACAAACAAACACAGATTCTCTTTTATTTAGATAGCCCTTAACCTGATCTTGCAGTACTCCTACGTAGACCAGATAAAAACTTAGTAGCCTTTTTATTTAGAAAAAAACAAAATTAATTACTAAAAGTGAAGAAACTCGTAAAATTCAACTATGATTCCTATCTTCCGTTGGAACAGATAGAACACCAATATTACAACATTGGTGTTCTGTCCATAAATCTTTAATTTCACGTTTAAAAATTAATTATTATTACAAAAACTTCAAAGAGTAATATTATAATAACGAAAAGTACCTTCTAACTCACTTAGGACTACATGTAGTTAAGTTCATGTTTCTAGGTTCAATATAATACAAAAAATCCATTATTTAATTTTAATAAAATTTAATTTCCCGATTTTATCCCCTTTTTGGTACTTTTTATTCCCGCCGAATTCAACAAAGATTATACTTCAATGAATTTTTAAATTATACTGGGATGTAATGTTAAAATATTCACATGTATGTATCAGTAAAAAGAAGAAAATATTTTGTGAAAAAAGTAACAAAATCAGGTACGATTTTTACCCCTTGTATTTCAAATTTTCGATAAGATACTAATTTGATGCACATTTTATTTCTATGCTTACTGGATTGAAAGATAGATAGGGTTCCAAAAAAGTACCAAATTACAGTTTTTATCCGTTTTCTCCCTAAAAGAGCCGAATTTCAAATACCAGACATTAGTTTAGAAGATATAAGGTTACCGATTTTACCCTCTAAATATTCGAATTTCAAACAATCCCATCTTAGTGGATCTATTCGATAGTAGACGAATCTACAGTCCATATTTCATCTTACTAGCCTTAACCGTTTGGGCTGTGCGATGATGAATCACCAAGTAAGTCAGTCAGTCAATCACTCAGTGACGCTTTTTTTTGGAAATAATTCAGTAACTAAAGAACTGTTAGAGGTATCTCAATAAAATTTCACATGATCAGAGCTGAGGTATCTTCGAGTTGATTTGGTGGAGTGCAGGACCCTAGCGGGTCAGGGGGGAAGTGGGAGTTCCTCCAAAGTTGCCCATCTCTCGGTAAAGCGATTTTTTTTTTAAATCGCCAAAAATTCATTTATGATATGACAGAAAAGAAATTTTATATATAGAAAGTCCTTATAAATCTCTACAAAAAATAGGCTTACATGTGTAGGTTATCTCTTTTAGTTTAAGAGATATTCGGGTCGAAATAAATTTTTACCTCATTTTTAGCCTCGCCTTTTTTTAATTTTGTAAACTTGGCGGGCTTTATTTTACCCCTAGAATTTTTCTAAAATGTTTGCCAGATTCCCTATAAAATTCTAAATAATATTGCTGCAAGAATCATATTATTATATGAATCCATTAAAAAGTTATATTAATCTAAATTTGGAACTTTAAAAAAATTTTAAATTTTTTTGGTTTTTTTTCCAAAAAGGTGGCAATATTTATTCAGTGATAAAATTAGTTTTTTTTTCTGAGCTTTATCATTTTTTTAATGTTTTCAAAAAAAATCTTAATGTAAATGCGTACAAAGTAAATCCGGAGGAGTTTGGGACAAAGGTTTGCCCACGAGCCCTATACAAATTTTGTCAATTTTGAAAAATGTTTTTTTCTTCTTTTTTTGTTATTTTCTCAAATCGCAAAGCTGAGATCGACTTAAAATTATTTTAATTTTTTAGCCCTATATGTAAAGTATACACCCAAAAAGTATTTTCTGACAGAGGCCCCTTATAACGACAGGGTGACCATTTTAACGAAAAAAGTCAATTTTTGAAGGAAGTTTTCCACGAACTGGAATTTTGGGTATTTCGGAGTAAGAAAATCGGAATCTATTTATTCTCTTCTTTTAAGGACAAATTTTTTATAGATTCCCATTTTCTTACTCCGAAATACCCAAAATTCCAGATCGGGAAAAGCTCCTCCAAATCAACACCTCAGCTCTGACCATATGAAATTTTATTGAGATACCTCTAAGGGTTCTTTAGTTACTGAATTATTTCCAAAAAAAAAAAAAAAAAAGCGTTTTGGAACCACTGTGTGACGTTACTCTTTTATATATATAGATTATTATTATACTATTTCTAATAAAGAATAATAAATTTCCAAGTAAAATTTGCATAAAAATTATACAAGTTGATTATCGTTTAATTACTATTGAAATTTTGCTTTTGAAATTTAATTTTTTAACACATAAATTACGTAAATATTATATAACTTTAATTATGGTACATTCAGCTATAGTCTGGATGATACTTACGTATTTGGTACATTTCGCATTTGTCGCACTGTCAAAAAGACAATTATAAGCGTTCCATTGCCCAGTACTCCAACAATAAATATAAAAGCAAATAACACTGGTACAATATATGTTTCTGGACGCATAACATATGGTACATAAGGGGTTTCTGTTGTTGTCACAATATCATCCTCCAACGATGTGGTATTAAATATGGGCATTGTTGTGGCATTAACGAAATTTTCAAATATGCTTGCAACACTACTACTACTACTACTGGTAGTAGCATCTGTTACCATCATACTAAGACTGGGATTTTTGTTATTTAATGCACTACTGCTATTACTACTGTTGGAACTATCCAGCCAGGTGTTATTCCAATATTCTCCTGCTATTAATGCAGAAGCTGTTTTTTCTATTTGTAACCATGAATCATTAAGAAGTGTAGTTGCAATGGTGGTTACTGTAGAGGCAGCTGAAGGGTAAGTAATAAAATTCTGTGTGTAATTGTTGTTACTGTTATAAAAACTACTGACTGCCGCAGTATTAGTTTTGGCTGTTGTAAAAGTGTCTGTTATTAAAGCTGACATTTTTGTTGCTTTTGTTAGTTGTATGTAATTGTTGGTTGTTTTTGTTGGCTTTTACTTTCTGCAGATTTATCTCTCGTGTTCTTGAGTACTGTGTAAACTTCATAAATGTGTCACTCCTCTTCTTATTCTTATGGTAGTGTTGCCTTCACTTGTATTACTTCAACTATTCGTTGTTGTGTTTTTTATTTTATTTTACAAAATGTTATAAATTTTTCTTGACGCTTTTTACCTTAAGCGTGAAAAAAGGAAATAGAAAACCATGACATATATGCTGCTATATCCTTTTATTTATTTTGGCTTTTACTTGTTTATGGTGCAGGTCTATAAAATAAAGTAAGAAATATTTTATTACTATATATGTAAAGTAACATGAACTACTTTATAAAGTAGAAAAACGAACAGCTAAATACTGAGTATAAATTTATTTAAATAGTTAATGAAACAATTTTTTTTTTTAAAAATTATATATAAAATGAGAAAATAAATTAAAATAAAATAAGAAAAAATCCTTAAGTGATTGCTTTAAGTGCAACAAAAATATTTGAATAATTTTAGTTTTAATATTATTCCCAATCTGGAGCACGTACAGCCGAAGCATTTGGGGAGAATTTTATTTTTATTATTTTGAAAAAATTCACTGAACAGCTTATGTTTATTTAGCCAACATAATACTATTTTAAAGCACTTTTTATTATTTAAAATATAAACTAAAATAAGAGAGGAACTATAGTCCGTCAAGACCGACCATATGATATCCTACACCTTTGTGTATGAGCTAAAAATTAGACCTGTGGCCAATTGTAGATCAACACTTTTACTCAATGTAAAATAAATTATACAAATACAGAACAATGCATTGATACTTACATCTATATGATTTTATGACCTTTAGGGCGATTCCCGGAAGTGGGTTTACATGGTAGCTATGGTAAATTATGGACCGATCTTGATGATATTTGGCACAAAGATTGACACTTATACAAAACTCCTTTGTACCGAGTTTCCATGTAAACCTTGTGAACAAAGTACAGGTCGGAATTTTAAAGATATCTTGATGAAATTTGGCACGAATAATTATTTTGCCACAAGGACGAAGCCTATTAAAAATTGGTTATGATCGGTCTATTATTTCACCTAACCCCCCATACAAATTTCCTTACGGAATAGAGCTTTACCGATCATAAATGCCTTAAATATAGCAATATTTTTATGATATTCAGTGCAAAGAAATTTTTTGTAAGTGTCTATTTTTGTGCCAAATTTCATCAAGATCGATCAATAATTGACCATAGCTCCCATAACTCTTCCGAAAATAAATTTAACGTGCATAAATCCCATACAAATTTCAGTATCAAGTTAATATTCGACACAAATAAGTTTTGCTTAAGTAGTAATCACAGTGCCAAATTTTATGAGGTTCGGTACATAATTTATAATATCTCCCATATAAACCCACTTTCGGGAATCACCCTAAAGCGTATAAATTCATATAAATGTTAGTAATAACGTAATATTCTGTATTTGTATATTTTATTTCACACTTAGTAAAATTACCGATCCACAATTGGCCACAGGTCTAATATATGACCCCTCTCCAAATTTTGAATCACATACATGATGGTATAGGGTATCATATGGTCAGGATTGACCGACCATATCTTTCGATCTCGTTTTAATTGGAGTAATTTTTACCTTTAACAAATCGTTTAAAAGACTATTTATTTTATTATTTAATCAAATTACACTGGCCAACAAAAAAAATTTGTTTCGTGCTCCTTCAAAAAAAAATATGTGGACTAGATGAAATTCCGCATGCTAAATTCAAATCTGCTTTCAGTTTACTCCCATCAGGTTGAGATTTTTTTTTATGGGCGTGTCTAATATTGCGCCCTAAATAAGCCGATTACTCGAGTATATTTCACTATAAATCCAGAACGGTATGAATGATTGATATAAATAATACACCAAAATATGTGGAATAAAATTGGCTTTAAGTCACTCTACCAACAAATTTTTATCCGCTCAATAGTTTAGGAGATATTTCGAAATAAGTGTCCGAAAAAAATTGTTCATGCTAAATTCAAGATTTCTTTTTTTTTACTAAAACTACTTTTTAAAAGTGAAAACTTCAAAAATATTTCAGTTTATCATCTTTATCTCAAAGCTGGTAAAACTACGAGTAAATAAAGCCACGTATCATAAAAATTGATGCACAAATCTTGATTGGATTCACAGTTAAGTTAGGATACCCATGTATACCTACAGTTAAGTGGAAATACACTAGTGGGCAAAAAAATTTATTTTGTTGTTTCTTTAATAAAAAACAAATAGGTGGATTAGATGGAATTTAATGTGCTAAATAAGAATCAGCTTTTACTTTTTTACTATCACTTATTGATTTTTTTTTATGCGCACCTTAAGCCAGTCACACTTGTATAACACGAGAACGGTTTGTCTAACAAGATTAAAAATTAAACTCCAGTAAATAGTGATCTAAATTGTCTTTGAGCTGAATTTACATAATTTTTTATCCAGTTAATATTTCCGTAATTATTCGGTAATTAGTAGAGAAAAATTATTATTATTATTATTATATTTTTTTTTTTTTTTAAAAAATCGTGAAAATTTTGATCCATAATTCTGAAATTCTTGATCGAAGAAAAAATATTGTTAACATACCTTGAAGACAATTTTCGTATGCATCTTTTGATGTATCATCTATCAAAATCGTGTAAACGGTTCTTGAGTTATAGTATAAATTTGACAAACCATTCTCGAATTTTATAGTGTGACCGCTGAATAAGGTTACGATATTAGTCATGCACCTAAAAAAAAATCAGATAGAAAAAAGTGAATGCAGATTCTTGTTTAACTTGTCAAAATCCACCTAGTCCACCTATTTTTTCTATTTTTTTTTAAAGAAAAATTAATTTTTGTTTTGCCCATCACTGTATTTCTATGCAATTGTATGTAACATGGGTATTTTTACTTAACTGTGAATAAAATCACGATTTGAGCATCAATTTTTAAGATACTTACCTTATTTTGTTCGCAGCACTACCAGCTTTAAAATAAACTGTAACATTTTAGATGTTTTCATTTATTAAAATAAATCTTAGTAACAAAAAATCTAAAATTTTGCGTGAAAATGATTTTTTTGCTCACTTATTTCAAATTAACTTCGAAACTATAGGGCTGAATAGTTGAATGATTTGAAGATATTTTTAGTACGCATCTTTTGATGTATCACTTATGTCAATCGTACATACCGTTCTTGAGTTATGAGGAAATATACTAAAGTAATAGCCGTACCATGGACGAAATATTAGACACGCCCATAAAAAAAAAATCCAGACCTGATGAAAAAAAAAACTGAAAGCAGATTCGTGTTTAGCACATCAAAATATATCAAGTCCAACTATTCGTCTATGGGGGAGGATTTTTTTATCGACCAGTGCTAGTGAATGCTAGAAGCTTTTAACTTCATATGAAGTCTCTTGGTTTCAATATGACGACTCTAAGTTAGTCGCCTATCTAAGTGAATACAAAGGTATGTAACATGATCTGACTGGGGTATATTTATATTATTATGTGTAACTGGTGGACAGTTTCCTCTTCTGAGGGTGAATGTGGTTACTTTTCAATTCATTTTCAACATTTAATTTTATATAATATACCCTGGTGCCAAACTTTGTCGAAAGCTAGCGCTATATCCAAAAAGATAGCTGAACAATACTCCTTTAATTCAAAACATATCCTTATCTCTCAGAAGAGGCAAAACATGTGCTAAGATTTTTTCGATCTCACTCTTTATAGTAACACATGCACGCAAAGAAAAAATATGGTTCAGGTGACCATAAACTAAGAGCAACATACTATGATTGCAATACATGATCCCAGGTTACAATAAGTATATATGTACGTAATCATTTTTCTGATTCCATTTAATCATTTTCTCATCGTTTAATGATTCGGTTTAATCATATCTATAACTTTTTTTTATAATATTTCTTCCGATTTCCCAATTTTTTTATCATTTAATAATCCCATTTTATCATATATATAAAAGAATTTAATCATTTAATATTCCCATTTACCATATATATAAACGAATGTAATCATTTAATAATCCCATTTTATCATGTATATAATCCTATTTTATCATATATATAATCCCCTTTTTGTAATACTGAATATATTTAAAATGAAGCACATTTATCTGAAATTTTTATTTATTTATTGAGAATATTGAACAAAAATTTTTCAGGTATAAAAATTTATTAATTTTTAATTATAAAATTATAAGTTATTAATAGTTTTTTATATAATATTTATACTCTACATATTAATTTTTAACATATATTTACATATTCATTGTTTAAATATTATTTACATATTATATTTTACAATATTTACATAAGAATTTAAATCAACAGTTTTATGTTTTCTTTGGTAATGCAAATATAGCCAATAAGATTTGATTATAAAATTATAGAATAGATATTAAAAAATAAAAATCCTCATAATCCTGCTGAAAGGCTTGAAAATGTGAGTTAAATCCATGGTTTGAAAGCCTTTGACCGCAAAGATAGTAAGATTCATTAGAGCAATATATGTGGTTTATATGACCAAATAATGGAACGTCATTTTCATACATTTCAATATGGAAAACCATTCCTGCATATCTCAGAACAGGACATATTTTTCATTTATTTTTTTATTTTGTGGTTTTATTTCACAATTTTTTAAACTTAGAACACAAATAAATTGAACACTTTTTAAAAACACACAGCTATACCGTTTGCCTTCTAACAAACTACTGAACTTATACACAAAAATGTGTATTCAATAGTTATGTAGAAAATAAATATGATTAACGATAAAAATCAAATTATAGTCCAAAACAAATATTTTATATTTGAGAAAAACATAAACATTTTCAAATACAAACATTCAACAGTTGTGCAAAACAAAATATGACTTAAAATCAAATAGAAATATTAGCTAAATGGTTGTAGAATTGACTAAATTTGTAAAATTAACTAAATGATTATAGAATTAACTAAATAATTGTAGAATTGACTAAATGATTGTATTTATTCATAAATATGATTTCATATAAACATATTTAAAAACATATTATAATTCAGTGAACCATATTAAAATTTTAATTGTGGGTAATCATTAAATGATAAAACAGAATCATAAACGTTGATATGATGATCACAGTATATTTAAATCAACGAGAAAACGGCTATATAATCATTGAATAGTTGTGGTGATCATGCTGTAACCATGTTTTTTCTCTGCGTGTGCAAGCATATTTTTCATATATCTTATCGAGAGCTTTAAGAATATGTAAAAAAATATTTGAAATTGCATAAGAAACAAAAACTTGGCAAAATTTTCGTGCTAATTACACAGATTTATATACAAATATTTCCAATCAATTTAATTAGGACAAAAAAATACAAATTAAAAAATATATAGGAATTTTCTAATTATATTTACTTAAATACTTACATACACGCAAAGAAAAAATATGGTTCCTGTGACCATAAACTAAGAGCAACATACTATGATTGTAATATATGATTCCAGGTCACAATAAGTATATTTGTATGTAATCATTATTATGATTCCAATTTATAATTTATTAGTAAGGTTCATAACCTTATTAATAACTTTTAGTAAGTTTTATAAACTTTTCTATTGCTTTCAATTTCATCATGTTTTTATCATTTAATAATTCCATGTTATCATATATAAAACTAATTTCATCATATATTTAATTCCATTTTATCATATATATTATTCCATTCTATCATATATATGAACTAATTCCATCATAAGTATAATTCCACTTTATCATATATATATAGTCCCATGTTATCATATATATAATTCCATTTTATCATATATATGATCCCATATATTCATATTTATATTCACTTGTATCACGATATGTGGTACATTCATCATACTGAATAAAAACAAAACTTGTCAATTTATATTTGTTCATATATAAACTAAATGAGAATTATAACTACTGGACTGATACACAAAAATGTGTATTCAAAAGGCATTAAAAGTTAATGGCTTAATGGTTGTAGAATTAACCAAATTTGTAAAATGAAATGAATGGTTATGTAATTAACTAAATTGTTGTAGAATCGACTAAATGATTGGATTTATTCATAAATATGATTTCATATATTTAAATACATATTATAATTCAGTGAACCATATTAAAATTTTGATTGTGGGTAATCATTGAATGATTAAACAGAATCATAAACGTTGCTATCATGAACACAGTATATTTAAATCAATGAAAAACGCCTATATAATCATTGAATAGTTGTGGTGATCATGCTGTAATCATGTTTTTTCTGTGCGTGTACATATGTACACATGTATATCAAACATTTTTATAACATTTCTTAAACTTTTACTTTTATTAAATTCTTTAGCCACCTGTTCATATGTGTTATTTACAATAGCTATCAATTTATATTACGTATACATATGTACGTAGAGCGCTTACAATTTATTTTATATTTATGTATTTCTATTCTGCTAAGTACTTATATATACTTTTTATTACAATTTAAAATTTATGGAAAAAGTGAAAGCTTGAAAGGTTTAAAAATAAATTAAAAATGAGATTATTCAGCAATTTGTATAATTTTCTTTAAGTTATACAAAAAGTAAACATTTATGATTTAAGGTTATATTTAAACTGTCAAAAAATTTTCCAAGATATTAGCAATGTATATAATTAATTGACTTTTGAAAAGAATATACATACATATAATAAAGTTTATGATGTAGGTCACTTTCTTTAATGTGTATTTACCCTTCTCTGTCATTTCTTTTATCCTACTTACTTACTTAACAGAATCTTCAAAATTTTTTGAAAATTATCGTAATTAATTACTTTATTCTGCTACTGCAGAATTTGTTCTTGACATATTTTTAATTTTTATTTAGGATTAATATTGAAAACATACTTTTTTTGTTGGCATTTAATTTGTGACCCTGTGCAACTCAAAGGCAAAAACTAATTATAAAAATATCAAGGGTTTAAGTTGAAAAGAAATCTTAGCATTTTTATTAAGTTTATTTTCTTTTTTAGTCTTTATTTAAAAAAGTAAATTAAAAAGTACCTACTTAAGTGAGAAAAGATGATATGAAGAATTTTTTTTATGTCTTTTTTTTTAATGAATACTTAAGATGTAATGCACTACAAGCAACAAAATAATATTTTTGTTTTATCACATTCAACTTTCGGATTTCTTACACTGATGGAATTAACGATGGTTTAAAAATGTACGTTGTACAGTGGTTCCAAAACATTCTTTTGGAAATACATAATTGTTTTGGAAACAACTTGTGAACCATTAGAAATATCTAAATACAATTTTACAAGGTTAGAGCTGAGGTGTTTTTGAGTTGATTTGGAGGAGCACAGGTTCCTAGTTGGTCACGGGGGCAGACCTCGAAGTTGGTCATTTTGGGTATGTATATGTTTTAAACATTAGCTAAAAATTTATTATGATTATGTAAACAAATTACATATAGATAGTCCTTGTATATCTCTAACAAAAATATGCTTAGGTCGAAAGTGAAATTTTACACTAATTTTTGGTTTCGTTTCTTTTTTTATACCCACCATCAAAAAGACGGGGCTATAAAAAAATTGATTTTGTCATTCCGTGTGTAACATGTCGAAGGAATCATCTAAGACCCCACAAAGTATATATTTTCTGGGTCCTGGTTAGATTCTGAGTCGATCTAGCTATGTCCGTCCGTCTGTCTGTCTGTTGAAAGCAGGATAGGGCTCGAACGAGGCAACGTAGGGGGACGAAATTTTGAACATATATTTGTCTTATATAAGGTTTGTTTGGTATTGAAAATGGGCAAAATCAGTTAATAAACAAAAAAGTTATGGGCTAAAAACTAGAAACACATGCTGTCCGTTTTATACTTTTCTGCTGATATTTCTTCAACAAAAGCATGTACGACAACGAAATTTTGTACGTATAGTTCGGGGGTCGATATAAACTCGGAAACCAAAAATGGGCGTGGTCCGCCCAATTTACCGCACACCTCCCATATAAGGTGAAATTGTGTTCAAATAGCTCAAGGACCAATGTAAACTCGGAAACAAAAAATGAGCGTGGTCCGCCCACTTTACCGCCCACTTTACCACCCACCTCCCATATAACGTAACATTTGATGGTGGGTATAAAGATTCGGCCGGGCCGAATATAACATTCGCGCTTGTTAGGTTTTTAAAATTTGGGGGGCTTCATTTGAGTCCTGAAATTTTTTGAAGACATCTGTCAGATTTCTTACAAAATTCTAAAAAATATTGCTACAAGAATCATATGAATCCGATAAAAAGTCGTAATCAGGGGTTATTTTCTAAAAGGTAGTAGTATGTCATATTCATTCACTTCTAAAATATTTTTTTCCGGATTATAGAATTTTTTTTAATGGTTTAAAAAAATCTTAACGTAAATGTGTTCTCGAAGGCACCTTGAGCAATGGTTTCCCTAAGCCATACTCAATTTTAAAAAACTTTTTTTTTAATTTTTTTATAAAATTCTCAAAACTCAAATATAGGATTTAAAAAATTTATGTTAATAAAATACCTCCATATTTTAGATACAAACACAAAAAGTATTTACTTATTTTTCAAATAATGTTAATTTTTGGTCAGGAGAAATTTCATTGCATTTAATCAGCTTACAGCTGAATAAAAAAATAGCAATAAATCCTGCAAGTTTTGGTAGTTTTTCATATTTTTGTATGAAAAATGCAAACATGTTACAACTTGTAACATGTAACTTACAAGTGCAAGCGCAATATCAAGGTAACATCGCATAATTGTTGGTGATTTATTATCTCCTAAGCTTCTAATATTGTCGAAATGAAATATATTGGAAAGTTGAAGAGGAGGGCATAAGCTTTCAGATAAATCATCTTATAGTCACCCAGTAATAATAGGAGATGAGCTACAGGGTGTCAAAATTTACTACCTCGAGTATGTAAAAGTTTCAAAAAAAAGGCTTCTACAACTCAAGTCTGATTTCAGAGATTTTTATATTTTTTTGGCATGTTTACTCCCTAAGTTGTCTTTTACAGCTAAAGAAAAATATTTACGCTTGAATTTTGAATTTAGCTTCGACTTAATTCGTTCTTCGGAAATAAGATCTAAGACATAATAGAATAACAGAAGGTAGAATCATTAGAGAGAGTTTTCTTGTTATGTCAAGTAACAGAAAAATAAAAAACAAAAAAATAAAAAATCTAAAAACGTTTTTGTTAACATTTTAATTTAATTTTTTTATTGAAACTTTTTTTGTGCAATTTATCTGGGAAAAAAGTTGTGTAGACTACAGTATGCATATAAAACATAATGCCACCGGCTACTACCTCACCACCAACAACTTCCAATGATACCATCTATATCCTGCCATGGAGTTGTCGCAAAAGAACGTTTACTGGAGCTGTTCCGTCTAGTCCAGCAGATGTTCCGTCTAGTCCAGCAGTTACCAATAACAAGGAATATACTTGGCTTCAGAGTTGTTGGTAGTTAACGTAGAATCGGTCCACGAAGATAATCTATTTGTTGAAAAAAATCTTAAAAAAAATTTATTTATTTCTTTTTTTTTTTTTTTTTTTTTTTTTGTTTTATTTATTTTTCAGTTTTTTGATATTTTATTTAAATTTTTTTACATTTTGTTTTCATTTCTAATTGTTTGACAATTCAGGGTAAAATAAATTGAGAACACACTCTCTAATGATTCTACCTTCTATAATTTCATCATGATCTAAGATATATTAGAAAAAACTTATTTTAAAATATTTTGTAATTTGCAATACATTCCTTAAAATGGAAATTGAACAAAAAACACATAATAGACATTTTTCATGAAATCTTACATCAGTCATATAAAAAAAATGGTAGGGATTCCATTGTGTCAAAAAAAGCAGTTTTTTGATCATAATATTATACAAAGAAGTCATGGTCACTGAATGGAAACTTAGTAGTGGAAGAAAAATAGTATCTTCAGGCTGTAGGACTCAGACAAAATAGAAAGAATTTTCATAGAAATTAACCTCATCTCTGGAAGAAAAGTACCACAAAAAGTTTATTGCTTTAAATTTTTATGAGAAAAGTTGAAAGGTAGTTGAGCCTGAAGACGTATGAAGTACAAAAAAAAAAAATCTTAATAGAAACGCAAAGCAAGAATTTGGAGGTGAAAAAATAACGTGAAAGTCCTTCAGACGAATTTTTCCATAATTATGAACAGGGTATAATTAACAATGAAACGTTCGTACAGTGTAACTTTTTTCAACTTCCTGGAAAGGAATTTTATGTTGCAGATGCTAGAGGGAATATGGCAAAAAAATATCGCGTATCAAAGAAATCAAAATTCCCAAGAAAGTTTTTGTTTTGGGAAGCCATATGCATATGCTCGAAAGAAGCACTTAGAAGAAAATAATTATGAATTATATTTTCCAAAAACTTATAAAATATTAACTGAGTATAAAAATATACTTATTTATTAATTCACTGATATATGTATGTATTACATGTCTGTGTAGGTCATTTGAAGAGAGATAATGCCCTCAAAACTGACAACTTTTTTAAAACTTGCAAAATTCAATATTTTATAATATTTTATTGTATATTACGTAACGCACTAGATAATATTCGTTTATTTTGGAAAATTTACAAAAATTCGTTCTTGTAGCTTTTTAAGTATTTTTGGCGGAATGAAAGATTGATATTTATTTTATACAATACGTAAAGGTACGATCACATTATGCAAATGTTTGATTCCAATTTATTTGCCCGAACGTATACAAAATTTTTCAAAAATAATATGTAGTTTATTTTTTTGTCACATTGCGTTCATTTATTTTCCCATTTTTTGTTTGTTCAAACAGACAATAAATATAGTCAAATAGGAAAAAATTATTTCATCAAACTGTCTGAAACAATAAATTAATTTTTATTAAAATTATAACATAGAGTGTGAACATTTTGTGATTTGTGATGTGGAGCAGTTTCGATTGCTTTTTAGAAGAGGAAGAAGAAATGGAAAGACAATGGCATAGGCTGTTCACGAGCATGTGTGTTGCTCCCAATACCACCAGCGCCAAGAACCCCTGCTGCCGCTCATTTTCAGCACTGAGACTCATCAAGAGGGCCTCATATTTTCCGTATTTTTCCATTCTTCATCACCTTCTTTGGAAGATCAACCAGTGACTTCTCAAACACCACCTCCCTAAGATCCTCCGTGATCTTCTTCATATGGCCGACACATCCGTCTCCCTCAACCGACGTGGTGGCCTTCTTCCTAGGGCGCCCCGTTCTACGCGTCTTTTCGGCAGCTTAGCCAGAGGAAGCAGCACCCTTCGCCCCACCTGCATCACTAGCAGCCTTAGCAGCGACTTCAAAACCACTCTTCATCGACTTGAGCGATCCCGGCTTGAACCGTTTGCCCCAAGTCTACCTCATCCACCACCGAACTGAACGAATTCAGCTCACACTATCGCAACATAGCCGGCATTGACAACATAACGTCGTCATACTGCTAAAAGTCACATATAATCACGTTTTTGCTACAGGGATTATTCATGGTTAAAGGTGACAAAAATCCATTTTTTGCATATACGTGTATCATACGTGTATCATGTATCATACGTGTATCATGTATCATACGTGTTTCTATTACATTATCTATGGCACATTTTTATGTGCCATCTTGTAGGAATAGTCTTTTATTTGCTCAAGTATATGCCCGAAGTCTTTTCATTTTGTTATTGTAATTTGACTCTGTTGCCTCTTTGAAAATTTTACATTTGTGGACATCCCAACTTGGATCAGGAAAAGTTTTCTCGACAATATATGCAATAGAATTATAGCTATAATTATCCTTACAATTTTACTATATCGTCCTAAAATATAGCGGATACTAAAAGAACATTAAATATATCATAAAATGATTTTTGGCACCTTCGACTGCGAGTAACTCACGTAGCAAACACGTGATTATCTGTGACTTTTAGCAGTATGAATAAGGCACCAAGGCGATGATATACGAGGGCGGATCAATAAGTCCGTGACTTTTTGAATGAAACAGTGTTTTTTGCAAAACAAAAATTAATTTTTCAACATAATCACCTTTTAACTCAATACACTTGGTCCAACGTTTCTCCAGTTTTTGTATCCCTTTAAAAAAATAGGATTTTTCGAAGTCCTTAAAATAGGCATTTGTTTGGTCAATAATTTCATCATTTCCACCGAGCCATTTCTTTAGGTTTGGAAATAGGAAGTAGAGGTACCAATTCGTAGCCCAATTCATAGAGTTTTGCCATTGAGACTGCACACGTGTGCACCGGTGCACTATCTTGATGAAAAATAACTTTTTTGCTTAGCCATATGGGGTAGTTTCCTTTTTAATCCCCATTAAAAAGGTCTAATAAGTTGGTATAATAAGAAGTGAGATCGAAAAAATCTTAACACACATTTTGCCTCATAACTTTTTTCGCAATCAATATTCAAATTTTTTTTTATCTAGTTATCATGGAAAAATACTTCAGTTATTATTTTTAATAACAACCATGTTAGTTTGTCCTTATTTTCATCAAAATAAGTGACGAAAAAAATTTACGTCCTACAAGTTATTAAAAAATTAAAAAAAAAATCCAAATAGGTCTTACAAATAATTGGCCACAGAATTAAATATCGTCCGTAAAACCATTTCTAATGTTATTAAACAGTATCAGGAGAATTTGACTATTGATGTGAAACCTAGTTCGGTAAGAAAAAAGGACAACATGATATTGGGAAGGCCAGAAAATTGAAGGCATATTGAAAGGAACTCCAAACACATCTGGTAGAAAATCAGCTCAATTTTCTCAGTGTTTCGACTATTTGGTGCGAAAATTTAAAGCTAATGGGAAAGTTGATAAAATATAAAGTTCAAAAAATTCTAAACTAGAATTCTGCAAAAAAAAAAAATTACAAGCCAAAAATAGGACTCGGAATTTAAAACCAAATTTCATACAAAAATACTCAAGCTGTATAATTGACGAAGAAACGTAGGTGCTGGCAGAACCTTCGCAGCTTGTGTCTCAAAAATTGTTATTTCTAATGCTCGAAGCTATGTTAGAGATAAGTTTAAGACCCAAAAGTAGCAAACATTTCTTTCAAAATTCATGGTATGACAAGGTTTTTGCAGTTGCGGCAAAACAGGAAAGTCATTTGATACATTCGGATCTATAAATACCAAAATATGCATAAAGGAATATTTGCTAAAAAGACTTCTTCTTTTCTTAAGAAAGCACAATGTGTCCACATATTTTTGGACCCATTTGGTATCATGTCACTAAGGTAAGAAAGCTCTGGAGTGGTACCAAATCAATAACATAATTTTCAAAATTGTCCATAGCTTAGACCAGTGGAGAGATATTGAGCTCTTGTGAAAAGTGAATTCAAGAGCACAAAAAAGGTGTCCCAAAATACCAAAGATTTTAACAGAAGATGTGCACACTGTTCCAAAAATGTGACTGAAGCAACTATCAAATCTCCAAAGAAAGGGTTTTCAAAAATGGTCCACAATTTTATAATTAGTAGTTAGAACCATAATATATAAATATTTCTGTGATCTGTGCTAAATTATCAAATGATTAAAAAAATAATGAAAACTCTAAGATCTATGTTAAAAATTTTTCGATCTCACTCCTTATTCGCCATTTATTGTTTTTCCCTTTTGAAGGTAATCGATGTGGATTATCCCGCGTGCATCCCAGAAAACTGTTGCCATCCCCTTATTGGCCGACAAACTTACCTTGGCCTTCTTCGGAGCAGGTTCACCCGGAGAAACCCATTGTTTAGACTGCTGCTTGGTCTCCGGAGTACAGTAATGGATCCATGTGACGACACTTGCTCAAAATTTAACAGTAGTCTATTAACAGGTGGTACTTGATGGGAACATTGTTGCATTTCATATAGGTTCGAAAAGTCACGGAAATATTGATCCGCCCTCGTATGCAAAAATTCCAAGGTTAAGTGATTTTTTCAACTAACTTTCCTAGAGTACCAATTTGTGATATATAATACATATAATTACATATCCTGTTTTATTATAATATTTATTTTTGCATTCTTAATGAAAGCATTAAAATTATCAGCAATATTGCTCTTGTCATTTATTTAAATGTTTAAAATTTTAATGATTTAGATTCAGTACTAAAAAATATGGTTCGATACAACTATTATTTGATAGTGTTTTCTCTTACAAAAATTTTGTAAGATCAAATAATTATTTGCCCAAAAAATGGGAAAATATTTTCCATTATGTGGTCACACTGTGTTCACATTACGAACATTTTTGTTTGCTATTAAATAATTTTGTTTGTCCAAAATCAGCTGATTTGTTCTTTGCCACATAAAAATATTTTATGGTCACATTACGGCTAAGAAATATTTGTGAGTTTCAGTCAAATGTTTCGCTAGTGTGACCGTATCTTAAGAATTAATAATAGAAATATGGTACAAATATATTTTTATGTGGGAACGTATATAATGAGAGAACAAAATTTTAATGAAATTGAAGAGGGTTCTTCCTTGGGACAAAATACCATGTGTCTGATTTCATGTGGTGTTTTCTAAAGAGCAAAACTCTGTGAACTACAATAATTTTTTAAAAGAAAAAAATGTTTAATCATTAGAAGTCATCAGAAATCTTTTAAAGGAAATTAATTTCGCTTTTATTATTCACTTATTACTGATTTCTTCTATTCATGTTTAACTTGACGTTTCTTTTGTAAAAACAAACCGCCCCAAATATTAGTCACTTTGTTTGTACTTAAATTATTTTCCTGTTTTGATGATGTAAACTCTACCCCCAATATTTTTTGTTTCGCCTTAGCTAATTCATTGCTATTTGTTCTCTACCATATTTGCACAAATAATATATTACTTAGTTTGTTTTTGTGTTTGGTATAATGTAAACAAATTAAGTCTTTTATCATGCTCATTGTTATACCCTACACCATCAAAGGTGAGTGGTTCGGGTCTTATACGTTTGTACTAATGTTTGTAACACATAGAAAAAATCATTGGACTACCACCAATGCATAATGAATTTCTTTCGACTCAGAAGTAATTTTTAAGCCAATTTAACGAGGTCGACCCGTCCGAATGGGTGGCTGTCATTGTAAACCTTGTGAGCAAAGTTCTGGTCGCAATTGTAATGATACCGAAAAGCACTTGTAACGTGTAGTTACAACATATTAACATATTGTAACTACTGTAGTATTTACAATACAATAGGAGAATTTATAATTCTCATTTAGTTTATGTTAATTTAAACATAAATAGTCAAGATTAGAATAACACATTTGAGCAAGAACCGAAGTACCGATCTTGTTATACTTTGCTCTTAGAGAACAAAGTATCATCAGACACGACCGAAGTTCTTTCTTCCGAACCGTAGCCGAGCCCGTAGTTAGACGACCGAGAGCCGAAGAATTTATTTTGTCGGATTGTAGTAGTACCGTAGTTAACCGATTGAGAGCTGAAGAATTTATCTCATCGGATTGTATTTTGAAGGCCGAACCAACAGAGAGCCGAAGCATTTATCTCATCGGTTTGTATTTAGTTCGTAAAATAGCTCATACGATCTTAGCTAGCCGACAGAGAGCCGAAGAATTTATCTTGTCGGATTGTATTCAGAATTTAGCGTAGCTCACACAGTTTTATTTTGATTATATTTGAGGACGAAACTTGTAGTTAGCCGACCAAGAGCCGAAGAATTTATCTTGTCGGATTGTAGCGTAGCTAATACGATCCTAGCTAGCCGATTGAGAGCTGAAGCATTTATTTCGTTGGATTATATTTTAAAGACAAAACCCGTAGTTAGCCGACCGAGAGCTGAAGAATTTGTCTCGTCGGATTTAACTAAATTTGCCAACACTATTCTTTCCCCTCATAGCTAAGTACCATTTCGTCATTGTTTTTGTCACGAAGGAACAAGGAAGCTCTGTGGTAACAGTCAAAGGAAGCAGTCCTTTGTGGAAACTGGACATACTAAGTATACCTCAGCTGGAAACAAAACTGTATTACACACTTAAGCGCACATACACAGTGTGTGTAGGGTGACTTTCTTTCTTATTTATTATACCTTTGTTTTGACACTTAACATTTCCATTTCCGTCCACTTACATTAAATCTAAATGTTAATATTTCCGCTTTATAACATTAAATTCTATAACAATGAAATGTCTGAAAATTTAAAATTATATTTAATAATACGTTGTTTCTTTTTAACATTTCATTAAATTTTTTTTCCAGGAAAATTTTAAACGTTTTAAATTGTATGCGTGTTTTCAAAAGTATTTTATGTTGAAGAACCAAGATAAATTTTAATTATTTGTTTGTTTTGTTAATGTTTCATTTTTCATTTTGTTTAATTTATAATATTTAAGTGAGGTGGTTGTGGGTTGAATTTTAGGGTATAAAATTATAGATAAATTTACTTTCCTAAGCTAGAAATAATAACAATATCTGTACATTTTCAATTTCAGTATACTCTAATTATTATGAACAAAATGGAAAACAAAATGAGGACAATAACGGAAAAAATTTTAATAAAAGAAAACTGATACAAATGAGCAAAGGAGAATAAAATAATAAATAAATTTTAAGTTTAATTGCAATGGTCACAATGTTTATCAAAAGTATTAAATTTCTATATAAATTATAATTTTTTGTAAACTAAATTGTTTTATAATTATTATTTTTTATAAAACCATGTAAAAATATTTAAATTATTTTATTGTGACTTGTTGTAATATCATGATACTTATATGTGAATACAATCAATCTTCTATCTATCTATATATATGAAAGAGTAACGTTACTGAGTGATTGACTGACAGACTTATTACTAATTCATTAAAGCTAGAAATATAAATTGGTCTCCTATAAAAATGGATCCACTAAGGGTAAAGCGCATAAAATCGGGAACCTTATATCTCCTAAACGAATTGAGATTTACAAATTAATCGGACAGGTGTCTGGTACTTTTTTAAAATTCGGCTCCTTTAGAGAGAAAAACTGTATTTTAGTACATTTTTTCACCCTAACTATCTTTTAATTCAGTAAGCATACACGCAAAGAAAAAATATGGTTCCTGTGACCATAAACTAAGAGCAACATACTATGATTGTAATATATGATTCCAGGTTACAATAAGTATATTTGTACGCAATCATTATTATGATTCCAGTTTATAATTTATTAGTAAGGTTCATAACCTTATTAATAACTTTTAGTAAGTTTTATAACCTTTTCTTAAGTATTGTTTTCAATTTCATCATGTTTTTATCACTTAATAATTCCATGTTATCATATATATAAACTAATTTCATCATATATATAATTCCATTTTATCATATATATATAAAATAATTTAATCATATATATAATTCCATTTAATCATATATATAATTCCATTTAATCATATATATAATTCAATTTTATCATATATATCATTCCATTCTATCATATATATGAACTAATTCCATCATAAATATAATTCCATTTTATCATATATATATAATTCCATTTTATCATATATATAATCCCATGTTATCATATATATAATTCTATTTTATCATATATATGAACAAATTTCATCATATATATAATCCCATTTTATCATATATATGATCCCATATTTTCATATTTATATTCATTTGTACCACGATATGTGGTACAATCATCATACTGAATAAAAACAAAACTTGTCAATTTATATTTGTTCATATATAAACTAAATGAGAATTATAACTACTGGACTGATACACAAAAATGTGTATTCAAAAGGCATTAAAAGTTAATGGCTTAATGGTTGTAGAATTAACAAAATTTGTATAATGAAATGAATGGTTATACTATTAACTAAATAGTTGTAGAATTCACTAAATGATTGGATTTATTCATAAATATGATTTCATTCAAACATATTTAAATACATATTATAATTCAGTGAACCATATTAAAATTTTGTAATCATTAAATGATTAAACAGAATCATAAACGTTGCTATCATGAACACAGTATATTTAAATCAATGAAAAACGGCTATATAATCATTGAATAGTTGTGGTGATCATGCTGTAACCATGTTTTTTCTCTGCGTGTAGAAGTAAAATATGCATTATCTAATTAGTACCTTATCGAAAATTGGAAAATACAAGTTTGGTATTTTTTTTTTTTTGGAAATTTTAACGTTTAAGAGGTAAAAAAATCGTACCCATTTTTGGTACTTTTTTTCACCAAAAATTGTTTTCTTTTTACCGACACGTATGAATATTTTATCATTAGATTTCAATACATTTGAATTCTATCTTTGTTCCAGGGGAAAGAAAAAGTACCATAAAGGGGATAAAATCGGAAATTATTTTTTTTATTATTTTAAACATAGAAACATAAATTTAACCACATGTAGTTCTAAGTGATTGAGAGCTCACAAGAGGGGAATTTGTGAACAGAAAAAAATATTTCAAATAATTTTTTAATAAAATTATTTATTAACTTTAAATTGGAATATAATTATATGATTTATTAATATAATTAATTTTCTAATTGGTTTACAGTTTGTTCTTTAATAAATTGACAGCTGTTTATAAAATATAAAGAAAAATTAAATATTTGTCTATAAAAGTACAGAAATAAAATACATTTAAGTAAATTTTCAAAAATTTTCAGCCCATTGCATCTATTTAAGGAAAAGAAGTAATAATAGTAATATCAATTATTCTAGTTATTAATGTTATCATTTTGATGATTGGAGCAAAATAAATTAAAAATTAATTAATATTACAAATTTCGTAATTGAAGTCCATTTTTAGTTTTTTCTGTGTGGTGCTTTTTTATTCTTCTTATGGTACTTTTCGAATTTTCTATAATATTGAAACTACAAATATGAAATTAAATTTATATGGTCCTAAGTGAATGAAAATCCATAAGAGGGGACTTTGTAGTACTTTTTCGTTTTTCTAACAATGCTTTTAAAATATTCTATAATATTGAACATAAAATCATGAAACTAAAGATATATGGTCCTAAGAGAATGATATTCCAAAAAAGGGTAATCAAAGTGATACACCAAAAGATGCGTACTAAAAATATCTTCAAATTCTCTAAACATAATTTTTTATGTGCTCAATAGTTTCGGAGTTATTTTGAAATAAGTGTCCAAAAAAAATCATTTTCATGCAAAATTTTTGATTTTCTTGTCAGTAAAATTTATTTTAATAAATGAAAAATCTAAAATGTTACAGTTTATTATATTTACCTTAAAGCTGGTAATGCTGCGAATAAAATAAGTCATGTCATTTCATAATTGATGCACAAATCTAAATTTTATTCACAGTTATGTAAAAATACCCATATTACATATAATTGAGTAGAAATACAGTGGTGGCCCAAAAAATTTTTTATTTTTTCTTAAAATAGGTGGACAATGTGGAACAAGAATCTTCATTCACTTTTTTTCTATCGGGTACTGATTTTTTTTTTTATGTGCATGACTAATATCATCACCTTATTCAGCGGTCACACTATAAAATTCGAGAATGGTTTGTCAAACTTAGGCTATAACTTAAGAACCATTTACACGATTATGATAAATGATACACCAAATGATGCATACGAAAATTGTCTTCAAGATAAGTCAACAATATTTTTCATTCGCTTAAGAATTTCAGAGTTATGGATTAAAATTTTCGCCACTTTTCAAAAAATAAATTTTAAAATTTTCGGTAATAATTACCGAATAACTACGGAAATATTCACTGGACAAAAAATTATATAAATTTAGCTCAAAGACAATTTTAGTCGCTATATATTAAAGTTCAATTTATCTTAATTGGACAAATTGTTCTCGAGTTATACAAGTGTGACTGCCCAAAGGCGGGGTCATAGTAGTCATGCCCATAAAAAAAAATCAATGCGTGACAGAAAAAAAGTAAAAGCTGATTCTTACACGCAAAGAAAATATATGGTTCGGGTGACCATAAACTAAGAGCAACATACTATGATTGTAATATATGATCCCAGGTAACAATAAGTTTATTTGTACGTAATCATTTTTCTGATTCCATTTAATCATTTTCTCATCATTAAATGATTCGGTTTAATCATATTTATAACTTTTACAATATTTCTTTCGATTTCACAATTTTTTATCATTTAATAATCCCATTTTATCAGATATATAAACGAATTTAATCATTTAATAATCCCATTTTATCATGTATATAAACCAATTTTATCATATATATAATCCCCTTTTATCATATATATAATCCTATTTTATCATATATATAATCCCATTTTATCATATATATAATCCCATTTTATTATATATATAATGCACGAGCTTATAATACTGAATATATTTAAAATAAAGCATATTTATCTGAAATTTTTGTTTATTTATTTATTTATTGAAAATATTGAAAAAAAGTTTTCAGGTATAAAAATTTATTAATTTTTAATTATTAAATTATAAGTTATTAATATTTTGTATATAATATTTATATTGTTTAAATATTATTTACATAAGAATTTAATTCAACAGTTTTACGTTTTCTTTGGTAATGCAATGTAATTAAAATTAAATAAAATTCAATTCTAATGATTTAACAAATATTGAAATATAATAATCCTCATAATCTACCTGAAAGGCTTGAAAGTGTGAGTTAAATCCATGGTTTAAAAACCTTTGACCGCAATGATAGTAACATTCATTAGAGCAATATTTATACGACCAAATAATGGAACGTCATCTTCATACATTCCAATATGGATAACCATTCCTGCATATCTCAGAAGGCGACATATTTTTCATTTATTTTTTTATTTTGTCATTTTTTAAACTTAGAACACAAATAAATTGAACACTTTTCCAAAAACACACAGCTATATCGTTTGCCTTCTAACAAACTACTGAACTTATACACAAAAATGTGTATTCAATAGTTATGCAGAAAATAAATATGATTAACGATAAAAATACAATAGTTGTGTGAAATCAAATTATAGTCAAAAACAAATATTTTATATTTAAGGACAACATAAACATATTCAAATACAAACATTCAACAGTTGTGCATAAAAATAAAATAGTTGTGTGAAATCAAATTATAGTCCAAAGCAAATATTTTATATTTGAGAAAAACAAAAACATTTTCAAATACAAACATTCAACAGTTGTGCAAAACAAAATATGATTTAGAATCAAATAAAAATATTGGCTAAATGGTTGTAGAATTAACTAAATTTGCAAAATTAACTTAATGATTGTAGAATTAACCAAATAATTGTAGAATTGACAAAATGATTGTATTTAATCATAAAAATGATTTCATATAAACATATTTAAATACATATTATAATTCAGTGAACCCTATTAAAGTTTTGACTGTGGGTAATCATTAAATGATTAAACAGAATCATAAACGTTGCTATCATGAACACAGTATATTTAAATCAACAAGAAAACGGCTATATAATCATTGAATAGTTGTGGTAATCATACTGTAACCATGTTTTTTCTCTGCGTGTATTTACCACATTGAATTTCATCTAATTCACCTATTTTTTTATTTAAGACGAACAAAAAAATTTTTATTTTTGCCCACTAGTGTATTTCCACTAAGCTATAGGTATCCAAACTTAACTGTGAATCCAATCAAGATTTGTGCATCAATTTTATGATGTGTGGCCTTATTTACTCGTAGTTTTGCCAGCTTTGAGATAAAGATATAAACTTAAATATTTTTAATGTTTTCACTTAAAAAAAAAAACTTTAGTAAAAAAAAAAGAATTTTGCATGAAAAAATTTTGTTCGGACACTTATTTCGAAATATCTCCTAAACTATTGAGCGGATACAAATTTAGTAGAAAAGCGATTTACATACCGTTCTCAAGTAATAATGAAATATACTCGAGTAATCGACATATTTAGGGCACAATATTAGACACGCCCATAAAAAACAATCCCGACCTAATGGAAAAAACTGAAAGCAGATTCGAGTTTAGCATGCGAAATTCCACATAATTAACTTTCAAACATAGTTCTGTATTGAGAATCCACAAGGTAACTAAAATATTCAAAAAAATTAATTTTTCTTAATACTAATATTATAACTGTTCCCACTGGAGTTTAATTTTACGATTTTTTCGCTCTTGGTATTTCATTTTATTTTATCTTTTATCTGGTCTATATAGAAGTACTGCAAGATCCGATTAAATGTTCTCTTTATAAAAGTGAATCTGTGTTTGTTAGTCTGTCTGTTTTTTAATTTTATTTCAATACAATGGAGTAGCGAAGCACATTGTGTTTAAGCTATTGGAAAGATTATTCAAAAATGTACAGTTATAAAATCATAACTTAATAAAACATAATTTAAATTTATAATATATTATGGTTTTTATTACGTATTTTCTTTTTTCAAAAAAAAAAAAAAACATGTAAATTTTTTTAAAAGAATTGCTGAGAACTTAAACAAAGCTTTACACTTCATCTAGACCACGTACGCTCACAACTTTCCAATAGAATAATACTAATGCCTGAGAATTATAAAATATGCTCTATATATATAAACTTGTTTTAAAATCAGGGAACTGAAAAAACTCCCACATTTTTTTCTGTAAAATTATCACGGAAACCTTGTAAAAGGCGTGGCTGAGAAAATATTTTTTTTATGTTCAACCAACATGTGAAGGTATATAGCCAGTATATTTTTTTGTTAAACTGGGCTTTGACATTTGAAAATTTTTCCAAAAAATTAAAATGATAAACTTTTTAAAATTAAAAAAGTTTAAATAGGGCTTGGAGGGAAGTAGTTACCCAAAGCATCTGCGATTTTACTTTACACGCATTTGTGTTAAGATTACTTTTGAAACCATTACAAAAGAATATTTTAGAAGCTAAAAAATATTAGGAAAATAAATCCAAACATATGAAATTTTTCAAGGTTTCAATTTCATACTAATATAACATTTTATCGGATAGATATATTTATATGATTCTTGCAATATATTTTTTAAAATATTATTTAAAATACTATAAGAAATCTAGCGCATATTTTAAGAAAATTTTAGGGCACTAATTTTAAAAATATAACAGCTTTGACCACGGTTCCCAAGTTACTAAATAATTTTTTAGGAACCACTATGCATCGCCCCAAAAATCTAATATTTTTGGTAATGGCCCATATATAGAACGATCCATTTAGAGTTTTTTTAATCTTAAATAAAACACATAAAATAGAATTGAATTTTGATTATGATTCGAAAGAAAATTCTCGGAAATTGGGATCATGTGAAGTTAAAAGTCTTCGTCGATAAGCCAGCTACGATTAAAAACCTTGAAGCCAACATTACTAGAGTAATTCGAGAGATACCGTTAGCAATGCCGAAAAGTGTAACCGAAAATTATATCTTCCTAATTGACCATTTACGGTGTGGTCGTGGCGTATGAAATTATCATTTACAAAAGGTAAATGTCAGAGAATGGTCTTTCGGGTCATTATGTTCTATTTAAGTATTCTAACTCTAAATGGATTACCCTATTGTAATTGCATAAGAAAGGGGATATTTTTATGAAAAATTTTTGAGACTACTCTGGAAAATCGCTCATAATTCCATGTATGTGTCTAAAAAATTTAAATTATTGGACTATTTATACGCTTTAAAAAAGTATTTCAACATACAGATGAACAAACATCCATATGGAAGACATATTTCAAAAGTTATTTTTAATCGTTAAAATTACGATTTTTTTATTTTTTTTCTTTGTACTCTCCTAGAAGTTAATTTGAAGAATTTCATATAAAGTTTAAAAATTTTTTTGTGAAGAGTATAAAAAAAAGTAAAAAAAACTTTTTTTCATTTTCCATACAATTTTTTTTTATCCTGCATGAATTCTTCTGACTTATACACATGTAAATTCATTTAAAAGTTATTAATCAATACTATTATAAATTGTTTTTACTAATTTTTGCATCTATATTTTACATTATTACGTTTAAATTAGACGTTACCTCACATTTAATGAAATTGTGGCAACAATGTAACTAGAATGCCAATAACTAAATTGAAATTTAATGACAGCAAAAATAAAGCAGCGAAAAATATTTAATTAACTTCAACAAGAAGGTTATCGATTTGTAATTCAATGAAAACTTTTTAAAGACTCGTTAAGGATAACAAAATTGATAAAACTGAAGTAAAGTTTCAAACATATTGAATTTAATTAAAAATAATTTAAACAAACACATGTTATACAAACGTATGTATGTATATTTTTATATATTTCTTTGCAATCAATGTGTTTGCAAGTTATACACAGCAATAGTTTATATTAGGTCAGGTAAAAAGCAGCTGGTCATATAAGTACAAAGCAATTGCTTGTCCTTTACATTCATTGTATAGTTTTTAAATGCGTGAAATGAAATTTCTCCAGACCATGACCCGAAAAACTTTAAATTTGGAATTTATGCATCATTTTGAGAAATAAGGTATTTCAATGAAATTTTGACACAACATGGATATTGATATCGACTTTGACATTTTTTTTTTTAAAGTTTATTATAAGTTTAATATTGTCCACAACACTGGTCGACAAACAAAATTTTTCGTGCTTCTTCAAAAAAAAATTAAATTAAAATAAATGAAATTGAAAAAAGATTCGGCTGTGCCGAGTCTTTGATACCCTTCACCATATTACCATCTTACTTACTATCTTATCGACATCATATTACCTATTACCGACAAATAATAAAATTTTCGCCTTAACGTATGCTTTCATATTTTCACATATTTAAATCTAAATTTTTTTCAAACTACGAAAATTTGAATATGAAAAAAAAACAATCATAGCAGGCTTTGCTTTTAAAAAATAAACAACAACAATTCCATATTTATTTATTTTTTTATGTGTGTATATACAAACTGACTGCATATACAAAGAACAACAACAACACTGTTATTCATTATATTACTTCTGTTGCTAACTAAACTACTTGGCTTATAGGCAAAAACGTCACTAATAGTCATTACAATGCTTAACATACATGTTTGTGTATGTATTTATGTATATTCTTAACAGATATGTTTTAGTTTTAAAAAATAAACAACAACAATTCCATATCTATTTATTTTTGTACAGACTGCATATACAAAGAACAACAACAACACTGTTATTCATTATATGACTGCTGTTTCTAACTAAACTACTTGTCTATAAAAAAAACAAAAAACGTCACTAATAGTCATTACAATGCTTAATATACATGTTTGTGTGTGTATTTATATTCTTAACAGATTTGTTTTTAGGCCAGAACTCTGTTGATTATAAACGAATTTGATTTATTAAAAAAAACGAAATTTTATAAAAACATTTATGACTGATCTATATAAAAATAAAAATCTGTAGCTTGAACAAGGGCTTCAAAAATAAAAAATTCGTTTTCCCCGATATCTCAGTTATTACTGAACCGATTTGTTTCATTTTTTCAGAACAAAAATTCAGAAAATAATTTCCGAGCCCCCTTTAAAAATTCGAAGTCCCTGGTATATACAGAGGCTTCAGAAACTGAAAAACCGGTTCCAAAAACCGGTTTTTAAAGCATATCTCCGCCATTTATAAACCGATCCTGCTGATTCAAAAAACTGAAATTTTATAAAAATATTTGTGACCGATCTGTATAAAAATAAAAATCTATAGCTTAAACCAGGGCTTCAAAAAATAAAAAATGCGTTTTGTCCGATATCTCAGTTATTATTGAACCGATTTATTTAATTTTTTCAGAACAAAGACTTCTTTGTAAAAACGAAGTCCCTAGTATATACAGAGGCTTCAGAAACTGGAAAAACGGTTCTAAAAACCGGTTTTTTTAACATATCTCCGCATTGTATGAACCGATCTTGCTGAATTCCAATAGCAAAATTCTCGAAAGCATTTCCGATCGTTTGATATATATATTATATATGTCAGTTATCGGTGGGCTTCATAAACGCCATTTCAACCGACACACGGACGGACGGACGGACATGGTCCTATCGTCATCATTTCTTACAAATATCCCGAAAATGTCAACTTTTTTGCTCTCCGACGAAAATTGTGGGAATTACAAACGGAATGACAAACTTATATATACCCTTTACACCTTTGGTGAAGGGTATAAAAAACTAGATGGATTTCCGCATGCTAAACTCAAAACTGCTTTTAGTTTTTTCCCATTAGGTCGAGATTTTTTTATGGGCGTGTCTTATATTGCGCCCTAAATAAGCCGATTACTCGAATATATTTCACTATAACTCGAGAAAAAAATTTTTCGTGCTCCTTCAAAAAAAAATAAAAAAACTAGATGGATTTCCGCGTGCTAAACTCAAAACTGCTTTCAGTTTTTTCCCATCAGGTCGACATTTTTTTTATGGGCGTGTCTAATATTGCGCCCTAAATAAGCCGATTACTCGAGAACGGTATACACGATTTGTATAAACGATACACCAAATTATGCGGAATAAAATTGGCTTTAAGTCGTTCTACTATTAAAGTTTTATCCGCTCAATAGTTTAGGAGATATTTCGATATTTTTATACCCTACACCACCAAAGGTGGTTGGGGTATTATGTGTTTGTGCAGAAATTGTAACGCAGAGAAAAAATCTTCGGACACCCACCTTAAAGTATACCGTTCGACTCAGAATCACTTTCTGAGTCGATTTAACGATGTCCGTCCGTCCGTCCGTCTGGTCGGCTGGCTGGCTGGACGGCTGGCTGGCTGGACGGCTGGCTGGCTGTCCATGTAAAGCTTGTGCGCAAAGTACAGGTCGCAATTTTGAAGATAATTTGATGAAATTTGGTACATATGCTTTTCTCAACACAAGGACGAAGCCTATTGAATTTGGTTATGATCGGCCCATTATTTCACCTAGCCCCCATACAAATGTCCTCCCGGAATAGAGTTTTAACACTTATAGATGCCATAAAAATAGGAATATTTTAATAAAATTTAGTACAAATAAGTTTTATATCAGCAAAAATCTGTCTGCCAAATTTCATGATCGGTCCATAATTGACCATAGCTCCCATATATACTCCTCTCCCGAAAATCACTAACGTGCATAAATCCCATACAAATGTTAGTATTATGTTAATATTTAACAGTAAGTTGTATATACGTAAAAACAAAATTATGTGGATCGAAATGGTGTAGGGTATCATATAGTCGGGCTTGACCGACTATATCTTCTTCTCTCGTTTTTTTTTTTTTCATGACAAATTGAATCTTTATCTTAAAGCTTCATTAAAATTGTCATTAAAATTGATGCACAAATCTTGATTGCATTCACAGTTAAGTTAAAATACCCATGCATATCTACAGGTAAGTGAGATAACCTAGTGGACAAAAAAAAATTTTTCCGTCTTAAATAAAAAAATATATGGATTAGATGGAATTTAACGTGCTAAACGAGAATAAGCTTTTACTTTTTTCCTATCACATATTGATTTTTTTTATGGACATGACCACTATGACCCCGCCTTTAGGCAGTCACACTTGTACAACTCGAGAACGGTTTGTCCAATTTAGTTAAATTAAACCAATAGATAGTGATTTAAATTATCTTTGAGCTGAATTTACAAAACTTTTGTTCAGTTAATATTTCCGTAGTTATTCGGAAATCAGTAGCGAAAAAAATTAAATCATTTTTTTTTTTTACAAAATCGTGAAAATTTTGATCCATAAATCTGAAATTCTTTGTATGCATCTTTTGGTGTATTATTAATCAAAATCGCATAGACGGTTCTTGAGTTATAGTCTAAATTGGTCAAACCATTCTCGAGTTTTATAGTGTGACCGCTGAATAAGGTGATGATATTAGTCATGCCCCTAAAAAAAATCATTACGTGATAGAAAAAAAGTGATGACAGATTCTTGTTTAACTCGTCAAAATCCATCTAGTCCACCTATTTCTGTTAAAAAAAAATATTTTATTTATTGTTGTTAAAAAAAAAAAAAAAATATTTTATTTATTTTTATACCCACCATCTAAAAGATGGGGGTATGTAGATTTTGTCATTCCGTATATAACATGTCGAAGGAATCATCTAAGACCCTATATTTTCTGGGTCCTGGTTCGATTCTGAGTCGATCTAGCTATGTTCGTCCGTTTGTCTGTCTGTTGAAAGCAGGATAGGGCTCGAACGGGATAAGGTAGGGGGACGAAATTTGGCACAAATATTTGCCTTATATAACGTTTGTTTGGGATTGGAAATGGGCAAAATCGGTTGACAAACAAGAAAGTTATGGGTTAAAAACTAGAAGAACAGGGTGTCAGTTTTATAGTTTTCTGCTGATATTTCTTCAACAAAAGCATGTACGACAACGAAATTTTGTATGTATAGTTCGGGGATCAATATAAACTCGAAAACCAAAAATATTCAAATAGCTCAAGGACAAATGTAAACTCGGAAACAAGAAACACTTTATTGTCCACTTTACCGCCCCCTCCAGTATAACGTAAAATTTGAAAAAGTTGATGGTGGGTGTATAGATTCGGCCGGGCCGAATATAATTCGCACTTGTTTTTTTTTTTTACAATTGTATGTATACATGGGAATTTTTACTTAACTGTGAATAAAATAAAGATTTGTGCATCAATTTTGAAGATACATGCTTTATTTTATTCGCAGCATTACAGCATTATTACTTTAATATAAAGATGATAAACTGAAACATTTTTGAAGTTTTTATTTATTAAAAGAAATTTTAGTAACAAAAAAAATCAAAAATTTTGCACGAAAAAGTTTTTTTCGGACATATATTTAAAAACAACTCCAAAACTATTGAGCACATAAAAAAGAATTAAGTTTGGATGACTCGAAGATATTTTTAGTCCTCATTTTTTGGTGTATCACTTATGTCAATTGAACACACCGTTCTTAAGTTATGAGGAAATATACTAGAGTAATGGCCTTACTATGGGCGAAATATTAGACATGCCTATAAAAAAAATCCAGACCTGATGGAAAAAAAAAACTGAAAGCAGATTCATGTTTACCATATTAAAATGCATCAAGTCCAGCTATTCGTTTTTGGGGTAGGATTTTTTTGTCGACCAGTGTAATCAGCTGATAATTTGAACGCACTGTTTGTTATGGAATGGATTACATTTGATCAGCAGCAGTTTGCAGTGCTGTTTTATTTAGCCCTGTTTCTAAATTTACTGCCCTGTTTTCAGATTGAGAGCGAGACAAAGAGAGTGAGCAAATAAATGAGAGGCTAAAATACAGAAGTAGAATAAAGCAAGATGGTGGCCGAACATTTTACTCTGCTTAACACCATATACAAGATATTAGCAGTCATAATGCAGGAAAGACTTCAAAGTAAAATATAGGAAAATAGAAGAGACGGACAGACAGGATTCCGGCCAAACAGAAAAAATCCTGATAGTATAACAAGGATGGCGTTTGAATGGAATCCTCAAGGCTCAAGAAGCCGTGGCCGGCCAAGGACTAGGACAGTGGAAGACGCGAAAATAACAGCAGCAAACCGTGTAAGATGGAAATGTTTTGAGGATGCCATATGAAAAAGAAATTAGGGAATATTTTAAAACACTTATATTAGCTGTAATTTTGCAATATTCCTACACAATATGTAATGATGTGTTAACTTTAAAGTACATTACAAATTTTATAAAATTTCAAAAATGTTAAAAAAATATTTATGATCCGCTCAATAACACAGGCTTTAAAATTTTATAAAATTTATCAATTATTAAAAAAAATAATAATAATGAATGTCTCTTTAATTTCTTCTTAATCTTAAAATTTTCAAGAAATTTTTTTTTTTTTTATCTTTATTTTTAATCTTAAAATATTCTAGAAAATTTATAATCAATTTTAAAATGTTTAAGACAAAAATTCTTAAGAACATCATATATCAAGCTGTTTGAATAAAAATAAATACTCAAAGAAGCAAACAATCATTAATTCACATTCTGATACATTTCTTTATGTATTGCAAATACAACATGTAAGGTTATATTTCGGCCTGACCGAATCTTATATACCCCTCAGCAATAAAAATTCTCAATGAAATAAATATATATTATATTTTTCACAGTTATATAAATTGCTAAGAAAATTCTTCTACAAGATGAATATATTTTAACAATTAACTACCCAGCAAAATCTTTGGTTGCCATGTAATGAGTTAAGAAGCTAATATAATGGCTCCTCACTACTTACACATTGGCTAAATAACTCATTATTTTAATACGGTGATGACATTAGAGACAACTACTTACCCTATACTTTACTTAGATGTCATTGCAATAGCTAATTACTTCCAAGCTGTTAAACAGCGCATTGATTTTGAAGCATTACTGAAGTCATGATTAGTAATAACAATATGAACTAGTTACATTTTAGGTTATAAATTAGTAATAAAAATATGTATCGTCCATTCCATGAGAGATTTATAAAAAATTTCAATTTTTTTAAGGAGGGTCATCCGATTTTCTTTATATTTGGTACGCATCCCAGCTAAAATTTTGGTTGCCATGTAATGAGTTAAGAAGCTAATATAATGGCTCTCCACTACATACACATTAGCTGAATAACTCATTATTTTAACACGGTGATGACATTTGAGGCAACTACTTACCCTATACCCTATATGTTACAAAAAGAATGGACAACTTAATATACCCCCATCATTTTAGATGTTGGGTATACAAATAAATCACATTTCATGTCATCACCTAGCAACGTAGTGTGAGTACTCACACATGAAAAGTACTGTAATATCACCCAAGACATTTCATGTGCGAGTAGTTGAGTTTAGTAGAATATAAAGAGCATTAACACTTGATTAAGTTAAAGACCATTAAATCAAACTAATACGATTCACATTCATATATCTATGTACGAATTTCACACATCTCAACAATGGTTACAAATGCAAGAGTGATTACGACTTTTATCAAATAAAACAAAATCACCAAAGAACAAACATCAATTTTTAATTCTAAAAAAGAAAAATAGTATAGAAACAAATGGAAAATCTTCAACTGTACGATAAAAGGGATTGAATAAATGACTGACAGTTTAAATTGACCTTGTGCTTTTTTATTTGTTTGTTATTTGAGGGTATTGTTGGTCAGTTTATTGCTATAATATTGTTAAGTAAATAAATAAATTATATACTGAAGCCTGTTACTAAAGCAGTAGTTAACGTAATTTTTTTTATTTATTATTATTTTTTTATATAGAAAAATTTCAATAAATTTGTTTTCAGATTTATTATTTGAATTATTAAATTATAGTAAAATTATTTTCTTTTCGAATGTAAACTGATAACGATTTTTTCTTAGTAAATGTAGTGAATAGAATCTTTATATTTTTATATGTATAAATATATTTATGTACGTTTATATAAGAAAACTGTTTGTGACTCTTTCACGGCAAAACTACTTGCATGATATAAATGAAATTTGTCTCATAGAAAATTTGTTAAAAGGAACAAACTTTAGAATTCTGTTTGGAAGTAATGCTTTTAAAGTTAAGAGACATATTTTTCAACAAATTATATTCACAAAATCAGGAAACAAATATATGACCATGATCAAGACTTTTACTAAGTAAATATAATGTTGGTACTTCCAATGGTGTCGGAAGGATGAGGGCAATCAATTCATCCAAGATTCGAAACTTAATAAGAACATTTGGAAATTAGTTTTTTACTCAAGTAATCCATGTCTAAAATTTGCGGAATATTTTTAAACCTTTTCTAGAGGTCTTAGTGTAAAGAAATTTCTACTATCATCTTTAATCTATGAATCTAACTAAGTATTAAATAAAGCAGTAACTTATAGGTATAATACTAGGGTGATCGATTATTCGACATTTTTGAGAAACCGGTTTTCGAATAGTTCGAATAGTTTGTATTTTAAAAAAACCGGTTGCACTTTTTGAAATTCAGAAAAAACCGGTTAACCGGTTTTTTGCAGAAGTTAATATTTATATCAAAAGACTACATTTCTTTAAAAAAATCAATTCTTATAATTAAGTTAAAATTTATTAAATACAAGCGTAAAAGCCTGACAATGTCAGGAAAAATAATATAATAAAAAACAAATCCGAAAATTAAAAGAAAAATCGAAGTCAATCGAAGTCAATTATTTGAAGCCTTTAAAATTTGTTGGAATAATATTGATTAAAGTTTTAAATTCGTAAACCTTTCAAAATAAAAAAATCGTCGTAAATGCGCTCCCTGGCCGAAATAGAGAATCAGTTTTTGATAGGATTTGGAGAGCAAACAATAAGTATAGCAACTCAAAAGTTCTTAATATCAAAACAGACTTTTTGGCCCCTGATAGAAACATCTGGCACTATTAGAATTTGTTGAACGAATAGTTTTATAAGTATGCCGATTTTTAGTTTCTTACGTCGTCTGGGAGCTTCAGAGAGCTCTGGAAAGGAAACATTGCTTAGGAAAGATATATTTAAATCCATATATATAGATCCACGTATTTTCGCTCCCTGATAGATATTTCAAAATCTGGCTCCGTTAGGATTTGTAGGACGAATAGGGTTATAATTAAGCTGAATTTTAATTTTCTATGTTTTCTGGGAGCTTTAGAAAGCTCTGGAAAGAAAAAAAAATCCTCTTATATCCGCTCCCTGATAAAAATTTCAAAATATGGCTCCATTAGGATTTGTTGGACAAAAAGTTTTATAATTAAGCCAAATTTTATTTTATTTTCTACGTCGTTTGGTAGCTTCAGAAAGCTCTGGAAAGAGAAAAAAAGCTAAGCAAATTATATACCTAGATGACTAGAAGATAATTATGTTTCAAAATTGTAGAAAAAATCATCTAAATTTTAGTTAGCATAAACTGAAACCATGGCTTAATATGGAAGCCTGTCTCAATTGAAACGATTCTGCAGGTGAAACTTTTTTAACACAACACCTTTAGAAAATAAAGGAAATATTGGATCAAAAAAATTAAATTGGGTCATACAGGATAATTATTAATTATTTATTTGTTTAATATTACAGAATAAATTCCAATTTAAACTTAAACTATATTTTAAAAACATAAGAAATCAGTCTTTATGAATATTTAAAAAATTATTCCTAAATTTTCAAATATCACTATCAGTATTTAGTACATGTTTTCTGAAATAAAATGCTATTTTTAAAACCGGTTTTTTGTGTTTAAATAAACCGGTCTATTCGACATTCGAAAAATGAACATTTTGAAAAAACCGACAGCACATTGACTGAAAAAACCGGTTTTAAAACCGGTTGGAAAAACGCGTCGATCACCCTATATAATACGAAGCAGACAATAACTTATTAAATTGAGAGAGAGACAGACAAGTAAAGAACTTAGGCATATATATGTTTGTAACTGATGATACTAATATACGAGTATAATAAATGAATAATATAGATAAATTAATGTGAAGATATCTAATTAAATCTTAATTAATAATTTCTTAATTATTTCTAAAAAAAGGCAATATATTATTTATAGAAAACTTTAAATTAAACTTTAAAATAATTATTAAGAATTAAAAAAATTAATTCATGTGAAAACCAAAATTCTATAAAAAGAAAATAATTGTTAAAACAAGGCGTAAGGGTAATATTTAATTATATATTAAGTATACGTACATAAAAAACTTCACACAGTGCACAGTGCTTTGTTTCATAGACAAAAATCAAAATAAAAAGTTTTTCAAATTGGGTTGAAATATACGTTTTTAGAGAGGTAATAATATAGATCATATAGTTTAAAAAGACTTTTTTGGAAGAAGTTATTTTTGTGGCTACTAGATGGCGCTAAAGTCAGAGAATTTAAAGTCAATATTAATGAACCAAAAAACTGGTTTTAAACTGTTTTAGGAAAAAAATTTCAAAAACTCATTTTTTGATGAAACGAGTCGAAGTTTTGTTTTTTCAATACCTCAGAATATTGGTTAATTAAAACTATTATTATCTTTTAAATATAGTGTTTCGAATAATTTTTTAAAATTTACAATTATTTTTTAATTAAAACCTAAAAATTCCTTAAATTTGATGAAGAAAAAAAAAAATTGTAAACAATTATACAATTTTTTTTACGGTTTATGTAAGTTTTTACAGTTATTTAACATATTAAAAAATAGTTAGAGCATATTTTTTGCCACAACTTTAAAAAAAGTTAAATTGAAAAAGTGTCTTATTTTCCGTTTTTACTTCAATTTCAAAGAGTTTTCAATGTTGACGTAATTTATTTTGCTAAATTTAAATAAAATAAATATAAAACTTTTTGCGAAATTTAAAAAAACAACTAAAGAATAAAAAATATATTTTTTTGAAAAAATATATTTTTTGAACGTTAAAAATCCTCCAGATGGCGCTAATTATAGAGCATTTTTAAATTTTAATACAAAAATTACATGAGTTCGATGGAGTATTAAAAAAAATTATAAAATTTTTTTTGCTTGATTCTAAAATTTAGTATTGTTTTTTAATATATAAAAGAAGAATTACTTCATATATTTTGCCACAACTTAAAAAAAATTATAATTCAAAAAATTTTTAAATTTCCTTTTAGTAAACAAAAGTCAAAAAAATCTTTATGTTGAAATATTTCGTGTTGTTAAATTGACATTGCTTTAAAATTTAATACAATATTGAAAACCAAAAAATATAAAAATGTTAGACCGGAAATAGGGCGAAATTAGGCAAATTAATGATTTACTGAACATAAAATGTGGGTGCAGAAATTAAAATAATATTTAAAAATTATAGGGCTTGGAGGAGGTAGGTATGTCCTTGCTCCTATTAAATAAGATATTCTCTGACCCATAAAAACCCTATTTCCAATAGCTATCGTAAATTTTGATACTGTGAAAATGAGTTTTTCAGAATATGTGGGAGGTAGGTGTGTTCTTACTCAGATTTGTATATATTTACTCTGTGTCTAAAGTAATATATGTATGTGCCAAGTTTCAATTTTCTGTGACATATCCTTCTATTTTTATAAAATTAGAAAGGGTGTGTTAGCCAGAAATACGTTTTTCTCATTTCAGGATATATGGGAAGTAGGCGTGTTCTTGTCCCGATTTAAATAAAAATTGGCAGAATCATAAATAATCTATATTTAACTGGTGGAATTCTGACCAGTATTCACTGTCAGTAAATCCGTTTTTCAGTTTCAGGATATATGGGAGGTGGGCGTGTCCTTGTTCCGATTAAAAAATAAATTAGAAGACGTATAAGCAATCTATTTTTAATGGCTGGCACAAATTTAGGTAATGTTCAGACCAGTATTTTAGAAAAAATTAGTTTTTTTAACTTCAGATTATATGGGAGGTAGGCGTGTCCTTGCGCCAATTTTTTCAAAACTTCGTATTCATTCTTAAAGTAATATGTGTACCAAGTTTCAATTTGCTACGACAACTCCTTCTATTTTTGTCCCATCGTTGCATGGGATCAAAGCACTGTGCAGTGGTCCCAAATCGATTATTTTTGGAAATAAATCTGTAACTTGTCAACCATTGGAGATATATAAATAAAATTTCACACGGTTAGAGCTGAGGTATTTTCGAATTTGGAGGATTACAGGCTCCTAGCGGGTTACGGAGTAGAGGGAAGACCTCCAAATTTGGTTACCTCATTTATGTTATTTTGATTGTAAAAAAAATTACATATATGTAGTCCTTGTAAATCTCTACAAAGAAACATGCTTACATGTATAGGTTATCTCTTTTAGGTCGAAAGCAAATTTTAACCTCATTTTCGGCATCGTTTCTTTTAAATTTTTAAACTTGAAATTTTCTGAATATTATTACTAAATTTGCTACAAAATTTTAAATGATATTGCTCCAAAAATCATACAAATATAACTATTCATCAAAAGTTATATTAACCCGAATTTAAAAATTAAAAAAACTTTTTGGGGTTATTTTCTAAAAAGGTAGTAATATTTTTTCACTTCTAAAATATATTTATTGCTCCGGACTACAGAATTTTTGTAATGGTTTCAAAAGAAATCTTAACGTAAATACAAGTAAAATAAAATTGGAGGCGCTTTTGGCAACGGTTTTGCCCCAAGCCCTATCCAAACTTTGTCAATGAAAAAGTTTTCTATTTTTCTATTTATTTATTTATTTATTTATTTATTTATTTATTTATTTATTTATTTATTTATTTATTTATTTATTTATTTATTTATTTATTTATTTATTTATTTATTTATTTATTTATTTATTTATTTATTTATTTATTTATTTATTTATTTATTTATTTATTTATTTATTTATTTATTTATTTATTTACTTATTTATTTATTTATTTATTTATTTATTTATTTATTTATTTATTTATTTATTTATTTATTTATTTATTTATTTATTTATTTATTTATTTATTTATTTATTTATTTATTTATTTATTTATTTATTTATTTATTTATTTATTTATTTATTTATTTATTTATTTATTTATTTATTTATTTATTTATTTATTTATTTATTTATTTATTTATTTATTTATTTATTTATTTATTTATTTATTTATTTATTTATTTATTTATTTATTTATTTATTTATTTATTTATTTATTTATTTATTTATTTATTTATTTATTTATTTATTTATTTATTTATTTATTTATTTATTTATTTATTTATTTATTTATTTATTTATTTATTTATTTATTTATTTATTTATTTATTTATTTATTTATTTATTTATTTATTTATTTATTTATTTATTTATTTATTTATTTATTTATTTATTTATTTATTTATTTATTTATTTATTTATTTATTTATTTATTTATTTATTTATTTATTTATTTATTTATTTATTTATTTATTTATTTATTTATTTATTTATTTATTTATTTATTTATTTATTTATTTATTTATTTATTTATTTATTTATTTATTTATTTATTTATTTATTTATTTATTTATTTATTTATTTATTTATTTATTTATTTATTTATTTATTTATTTATTTATTTATTTATTTATTTATTTATTTATTTATTTATTTATTTATTTATTTATTTATTTATTTATTTATTTATTTATTTATTTATTTATTTATTTATTTATTTATTTATTTATTTATTTATTTATTTATTTATTTATTTATTTATTTATTTATTTATTTATTTATTTATTTATTTATTTATTTATTTATTTATTTATTTATTTATTTATTTATTTATTTATTTATTTATTTATTTATTTATTTATTTATTTATTTATTTATTTATTTATTTATTTATTTATTTATTTATTTATTTATTTATTTATTTATTTATTTATTTATTTATTTATTTATTTATTTATTTATTTATTTATTTATTTATTTATTTATTTATTTATTTATTTATTTATTTATTTATTTATTTATTTATTTATTTATTTATTTATTTATTTATTTATTTATTTATTTATTTATTTATTTATTTATTTATTTATTTATTTATTTATTTATTTATTTATTTATTTATTTATTTATTTATTTATTTATTTATTTATTTATTTATTTATTTATTTATTTATTTATTTATTTATTTATTTATTTATTTATTTATTTATTTATTTATTTATTTATTTATTTATTTATTTATTTATTTATTTATTTATTTATTTATTTATTTATTTATTTATTTATTTATTTATTTATTTATTTATTTATTTATTTATTTATTTATTTATTTATTTATTTATTTATTTATTTATTTATTTATTTATTTATTTATTTATTTATTTATTTATTTATTTATTTATTTATTTATTTATTTATTTATTTATTTATTTATTTATTTATTTATTTATTTATTTATTTATTTATTTATTTATTTATTTATTTATTTATTTATTTATTTATTTATTTATTTATTTATTTATTTATTTATTTATTTATTTATTTATTTATTTATTTATTTATTTATTTATTTATTTATTTATTTATTTATTTATTTATTTATTTATTTATTTATTTATTTATTTATTTATTTATTTATTTATTTATTTATTTATTTATTTATTTATTTATTTATTTATTTATTTATTTATTTATTTATTTATTTATTTATTTATTTATTTATTTATTTATTTATTTATTTATTTATTTATTTATTTATTTATTTATTTATTTATTTATTTATTTATTTATTTATTTATTTATTTATTTATTTATTTATTTATTTATTTATTTATTTATTTATTTATTTATTTATTTATTTATTTATTTATTTATTTATTTATTTATTTATTTATTTATTTATTTATTTATTTATTTATTTATTTATTTATTTATTTATTTATTTATTTATTTATTTATTTATTTATTTATTTATTTATTTATTTATTTATTTATTTATTTATTTATTTATTTATTTATTTATTTATTTATTTATTTATTTATTTATTTATTTATTTATTTATTTATTTATTTATTTATTTATTTATTTATTTATTTATTTATTTATTTATTTATTTATTTATTTATTTATTTATTTATTTATTTATTTATTTATTTATTTATTTATTTATTTATTTATTTATTTATTTATTTATTTATTTATTTATTTATTTATTTATTTATTTATTTATTTATTTATTTATTTATTTATTTATTTATTTATTTATTTATTTATTTATTTATTTATTTATTTATTTATTTATTTATTTATTTATTTATTTATTTATTTATTTATTTATTTATTTATTTATTTATTTATTTATTTATTTATTTATTTATTTATTTATTTATTTATTTATTTATTTATTTATTTATTTATTTATTTATTTATTTATTTATTTATTTATTTATTTATTTATTTATTTATTTATTTATTTATTTATTTATTTATTTATTTATTTATTTATTTATTTATTTATTTATTTATTTATTTATTTATTTATTTATTTATTTATTTATTTATTTATTTATTTATTTATTTATTTATTTATTTATTTATTTATTTATTTATTTATTTATTTATTTATTTATTTATTTATTTATTTATTTATTTATTTATTTATTTATTTATTTATTTATTTATTTATTTATTTATTTATTTATTTATTTATTTATTTATTTATTTATTTATTTATTTATTTATTTATTTATTTATTTATTTATTTATTTATTTATTTATTTATTTATTTATTTATTTATTTATTTATTTATTTATTTATTTATTTATTTATTTATTTATTTATTTATTTATTTATTTATTTATTTATTTATTTATTTATTTATTTATTTATTTATTTATTTATTTATTTATTTATTTATTTATTTATTTATTTATTTTGTAAAATTTTAAAACGCCAAAGCCGAAATCAACAAAAAAATATATTTGCTATATACCCCCCTATGTTGGTTAAACACACAAAAATTCCCTGATTTTAAAAAGAGTTTATCTATATTGCCCAAAAATTTCGTTGAATACCTTTTCTTGTTTAAATTTTATTTAGATCCAAATATTAGCATTATTTCTTAAAAATATGCTTCAAATCTAAATTGTAAGTTTTTCGGGTCATGGTCTGGAGAAATTTCCAATTTTTTTTTTTTTTTAAATATCTCCAACGCTTCAGAAGATATAGAATTATTTTAAAAAAATCAGTCTCACTGTGCATCATCTGTTGAAAGAAATAAAATAAAAACATATAAGCCTTAAGAACCATAGTGACACGTTTAAAAAATATAATAAAGTAGTTGGTTTGACTAGTTATATATTTTACTAGTCAAACCACCTTCAGGCGGTAGATTTATTAGAAAATGCACAATTTAGCCCAAACGTAAAGGAATTATAATGATTGAATGAGTTTTTTTTACAAAACAATTAAATTCATTTTAAAAATATTTCAAAATTTCTTATAATAATTGAAAGACTTCCATATGAATGTAATCTTCTAGTAAATCTACAGAATAAAATATATAGTATAGGTTATCTCTTAGCATTGTTTATTTTTAGACATAACTTGTTTAAGTTTTAACTTTATATTAATTCGAGCTCGCTGAATTTTTCCCGATATTTTTGAAATATTTTTTTATTTAATTAACAAATCACAAAATCATGTAAAAACAGATAGGAAAAAAATCTATATACTCGCTTAGAGAAAACATAGTTGCGGTATTATTACGGTAACTATATTACTAACTATATTACGTCTACAGAAACACTCAGAAAAAAATTATAATAAATTTGAATAATATTACGTCCATTGTAATAATACTTGTTTATATTTTACTATATTATCGTTACCTCAGTTAAATAGTTTAATATGTTTAACCGAAACATAATATATTTTCATAAAAAAGCAAAGTATAATAACTATATAAACATACTATTATTTCTATAATAACAAGGTGTTGCAAATAAATACAATATCGTATTAACTTTTTACAAATAAATATATTATGGTTTAAAAACAAATCATAAATTATTTGTTTTTTTAAACATAATTTGTTTTAAATAAATATTGAATATTTGTTTTCAACTATATTATGTTAACTCCCACTATTTCATTGCTAAGACTTTTGCTTAAAAAAATATACTTTAATTTTTTTTCTCATTTAGTTTATCTATGAGTAAATATAAGTAGAAAAAGTTTTGACCAACTGTTTGGTTATATTCCGAATGATTCAAACAATATGAGTTATTAATTAACTATTAAATGATTTTGATAATAATAAAGAAATATGTATTATCTTTAAGAACATATAAATAATGCGAATAAATAAGAGATCAAGGGAAATTGATTAAATAATCTTTGATTGCAATAAGATAAATTCGAAATAAATTTTTTTATTACAAAATATAGTATAAAAAATTGCTCAATTTCAGATGCATTGAATCTAATCTAGGCGTCTCCAACATCCAGGAAATTGCAACTAGAGGTACACCACAAGGTGGTGTGCTATCTCCTCTGCTCTGGAACATTAATATTAACACTCTACTTAAGGCCATGGAAATGACTTGCTGCAAGACTGTTGCATATGCAGACGATGTGGCGGTAGTGGCGACTGGCAAGGGTCTTAATATTCTGTCACTATCTAATGAAGCCAAATACTTGGGACTTATACTAGATAGTAAGTTGAATTGGAATCTGAATACTAACAACAGAACCACGAAGGCGGTCAATGCGCTATCATACTGGTTATGTAACTGTGTAATTCGACCAATCCTATTTTACGGGGCAACTGTTTGGTGGCCAGCTCTGGAGTAAAGCTTAGTTTGAACGTCTAATGAGGATGATGTCGATTATGACAACGGGCGCACTTAGGACTACCCCTTCTAAGGCATTGTTCACTATACTGAATTGGCTACCACCAGATATCGCGGCCAAAACGATAAACAAACGGCGCTAAGACTTTGTGCAACTAGAGCATGGAAATATCAAGGACATGGTCATGCAAATATTCTCGGCACATTCCGGATGGAACATACTATGACAACGGTCTGCATACTTCTGCGGAAGAAATTCAAATATTCACGGATGGTTCAAAATCGAAGGACAGAGTCGGTATTGGCATCTTCTCTGAACAACTAGACTTGAAATTGTCTCACACGCTACCTAATTATTGTAGCGTCATTCAGGCTGAAATCGTGGCTATCAAAACAGTCGTGTAATGGATTCAGTTTATGGACATATCGAACAAAGATATTCGTATTTTTACTGATAGCAAAGCGGCCTTAAGCTCCCTGTCGGGTGTGTACATCACATCGAAGATTGTCCGTGAATGCCGGATGTCTCTTGAGGAGATCGCGAGTCTCGCGTGGGTTCCGGGACATAGGGACATTTATGGTAACTGTGTAGCCGATTCATTGGCACGTGCAGGAGCCGGACAGAACCATCATGGTCATATATACGATATTGGTGCTCCCTTATCGGTATGTAAGCAGCTAATTTCACGCGAATTCCATCTTAAGGCTATAGAGAGATGGACCACAGAATCCACATGCGTGGGAACCAGGAAAATATGGCCCTTGATGAAAGAACGGCGTACAGCGCAGTTGTTGAATCTATCAAGAAGTCATCATGAGAAACCTCATCGGTGTTATTACAGGTCACTGACCCTTCGGCATACATGCTAAAAGGCTAGGGATCCATTATTATGACTATTGTAGAAGCTGCAAAGACGAAGAGGAGGAGGATACTACAGAACATCTTCTCTGTCATTGCCTAATCTTTGAGAACCAGAGGCACCAACTTTTTGGACTACAGAGAATCATTGACAAATCATGTCTCTCTAGAGTCGACTCATCCAGGTTAAACTACCACAAGGTGGTTCGTGGGACCAAACGCTCAAGAGGTTTAGGACTCTGATGCAGCGGGATATTTATGGTAACACAACGGGACCTCGATTCTGGACCCATGTGAGCTGAGCCCAGGGCTGCTTCCGGTACAACCTAACCTAACCTAGTATGATGATTAATTTAAATCCACATCAAGATTGCATAGATATTTTCGTCTTTTAATTTTATAAAATTTTTTGATATGTTTTTAATATTTTACAATAAAAATTTGTTTAATTGATATTGATGGACAATAAATTATGGTTTAATGTGTGTGGTAGTTAAAAATAATAAATTAACAAGCGCGAATGTTATATTCGGCTCGGCCGAATCTATATATAGATGGGCGGTAAAGTGGTTCTTAAACTATTTGTACAAAATTTCGTTGACGTTTCACCTTATATGGGAGGTGGGCGGACCACGTACATTTTTCGTTTCTAAGTTTTTGTCGATCCCTAAACTATCTGTACAAAATTTCGTTGTCGTACATACTTTTATTTAAGAGATATCAGCATAAAAGTATGAAACTTTTTTGTTTATTAACCGATTTTGCCCACTTCAAACCAATACCAAACAAACCTTATATAAGATAAATATTTGAGCCAAATTTCGTCCCCCTACGTTGTCCCGTTCGAGCCCTATCTTGCTTTCAATAGTCAGACAGACGGACGGAAATAGCAAGATCGACTCAGAATCTAACCCAGAAAATATATACTTCATGGGGTCTTAAATGATTCTTTCGACATGTTACACATGGAATGACAAAACCAATATACCCCCCATCTTTTTGATAGTGGGTATAAAAATAATTGTTATTTTTTGATTTTTTTTTTTTTTATAAAAATTAAAAAATAAAAGTTTCTTGCATAATTCGAAAGCGAGTCCAAAAAAAAATAATAATAATAAAAGTGTTTTACTTATGATATCCAGAAAAAAAATTAATTTTTGTCTATATTTGTTGGAGTTACGTCAAAGTTATAATATTCTCATTCATTTAAAGATTTATTTATTATATTTATTTTTGAACATTCCCTCATGTGTTTTCCTCGTCAAGATTATTTTAATGGTTTACATTAGTAAAAGATGTATAAAGATTTTTTAGTATTACATCATACTTATTTGTTGTTAATGTTATCCTATTTGTATCTGCTCTAAAATACAAATTTATGCTTAAGATTTCAACAATCTAGTTTAAATATAACTTTAATGTGCTGTTTTTAATTACAACTAATTAAAAGGCCTGCAAAAATTCCATTATTCTTAATAAAAAACTCAGGCATATAAAATAAAAAAAATCCACAAAGAAGCTAAGAATTAGTCACTTGTAAATGACCATATTTTCCTAGCTGTTATTTGCCCAGTAGTTATTTAGAATTTAATACCACATAATTCAATCTAAATGACTAAAACAAGTAGAAAAATATTTTAATAAAAAAACAACTCTTAGGTTCATAAAAACGCCCATGTATGAAGGGCACAATAAATTTGAAACTTTGCACAAAATTAAATATTTATGTTATTTTTCCACCATTTATTTTAGTCACTCTTGTGTTTATTTGTCTGCATTTTAAGTTCAAAGTGATGATAAGGATTTTAAATTGTAATCAAGTGTACTATAACAACGGATGTGAACAAAATAAACATAAGTAAATATCATCGTCTTTATTACTTATATAAAGAGTACAGAAAAAATAAAGTAACTGACAGAAAGTGTGTCTATAAAGGAAAATATGTCCTTAAGAAGAAAACAATAATGAAACTACTTTTTAAAAGAATTGACAGCCAAGAAAACTGCCGTAATTTCTTACAAATTTACATAAGAATTTTCTGTCATTTAATACAATTTATAAAAGACAGCCAATATGCAAATTACGAATATGTGCGAAGAAATTTTCTTATTTTATCAGGGAAATTTTAATCAAGAATATACAATTTTCCTTAATCCTTAATTATGTGATATTGTACACAGAAAATTATGTTGTTTGATGTAAATAATTTTATATTTAGTATGAAAATCACTTCATATAGGAGAAATTACAGGAATTTAAAAAAATATTCTGTGGAAAAAAAAAATGTTTTTATCTTTATCTTTACCAATATTTGAGCATACAAAGGCTTTAGTCGCACAGTTTTTCACTTCGTGGAAAACTATGGCAAAAATCAAAAATTTGACAGAAGAATTTTATAAAAGTAATAATTGCTTTAAAATGAGCCCTAATACGTTAGGGGCGAACGCCCACTTTACGTTTCCAAGTTTATATTGACCCTCAAACTATTTACACAAAATTTCGTTGTCTTACATGCTTTTGTTTAAGAGATATCAGCTTCAGTTTCTAGTTTTTAGTCCATAACTTTATTAACCGATTTTGCCCATTTTCAATACTAAACAAACCTTATATAAGATAAATATTTGTGCCAAATTTCGTCCCCCTACGTTGTCCCGTTCGATTCCTCTCCTGCTTTCAACAGACAGACAGACGGACATAGCTAGATCGACTCAGGATCTAACCAGGACCAAGAAAATATATACTTTGTGGATTCTTAAATGATTCCTTCGACATGTTACACACGGAATGTCTAAATCAATATACCCCCCATCTTTTTGATGGTGGGTATAAAAAGAGTAGTTGCCACAAAATTTTAGAGCTCTCACTATAATAGTTTTTTAGATATGCCACTAAAAATATTTACTTAGGGATACCATATCCCCATATCTTAAAAATTTATGCATAAATCTTGATTTTATTCACAGTTAAGTGCAAATACTCATGTAGACCTAATATTAAATGGAGATACACTGGTGGACAAAAAAGAAATTGTGATCGTCTTAACTAAAAACGAGAAAGATATAGTCAGCCAAGCCCTATACTATTGCGTTTGTGCACTAAAATGATCTTTGAAATTTTCGGAAATGAATCTAATATCGTACCTATGGCAATTTATGGACCAATCCTCATCAAATTAGTATGATTTCTGCTTATATTTAACTTATTTGTGTCAAATATTACCATGATGCTGTCATTTATGTCCGACACTCGTGTCAACAACAACAGTTACGTCAACAACACCAACACACACGTTAATAACGACACTCACGTCAACAACAACACTTACGTCAACAACACCAAAACACACGTCTACAACACCAACACACAAGTCAACAATAATACTCACGTCAACAACAACATTCAAGTCAACAACACCAACACACACGTCAACAACAACACCAACACACACATCTACAACAACACACACGTCAACAACAATACACATATCTACAACAACACTCACGTCAACAACACCAACACCCACGTCAACAATAACAACACACATTAGTCGCAACGCTCACGTCAACAACGACACACACGTCAACAACATTAATTTCAACAGAAACACACGCATAAACACAAATGAAAATGTAAATACAACGAGCTTAGCCTCCAAACTTCTGGTGTTGAATATCAAAATATTTATAACATCACACTCATAAATGAATTCTATAACGACTCGAGATTCCTTATGCCAAAAGATCACACATACAATACAAGACGTCGTGCTAAAGGAAGGTATCAGGTAGATCGCTTTAGAAACAACTATGGAAAGAACAGCTTAAGTGTCACACTACCAACCATATTAAACAAAATACCCACAAACATCTTAAACCAACAAAATATATATACAAGAAAAAAATTATTAAAATCATTTTACATTTATTCGCAATGAAGAAATTTAATATAATATAATGTATTTATTTTAATATATTCTGCAGATAAGCCGAATGGCTTCGCGGGATTAGTCCTAAGAAAATCCTGTGAATTTAAAATTTGTTAATAAAAATTTTTTTATAAAAAAAAAAAAAAAAATTTGCGAGTTAAAGTGATTTTCGCAAGTGGGCCTTATATGGGAGCCATGTCTAATTCACATATTTAAGGAGTGAGATCGAAAAATTCTTAACATACTTAATATTCAATAACTTGGAAACGGTCGATCTTAGAGTTTTCATTATTTTTTTCATTTGATAATTTAGCACAGATCACAGAACCACAATTTTTGAAAACCCTTTCTTTGGAGATTTGATAGTTGCTTCAGTCACTTTTTTGGAACAGTGTGCACATCTTCTGTTAAAATCTTCTGTATTTTGGGACACCTTTTTTGTGCTCTTGAATTCACTTTTCACAAGAGCTCAATATCTCTCCACTGGTCTAAGCTATGGACAATTTTGAAAATTGATCTCTCTTGGTACTAAAACTATGTTATTGATTTGATACCAAATGGGTCCAAAAATATATGGACACGTTGTGCTTTGTTAAGAAAAGAAGAAGTCTTTTTTTGCAAATATTCCTTTATGCATATTTTGGTATTTATAGATCCGAATGTATCAAATGACTTTCCTGTTTTGCCGCAACTGCAAAAAGCTTGTCATACAATGAATTTTGTAAGAAATTTTTGCTGCTTTTGGGTCTTAAACTTATCTCCAACATTGCTTTGAGCATTAGCAATAAAAATTTTTGAGAAATAAGCTGCGAAGATTCTGCCAGCATCTACGTTTCTTCGTCAATTATACAGCTTGAGTATTTTTATATGAAATTTGGTTTTAAATTCCGAGTCCAATTTTTGGCTTGTAATTTTTTTTGCAGAATTCCAGTTTGGAATTTTTTGAACTTTATATGTTATCAACTTTCCCATTAGCTTTAAATTTTCGCACCAAGTAGTCGAAGCACTGAGAAAACTGAGCTGATTTTCTACCAGATGTGTTTGGAGTTCCTTTCAATATGCCTTCAATTTTCTGGCCTTCCCAATATTATTTAGTCCTTTTTTCTTACCGAACTAGGTTTCACATTAATAGTCAAATTCTCCTGATACTGTTTAATAACATTAGAAGACCTATTTGGATTTTTCGAAATTTGTTAATAACTTGTAGGACGTAAATCTTTTTGGTCACTTATTTTGATGAAAATAAGGACAAATTAACATGGTTGTTATTAAAAATAATAACTGAAGTATTTTTCAAAAAAAATTTTGAATATTGATTCCGAAAAAAGTTATGAAGCAAAATGTGTGTTAATATTTTTTCGATCTCACTCCTTATACCCTATATGTGGATTAGATGGAATTTAACGTGCTAAACCCGAAACTGCTTTTACTTTTTTTTCTATCACGTATTGATTTTTTTTAAGGGCAACAGTTCTCTAAAGCATAGAGGGCATATAAAACTCTGAGTAACTGATATAACTTTCCTCTCCCGTTTTGGGAATTTTTTAATATTTATAGGTGGTTGGGGTATTATGCGTTTGTGCTAATGTTTATAACGCACAGAAAAAATCTTCGAACCCCCATATTAAAGTATACCAATCGACTCAGTATCATTTTCTGAATCGATTTAACGATGTCCGTCCGTCTGGCTGTCTGTCTGTCTATGTAAATCTTGTGAAAAATTTTAAAAATATCTTGATGAAATTTGGCACGAATAATTATACGAATCTTATTAAAATTGGTTATGATCGGTCCATTATTTCACCTAGTCCCCATACAACGGTATAAGACCGAAATTTTGTTTACTTTGTTTCTAATTGTGCGTGAGACTCAAATAAAAAAAAACAATGCAATTTAAATTATTAAACTCTTTGCTATTTATTAATCACTCCTCTATTACAACTCTCAATTGAAAGCGAAAAAATCGAACTCTCTATTGTAATATCGTCAAAACTTGCCTTGTTTTTTAATAACTACAATGACACTGCTTTTAATTAAGTCCGATAGATATGAGAAAAAAAAAACTGAAGAAAGTTTAATCATTTGAGACTTATGTATGTTTCATATATGTATTACTAGCTTACTAGGGAAGTAAGAAATTAAATTGCATAGAATTACATTTATCTCTTAAATATTAAATGTAACTCAATGAAACTCGCAAAATAAATTTCGTAAATTTAATTTAAAAGATATTGAAATCTGCACTCAGCATATAAAATTTAATACAATAATAAGGTAAAGTAAATCAAATTATCTGTTTTATTACATTAAGCTTTGTATAAGAGTGTTTTTGTTACCCCCAGAAAATAAACTTGGTATGTTATATAAATAAAAATTTTAAGATTTAAGTTTTTGCCTAAAATAACAAATTATATTTTGTAAGAAATGTAAAAAAAGGAATTTTTATGGAATAAACTACAAAAATATTGGGGTAACTCTTGGATATGATTTATATATCAATGGACGCGTCTTCCAAATACCTTTTAAATGGTACCACATTTTATATGCCTTGCTTTGGGGGAAAATACAAAAAATTGTGTCAATAGACATGAAATATTTTGATAAACATCTATGTTTATGGTAGATGTTGCGACTACATTGGGGTACCCCTAGTCACTTTTTTAGCTACGTGACTAGTCATTTTAACATGGACTTATCTTAGGAGGAAGTCTATTGCCAGCCACCTCAACGACTACATAGTGTCACTTTATTGCACACACCATCACCTCCGTAACTACCGAAAGGTCAATAAAGTAGCCACTTCCACGGGTACAAAGTGGCCCTTTTTTACATACACAATCACCTCAATGGCTAAAAAGTGTAACATTTGTGCGCAAACAAAGACTTTACTGATTGCAATGAGTCAGTTAAAACTTTTTGAAATTTTCGTCTTCTTCTCGCTTACCATAGAGTCAGTAAAGAGCAATTGCCAATACGCTCATTGGTGACCGATGGAGAGTGGCAGGTGGCAGGACTATACACCTATAAATCTTACTGTCTAAAAACGGTTTAATTGCCACTAAATAAACTGCTTGGATTAGAAAACACACCAATGTTAATTTTTAGGTGTGTAACAGTCACAGCAACCTTAATGTACATACATACATACATACATTCATATTTATAACAGAAAAAATCAATTCATTCCATATTGAGGGATTTCTGTTTATACGCTTCAACAAACATAAATAATATCCTGAAGCCTTTTATAACTTTCTTTTTTTTTAACTTTTGTTTTAAATAATATTTGCTTTTAAAATATATTTGTCTGGTTGTCCTTTCAGTCATAAAAAGGTCACGTTTATATAATAAACGAGTAAGGAAGATAAAGTCGGTAAAGGCCGACCATAAGATACTCTACTCCACTGTGTATGAGCATAACAATTTGGGAAGGGGACTTATATTATACTTGTGGCCAAATGTGGACCAATACTTTTACAAAGTGTAAAATAAAATATACAAATACTGAATAATGCGTTGATACTAACATCTATAAAATTTAATGCACTTTAGAGCGATTCCCGAAAGTGGGTTTCTATGGTAGCAATGGTAAATTATGAACCGATTCTCATAAAATTTGGCTACGTTATTTCTACTTACATATATAAAACTTATTTGTGTCAAATATTAACTGATTTTTGTATGGAATTTATGCATGATAAAGTGATTATATGGGACCTAACGTAAATTATGGACCGATCATTATGAAATTTGGTACACAGATTTATAATTATATATATTTATGAGCGTTAAGCTCAATTCCTAGAGAACATTTGTATTTCAAATAGATTTTTTCATTGTGCCAAAATAACTAACCGTGCCAAATTTCATGAAGATATCTTTTTACTTTGTTCACAAGATTTACATGGGCAGAAGGACGGACAGACGGATATCGTTAAATCGACTCAGGAAGTAATTCTGAGTCGAACGATATACTTAATTTTTCTATGCGTTACAAACATCAGCAAAAACGCATAATACTCCAAACAACTATGATGGTGTAGGGTATAAAAATAACCAAACAACACCCGCAAAGCAAATGTGACAAAAATCATGAATATTATTTTCTCATAGATATTAGGTGGATGAAAATAATTAGTTGGGTTTTCTCATAGATATTAGTTGGGGTTTTCTTTTAAAACAAAATGTAAATTTCACTACAAATTAAATTAAATATTTTTTTTATTTTTTTTTTTTTTTATTTTTAACAAAGACTTTTGCGGCTACATTTATTTTTTACTTCATTTTTATATTCAAAATAAAATTTAAAAAAATTCATGGTACTAAATATACTCCCCCCAAAGATAGTAAACGATGAAAATGTTTCACATTTCATTTGTTGTGGAATCTCATAAGGAATACATATTAACTGTTTGTGTTTTAAAATTAATATTTTGAAAAAAATAATTAATTACACTGTTCGACAAAAAAAATCCTCCCCCAAAGACAAATAGTTGAACTTGATGCATTTTGATGTGCTAAACACGAATCTGCTTTCAGTTTTTTTCCATCAGGTCAAGAGTTTTCAAATCACCAAAACTTAATTTTTTTATGTGATCAATAGTTTCGAAGTTATTTTGAAATAAATGTCAAAAAAAAACTGTTCATGCAAAATTTTAGATTTTTTTGTTACTAAAAATTTCTTTTAATAAATGAAAACATCTTAAATTTAGCATGAACAGTTTTTTTTTTTTTTTTTTTTTTGACATTTATTTCAAAATAACTTCAAAACTATTGATCACAATAACTTCGGAATATCGCCTAAACTGTGTAGGGAATAAAAATTTGATAGTAGAACGACTTAAAGACAATTTTGTTCTGCATATTTTGGTTTTTCATTTATAAAAATCGTGCATACCATTCCCGAGTTATAGTGAAATATACTCGTGTAATCGGCTTATTTAGGGCGCAATATTAGACACGCCCATAAGAAAAATCTCGACCTGATTAGAAAAGTTAAATAATTTCATAAGTTTATTTACTCTCCATGTAGTGCTCTGTCAAACTCACAGATTTTTTTTCCATTTTTAACCACAGCGGTAAAAATTTAAAATCACATTTCTTTCAAGTCTATATTTTATTATTAAGCATCTATAAAAACACTCTTTATAACTACACCGCCATAGATGAGGAGGGTATTATGCGTTTGTGCTGATGTTTGTAACACCCAAAAATATTGGTCTAAGACCCACCTTAATTTATACCAATTGGAATCACTTTCTTAGTCGATTTAACGATGTCCGTCCGTCTGACCTTCTGTGGCACACATGACCATCGACGAAGCCTATTTACATTGGTTATGATTGGTCCATTATTTCACCTAGTTTTAACGATCTTAAATCCCTGAGATATAGACATATTTTAATGAATTTTGTCACATATAAGTTTAAGTTTGTGTGGCGAATTTCAGGAATAACGGTCCATAATTGACCATAGCTCCCTTATAAACCCCTCTTCAGAAAATCACTTTAACGGGCATAAATCCCATTAAAATGTTAGTATCAAGTAAATATTCGACACAAATAAGTTTTATAAATAAATGATTGTATCAAATTTTACAAAGATCAGTCCATAATTTACCACAGCCCCCATATAAGGCCCACTTTCGGGAATCACCCAAAAGTGAATTAATTCATATATATTTTAGTATCACAATTGGCCACAGGTCTAGAAAAAAATAAGACCCCTCCCCGAATTTTGATGCACACAATGGTGTCGAGTACCATAAAGGCAGGCTTGACCAACTATATCTTTAATCTTTAATAAAAAAAAATTAACAAAATTTTGCACCAATTATCTTTAGAATATTTTCCATACTTTTAATTAATATGAACTAATTCAGTTTGAAAATAATTTGTCTTGAATTTGAAATTTATTATTTATTTACATAAGTTTAGATTATATGATACTAGGAACATTAAAGTCCTTGGCTCAAAGAATTAGTATAAATACTTTAATTTATTTTAACCATGGTAATATTTATAACACTATTTGGGGAACTTGAACAAGATCTTGCAAAAATATATAAGATAAATAATACACAGCGGGTGACATAAATAAGTAAACAAAATCATCATTTTTTTTTTTTTTAAAGTAAGCGGAGTTTATGGTTGCAAACTTATTTTAGCACAACAGCGGTAGTTATTTGTTACATTATGTGAGAAATAAAAAATCACTTTTTTCGATAAAATTAGAAAATTTGATCAATTCAGAAAATTTTAATTTAACCACAATTTCGATCTAAAGGATGGCAAATAGCGCACAATTAAGTATAGGAGAACTAAGAACGATAATCATACATTACAAAAAAAGTGAACATATAGAAATATATCAAAAATCTTTAATAAAACGGCCACTTTATTTTTAAGGTGGTTAAATGCTTCAAACACAATGAACGCGTTGTGTGCAATTACTCTCGTAAACGCCTAGGAGTCCCAACAAAAAGAATAGATAACAATTTAGCTTTAAAATCCTATGCTTTCTGCTACAAAATTTTTATCAAAACTTATTCCAGAAGTCCGAAAACTATGGTCTGAATTTGCAACTTACAAAAAATATATTAAGACGAAAAACACGATCTAGCTGTACGGAAAATTGTATACATAAGTATAATAAATCTCTAAAATTTTATGACGTTTTATACAGATTATGCCTTAAAATATGAAAATTTTAGGAAACAAAGTCTCTAAACTGAATAACCTATGATTCGCATGAAGTGTAATATAGGCTAGATGTACGTTTAGCCCAAAAATATTTAAACTTTAACATTTAAGTGTAGAAAACCAATACTCAATTCCGTCGCACAGTGTCACATTTCGCAGTTTTAGAACGACAAAATCCAGTTTATAAGATATTGGTCTGAAATTGCATATTCTGTTAGTCGATAAGGACGTAAGCATTCCCACTAAAAATGGGCGGAAAGAATCACTGCCACTCCCATACTGAAAAACTTTACTTTATTTGTATGAATTTCGGACATATTTTTGTAAATTTTATTAAAATAAAGGATATTTTAAAAATAGGCGTGACAAGATCTAATCACACCAATCTTAATGAATCATTTTCATAACAAATTTTCAGCCATTACCTTCAAATGTTCAAACAATTCTTAAAAACTTGTTAATATGAGGTACCGCACATTTTTTATAATATTTTAAAAGATCGCAAAAAGTCGCAGCCAATATTTTAAAATATAATTTTATAGATGTTCTTTTATAGAACAATCGTATTATTAGATTGGAACTCGTTGGAACTTTTTAATTCTAGTCCATTAAAAATAGAATTTCCCCAAAAAATATTTTTTTTTTTAATATTATGATTCCTTTTAAATGAAAAACAATATATTCAGTATTGATTTTTTAACTTAGCAAATTATTATAGAATAATTTGAAAATATTTATTATTACATACCAAAAAAATCATATCAATATCTGCAGTATTTATTGAGATATAAGAAGTTAAATTTAACATACTTCTTTACAAATGTTGTAAATAAAATTAAAATATTTTTAAAAGTTGCAACTTTGAAAATCCAAAATTCGCGCTATGGGCACTTTTCAATACTTTAAGTATTTTTTCCATAATAAATGATGTGTTTACGAATAAATGGGAAAAGAATCACTTCAATTAATACACAGAAAAAAATATTTCAAATAATTTTTTAATAAAATTATTAATTAACTTTATATTGGAATTTAATTATATTATTTATTAATATAATTAATTTTCTAATTGGTTTTCAGTTTTGTTTTTTAATAAATTGACAACTGTTAATAAAATATAAAGAAAAATTAAATATTTGTCTATAAAAGTACAGAAATAAAATAAATTTAAGTAAATTTTCAAAAATGTTCAGCTCATTACATCTATTTAAGGAAAAGAAGTAATAATAATATTAATTATTCTAGTTATTAATATTATCATTTTGATGATTGGAGCAAAATCAATTAAAAATTAATTAATATCACAAATTTCGTAATTGAAGTCCATTTTTACTTTTTTCTGTGTATGCTTTAATTTTCGTATTTTTGTCGTTCTAATTTGGATAAATGTGACACTGTGCGTCGGAAAGAGATTAGTGGTTTGGAAATGCATTTCTATTTATAAAATAGAAAAAACAGTGATACTAAACGTAAAATAAATTCCCAGATTTACCTTAATCTGCTCAAAGTTGTAATAGTTCCAAAAAGTTATTCTTTAATTTTTGAGAATTTTATCATACAGTAGGAAAATTCACCTATAGATTGGGGTAAATTTGTTTCAAAATATATAGCTGATGAAATTTTTAACATAACCTCCTCAAAGTGTAGATGTATCATCAATATAAATTGCGTGAAATTTAATAAACAAATAGAGTCCCCATAATTTGACCAAACAAATGAACTTAATTGTTAATAAGACCCTTACATTTTCTCCAGAGATATGCAGAATATATGTAGTCACTATACCAACACTTTAGCACACATGTATCAAAATATAGATGGTCACCGTGGCTATTAGAAACCATGTTTACTTATTTATGGAACATTGATTTTTTCGACTTCTTTAAAAAACATCATATTCACTAAGTGGTAATGTATTGAATTGAATCTTTTACTGTTTATTTTACAAACAAGACATTATATATTTATAATTATGTTCCTTTTTATATCTTCGATCAATAACTTTAACTGGTTTACAATTTTCATTACGCTCAGTAGCCAAGTGCCAAGTTTCATGGTAATAGCGAAACTATTTTTTCTGCGGCTTTCTAAAAACTGATTTCAACAGACGGACGGACAGGAAGACATCGTTATATCGACTTCCCTATATACTTTTTAGGGTCTTTGGCATAGTAAAATAATAAAGTACTCGCACATCTACAAAAACAAAAATTATTGTATTTTGTTAGTGTAAAACTACTGCCCACAATGTCAGAATGCTTTGAACGGAAAAATGAGAGAACGAAAGAGAGCAAGAAAAAAAAACTCAAAAAATATTTTACATGTGAATACAAAAACAAAAATTGTAAAACAGCTGGTCTTACGAGTATACTTTATTATTATACTTTGGGTCTTTGGTAAATATTGTAGAAATTACAAACGGAATGACAAAATTATATATACCCTTTACACCTGTAGTGAAGGGTATAAACAAAGACAACACTTTTGATCATTAGCTGTTGCTAACTAAACTGCTTACTTATAGAGAAAACAACAACAATACTAATGTCATTACAATGATTAATATAAATGGTTGTGTATATTTATATTATTAAGAGATCTTTTTTAGTATTTGACCCATAACTTTATGAACTTATTAGGTTCCCAGCAAAAACTTTGATTGCCATGTAATTAGTTGAGAAGCTAATATAATGGCTCTTCACTACTTACACATTAGCTGAATAACTCATTATTTTAACACGGTGATGACATTAGAGGCAACTACTTACCCTATACATTACCTAGATGTCATTACAATAACTAATTACTTTCAAGCTGTTAAATAGCACATGGATTTTAAAGCATCTCTGAAGTCATGATTAGTAATAACAATAGAAACTAGATACATTTTAGGTTAAAAATAAGTCATGAAATTTCAGAATATAAAATATTTTTTCCGTTGTTTAAAAAATCTTTTTTAAATTTTAATTTTAAAACTTAACAACCAAAAATGTAATTAAAATGAAATTGAAAAAAGATTCGGCTGTGCCGAGTCTTTGATACCCTTCACCATATTACCATCTTACTTACTATCTTATCGACATCATATTACCATATTACCGACAAATAATAAAATTTTCGCCTTAACGTATGCTTTCATATTTTCACATATTTAAATCTAAATTTTTTTCAAACTACGAAAATTTGAATATGAAAAAAAAACAATCATAGCAGGCTTTGCTTTTAAAAAATAAACAACAACAATTCCATATTTATTTATTTTTTTATGTGTGTATATACAAACTGACTGCATATACAAAGAACAACAACAACACTGTTATTCATTATATTACTTCTGTTGCTAACTAAACTACTTGTCTTATAGGCAAAAACGTCACTAATAGTCATTACAATGCTTAACATACATGTTTGTGTATGTATTTATGTATATTCTTAACAGATATGTTTTAGTTTTAAAAAATAAACAACAACAATTCCATATCTATTTATTTTTGTACAGACTGCATATACAAAGAACAACAACAACACTGTTATTCATTATATGACTGCTGTTTCTAACTAAACTACTTGTCTATACAAAAAACAAAAAACGTCACTAATAGTCATTACAATGCTTAATATACATGTTTGTGTGTGTATTTATATTCTTAACAGATTTGTTTTTGGTCCATAACTCTGTTGATTCTGAACGAATTTGGTTTATTAAAAAAAACGAAATTTTATAAAAACATTTATGACTGATCTATATAAAAATAAAAATATGTAGCTTGAACAAGGGCTTCAAAAATAAAAAAATCGTTTTCCCCGATATCTCCGTTATTACTGAACCGATTTATTTCATTTTTTCAGAACAAAAATTCAGAAAATAATTTCCGAGCCCCCTTTAAAAATTCGAAGTCCCTGGTATATGCAGAGGCTTCATAAACTGAAAAACCGGTTTTTAAAGCATATCTTCGCCATTTACAAACCGATCCTGCTGATTCAAAAAACCAAAATTTTAAAAAAATATTTGTGACCGATCTGTATAAAAATAAAAATCTATAGCTTAAACCAGGGCTTCAAAAAATAAAAAATGCGTTTTGTCCGATATCTCAGTTATTATTGAACCGATTTATTTTGTTTTTTTCAGAACAAAAATTCAGAAAAAAATGTCCGAGACTCCTTTGTAAAAACGAAGTCCCTAGTATATACAGAGGCTTCAGAAACTGGAAAACCGGTTCTAAAAACCGGTTTTTTTAACATATCTCCGCATTGTATGAACCGATCTTGCTGAATTCCAATAGCAAAATTCTCGAAAGCATTTCCGATCGTTTGATATATATATTATATATGTCAGTTATCGGTGGGCTTCATAAACGCCATTTCAACCGACACACGGACGGACGGACGGACATGGTCCTATCGTCATCATTTCTTACAAATATCCCGAAAATGTCAACTTTTTTGCTCTCCGACGAAAATTGTGGGAATTACAAACGGAATGACAAACTTATATATACCCTTTACACCTTTGGTGAAGGGTATAATGAATGTAATATAAATAAACTATTTTAGAATACAAATTAATTCATTTTCATTAATTCAAATGTATGAATTGGTAACTGCATTATAAGAATCAATAAAAATTAATATTTTAAGAAGTCTGCTCATAAAAAATTATTTACATTCAAGTTATAAATAATTAGTTACTAAACAACTTCTATGTAATACAGACAGTATGTTGTTGTCATTACAAAGTAACTATATCCGTAACTACATATCATTACCAAGTTTTTGCTGGGTTGATTTAAAAACCGAAATTTTAAAAAATATTTAAGACCGAAATATACAAAAAAAATAAAATTCCGTATCTTAAATCTCAGTTTTTATTGAACCGATTTATTTCACCTTCTTTGCAAAAACAAATTCCTTGGTTATATGGAGGCTTCAGAAAATTGAAAATCCGTTTTTTAGGTATATTTCTGCCATTTATGAACCGATCTTGCTGAAACAGGAAAATTCCCAAAAGAATTTCCGATCGTTTGATATATATATATATATTATATATGGCAGTTATCAGTGGGCTTTATAAACGCCATTTAAACCTACACACGGACGGACATGGTGCGATCGTCAACATTTCATACAAGGATCCAGAAAATCTCAACTTTTTTGCTCTCCGACGAAAATTGTAAAAATTTCAAACGAAATAACAAACTTACATACCCTTTACACCTTTACACCAGAGTATACAAAAAATTCACTATTTCCACTTTCTACAACTATGAATATGGATAAGGGTCATGAATATGCAGTATGTTGATATTTTTGATTTGTTAGGCAAATACACAAAGCGGAAAAATTACTGAAAATTCTCCATGATTGAAGTTTAAAGCTGAAAATGTTCTAGGTCTGCTTTAAGACTGAATAAATATATAAGAAAAAGAACTTGTTTTAAATGAATTCTTCGAAACAAATACGTTTTTTTGTAGAATCATAATTTTATTCATAATTAATTCAGATAACGGATATTTATAATTTATCCTTTATTCAATTAACTGTGTATACATTTTTCAAATTTCTCATAAATAATTTCTGACACAAATTTATAAAATTTCTAAAGAACTTAAATCATTTGCCAGCTTTAACGAAAGATTTCTAAAAATTTCATTATCTTTTTTACTTTTAAACAATGATTTTTTTATGCCCCTTAAACTAACAAACAAACCTTTTTATGAGTTTTCTTCCAAAGTTCATGCCTTTAAGAAAAATTCTTGCTTAGAACAAAATAAGGAAACCACAATGATTATGTTGACAATATTGTAAATATTGACAAAGGACAAATAGTTTTAAGTATTTTTATGTCCTTTTTAATGCGTGTGTTTTTGTTAATTACGTGATAATATTACAACATTATATTGTCTACATTATTGTCCTAAAAACAATTATAAATAAATGTGTATTAAATTTTATTATATTTTTTTGCTGGTCCTTTTTTTGTAATACATATGGTACATTAAGTTTATTTAGGTCACTAACAAAAATTGGCTTACATCTTTTTTTTTATAGTGAGTTTTTTATTTGAAAATTCTTTTGCAACATTTTGGATTTTAATTCTTTAAAGCAAAGTAAAATGGCACTATATTGTGAGTAGCATTCATTGTAAGTTTCGTTTAAAAACCTTGCATAATAATGTAAGCTCTCAATGATATCGACATTTTTTATGCCATAGTAATGGATTTATTTAAGAAAAAAAGATGTATAAAAAAGAAAATCATATAATAAATATACTATCATTTGTCAACTGAATAAAACAGTTAGTGGTCAAAATAAAATGAACAATGGAACGAAAAAGTTTGAAAATTAAAGATTTTATTATTTGTTTAAAGGCGCCAATAGACACATACTGCTGAGAGATACTGCCGATGAATCCCACTACATATATGCTTGATGATTTTCATACACATTCATCAATCAAAATTTTATTTTTTAAATTATCACAGCATATTTTTTTTTTTTTTCTTTTAAAAGTGAAATATTGAAATATGGAATATAAACTTTTATAATTGACAAAAAAAAAATAAATTCATTCGACACAAATGTCAGTATGAGTTAATTTTAAAATCAAAACGATTCGATTTTTCATAAGGAGTGCGACCGAAAAAATCTTAACACACGTTTTGCCTCATAACTTTTTTTGGAATCAATATTGACAATTTTTTTTTTTTTTTATTTAGTTATCATGAAAAAATACTTCAGTTATTATTTTTAATAACAACCATGTTGATTTGTGATGATTTCCATCAAAATAAGTGACGAAAAAGATTTACGTGCTATAAATTATTAAAAAATTTCCAAAAAAAAAAATCCAAAGAGGTCCTACAAATAATTAGCCACAGAATTATATTTCTGCCGTCAAAATGTTTATAACGTTATTCAACAGTATCAGGAGAATTTAGCAATTGATATGAAACCTGGTTCGGAGAAAAAAAAAAAGGACCACATGATATTAGAAAGGCTAGAAAATTGAAAGCATATTGAAAGGAACTCCAAACACATCTAGCAGAAAAGAAGCTCAGTAATCTCAGTGCTTCGACTATTTGGTGCGAAAATTTAAAGCTAATGCAGAGCTGATAACACATAAAGTCCAAAAAGTTCAAAACAGGAATGCTGCAAAAAATTTAGAAGCCAAGAATAGGACACGGAAATTAAAACCAAATTTCATACAAAAATACTCAAGTTGTATAATTGACGAAAAAACGTATCTGTTTGCAGATTTTTTGCAGCTTTATTGTTAATGCTCGAGGCAATGTTAAAGATAAGTTTAGAATCCAAAAGTGGAAAAAATTTCTTACAAAATTCCTGGTATAACAAGCTTTTTTTGATACATTCGGATCTATAAATACCAAAATATACATAAAGGACATATATATTTTTGGACCCATTTGTTATCATGTCACTACGATAAGAAAGCTCTGGAGTGGTACCAAAACAATAACATCCCAGCAAAAACTTAGCTTACCAAATAACGTGATTTGTAAGCGAAGTCGGTATGAAAAACTGCTTCCATTTGTGGTGCTATAACTGATGAATTTTGTTCGAGGTGTCCAAAATTAAATAAGTTCTTTTTTGGGTTCAAAAAGAGCTGTTTTGGATGCTGTTTTTTTTACGCACAAAAAAAAAAAAAAATTTGGCTCGGTTGAGATTTGAACCCACGCATACATACTGGTTGTGTTTGTTAGTCTGCAGTCTTACTCGCTACACCACAATAGCCTCATATTTTTGTGCGCTAAAAAGTAGTTTTCATATAGGGAAATAAATAAACACAATTTATAAAAAAATGCGTTTACCTTGAGTGGAAGTTGAACTCTCTTTAATTTTAAAAACACGTTTTTTTAGTTAGGCGCTCTAGACAACTGATCCACTTAAAAATCAAATTACTTTCATATTTACTAAATACCAGTTATTGAAGTAGTATTAAGTAATGCTGCGAGTGGCGAATAAGGCTGCAATGTAATGAATACAGGAAGCTGTTGATTTTAAAAATAGAAGCTAAGTTTTTGCTGGGATAGTTTTTGTACCAGGAGAGGTCAAATTTCAAAATTATCCATAGCTTAGACCAGTGGAGAGATATTGAGCTCTTGTGAATAGTGAATTGAAAAGCACAAAAATGTTGTCCCAAAATACCGAAGATTTTAATAGAAGATGTGCACACTGTTCCAAATAAGTGACTGAAACAACTATCAAATCTCTAATGGAAGGGTTTCCAAAAAAGGTCTACGAATTCATAAGTAGTGGTTAGAAGTATAAAAGTTATATTTTTCTGTGATCTGTAATAAATTATCAATTAAATAAAAAAAAATAATGAAAACTCTAAGATCAACCATATCCAAGTTATTGAATATTATATATGTTAAGATTTTTTCGAACGCACTCCTTACTGCATTGCCGGTGTGACGCATATATTCAAAAGCTCTCTCAATTTTACTAATACATATTAATTTTTATACCCTACACCACCATAGGTGGTTGGGGTATAATGCGTTTGTGCTGATGTTTGTAACGCACAGAAAAAATTATCGGACCACCACCTTAAAGTTCGACTCAGAATCACTTTCTAAATCGATTTAACGATGTCCGTCCGTCCGTCTGGTCGGCTGGCTGGCTGTCCATGTAAACCTTGTGAACAAAGTACAGGCCGTAATTTTGATTTTTTTTCTCATACACAATGGTGTAGGTGTAGTCGGTCTTGACCGGCTATAGTTTTTCTCTCGTTTTTTTTTTTTTTTTTGTGTGCGTAAGAGAACGTTATTTTTAAAAATTTACTATAAATAACAATTGTAATAAAATTATGCAAATAAAAATTAAGCCTATTTTCAAAAACGCCTTATCACAATTAAATAATTAAGCCACATTTTGTTTTCCTAGTTGATCCATCCCGAGCCTTAATAAGCCTTCAACAGACGGATAGATGGGCGAACAGACATAGCTAGATCATCTTATAATTTCTCGAGGAGCCAGGGATCTTAGATATGTTTCATTTATTTCAAGAAGACGAACAACATTATCAAATAAAATTAATGAAATATTGTTTGTGACCACTGTCGTACATCAATTTAAAAATGACACATTTTCATTTTTAAATTGATGTACCACAGTGGTCCCAAAACGAAATTTTTTGCAAATAATTCTGTAACTTTAGAACTGCTGGACGTATTTGAATAAAATTTCACATGGACAATCTTTATACCAATTTAGAGGAGGACAGGTTCTTAGCGGGTCTGAGTGACGAGGGATGGACCTCCAAAGTTAGTCACCTCAAGAATGAAATTTGTTTAAAAAATCGCAAAAATTTCATTTATGATTTGATTGAAAAAAATTTTGCACATAGATAGTCCTTATAATTCTCTACAAAAAATACGCTTAAATGTGTGGGTTTACTTTAAGAGATATTTGGATCAAGGTAAAATTTTGACCCATTTTTGGACATGTTTTTTTTATTATTTTTTTTTTTAACTTGGCGGGCTTAATTTGAGTCCTTAAATATTCTCTGGATTCTGTACAAAATTCTAAATAATTTTCGTGCACAAATCACATACCTATGTGGTTTAGATAAAAAGTTATATCATTTTGAAATAGAAAATTTGAAAATAATTTTGATTTTTTTCAAAAAGGTGGTAACATTTTTTCACTTTAAAATTCATTATTTTCCTTTGGATCATAAATTTTTTCTCATGTTCCTAAAAGAAGGCTTAACATAAATGCATGTAAAACAAATTCGAGGGCAGTTGGGGTAACAGTTTGCCCACTAGCCCTATCAGAATTTCATTAATTTAAATTTTTTTTTAATTTTTTGTGGAACTCAAAAATGTCAAAGCTGAAATAAAAAAAAAAAAAAAATTCCTTGTTTATATACCCACATATGTTGGCTAAACACACAAAAAAAAAAAATTAATGAGCCACGCCTCTTATAATGACATGGTGGCCATTTTACTGAAGTAAGTCCATTTTTGAAACAAGATTTCCTCGAAATGGAATTTTGGGTATTTCAAAATAAAAAAGTAGGAATTTATATATATATATATATATAAACATCCTTTACTATCTTAAACTGGTCCATATTTCTTTGGCCTTTTACTGCATTTTATGCATTTGTTTTTGGTTACTCATAAATATTGCATGCTACTGTTATACGAGCAAAAATCTAAATAATAGCAAGGATATATTTTGAGCATAAAAATGTATTACATGGAAGCATGTTTATAACATTTTTGTTATGAAGATTTCCTTTTTATAATCATGCGAATTATTATTTTTATTTTTATGAACCCTTGATATTATGTTTTTATAAAGTAATAAACTTTGCAATACATATTATAGGTTTATATAGCTTTTATTAGTTATATATAGGAGTTATTACTTAACAATATATTTATAACACTGTACAACAAATTATGAACTATCATATATAACATCAATGAATCCTAATAAAAGTTATCATTGGATATATTATAACTTTAAAGTTTTTACAAACTATTAAAGTATTTATTTTTTGTTGCACTGTGTTGTAAAATATATTTTAAATTTAGTTTTTTTAGTAGAAATTTTACTTACATTATTTATGCATATTGATGATGATATGCATATATTTATAAAAATTCTATCTTGTATATATATTAAGAGCTGAAAAGAAAAATTAAAACAATTATGTTATGTAATTTGAGTTCACATTAAGAAAATGTATTTCAACGAGTTTAAAAAATTCCAAAAACTATGTATACTATTTATTAAAAACCAAAGCAGGTTATTCCATATCGTCGGTTAAAACAAGTCTTATGTGTAATTTTTGATTATTTTTGATTTTTTTTTTGTTTTTTTTTTTTTTTTTGTTTATTAACTCAACTTATACCATTTATAGTCATACGTTCACCCACCAAAGCGATTTGCATTATCGCAACGTGTTTCGAAGTTACAAAAAAAGTTTAAGTTTTCAGCATATAAACTAGGGTATTTACTCGAATATTGTTTGTTCGATTAATCGACAAATTAAAATCAAATAATTCTTCGATTAATTAAATCAATTAAATAATAAATATTAAGAATTTCGAGTAAAAATTTATTTATAAATTTATATCGTCGGTTAAAACAAGTATTATGTGTAATTTTTGATTATTTTTGATTTTTTTTTTTTTTTTTTTTTTTTTTTTTTTGTTTATTAACTCAACTTGTACCATTTATAGTCATACGTTCACCCACCAAAGCGATTTGCATTATCGCAACGTGTTTCGAAGTTACAAAAAAAGTTTAAGTTTTCAGCATATAAACTAGGGTATTTACTCGAATATTGTTTATTCGATTAATCGACAAATTAAAATCAAATAATTCTTCGATTAATTAAATCAATTAAATAATTAATATTAAGAATTTCGAGTAAAAATTTATTCGAGCAAATTATGCCGATTAATCGAATAATTCGAGTAAAAAATTTTTCAAATATTTTCTTCTTAACTAGTTTTTAGGATGTTTTAATTTTAGTTTTATAAAAAATTTTGCTTAAAAACAATATTTCAAAGTTTTTATAGAATGTTTAGAATCTAAAAGTGGCACCTAGGGAATGCATCCCGGGATTCCCGGGAAATTTACAATTTTTCATTTCCCGCTTTCCCGGGAATTTTGTCCGGGATTCCCTGACTGATTGAATTTTAGCAAAAATTTATACATTTTAAAATTTTTTAAACAAAATTAAGCCAAAAATCCAGGTAGCAACTAAATCTTAACGACAATTCCATTTGTAAGTGTTTGTGTACAATTTATTTAACGGATTATTTGGGATGACTTTATGGCATTCATTCAATTAAGCATCTTAATAAAATTTCAGAGCTAAAAACCAGCTAGTGAGAAAGTATAAATGATTCGAAGAATATTGCAGACATTTTAAATATGTACCTATTCTTTATAAGTAGTCACTACACTACTAGACAACATAGAAATTTGACAAAACATTAACATTAAAAATTAAGAGAAAAAGTGGAAAGCTAGCATGACAAATCTTCAATTATTTTCAATTGGAAAGCTACAGATAATATTCTCTGTTATGAATGAGAAAGTCTGATCAGATCTATAACATGAAATCGAGTATTTTATTAGGGATATTAATAAACAAGAAATTTAAACTAAGTGGTCTAAAGTTTTTTTTCAAGCTACATTTAAACCTACCATAAGTTATGAATAGGGTCATAATTTATAACATTTTAGTTAAAATATTTTAAAAATAAAGCATGTAAAAAAAAAAATTTTACATTTTCAATTGCATTTATTTAAGCTACATTATATAGTATTGGAAAAAGCTAAAAGGTTTCTGATTCTGTAAAGTCTTGAGAATATATATACAATTACGTTTTGAGTTTCGAGATATCATTTAACGAAATATCTTAAAAATTGCAAAATATCAGAAAAAAAAATTTGAACAAATTTCTTAAAAAAATGTGTAAACGAAAAATTTTTTACATTTTAAAACGTAAATATTTCAGTCGCTTTAAGCAACATGATATAGAACGGATATTTTTCTGAATTTGCGAAGTCCTAAGATTTTAAATATGTAATACTTTTTTATTAAATCCAAACTGTTAATTCATATTCTTAAAAATTGGAAAACAACAGAAAATTTATTTTGAATTGGCATCGAAAAGTGAGTCGGGAAAATGATGGTTATGATAAAAAATCGTAAAACACACTGAATATGGGAGTCATAAAAAATTAATAAGGATCAAAACCAGTTCAAAAATTTTACATCCAAGGCGTCAAAAAAACGTGTAAAATCTATGAAAATTTTGAACCATTACAAAAGTTCTTAAGAAATGGTGTGAAAAACGTGTCCAAAATTTTTTTTTTGAGAATTTTTAAAATTTTTATATTTATTCAGCGACTGATAATTTTAAACAAAAATAATAAGCATATTTGTATTTTTTGGAGTCTCTAGTTTCATAAAAGTATAACACTTTTGAGATACCCTTTACATGCTTTATAAGCATGTAAAGGGTACATGCTTTATAAGCTACTTTTAAATTGGATAACGATATTGGAGCTACAAACAATTTAAGGCCGTTTGAACTCACGTTTGAATCACCCCTAAGGGTTTCGGAAAAAAGGATCATTATCAACCACTGTAAGAATTATTAAAATCTTTTTAGTGGACTTTTAATAAATTTCAATTTTATGATTTTCTCTCTTAAAATATTATGGAATAATATTTTGTTATTTAATTTCTGATATTCTATTTCCTATCGTAAAAACGACATTGTTTTATGGGTCATATCTTTTAAATAAAAATAATAATATTGCTTAATATTGTGTCGATATCCACAAAACTTTTTCACGATTGTCAGCATTTAATTAATCAGTAAATTAACCATTACGTCGTTTCAAAATTGCTAATGCAAAGATTCATATTCTATTTGGGTCTCAGTTGCTCAACTATGAGAGTATTGATAATTATAGTTTTAAGTTCGGGATCCCGGGAATCCCGGGAAGTCGAAAATTTTTTCCCGCTTTCCCGGGAAATCAAAAAGTTCGGGAAATTGCGATCCCTAGTGGCACCACAAATTGGAATTTTATAAAAAAAATGTATTTAGTAAAAAGAACCGAATACATACCGAAATTACAACATATAGTTAAATGTCAGTTTTCAATTACAAAAATATAAACGTCACTTTAAAAAATTACTGTATATTGTAAAATTCAAATAATTTGAATATAAATACGAAGGCGGATCAATATTTCCGTGACTTTTCGAACTTCCCTCGTAGTTATATGAAATGCAACACTGTTCCCATCAAGTACCACCTGTTAATAGACTTTGCATTTAATAGCTGTTCAAAACATACAACCTTGTGTATTTTTCTAAAAATGGAAAAAAGTGAATTTCGAGTGCTCATTAAACATTATTTTTTGCGAAAAAAAACCGTCAATCAAACCAAGGAAAAGCTCGATAAATACTATGGGGACTCTGCACCATCGATTTCAATGGTAAAAAAGTGGTTTACTGACTTTCGTTGTGGTCACACAAGTACAAATGACGCTGAACGTTCTGGACGGCCAATTGAAGTCAGTACACCCGAAAATGTCGAAAAAATCCACGATATAGTGTTGGCCGACCGAAGAGTAAAAGTGCGTGAGATTTTTTATGCCATAGGCATTTCATATGGCAGTATGGTTTCGATTTTAAATGATCAGCTGGGTTTAAGAAAGTTGTCTGTAAGATGGGTGCCGCATTTGCTCTCAATTGATCATAAACGTAAACGCGTGACAACTTCAAAGGATTGTTTGGAGTTGTTTAACCGCATTCCGAATAAGTTTTTGCAAAGTTTTGTAACTGTGGATAAAACATGTATCCATTACTGTACTCCGGAGACCAAGCAGCAGTCTAAACCTGCTTCGAAGAAGGCCAAGGTAAGTTTGTCGGCCAATTAGGTGATGGCAACAGTTTTTTGGGATGCACGCGGGATAATCCTCATCGATTACCTTCAAAAGGGAAAAACAATAAATGGCGAATGTTATGCCAACTTATTAGACCGATTTAATGAGGATTTAAAAAAAAAATGACCCCATATGGCCAAGAAAAAAGTTCTTTTTCATCAAGATAATGCACGGATGCATACGTGTGCAGTCTCAATGGCAAAACTCTATGAATTGGGCTAAGAATTGGTACCTCATCCCCCATATTCTCCGGATTTAGCCCCTAGTGACTACTTTTTATTTCCAAACCTAAAGAAATGGCTCGGTGGAAAGAGATTCAGCTCCAACGACGAAATTAATGACCAAACAGATGCCTATTTTAAGGACCTCGAAAAATCTTATTTTTTGGAAGGGATAAAAAAACTGGAGAAACGTTAGACTAAGTGAATTGAGTTAAAAGGAGATTATGTTGAAAAATAAATTTTTGTTTTGCAAAAAACACTGTGTTTCATTCAAAAAGTCACGGACTTATTGATCCGCCCTCGTATAATAAATAATATAGAAGGAATTTGGACTTAGAATTAGGTTGGGCATGTAAACTTGTTCTTTATGTTAAGAATTGCTGAACTTCTATATCTAAAATAAAGGGTGATCCAAAGAGCTTTTTGTTATTTTCAAAATGCAATAACTCAGAAACTAATAAACATATTTTCACAGTTCTTTTACAGTCCAAATAATATTTGTGTAAAATATTATACTGAGTCGTTTTTACTAAATTAAAACATAAATATGAAGCAAGGAAAAATAAAATATACGACAATTTGGGTAAAAATTATGGGTTAATTTAAAATAGAGCCAATTATAATTCATAGGCGTGCATTTGGGAGAAAGAATTATTTATTTTAAATTAACAATACATTTTTGGACATATTTTTTTTTCTTTTTAATTATTTAAGAAGCTAGTATCTTTTATCCTGCAGTTTTGGTGTTGAGATACACTATCGGACAAAATAAAGTGCGGTTTTTTACTCTTGCTATTTAGTTCATAATTATAATGAAATGTTTTTTTTTTTTTTTTTTTTGGCGTCAGATTATAAAATGTTGCACTTTTAAGACAATTACATTAATTTTAATTAGTTTTCTCTAGACTTACCGATAATATGTCCGAATTTATCCTTATTTTTCAAATGCAATAATAATTTTAATAGAATTTAATGAATAGAATAATAAAATTTAGCACTTCTTAAGAATATGCCTTCCATTTTGTATCAAAAAATTTAAAAAATTTTAGGAAATAATGTAAAGTGTCACTTTATTATGTCGCACAAAATGCATGGCCAACACCACACTTTTGCCCCAAACTCGAAATACACGTATTTCAAAAACTTCTTTTGCATATTAATTTAAAGAATATAATACGACAAATACCTGGACACCAAAAATGTAGACCATTATGAACCTAGAAGACAATAATTATGAACTAAATAGCAAGAGCACTTTATTTTGTCCGATAGCGTATGTTTTCGCTATAACTAAAGCATTTAAAGACATTTTATGCTCAAAATAAGTCTGGGCTTAGTAGATCTCCGATACTTAAAAATATTCTACAAATATTTTGAATATAACTGAAAACCTCTGTGTAGCACATATGTTAGTATGTGTCCAAATTAAAAGTGAGATTATGAGACAAAATCGCTAATTATTCCAAAGTGGATAAAAAGTCATCGTTAATTTTTATTTTTATCGTAAGTATTGATAATCACCTTTTATTGGGTATCATTAGCTTTTTTCACAGTGTAAAAACTACTCAAAAATGACAAAAAGCACTTCGGATCCTAATTCATAATATCTGAATCGATTTTTACACCTATGTAGATTTTTTGATGCTTAATTTAAAGTATTTTTCACTTTTTTAGATTTGTCAACTGTAATCCTGCAATTCCCAAAAGACTTTAAAAAATTTCTAAGCATTTTTTTTTTGTTTAATTTCGAAGACCAATATCTCGTTAGCTAAAAGAGATAAGATATGCAAATGACTAAGGCTTTTATACCTCTCGACCATATAAAAAATCTTTAAAATCGATTTATATATAACGAATCAAGATCGTTCTTAGAAATGTCCATACCTGAGGTGTCCAAAATGGGTTCGGGGTGGACGCGGCGTCGGGTAGGTCTTTATCATCCATGTTCAAAACTTGAACTTGGCTACACCTTTAAAATCACTATGTAAAATTCAAGTCATGTTTATTAATTTTATAATTTAAATAATACTTGCCGGCAGAAAAATCCTCCTTTAAATAAAAAGAAGGACTAGATGGAATTTCACGTACTAAATAATAATCTGTTTAATTTTTATTTTTTTTTTTATCATGTATAGTTTTTTCGTTTAAAGGAGGTAATTTTTTTGTACCCTACACCACCATAGGTGGTTGGGGTATTATGCGTTTGTGCTGATATTTGTAATGCACAGAAAAAATTATCGAACCCATACCTTTAAGTATACCGTTCGACTTAGAATAACTTTCTGAGTCGATTTAACGATGTCCGTCCGTCTGGCTGGCTGCTGTCTGTCCATGTAAACCTTGTGAACAAAGTACAGGTCGCAATTTTAAAGATATCTTAATGAAATTTGCCACGAACAATTATTTTGGTACAAGGACAAAGCCTATTGAAATTGGTTATGATTGGTTTATTATTTCACCTAGCCCCCATACAAATGTCCTCCCGGAATAGCGATTTAATAATCATAAATGCCTTAAATATAGCAATATTTTAATGAAATTCGGTTTAAATAAGTTTTGTGTAAATGTTAATCGTTATGCCAAATTTCATCAAGATCGATCAATAATTGACCATAGCTCCCATATAAATCCCTCTTCCGAAAATCATTTTAACGTGCACAAATCCCATACAAATGTCAGTATCAAGTTAATATTCGACACAAATGAGTTTTATTTAAGTAGAAATCACAGTGTCAAATTTTATGAGGTTCGGTCCATAATTTATAATAGCTCCCATATAAACCCACTTTCGGGAATCACCCTAAAGCGCATAAATTCGTATAGATGTTAGTATTAACATAATATTCTGTAATTTTATATTTTATTTTACACTTGGTAAAAGTATCGATCCAGAATTGGCCACAGGTCTAATATAAGACCCCTCCCCGAATTTTGATGCACATACATGATGGTGTGGGGTATCATATGGTCGGTCTTGACCGACTCGTTTTTTTTTTATAATCAATTGCAACTTTATAACCATCAAAATAAGAAGTTTATAATGCATTTGATCTGATGTTTGTAAGGTGCAAAAATATTGATCTTTGCTTAGAGTTACTGAATCGATTTAGTGATGTCCCATTTGTTCATACATGTAAACTTTGTAATCAAACTACAGGTCGCAATTTGGAATATATTTAAATTTGTTCAAATATGAGCTGTAACCTGCTGCAAAAAAAATTAACTGAATTTCGAATTTCGTCCGTAACTCCCCATAAGATTGTTCTTTACAATATAAAAACTTACATTTATATTTATAGTAGTTTTGAACAATTTAATGTTAAAAAACAGGTTTATTAATTTTCCTTTAGTTATCGTTTGATGTAAGTACTATATATCATTAGTGTTGGTGGGGAAAAAAGTACATATACATATGGTCGTGTAGGAACCTAATCCAATCATTATTGAAAGTTAAAATTGAGCCAAAATTTCTAAAAGATGTCACCTTTATACAATGTTAAGCTACCTTGAGGTAAAGTTTATGAGCTTTAAGAGTCATTTATGTCGTTTGAAAATCCCTACTACTTCTTTTTTTTTATAAAAATTCTTACTTACTAATTCTTTTTCTTACTAATATTTATAATACTGATTTTCTAAGTAAAACCTTGTAATAACCTCTAGGTATATAGCAAAACTATACATATTTCATTATAATTAATTGTGTTAATTTGCAAAATATCCCTAAGTATGCAAATTAAAAAAACTCCAATAGCAGCCTTAAGCTATGCTATGATTTGCTACCGTCACAAGCTAAAGCGTAGAAAATAGAACATAACAGTGAAAATGGAAAATTAAATATCACTGGTCGACAAAAAAAATTTTCGAGCTCCTTCAAAAAAAATATGGAGACTAGATGGTATTCCGTATGCTAAACTCGAATCTGCTTTCAGCTTTTTTCCATCAGATCGGAATTTTTTGTATGGGCGTGTCTAATATTGTGCCCTAAATATGCCGATTACTCGAGTATATTTCAACATTAAATGATATACCACGATATGCGGAATATTAGCTTTAAATCGCACTACAATTAAATTTTTATTCGCTCAATAGTTTGGGAGATATTTCAAAAAAAGTATCGGAAAAGTTTTTCATGCTGAATTCAAGATTTTATTTTTTTACTAAAACTTGTTTTTAAAAGTGAAAACATCAAAAATATTTAAGTTTATCACCTTTATCTCAAAGCTGGCAAAACTACGAATAAATAAAGCCACATATTATAAAAATTGATGCACAAATCTTGATTGGATTTTAGTTTTAGTTTGGATACTAAGTGGAAATACACTAGTGGGCTAAAAAAATTTTTTTCGTCTTAAATAAAAAAATAGGTGGTTTAGATGTAATTCAACGTGTTAAATAAGAACCAGCTTTTACTTTTTTTCTATCACGCATTGATTTTTTTTTTTTATGGGCATGACTACTATAACTCCGCCTTTAGGCAGTCACACTTGTATAACTCGAGAACAGTTTTTCCAATTAAAATAAATTGAACTTTAGTATAAAGCGACCTAAATTGTCTTTGAGCTGAATTTACATAATTTTTTGTCCAGTTAATATTTCCGTAGTTATTCGATAATTAGTACCGAAAATTATAATTTTTTTTTTTTTTTTTTTTTTTTTGAAAAGGGGTGAAAATTTTGATCCATAACTCTGAAATTCTTGAGCGAATGAAAAATATTGTTGATGTACCTTTGAAGATAATTTTCGCATGCATCTTTTGATGTATCACTTATCAAAATCGTGTAAAGGGTTCTTGAGTTATAGCCTAAGTTTGACAAACCATTCTCGAATTTTATAGTGTGAACGCTGAATAAGGTGATGATATTAGTCATGCTCATAAAAAAAAATCAGTACTCGATAGAAAAAAAGTGAATGCAGATTCTTGTTTAACTCGTCAGAATCCACCTAGTGCACATATTTTTGTACGTAACATGGGTATTTTTACTTAGCTGTGAACAGAATTGAAGATACATGCCTTATTTTATTCGCAGCATTACCAGCTTTAAGATAAAGATGATAGACTGTAACATTTTAGATGTTTTCATTTATTAAAAGAAATTTTAGTAACAAAAAAATCTAAAATTTTGCATGAAAATGATTTTCTTCGGACACTTATTTCAAAATAACTCCGAAACTATTGAGCACATAAAACAATTAAGTTTAGAGGATTTTAAGATATTTTTAGTCCTCATCTTTTGGTGTATCACTTTGATCAATCGTACACACCGTTCTTGAGTTATAAGGAAATATACTAGAGTAATGGCCTTACTATGGGCGAAATATTAGACACGACCATAAAAAAAATCCAGACCTGATGGAAAAAAAACTGAAAGCTGATTCGTGTTTAGCACATCAAAATACATCAAGTCCAACTATTCGTCTATGGGGGAGAATTTTTTTGTTGACCAGTGTAAGTATTTTGGGTGGCACTATCATTTTTATAAGTGGTTGCTTTGTATGCATTTATATTTTTGCTTAGCATTTTTTCCATTATGCATAAATCTAAATAATTATACTTAAAAATGTTATGAGAAAAAAAAATGTCAAGAAGAAAAAAAAGCAAAAAAAGTATTTAATAATCTACTGTAAAATTCTATATAAAATTGAAATGTCATAGATTTTGTTTTAATGATATTTAATGAATTCGCTGCAACGAATATTTAAAATATTTAAAAATAGTACATAAAAAATCTTTAAATACAAACTTTAAAGTATCTATACCGTTCGATTCAGAATCACTCTCTGAGTCAATTTAAATGGGGTCAATTTAAGTCACAGTGGGGTGAGTCATTTTAGCGCACAGTGGGGTCAAAACCAAATTTTTTTGTAATAAATCTGTATCTCCTAAACTAAAAGTCGGATCAAATTGAAATGTATGGAAGAGTTGTAGAGGAGGACCTAAACTTTATTCACATCATATTGTAGTCACCCTGTGATAACACGAGATAAGCTACAGGATGTCAAAGTCGATTACCTCGAGTATGTAAAATTTAAAAAAAAAAATCCGATTTTAATAATTTTTATATTTCTGTAAAGAGCTTAGCAAGATAAAGAAAAAATAAGCTTAATCACATAAGTTATATTTTACAGTTAAAAAGATATTTACACTTGAATTTTGATTTTTTGCCTCGATTTTCTTTCCTTTTTCGGAAATAAGTTCTGAGATATATGAGGTAAAATTTTTTTTAAATTTTTAAAAATAAATATTGCCGTATAAACTTCATAATTACATTGTTATATATGTAGTTTTTATGTTATATACGCAATGCTGATTATTAGGTTATGGAAGGATTAATATCCTGTACATCTATAGGGGAGACTGTGGCAGTTTCAGCACCTTTTTTTAAAGGTCGGAATTTAAAAATGTTATAGATTGTTGTTATCCTTGGGTATTGAACAATAATATATTGGTACACAATTTTATGAATACTTAGTATTGGTTTCTTATTTTTGGGAATTAGTAGAAAAAGTAATTTTTGCTGAATGTGCCCCATGCCGGCTTAGCTGTGGCATTTGACGGGGCACACTCGCCTATCATATTCTTAAAGACAATTGGATAGAAAAAAATCATTTAAAGATAGAATAACTTATTGGTTATGAGCCAACAAAGTATTTATTTATTTATTAGCTGGATAAAAATAATGAAAAATAAACGTATTTTTGCTGAATGTGCCCCATGCCGGCTTAGCTGTGGCATTTGACGGGGCACACTCGCCTATCATATTCTTAAAGACAATTGGATAGAAAAAATTCATTTGAAGATGGAATAACGTATTGGTTATGAGCCAACAAAGTAATTTATTTATTAGCTGGATAAAAATAATGAAAAATAAACACAAAAATATTGCTTATTTAATAACTATCTCGTTTTTTATGTGCAATTCAATTGTTAGGCATTTAATATTGTAATTTCTACCGGCGGACGTTGGAGTCTTAATACCATGCAAAACATCATATATTCAACAGATGCCGAATGTTCCCCGATTTAAAACGCTGAATCTACCCCGAAAACACTACTTACACTCTATTCTTCTTTTCTTTTAATCACCAACAAAGATTTGGCTTTCACTTATTTTTTAGAATGTTACTTTGTAAACTCTGTTTTAAATATTGAAAAATTTCAAATACAAAACACACTTAAAAAAATTAAATACTTAAAATACTTAAAAAATTAATTAAAAATTAGAATCAAAATATTAAAACACCTGCATCTAAGTCAGTTGGTAAGTTAGAGATGACAAATTTCGTGTGAGTTATTTATTAAGCTTTTTGATACATTTACATAAATACTTAGTGATGCCCAATGGTTGCTTCATATCGAAAATGTCATTGCCGAAGCTACTCCAAAACCTTAGCTGTCCCAGTCTCCCCTACTTATTTTGGCCAATTTTCTGCATTCATCTGGACATACTAGACATCAACTTCTGAAAAATTTTCAATGAAGTCTTCCACCATATTTATTTATATTTTTCCACCATATTTATTTTATTCTTGAAAATGTCTTTCGACAGACTTTTCTTCGAATCATTCAACAAGTTATCTATAGGATTTAGATCCGGAGTAGGACTTAGCCAGTTTAAAACATGGACGTTACTCTGGGAAAACCTATTCTTAACTAACCTAGAACTTTGTTTAGGCCATTATCTTCTTGAATGATCGAGGTAAATGGCATATGGAAACAATATAACCCAGTACCCATATGCATTTATCAATGCACAGAGGGCAGAATCGAAAATTATTGGAAATAAATCTGTAACTTTTAATCGACTAGTTGGAATTGCGTGAAATTTATTACAAGCATAGCAGAGGAGCGCGGAAAGAGGACCCAACAGACCGCACAGGGACGGAGCTAAGGCGGCTTGAAGTAGGGTACCTTTAACATATAAAAATTAATCACTTGCCAATTTTCTCATCCATTTTCAAATATTTTTATATATTCCTGTAGTCCTTAATAGTCCGTCTGTCTGTCTGTTGAAAGCAGGATAGGGCTCGAACGTGACAACGTAGGGGGACGAAATTTGGCACAAATATTTATCTTATATAAGGTTTGTTTGGTATTGAAAATGGGCAAAAGTGGTTAATAAACAAAAAATTTGTGTTCTAAAAACTAGAAACACAGGGTGTCCTTTGTAGCGTAATTTCATACTTTTCTGCTGATATCTCTTAAACAAAAGCATGCACGATAACGAAATTTTGTACAGATAATTCAAGGACCGATATAAACTTGGAAACTAAAAATGGGCGTGGACCGCCCACCTCCTATATAAGGTGAAAATCAACGAAATATTATACAAATAATTCAAGGACCAATGTAAACTCGGAAACAAAAAATGGGCGTGGTCCGCCCACTTTACCGCCCACCTCCCATATAACGTAAAATTTTAGAAAGTTGATGGTGGGTATATAGATTTGGCCGAGCCGAATATAACATTCGCGCTTGTTATTATTTTTAAAGTATTGCGTTTAATGGATAAAAATTTTATAGGGTAAATTAAGAGCCCGAAATTGTGTAGTTTGCGATTGAAATTTCAGCCTGTAACCTCATTAAAAAATTAACAATTGCGGACGCCCTAACATAGGAAGTGTTTATATTTAGATAATGGATGGTATAACTATAATAACAATTTCTTCCTAAATATATATGTCTTCCTAAAATAAAGTGGGGATTAACAAAACATCAAATCGAACATAACATACGCCATAACCTCGAAACTAATAAAGCTAAATAAAAATGTACTTTATCAAAATTATTATTGGAACTTTCGTAGTCTATAAATATTGTTATAGCATAACTTTCAACCGAATAACTCACGTAGCGTAGACGTGATTATCGGCGATTTCAATAGCATGTATAAATTATATGCGAAAATTCGCTTCCCTTCCATAAAAGTCTAAGCTAACAAATAAGTTTGAAATTATGGCTTTAGCTTAAATGAGAAAAACTATTAAATAATTCTTTTATAAAAGGGATTTTATTTTTTAATAAAATTAAATGACATTATAACTTTATATTATTAATTATATGTGTGACATTGTAAGAAAATTTTGTAAACATGTCAATACTATTTTTTACAGATATAAAAAATAATATCTGAATGCAACTTTTCTATTATTAAGATTTAGGGTTTTAGATATACATATCTTTATAACTTAATTTTATTAATTAATTTTTTCTGGTTCTTGTTTGCAATTATTGTTACAAAGAAAATGAGAAAATTAAAAACTTAAAACAGAATACTCTTGGGATTTAAAACTTTTTATTAAGTTTTTATACTGTTTAAATGAAATGTTATAAATAAACACATAATCCAAAGATACTCACAGCTATGTAAAAATACACATGTGTATTAAAAGTGGATAAAAGTTTATGTGACATCTATAGTAATTAAGAAAAATTGCAAATGTTATAAGTAGATTAAACAAGAATAAACTTTAGAGAAACAGCATATGTGAAAATTAGTTCTTTTAAAACTTTGACACATAGAAAAACATACAGACATAAGTATATAGTAAATATTGTTATATGTATCTGTATTGAATTAAATTTAAAAAATATTTCCAAGTTATACTCGAGAAAAATAAGTAAAATATATTAATATTACTTCTTTGTTTCTTTAGATATTATAAAACGTTGCACAATTCGTAATAAATGATATAAAGAATGTACAAGTATATTGTTTATTAATGTCAGAAACTTATGATTTATATTAAATTCAACAAAAATTCAAATAACTCATGTGTACGATTAGTTAAAAGAAGAGACTAACAGACATATAATATTTAATTATATATTAAATAAAATATTAAGGAAACTTTTTTAAATAAAACGTTTAATAATTTTAAATAAAGAATTTTTAAATACAATAGTCGACAATAATTTTTTTTCTTGCTCCTTCAAAAAAAAATATGTGGACTAGATGGAATTTCGCATGCTAAACACGAATCTGCTTTCAGTTTTTTTCCATCGGGTCGAGATTTTTTATATGGGCGTGTCTAATATTTCGCCCTAAATAAGCCGATTACTTGAGTAAATTTCACAATAACTCAAGCACGGTAAGCACGATTTATATAAGTGATAGATACACCAAAATATGCGGAATAAAATTAGCTTTAAGTCGCTCTATTAAAAAATTTTTATCCGCTCAACAGTTTAGGATATATTTCTAAATAAGTGTCCGAAAGAAATTTTTTTCACGCTAAATTTAAGATTTCTTTTTTTTACTAAAACTTCTTTTTAAAAGTGAAATCTTCAAAAGTTTTTCAGTTTATCATCTTTATCTCAAAGCTGGTAAAATTACGAGTAAATAAAGTCACGTATCATAAAAATTGATGCACAAATCTTGATTGGATTCACAGCTAAGTTAGGATACCCATGCATACCTACAGTTAAGTGGAGATACACTAGTGGGTAAAACAAAAATTTTTTTTTCGTCTTAAATAAAAAAAAAAGTTGAATTAGATGGAATTTAACGTGCTAAACAAGAATCAGCTTTTACTTTTCTTCTATCAGGTTTTGATTTTTTTTATGGGCATGCACATTTCTCAGTATGGTTGCCCCAACAATATTATTTTCATTGCAAAGAAATTTTTCCGTCGCAAACATTCTTATTGTTGAATATATTTTATTTTAAAAACAATTTTGTTGTAGCAATTATACATTTGTTCTCAACTCACAATTATATTGTTGGCACAACATGTTAAGCAATATGTTTAAACTAGAACCACATTATTGTTGTTAAAATTGCATGTGCAAAAAAAATATTTTCAATACCTGAATATATTATTTTGTTTGTAATTTTGAATTGCCAACAAAATGTTTGTTTTGTACTGGCAACAATATACATTATTAGTACTTGACAATAAGTATATTTGTTGATTTTTATTCAGTTTAGTTTGCTTCTTGCATTGAGCAAGTTGTCTGTCGGCAAGTTAAAAATGTATTAGAAAATATGCTGAATGTATATAAAAAAGTGAATTATTTAAAATAAATTATTTTAATTAAAGTTAAAATAGAAATAAATAAATGTTTCTTATTGTGAAAATATTTTGAATTCATAATATACAAAGAAAACTACATAATTGGTTATCTTCGGAGCGCTAAAAAAATGTGTCAGCTTGTACGAGTACTCAAGAAATTTCTTAGGTTTCATCGTTCACAGGTGATAAATTTATATTTTTATACCAAAGTGATTTATTTTACATAACTAAATTATAATTAATTTTAATAAAAACTTCCATACGATAAATTAATTGGCTTTTATTTATTTTTAGGCATAATAATTGTTTCTCGACGCTAAGTACAGTTATTGTGATTCAACATATTATTGCTGTATACATGAATCAAGTATATATACAACAAAAATATTGTTGTAGATCAACAATATTTTTATTATGATTTAACCATATTATTGCTGTATATATGAATCAAGTATATATACAGCAAAAATATTGTTGTAGATCAACAATATTTTTATTGTGATTTAACCATATTATTGCTGTATACATGAATCAAATATATATACAACAAAAATATGGTTGTAGATCAACAATATTTTTATTGTGATTTAACCATATTATTGTTATATACATGAATCAGGTACATATATAACAAAAATATGGTTGTAGATCAACAATATCTTTATTATGATTCAACCATATTATGGTACTACATCTAACCATAATATAACTTACAAACAACCATAATATCTAACCATAATATGACAGTACTCGATTATGGTTGCTATTCACCATATTTTTTCTTTGCGTGTGACTACTATGACCCCGCCTTTAGGTAGTCACACTTGTATTTCTTGAGAACGGTTTGTCCAATTAAGATAAATTAAACTCCAGTATAATCTTAATAAATAATCTTTGAGCCGAAATTACAAAATTTTTTGTTCAGTTAATATTTCCGTAGTTATTCGGTAATTAGTAGCAAAAAAACATTTGAAAAAAAATTTAAAAATCGTGAAATTTTTGATCCATAACTCTGAAATTCTTTGATAAATAAAAAATTAGGTTAACAAACCTAGAAGACAATTTTCGTATGCATCTTTTGATGGATCACTTATCAAAATCGTGTAATAGTCTAAATTGAGTTATAGTCTAAATTGGACAAATTCTCGAATTTTATAGTGTGACCGCTGAATAAGGTGATGATATTAGTCATGCCCATAAAAAATCAATACCTGATAGAAAATAAATGAATGCAGATGCTTGTTTAACTCGTCAAAATCCATCTAGTCCACCTATTTTTGTTTCAAGAAAAAATAAAAAAATATTTTGTTTGCTCACTACTGTATTTTTACTCAATTGTATGTAATATGGGTACTTAACTGTGACTAAAATCAAGATTTGTTCATCAATTTTGAAGATACATGCCTTAGCAGCATTACCAGCTTTAAGATAAATATTATAAACTGAAACATTTTTGAAGCTTTTACCTTTAAAAAGAAATTTTATTAATAAAAAAGTTTTTTTTTTCGGACATTTATTTCAAAATAACTCCGAAACTATTGAACACATAAAGAAATAACGTTCGAAGGAATTAAAGATATTTTTAGTCCGAATCTTTTGGTTTATCACTTTGATCAATCGTGCACACCGTTCTTATGAGGAAATATACTATAGTAATGGCCTTACTATGGGCGAAATATTAGATACGCCCATAAAAAAATCCAGACCTAATGGAAAAAAACTGAAAGCAGATTCATGTTTAGCACATCAAAATGCAAGTTCAACTATTCGTCTTTGGGGGAGGATTTTTTTGTCGACCAGTGATATTTAAACATACATATTAGAGTGTTCCGTGGACCAACATTTTGTAGTAGAACTCTCAAACGATGCGTAAAAATTTGCTTAATATGAAAAAAATATTAAAAAAATAATCTTCAGTTCCCTACAAGCTATTAAAAGTCACATGTATTTAGTTTTGTCTTGAAATTGGTATCAAATACAAATCCCATATTTTGAAGATTGTCTTTGTATGAGCAAGTAATAGTAATCCGCTATTTCATTTGCCTTTTATAATTAAGTATTAAATAAGTCAATTATATATTAAATATTTCAGTGACAATTTAGTTCAATTTGTTAAAAACTATTAATAATCATACGCCCCCCATGATAAATTATTGTGAACCTCTGTTTAAAATTGTAATCTATGTAATCTACTAGGCCATTAAAGAATTCAATAATAAAAATTTCTTAAACAAAAACTTTTCAAGATGTTATGTTGGTTAAATAGAGTTTTTATTTATGTTTATTTTAATCCACATACCAGTTTTTACAATAACAATAAATTTGTATAAAATTTATAACATTTTTATTACCAAATTATTTTATATTTTATTTCCATTAGACAAAATGAAAAAAGAAACGAAAGAAATGTAATAAATTTGTAGGCCCTAAAAAGTGAATTTGAAATGATATTTAAATAATAAAAAAAAAATTGCTAAACATAGAATGCTTTTTAGCTATAAGCTGAGTATAAAAATAAATATCCATATTCGTGGATGTCCTTACTTACTACATTTGCTTGGTCAATGTTATTGCTTTCTTTTATGTTTTTTTTTTTTTTTTTTTTTGTTTCCTTATATATACAAATATATATAAGTATGTACAATAATCTATTTACCTTTTAAAGTATTAAACAGTTTATATGCAATGAAAATGCGATTAAAAACAAGAGAATATTAAACTAAGTACTATGAAAACACTTAAACAAATAATTGAGTATGACTTCTTAAGAGCTAAAAGCTATAAATTTTAAACCTTATAATAATTTATTTAAAAATATTACAAATTATAAAAATAAAACAATTTTTGTTAATAAATTGAATATAAAAGAGAGAAATAAAACCAAATAATTTTCATTTGCTAAAGGCTCACTTATTCTACTGTAAATGTAAATGGAACGTAAGTTGATGCTTACTTAAAAAACGTAAGTATAAAGATAATTTCACATTACACTAATATTTGACGATTTTTACGAACCAAACAAAAAACAGCTGATTTTGGTCAAACAAAAATATTTGCTTTGAGTCAAAATGTAATAAGTGTAAACATTGTGTGAACACAAGATATAAAATATTTGCCATTATTTTGGGCTAATTTTTGTTTGATCTTACAAAAATAATGCAAGATCAAACAGGGACAAACAACAGCTGATGCGACGGGCTGGTTGAGTTGAACCGGTTGTTGTTTATATGTACTTAAACTTCAAATTGACCAATAGAAATTATCAATTTACATTTTATCTATTTAAATACAGTCTTTTAAATAAATCTTTTAAATGAACTTATTTAAAATTTTTATTAAAACCATAATAGTGTTTTTTATATTTTTTTATACAGCTGAAAGTGGCGTGTATAAAATAGAGGTCGAAGTCGAGTTAAAATTGTCGGCGGCACACAGTGGGGTCAAACGCAAATTTTTTGGTAATAAATCTGTATCTCCTAAACTACTGGTTAGATTAAATGGAAATGTATGAAAGAGTTGCAGAGGAGGACCTAAGCTTTGAGAAAAATCATTTTGTAGTCAACCCGTGATAACACAAGAAAATCTACAGGGTGTCAAAATTGACTACCTCGAGTATGTAAAAGTTTAAAAAATCGTAACTTATACAAATGAAGTTCGATTTTAAATATTTTTCTATTTCTGTAAAGTGCTTGGCAAGTTAAAAAAAAAAATAATTTTACTTACCCAAGTTATCTCTTACAGTTAAAAAGATATTTACGCTTGAATTTTGTTTTTTTTTTTTTATTTTATGGCTCGACTTTCTTTCGTTTTTCGGGAATAAGTCCTGAGGTACATGAGGCAAACATTTTTTAAAAATATCTGGTAATTTCCTATATTTCTCAAAATAACATACTAAAAGAATTTTTGGATTATCTCAATATGTCTAGACGTGAAAAATATTCAAAGTCAGCACTCTGAAATTGGTATGAAAATGGCTATTTTTGACAAAAATTTAGTACAATTCTTTCACTTTTTTCTCAAAGTTTCGTTAAAGAAAAAACTTTCTTTATATATTTCAAAAAAAAAAACAAGACTTCATAAATGGCTAATATAGAAATTTTGAACTGATTTAGGCTTGCACCCTACATCAGGCATTGGTCGAAGATGGTGAATTTTGGAAAAAGTAAAATTTTTATCGATTAATAAAAAAAAATGTCACGAGAGGTTTTTTAAGTTTATTAACGATATTTTATTGACAAATAGATTTAGAGCGATTTGACACTAAACTGCTTCTCTCCCGGCCAAAAACGAATGCAGGAGAGCAGGTTTCATGAAAAAAGTCAATATTTTAAATGACTTTTTTTAACTGCATAAAGAGGCATATTAGCATAATATTTTCGCCATTATTTCTTATTTATTGTATAAATTATATATCAATCTTTCATTCTCGCTAAAATCATTAAAAAAATCTTTAAAACTCGATTTTTGGCAATTTTTTTTTAAATAAAAAATATAAAAAAGATATAAAAAGTAAAAAAATAATGTTTTGTAAAGCAAAACTCCGCCTACTTTCCAAAAACTAATAAAATATTACAAGAATATAAAAATAGACTTAATTACGAATTCATTGATATATAATATGTATATATACATCGTTTTTAAAACATTATACCATGGTCTCAAAACTGACAACTTAGGTCAACTCTTACCAAATTCATTGTTTTACTATATTTCCATGTGTGCGTATGCGTAACACACAATTGTATTGGCACGTTTTGGTTGTTGAACGAGATAATATTCGCAATAATCGCTTATATTTATTAAATATTTTTTAGTTTTGAAAAATTGCCAAAAATCGGGTTTTAAAGATATTTTAATGATATTTGCAATAATGAAAGACCGATATATAATTAATACAAAACATTAGAAATAATGGCGAAAATATTATAAAGTCGTTTAAAATATTGACTTTTTTATGAAATCTGCTCTCCTACATTAGTTTTTGACCGGGCTGGAAGCAGTTTAGTGTCAAATCGTACTTCAAAGTTCAGCAAATTTAAGGCAAAATATATAGCAAAATTCCATAGTCCCACTTGCAAGACAACTAGCAGAAGCCCGAACACATTTAAGGCTTCGCAGAACTGATCTACCACCCCGCTAATAGGAGGGTCAATTTATGTCATCTTCGCTCTCGATAGAGATTTAGCTTTAGATTTAAGATTTATATACTTATTGTAAGGCCTAAAAGGCAAATCCAATAAATTAATAAAACGTAAAAAAAAATCGTTCTTAATCTATTTCTTGATAAAATATTGTCAATAAATTTAAAAAAGCTCGCGTGACATTTTTTTTTTTTTTTTTTTATTAATCGATAAATATTTAACCTTTTTCCTAAATTGACCATTTTCTACCAATGCCTGTTGTAGGGTGCAAACATAAATTAATTCAAAATTTCGTTATTAAACATTTTTGAAGCTTTATCTTTTGAAATGTATAAAGAAAAAAATGTTTTCGTTAACGGAACTTTGAGAAAAAAGTGAAAGAATTGTACTATATTTTTTAAAAAATAACAGTTTTTCATACTAATTTCAGAGAGCTGACTTCGAATATTTTTCACTTCTAAACGAATTGAGATAATCCAAAAATTCTTTCAGCATATTATTTTGAAATTACGAAATATTTTTTAAAAAATTTTAGCTCATGTATCTCCGGACTTATTCCCGAAAAACGAAAGAAAGTCGAGGCAAAAAATCAAAAATTTAAAATTCAAGTGTAAATATCTTTTTAACTCTAAGAGATAACTTTGCTAAGTAAGCTTATTCTTTCTTTAGCTTGCCAAGCACTTTACAGAAATATGAAAATCTTTAAAATCAGACTTCATTTGTATAAGTTACGATTTTTTTAAACTTTTACATACTCGAGGTAGTAAATTTTGACACACTGTAGCTTATCTTGTGTTATCACAGGGTGACCACAAGATGAGTTTTCTGAAAGCTTATGTCTTCCTCTGCATCTCTTCCATACATTTCCATTTAATCAGAGCTTTAGTTTTGGAGATACAGATTTATTACCAAAAATTTGCGTTTGACCCCACTGTGCGGCGGCGGGATATCAAAAATAGGTCGCCGGCAGCTAAATGAAAGCATACATTACAGTTATCGATATAATCGATTTGTAAAATTGAGCATGTCTAACATGACATGTCTGATTTTGTAAAAAAGACAATATCAAAAAATTAAAATTCTCTTCAAGTCATTCTTACATAACTTTTTAAAACAGTCAACAGTTATGGAGATATTAAGCCAAAATTCTAAAAAAAAATGAAATTTTGTACAAAGTTAAAAAATCATAATAATTCTAAAGTGTCAAAATTTAATATTTTTATTCTTTAATCATAAATATAAATTTATTGCAAATAAAATAAGATATATTTCATTCAAATCAATTCATAAATGTTGATTATATTCAGAAATTAGTGAAAAAAATCATTTACAAATTATATAGAAATATTAAAAAAAAAAAATCATAAACTCATTTTTTAATTTTTTTAATTTTTCTATGCTACTTGTTAATGACTATTTTCACTAATTTGTGAATAAAATCAACATTTATGAATTGATTTGAATGACATTTATCTTGTCTTATTTGCAACAAAGTTGTATTTTTGACATCTTTGAATTTTTACGATTTTTTGGTAAACATTTTTTTTTTTTTTTTCGAGATTTTTTTTTTTTTCATTTGCGACAAAAAACTTTCGCCAAAGCCATTTCAAAAAGTTGGCAGCAAAATGACCTAATGAAAAGTCGAGCATTTATTTTTATGCAACGTTGAACATTGAACATTTAGAAATACTGCACTGCAGATACAAATTTTTGTTAGTTATAAAAATACCGAGTAATTTTTTTAACACACAGGGGGGGCCTAACCAAAATTTTTTTGGTTTGTAATTTGTAACATGTAATCGACTAGTAGAATTTCACATTGCGTAGCAATGGAGTGAACAGTTTTAAGTTTGGAAAGGGGCCCACATACACTTCAGAAGCGAATACTGGGTCTCAAAATACGGTACCTCTGACATAGAAAATTTTTCACCGTATGCCAAATTTTTTATTCTTATCCGATTTTAAATATTTTTACATTCTCTTGAAGTGAAGTCCCTAGTTTTTCTGATTTTTGAAATTAAAAGACAATTTTTAAAAAATAGAATATATATATTACAGTGCCTTGATATGTATGGGGATAAAAAAAGTTGCAAATGTACCCCAATGAAATTAAAGTTTAATATGTTTTAAACTAATTACCAAAATAATTCGGTTCAATTATTTAATTTACGTGAGCTGGACCATATTTAAAATACCTCCAAAAATATGGTTTTCGATCAACAGTATATACAATTTTTAACTTTTTGTCAAAAAAATTACAACACATGATAAAAAAAATGACGTCTAATACATATTGAACAAAAACTAATTTAAAATTTATTTTCATTCTCGCGAAATTAAAATTTTAGTAAAATTTTCAATGATTTTATTTTAAATAGTATTTTATTAAAGTTTAAATATTTTGGACATTTTTCATCGTAAATTATATTTTAGCCCATCATTGGAAAGCTCTCATTAAGTACTATTGATATGTGCATTAATTTAATCATTTAGTTGCACAAATAATATATTGGGATTTCCGGTCCATAATTGGTTAATAAGTTAATTTTTATACCAAATAAATGGTCAGTTAAGGCCATACATGTCCTCAAAAGTATAAATTTATCAAACAAACGGCGAATTGGTGTAAAATGGCGGTTAAATTAAAAAATTCATTTTTATTTGATTAGTATCGCGGTTTTAGAACTCATTGCGCTTTTCATAAATTTATCAAAATTTAAGTGTAATAAGTACTTCCATGCAAAAATTGCTAATTTTAACTTTTGGGAACTAAATGCATAAAATTGATCCTCTGGCTCATAATGGGTTAATTACGTGTTATCTTCAATAGAAACAGGATATACCATTTCTATGGTACATTGAAACGAACATATTTTGAAAAATGTCTGAAATATATAAAATTACATGTTTGAAAAAGAAAATATGATAAAAAAATATTAGTAAAATCTTAATATTCCGCGACTGAAAAGAGGCATAATAATTATTTAAATGAATATTGAAGGTCGTAGTATAGGTCTTTTATAATTTGAAGTTAATTTTCTTGTAACAAAAATTCTGATAATATTAAAATAAATACGTAATTTTAGAGGTGTTTTAAAAATGGTCAAGCTCACGTAAATCTTAATATTGAGATATAACATACTAATCTTCATTTGCAACTTTTTTTTGTGAGGCACTTTAATATATATAATAAAAATAACTGTCATCTATGGTGTTAAATATAAATAATAAAGTTACAATTGAAGCATTTTTTTTTTAAATCCCTTCTTTGTACACTTTTAAAAATTCTCCACAGTAACGCTGACTGTAAAAGCAGCATGTGAAATATTACATAAATCATATATATTTAACCCGTGCAATACCGGACCTTAAATTTGCAAGATACATTTGTATGATGATAAGGAGTGAGATCGAAAAATTCTTAACATACATAATATTCAATAACTCGGAAACGGTTGATCTTAGAGTTTTCATTATTTTTTTAATCATGGGACACCTTTTTTGTGCTCTTGAATTCACTTTTCACAAGAGCTCAATATCTCTCCACTGATCTAAGCTATGGACAATTTTGAAAATTGACCTCTCTTGGTACTAAAACTATGTTATTGATTTGGTACCACTCCAGAGCTTTCTTACCGTAGATTATGACATGATACCAAATGGGTCCAAAAATATGTGGACACGTTGTGCTTTCTTAATAAAAGAAGAAGTCTTTTTTGCAAATATTCCTTTATGCATATTTTGGTATTTATAGATCCGAATGTATCAAATGACATTCCTGTTTTGCCTCAACTGCAAAAAGGTTGTCATACCATGAATTATGCAAGAAATTTTTGCTGCTTTTGGGTCTTAAACTTATCTCCAACATTGCTTCGAGCATTAGCAATAACAATTTTTGAGACACAAGCTGCGAAGATTCTGCCAGCACCTACGTTTCTTCGTCAATTATACAGTTTAAGTATTTTTGTATTTGGTTTTAAATTCCAAATACAAAAAAATTTTTGGCTTGTCATTTTTTTTGCAATTTTTTTTTTTTTTTTAATTCCAGTTTGGAATTTTTTGAACTTTATATGTTATCAACTTTCCCTTTAGCTTTAAATTTTCGCACCAAATAGTCGAAGCACTGAGAAAACTGAGCTGATTTTCTACCAGATGTGTTTGGAGTTCCTTTCAATATGCCTTCAATTTTCTGGCCTTCCCAATATCATGTGGTCCTGTTTTCTTACCGAACTAGGTTTCACATCAATAGTCAAATTCTCCTGATACTATTTAATAACATTAGAAACGGTTTTACGGACGACATTTAATTCTGTGGCCAATTATTTGTAAGACTTATTTGGATTTTTTGAAATTTTTTAATAACTAGTAGGACGTAAATCTTTTTCGTCACTTATTTTGATGAAAATAAGGACAAATTAACATGGTTGTTATTAAAAATAATAACTGAAGTATTTTTCCATGATAACTAGATCAAAAAAAATTTTGAATATTGATTCCGAAAAAAGTTATGAGGCAAAATATGTGTTAAGATTTTTTCGATCTCACTCCTTAACTTATTTTTTTACAGTTTTACAAAAACTAAATGTTATATACTTTGTTTTGCAACTCAATATTATAAAAAAGAAATGGTTAAATCGGTTTAGAGCATATTAAGATTATTACGAATTCTGCCAAAACAAAGGTTCAAAACATTTCGAAGGAAGAACATTTTCTCTGTATGGTAAAAACACAAAATATCCCATGTACATTTTAGTGACACCAAATACTTACATATGTTTTTTTACTTTTTAATGTAACAATAACATTTTATTTACAAGTATTATAATAAGATTAAAATATTTTTATAGAAGCTACTTCTAGCATTTTAGTATATTTTCAATAAATATTGCTAATGTTCAGTTTTTACAGCTTATTGACTACGCAAAGTGTCCCGTTTCAAAAATAAAATGGAAATAAATCTGGATTTTTTTTTTTTTTTTTTTTTTTTTTGAGTTATAAACAAAAATTTCTTAAGTAATATATACAGTATTTATACTTTTCTGAAAGACCACTTTATAAGGAATTGTGTGTAGGAAACAAATAATTAATAATACTGCGTGAACCAGGGTCTCTCAAAATTGACCCATTTTTTATGATTTTCCAATTTTTGCATAAATTTCTCAAATCGCAAAACTGGAATTAAAAAATAATTACATCTTTTACAAAGTTTGATGTGTTTTTAATCTTATGGTAATAAAAATTTTTGCTCCCCAATATCGGTTGGGAAGATATAGCAAAAAACTTAAAAAATCCCATTTTTGGAAATTTTTGAAAGTTTTTTGGGATTTGCGGAATTTCTATTGAGAAATCCAAAAAAGTGACTAAAGGTACAAATTAAGCATCAAAAAATTAACTCAGGTGCAAAATTTCAAGTAAAAAGATTGCGTAACAAAAATGTTATTTCAAAATTAAAAATGAATAATATGTTCCAAATCCAAAATCAGTCCTTTCTGGACCAACTCAAAACTTAAACTCGCCTTCACCTCTACTAACACTATCTGAAATTTTATTGCAATCGGACCAGCCATTTCAAAATTCCAAATTTATTTCCATTTTATTTTTGAAACGGGACACTGTGCTACGTATTAGAAACTAAACCTCAAAAAATACTACTACACTTGTTTTCAACAATCCCATTATGCACTACAGAGAATGTCTGTCGAACTTCCTTCTGGATAATTTGCATTTCTTTGGAATAAAATATGCGTGACAAAATGATAGTAGGAAATTGATTTACATTTTTGTCCTTTTTTTCTTTTATACTTCAATAAAAGCTTAGCATTTTAGTTTTTTTCCCCCATTAGCATATGTTGTTCTTAGCATATTTATAAATAAAAAAGAATAGATTGAATACAGATTGAAATTCTTAAAGAGCTTACCAATCATAATTCAATAAAAGAAACGAAGTATGATTACCATATTACTACTTTTTTAAGAATGAGACAAAAGAAAAGACAAGAACACAGACTAGACTAGAGATGGTCTAAACTTGACTATAAATCACACCATAGTCTACTACAATAAAATTATATTTAAAGCATCTTAACATACATATATTTTTTTTTAGTCGGAGTTATTCACTGGAAAGTTTAAACACTTTCTATTCAAAATAATCCTAAGAATATTTTCCAAAAACAAACAAAATTTCATAAGAAAAATCCCTGGTATGGCAAGTTTTATGCAGTTGCGGCAAAAGAAGCAAGTCATTTGTTACAGTGGGCTCTATAAATACCGAAATATATATCAAAGAATGTTTGCAAAAAAGGCTTCTTCCTTTTATAAGAGAGCACAATGTGTACACATATTTTTGGTCCGATATGGCATCATATCACTACGGTAAGAAATCTCTGGAGTGGTAGCAAAAGTACCAAAATAATAACATAGTTTTTGTACCAAGAAAGATCAATCTTCCAAATTATCCGGAGCTAAGACAAGATGAGAGATATTGAGCTCTTGTAAAATGAAGATTTTAAAAAGAAATGGGCAAACTGTTCCAAAAAAAATGACGGAAACAACTATCAAATCTCTAATGGATGAGTTACCAAAAAATATCCATGAGTTCCAAAGAGATATTATTGAATATTATATATGTTAAGATTTTTTCGATCTTACTCCTTATGTCCTCTATATTTCATTTTTTTACCTAATTAATCAATATATATATTTTTTTTTCTTATCTTATAGAATAAATCCATATAAATACTGTTGTAAAATATATGCTTTAATTATAATGCAAAAATATAAATTTCCATAAAAAGTTTCCTTACAAAACCATAATCTTAACATTTAAGGAATCACGTGTTTGATTTTCCATTTCTACCACTTAATTGCTTAACAATTAATAAAAAATTGTATGCGCTCATACTTTTGTGAAATAAAATTTTACTTTTCTTTCCTTTTTTATAGCAAAAAAGAAATTTGCATATAAGTTTTTTTTTTTTTTTGACTAATTTGCATAAAGTTTTTGTCAGACGTTTTTCAAGAATAATGTAAACATTAATTTATTTGCATTACTAAATTAATATAGTTCGTGGTTGAGTTTTTCTTTTTTTTCTACTTTTTAATTTAGCTAATTGTTGTAATTACTTGTTACATAAAAAAAAAAAAAAAAACGTTTATAAAGACTATAAGGAAATTCAAATAAATATAGTTTTTTTATTAGGCAGGAATTTTAATATTCAATTACTGTGAAAATTATAGTTAAAAAATAAATCCGTTTCACAGAACTTTTTCTTAAAAAATAATAAAATTTTAAAGCATATATATGACCAAAATTATAAAGAATAAAATTCAATTAATAAATTCCAATTAATAAATTCCAGTGAAATTGCTATATTCGAAATAGTTCAGCTGAGAAAAACGAAATATTTATGAATAATTTTAATATTGTGTTCCTTAACTATTCCAATCATGACTTAAATAAATTCAAAATTTATATGTTGCTTTAGGCTTTTAAAGCGAATAAATTGTGGTATTTCTTTATTCGAACGGATTTAAAGGAAAAACTTTATACAGTGAACAGTGGGGCCAAAAGCAAAATAAATGGTAATAAGTCTGGAACTTTGAAACCACTGAACCGATTTAGATGAAACTTGAAACATCGATAGAGAAGGAGTTAGGCTTTCAGAATATTGTTGGATAGAGTGTGTAGCTGCAGCACGGACGCCGCCAAAGTTGACCACCTCGAGGGTGAAAAACAAATTTTTTCCAAAAAAGTAACTTTATATATTTAACTTTTTTAAAAAATTTTAATGAAAAAGTTTAATATTTTTTGGCATTTTCTGAAGGACGGGACCTTAAGAAAACGAGTAAATGTAATTTTGAAAAGTTCTGAACGATCACCCTACATCCAGCAGTGGTCAAAAATTATCAATTTTGGATGAGAAGTTGAAATCTTTGAGTCTGTAAAAAAAATTAATTGTTGATTTTGCTACTTCTGTGAATTAAACTATATAGCTCAACATGTTCTTAAAGGTTTTGCAAAAAACTATGACAGCCTACCGGTGAATTTAGTTACACAAGGCAATTTTCCGAAAATACCCAAATTTTCAATAATAAAAACTTCGACTCCTAAAAATATATAGTAAAATTATATATGTATATTGTTCTGATTTTTACATTCATCAATTCTCCTTTAAATATTTTATATCATGTGAAAAAATTATGTTGATACCTATAAGCATTTAGAAATTATTCAGTCTTAAATTTTTTTAATATGTCTATGTAAACATAATTTACATTTGTTCGTATTGTTTTATGAAAAGTGTGCTTAAAATTTTAAAATAGTAAAATTTATTATACATAATTTTAAAGAAGACACAATTTCCCTTAAAATGATATATAATATGACTATTTTGTGTTTGCAACGTTTCTTGCAAATAAATTTGAAATTAGCAAAGAGTTGCAAATTGTAAAATCTTTCGTTTTTTCATGTTGTTTTTGATACGGCCTTACCGCACTGTCTTATCCCACTGCATTACCAAAAATAAAAGGAAACATGAAGAGTTCACAATTTTTTGCGTTTTGCTTAATTGAAAGTGATTTACTGTAAACGTAATAAACTCAACATTGTCACATTATACATCATTTTAAAGGAAATTGTGTCTTCTTAAAAACTATATATAATAAATTTCATTATTTTAAAATTTTTAGCACACTTTTCTTGAAACAATCCGAACAAATGCAAATTATGTTCATATGGACATATTTCAAAAATTTGAGACTGAATAACTTCTAAATGCTTATAGGTATCAACATAATTTTTTCACATAATATAAAATATTTAATGGAGAATTGATAAATGTGAAAATCAGAACAATATATATAATTTTACTATATATTTTTAAAGGTCGAAGTTTTTATTATTGAAAATTTGGGTATTTGCGGAAAATTGCCTCGTGTGACTAAGTTTAGAACTTTTCAAAATTACACTTGCACATTTTCTTGGGGTCCCGTCTTTCAGAAAATATCAAAAAATATTAAACTTTTTTAACAAAATTTTTTTAAAAAGTTAAATATATAGTTATTTTTCTTTTGGCAAAAAAATTGCAATTTTTGAGACCTTTTTGAAATTTTTTTGTTATCGAATTGAGATAGCAAAAAAAAAAAACTTTATTAGCATAATTTAAAAAATTGTAGAGAATTTCAACATATTTTTTTTTTAGAATTTTAGGAATTTTACTTTAAAAGTTATAGTGCAAAATCGCAAAAAAGTCAAGGCTAAAAATTAAAAATTTATTTTTTGAAGTTAAATATCTTTTAAACTGTACGAGATAATTTAGCACAATACGCATGTTTTTTCCTTATCTGGCTTAGGAGAATTCAAAAATGTAAAAGTGTTTAAAATCGGTTAATATTTGTAAAAGTTATAAGCCCCGATATGTTTTTCACCCTCGACGTAGTCAACTTTGGCCCACTGTAGCGGCGTCCGTGCTGCAGCTACAGACTATTCAACAATATTCTGAAAGTTCCTCCTCTATCGATGTTCCAAGTTTCATCTAAAACGGTTCAGTGTTTTCGAAGTTCCAGACTTATTACCATTAAACTGAGAGAGAAATTACGCTGCACAGTGGGGTCAAACACAAATTCTTTTGTAATAAATCTATATCTCCAAAACTACTGATCGGATTAAATTGAAATGTATGGAAGAGTTGTGGAGGAGGACTTAAGCTTTCAGAAAAATCATCTTGTGGTCACCCTGTGATAACACGAGGTGTCAAATTTGACTACCTCGTAACTTCTACAAATGAAGTCCAAAAAAACAAGCTTACTCACCTAAGTTATCTCTTACAGTTAAAAAGATATTTACACTTGAATTTTTTATTTTTTTCTTCGACTTTCTTTCGTTTTTCGAGAAGTCCTGAGGTATACAAGGTAAAAAATTTTTTAAAATATTTTGTAATTTGCTATATATTTCAACATAATATGCTGAAAGATTTTTTGGATTATCTCAATTCGTCTAGACGTGAAAAATATTCAAAGTCAGCACTCTTGAATTAGTATGAAAAACGGCTATTTTTTACAAAAATATAGTACAGTTCTTTCACTTTTTTCTCAAAGTTACGTTAACGAAAACATTTTTTTCTTTTTATATATTTCAAAAGATAAGGCTTCAGAAATGTTTAGTAAAGAGATTTTTAATTGATATATGTTTGCACCCTACACCTGGCATTAGTCGAAAATGGTGAATTTTGGAAAAAGGTTAAATATTTATCGATTAATAAAAAAATGTCACGCGAGCTTTTTTAAATTTATTGACGACATTTTATAAAAAAAATAGATTTAGAACGATTTGACACTAAACTGTTTCCCGCCCGGCCAAAAACGAATGCAGGAAAACAGATTTCATGAAAAAAGTAAATTTTTTAAAACGACTTTTTTTAATTGCATAAAAAAGCATATTAGCATAATATTTTCGCCATTATTTCTTATGTAGTATATAGAATATATATCGATCTTTCATTCTTGCGAAAAGAGATAACTTAGGTGAATAAGCTTATTTTTTCTTCTCCTTGCCAAATACTTTACAGAAATATAAAAATCTTTAAAATCGGACTTCATTTGTACAAGTTACGATATTTTTAAACTTTTATATACTCGAGCTAGTCAAATTTGACACCCTGTAGCTTATCTTGTGTTATCACAGGGTGACCACAAGATGATTTTTCTGAAAGCTTAAGTCCTCCTCTGTAACTCCTCTTACATTTCAATTTAATCCGAGCAGTAGTTTTGGAGATACAGATTTATTACCAAAAAATTTGCGTTTGACCCCACTGTGTGCTGTAAAATTAACAAAGAGAAATAACGCTGTGAATTTGACAAGGATTGTGATTACATTGACAAATTATGATGGTGCTTTTAATACATTATTCGTTAACAACTTTTAAATATAAGGAATCGAATGCCTAAAACTACATACATCTTATTTTCATATAAAATTACAGGTAAAATGTAAAGGTTTTTTTTGATGCAGACAAATTGAGGTAGTGTATACAAACGATTGCCTAACACTGTACTTGTTATTTATTCCTTTTACCACAATTATTGTTATTACTTGAAAAATTGTTTGTAATTTTCTTTTACTTTTCATCATTAATAATTTTTTTTCACACGTTTCTTGTTTACTTCTCAATTCCAAAACTTATTTCAAGCGTAAATTTAATTTTAAGTTTATTTTCTTTTTTCCTGTTTAGTTTTACAAATATTTTGTACAATTTTATATTTCTTTTAATTATATTTTTTAGAAATGTATACCTTTATTTTTTTTATAAACACATTATTTTTTAATATGAACTCTTGTTTCTGCAAATGACATGATGAATTATGATAAAAACCAACAATTTTTTCATAAATTTCTTTAAAAAAGTTTCAATTGCTTTTCTTTATTTGACAAAATAAAAATTTTACTAATCAATAATTTGAAAAACTTTGTATGAAATTAATTAAAAAAAAAAAAAAAAAAACAATTAGTTATTGAATAAATTATAAATAAATTTTATGATTTTTATAAAAGGAGGAAAGTTGTTGAGTAGGTTAATAAGATCTCCCTAATATTTATTAAAAATATAAACATTAGGGAGATCCAAAATTCCTTAAAAATTTATTCTAAATAATCTTTAAATAATCCTTAAAATAATTATTTAAAATTATAATCCTTAAAATATAAGGAAATTACTTTAAGCAGAGACCTTTTACTTTATGGATATAGAAAATATTTTGCATTTAGTTTTGTTGAATTTTGAAAAAATAGTAACTTATTCAGGTTAATTGTACACAGAAAAAATCAAGAAATCAAATCAATCAACAAATATGTTAGTAAATAATTCATTCAATTAACAGCTTTTTTAAATTTTCACCTCTCAACAAAATTATTATATCAATTACTAAAAACTGTAAAAAATTAAAAACAGAAAAAAATTTCCAATTAAAATATTAATTAAATCAATTAAGTGGATGATTCAATGAATTAAAAATTCAAATGAGAAATAAAATCTTACTTTAATTTTATTTTTATTTTAGTTTTATTTGAATATATTTATTAAATTTTAATGCTAAATTAAACAACTGTGTTAATTGAAAAATTTATGATAATAATTTTTTCTGTGTAATCATAAAACATGGTCCGAATTGATATTTGTAATTTTCGAAATGATATAATTCAGAAGTCTATATATTTACATAAATACGATTTTACAATCTTTTAAATAACTAATTTAAATGAAAAATCTTTTAGATAGAAAACCGTTAAAAAAAACATTATATTTATTTACATAAATATAATCCTTATTTTAAATAATCTCCCATTTTTTAGTTCATTTATGCTCATTGTACCATAGAAAACTAATGAAGCAGAAACGTCAACAATTCTTAATTCTTAACAAAAACAATTTACGTAAACAAAAATTAACAATGTGACAGCGTGTTTAAAGCTGTCAGTTAATAAACTTATTTTGAATGCCCTTGCCATTGTTAATGTTGTTATTGTAAATGTAAAGAAGTCACAAAAGAAAAACAAAAGTACCAAACGGGATCACAAAAAGAAAAATAAATATATTATATTTTTCTTATTCTTAAAAATATAAAAAAAATTTTTTTTTGAAAAAATTTCTGTATTTTTATTTGTACATCTGTATGTTGAAATACTTGTTTTTCAGAAGTCCAAAGTGTAATAATCACATTTGCCTTTAGTATATGTAAAATTCTCGAGAATTTTGTTATTGGTATTTCAAAAAAATCCGTTTTCAAATGAAAGAGTTATAAGAGATTTTTCAGATTAACTTTAAAAAAATTTAACAAAAAGATGGAATATTTTTGGCACTTATTTAATAATACGTTCTTTTCATTTTTGATATCACCAAGAAATAGGTTAAAAACTGCATATGCCTGTTTGATTATAAAAATCAGATTTTGTAAAATTTGTATATTAATATTTCTTTCTAATCTGGCAACCCTTTTCTCCCATCTTACCAACAAATGTTCAAGTACCTAAATTTTGAAATAATTGATGGTTATTGCGACAGTATTAAGTTACTTCAAACAAATTACTTGTTACACGTTAAAAAAGTGTTGAATATGTAAATTATCAGGAAATTCTTACACTCAATTAATTTATCAAAAACAAAAATATATAATATTGTTTGAAATTATTAAAATGTTATATAATGAACAAATTTGTTTTAACTTTTTCTTTTTTGAGTTGTTTTTAAAAGAAAAGAAAAAAACACAAACAACAAGTTAAGCATAAAAAAGGTTTTCATAAAAAGTAGTACAAAAAAAATAAAAAAAAAAATCTTGAAAAAAGCACACGTTTTATAAGTAAAGTAATTTTAAAATATTCAAATATTTTGGTTGTAGCATTAAAACAATACTTAAGGCGGCATGCCACAATTGTTAAACAAGAGATTCAAACTTTGTTTGGATTCAAAAAAAAAAAATATATATATATTGTTTAAATTTAAAAATGTAATAGCTTTAGGATATTTTGTAAAACTTTTGGAAATGGAGGTGAATATTTTAAATTTAATTGAGATAAATAATCCAGTTGAAAATTTCTTTAAGACACCCTAAAGTAGTCCTTTATAACTTATCAGCGTCACTGCTGACATTTTCCCTTGTTCTCATATGAAAACATTTTAGAATTTTGTCAAGCAGGTTGTCAATAGTACTGAACAATTGTGCCTTATCTTCAATATGGATTTCAAACAGGAACTTAATGTTTTCCAATGACCTTGTGATGTATATCATTAAATGACAGTAACACTGAAATTAAAATCAAATTTTTGAAACAGGTCTCAAAAATTTTAATTCTTTGCCAAAATTATTTTATATTCGAGTGCCCCGAAGGCCTAGTTGGTAGTGATCTAATGTGTCAGCCTGGGGGTAGTAAGTTCGATTGCCGCCATAGAAAATAAATAAATAAATAAATAAATAAATAAATTAATAAATAAATAAATAAATAAATAAATAAATAAATAAATAAATAAATAAATAAATAAATAAATAAATAAATAAATAAATAAATAAATAATAAATAAATAAATAAATAAATAAATAAATAAATAAATAAATAAATAAATAAATAAATAAATAAATAAATAAATAAATAAATAAATAAATAAATAAATAAATAAATAAATAAATAAATAAATAAATAAATAAATAAATAAATAAATAAATAAATAAATAAATAAATAAATAAATAAATAAATAAATAAATAAATAAATAAATAAATAAATAAATAAATAAATAAATAAATAAATAAATAAATAAATAAATAAATAAATAAATAAATAAATAAATAAATAAATAAATAAATAAATAAATAAATAAATAAATAAATAAATAAATAAATAAATAAATAAATAAATAAATAAATAAATAAATAAATAAATAAATAAATAAATAAATAAATAAATAAATAAATAAATAAATAAATAAATAAATAAATAAATAAATAAATAAATAAATAAATAAATAAATAAATAAATAAATAAATAAATAAATAAATAAATAAATAAATAAATAAATAAATAAATAAATAAATAAATAAATAAAGAAAGAAATAAAGAAATAAATAAATAAATAAATAAATAAATAAATAAATAAATAAATAATTTTTTTTATTATTTATTTATTTTTTTTTTTTTTTTTTTTAATTTTTCTTAAACATTCAGCAGGGGTTGAAAATGATAAATTTTTGAACAAAAGTTCACATTTTTTATTCTGTAGAAAATTTTAGTTGTTGATTCGGACATATATTCGAATTGGATTAACTACTTTATAATGAACAGTAAAATTGTTTATACGTACATATATTAGTTTAAATAAGACACAATTACCTTTAAAATGATAGGCATATAACAATTTTTTATTTGAAACATGTTTAGTAAATGTGCTTTGTTCTAGCACAGATCATGACTTCTTTAAAATATGGGCGTACTATTTATTCCAAAGGATAAATGTAATTATTCTAAGCAATTCTATTTCTATTAATATATATTTTTTTATACAGTCTATCAACTTTAAACAAAATTATCATTAATTTCAAGAATGAAAGGTAAAAAAATTCATATTTTTTCCGAAATCGCAAATTTGATTTGCTATGAATATAGAAATATTATTGAAAATTTTCAATATGGTATTTTGGTTCAAGCCGTAAATTTACGCTCTTCTGCTATATGATTTAATGTAAATCCAATCAGCCAATTATTAGTTACAGATTTAATTACAAACAATTTCATTTCTGTCTAACAATTTATTTCAATTTAAGTCACTGAACAATGGAAATTAAATAATCTCAGCAAAGTAAATAACAATCTCCAGACATAAAAAAATAATTTTTATAGTTTCTAGTAATAATGATAACGGAAACTCTGTTAATGGATAACAAACTAAAAAAAAATTTACAACTAAAATATAAAATAATTGCAAAAAAAAATGTTCTACTGACACAAAAGAAAACACCACATAACTGCATTAAAAAATGTTTAATTAATGATGACATCCATAACAATAAACTTTAGAAAAAGTAATTTAATACTATGTGGGTTAAGAGTGTAATTAATGAATTTAATAAATTAAAAATATTTTTTTTTTTTAATACAAACTACTATTTAATTCATCTAGTTTAAAATTACAAACATTTTAAAAATAACTCTACATATTTTTATAATTTAATTTAAAAAATTAAATAAATTTTTGCAAATATTGGTTGTATTAATTTTGGAAAAGGAACTTATGTAAAAATATAAATAGATGTAGAATTTAGAATTATAATTTCCAATGGTTGTCATTGCTTGTAAAATAATTTTTTGTTAAACAAATTAAATATTTAGTAGATAGTAATAACAAAGAAATCATTTGATGTGATATTTTCCAACTTATTTTAAACCATTTTGTAGATATGATTAAAAATTTTATAAAATTTAAAAATTTTCACAAAATTTTTATGAACAGCTGGTATTCTAGCATTTCCCATAGTGTAACGTTCTTCTAATTTCTTAATCGATTAAAAACCTAAATTTACAATTTATGATGCCACGAGATTCTTAGTATAGCAACTACCTTCCAAAAAAAAAAAAAAAAATTTTAATTTTTGAAAATTGTTATGTAATGTTGTCAAATAGATCCTCCGCCTACATTTTGTCGTTTTTTGAGTCAAAATAAAAAGTGTAATTTTGTCGCAGCATATTATTATTTTAATTTACTTACCTCAAACAAAGAAAACATTTCCATCATATTATTTAAACTCGATTTTGCTTTTTAATTAAATTCGTAATTAACAAAATGTACTTTTCTGACAAACTTTTTTCTTTTTTAATTGTATTCTTTTACTATTTATATGTATGTATATAAATATCACAATGACAAATTTACACTTAAAACACTTCAAATACTAAAATACTCTTAATGAAGTATACCAGTCATAAACATAAGAAACCTTTTAAAGGCTTCATTATTTTAATAAGAATTTCACAAATTTGAAATAACTTTTAAGAAAACTTTTAGTTTATAAAAAAAAACAAATACTTTTATTCAATTCCTTTTGTCCTGCCTCTGCTGATGGTAAATTGAAAATTAAAAATTAATTTAAATACATTGTAGGTATGAACAATTAGTTTATTAACTTTTTATGTATTTGTGTTAAGTGTTTTCATCATAATTTCTTTTATATTTCTATTTTAAGTTTTCTTTCATCATTAAATGAGACTGTAAAAAAAACTTATTAGAATATTGAAATGAATTTGCTAATAGTATAAAATTTATTTCATAGTATTTATGGTATATAATTAACAACAATGATGTCTTTGAAAGTGTCTGAAAATTTCAATAGGGAAAAAATGGATCAAAAAGAGTAATTTTAAATTTGGGCTGCTGGTTAGTAAGTATTAGTAAGGGGTTTAAATTTAAGCAAGTATTGCCACTGTGCCAAGTGATAAAATACGAGCTGATTTAATATTTTTTAATTTTTTTTTTAATTTTATATAATTCTTAATTTGATGCAAATCTATGAATTTTTATATGAAAATAACTTTCCTTAAATATTCTCTAAATTTAGTATATATGAATTGATTAAAAAATTTAACAAAAAGCTAGCACATTTTAAAAAGTATTATTTTCGCATCTTAAACTTTTTGAAATATAATTTTAATTAAAATGAAAGTAAGTAATTAAAAAATACTGATTTACATTAAAATGTATTACTTATCACAACGTTTTTATTAATATCTCAGAATCCAAATTAACCATTTAAATAAAAATTTGTGTGTAGCTGGAAAAGGTAATACTTACCGCAAATCACTATCAAATTCTTTGCTAGCAATATTATTATGTCCGTCCTGCTGTCTTTGCAGTAAATTAACCTTTAACTCTAAAGGCTTAGTGTTCTATTATCATAGTTTAAATCAATTAAAGTATTTGTACTAATTCTTTAAGCTAAGCGTTTTAATTTTCCTACCCTTATTCCTTTAAATGTCATAAATTTTTAATATAATTAAAACTGTAATCAAATAACAATAAATTTCAAATTCAAAGAGAGTTTGCAAATTATTTTCAAATGGGTTTAGCTCATACATATGTAATAAATAATATTATGGAACATATTCTCAAGATTATTGGTAAACAAATTTCTTTATTTATTACGAGCAGTGTTGCCACGACTTGAGGAAAAACAAAGCTAAATTAGACTTAAAAAAAGGTCAGAAAAGGCTAAATGTCCCCAAAAATAAAACCAGAAAAAGCTTTTTATTATTTTTGAAAAATTAATAATAATGAATTATTCAAAAAGTTTATTATAAAATAAATTAAATAAATAAAAAGAATAATAATAATATAATAATAATAATAAAATAAAATTATTTTAATTCAAAAAGGCATGATTTCATAGCTTATAGGATCTCTTAAAGATTCACATAAAAGAAGCATGATTTCATCACATCTATTCATCATATATATGTTCATAATAGAGACATGTATGAACCTAATACGTAGCGCAGCAAAGAGACCTACCAAGTGGGACATCACGAACAAAAATCATGCCTTCTTGAAGCAGGTTGGTAAGGGAGAGTTCTCTTATCTCTTCCTTACAAACCTGTTTCTGGGTATGCAGCAATTTTTGCTGGGATCGTTTGATAAAATATAGTCAATAAATTTAAGAAAGCTCGCATGACATTTTTTTATTAATCGATAAAAGTTAAACTTTTTTCGAAAATTCAGCATTTTCCTCCAATGCTGGATGTAAGGTGCAAAAAAAGTGAAAAAAAGTGAAATATTTTTGTAAAAATATAACCATTTTTCATACTAATTTCAGAGTAGTGACTTTGAATATTTTTCACGACTAGAGATAATCCAAAAATTCTTTCAGCATATTATTTTAAAATATTTAAAAAATTACAAAATATTTTTAAAAAATTTTTATCTCAGGACTTATTCTCGAAAAACGAAAGAAAGTCGAGGCAAAAAATCAAAAATTCAAGTGTAAATATCTTTTTAACTGTAAGCGAGTAAGCTTATTTTTTTCTTTATCTTGTCAAGCACTTTACAGAAATATAAAAATTTTAAAAATCGGACTTTATTTGTAGAAGAAACAATTTTTTTAAATTTGTACATACTCGAGGTAGCTGACCCGGTCTCTCAGTACCGGTTGAGTACCAATCGACACCTAATTCGTCACCAAAGTTCCAGTTGAGAACCAGTTGACACCACCACACTCTCTAAATATAAGTTGACAGTAAATTTTCGATAGGCATGTCAAGTACGCAATTAGCAACTCGCGCCAAATAACAATTTATGGTTGAATGGTTAGAGTTGAAGACTATAAGATACATTAGAATAACGTAGGTTCGATTCTGGGTGCCGCCATCGACATCGACGAAAAATTATAAAATAAAAATAAATATAATTTAATAAAAATAAAAATAAATTTAAAACATAATAAAAACAAGTTTAAAAGGTAAACATTTTTTTCAAATTTGTATTATATCAATCGACTCTGAACATGTCGTGTGACCTACGCTTAAAAGTTAATTATTATTACATAACATTCAAAGAGTAATATAATAACGAAAAGTACCACAAAGTATACTCTTATGGATTCTCATTCACATAGGCCCATATAACATTTATTTCATATTCCATTAGAAGAATTCAAAAGTACCACAAATCCTCTTCTGGACTCTTGTTTACTTAGGACCATATATTTTCGATTTCATATTTAAAGGTTCAATATTATAGAAGATTCAAAAAGTATTATTGGAAGAACGAAAAAGTACCACAAACTTCTCCTCTTGAATTCCACAAAGTCCCCTGTTATTGATGCTCATTCACTTGGGACCATATGTCTTTAATTTCATGTTTCAATATTGTAAAAAAATTTAAAAAGTACCATTAAAAGAAAAAAAAAGTACCACAAATTTTCTTTTCTAAATTTTCATTCGCTTGGACCATATATTCATATTTGTAGGTTCAATATTATATAAAATTCAAAAAGTACCATGGAAGAACGAAAATTTAAAAAGTACCATTAAAAGAATGGCAAAGGACCACAAAGTCCCATGTTATGGATTCTTATTCACTTAGTATCATATATATTTAATTTCAAGTTTTTAGGTTCAATATTTCTATATTATTCAAAAAGTATCATTAGAAGAAAACAAAAAAAGTACCACAAAATCGCCTCTTGTGAATTCTCACACACTTAGGACTACATGTATTTAAGTTCATGTTTCTAGGTTTAATATAATAAAAAATTCATTACTTAATTTAAATAAAATTTAATTTCCCGATTTTATCCCCTTTTTGGTACTTTTTATTCCCCTTGGATGTGTCGAAATTGTATTCCAGTGAATTTCTAAATTTTACTAATTGAATGTTAAAATATTCATATATATGTTGTGTCAGTAAAAAGAAAAAAATATACTGATGATGAGATACTAATTTGATGCACATTTTATTTCTATGCTTACTGGATAAAAAGATAGATAGGGTTCCAAAAAAGTACCAAATTACAGTTTTTATCCGTTTTCTACCTAAAAGAGCAGAATTTCAAAAATGTACCAGACACCTATCCGACTATTTTTCAAATGAATAACGATAACTATTAAACTTTTTTTTTTTATCTCTATTAGTTTAGGAGATATAAGGTTATAGATTTTAACCATTTTTAGCCTTATTACCCCCTTTGGGCTTTGTGATGATGAAACACCAAGTAAGTCAGTTAGTCAATCACTCAGTGACTTAAATTTCTAAAAAGATGATTTTTTTAATAAGTATGATGTGAAATAAGCAAAAAAAAAATTAAGCAAATTTTTATACCCACCATCAAAAAGATGGGGGGTATATTGATTTTATCATTCCGTGTGTAAAATGTCGAAGGAATCATTTAAGACCCCACAAAATATATATTTTCTAGGTCCTGGTTAGATTCTGAGTCGATCTAGCTATGTCCGTCTGTCCGTCCGTCTGTCTGTCTGTTGAAAGCAGGATAGGGCTCGAACGGGAAAACATAGGGGGGCGAAAATTGGCACAAATATTTACCTTATACAAGGATTGTTTGGTATTGAAAATGGGCTAAAAACTAAAAACACAGGGTGTCCGTTTGATACTTTTCTGCTCATATCTCTTAAACAAAAGCATGTACGACAACGAAATTTTGTATAAATAGTTTGAGGGTCGATATAAACTTAGAAACCAAAAATGGGCGTGGTCCGCCAACTTTACTGCCCACCTCCCATATAAGGTGAAACTTCATCGAAATTGTGTTCAAACAGTTCAAGGACCAATGTAGACTCGGAAACAAAAAATGGCCGTTGTCCGCCCACCTCCCACATAACGTAAAATTTGGAAAAGTTGATGGTGGATATATAGATTCGGCCGAGCCGAATATAACATTCGCGATTGTTTTTATACCCACAATCAAAAAGATGGGGGGTATATAGATTTTGTCATTCCGTGTCTAACATGTCGAAGGAATCATCTAAGACCCCACAAAGTACATATATATTTTCTGGGTCCTAGTTAGATTCTGAGTCGATCTAGCTATGTCCGTCCGTCTGTCTGTCTGTTGAAAGCAGGATAGGGCTCGAACGGAGCATTGTAGGGGGACGAAATTTGGCACAAATGTTTATCTTATATAAGGTTTGTTTGGTACGAAATTTTGTACGTATAGTTCGGGGATCGATATAAGCTCGGAAATTAAAAATGGGCGTGGTCCGTCCACTTTACCGCCCACCTCCCATATAAAGTGAAAATCAACGAAATTGAGTTCAAATAGTTAAAGGACCAATGTAAACTCGGAAACAAAAAATGGGCGTGGTCCGCTCACTTTACTGCCCCCTTCTATATAATGCAAAATTTGAAAAAGTTGATGGTGGGTATATAGATTCGGCCGAGCAAATTATAACATTCGCGCTTGTTTTTTTTTTTTTTTTATTTCTCTGAAACGGATAAATAACTAACAGTTTAATTCATTTGAAGTCAAAGAAAAATACTATTTTGCATATAAATAATTTCTGTTAATATTATAATTTTCTGGAAATATTTTCATACTTTAAAACATTCTGTTTCCAACTATTGATTACATTGTCTCGCACTTAATAAATTCAATTATAACAGAGTTTTAATGTAGCAACTCACACAGTGAAATTATTTACATACGGGTCTTGTAAATGGAAATATAAAATTGTGGGGTTAACAAATTGTTTTCAAATTGTTTTAATTTTCAATTAATTTCATATTGTTTGCGTTTGTTCTTTTGCAAAATAACATATCGTTTAATACAAATAAAACGTGTAATTAAAATGTAACTGGGAGCAAACAATGCTCCAGTAGCAAAACTATTAGATGGTGTATAACATTTTAGTTATATAATGAATTACTTAAGCTATATGAATGAATTATACTAATTCACAATAATTTTCTATAAAACACCATTTTTCTTTATAATCGAAATTAGATTTTACTTTACATCAGAAATACAATTATAACAGTGCACAGTGCTTTGATACCATACAATGATGGGACAAAAATAAAAGGAGTTGTCGTATCAAATTAAAACTTGATACGCATATTACTTTAGACATAGAATTAATAAATACGAAGTTTTGAAAAAATTGGCGCAAGGACACGCCTACCTCCCATATATTCTGAAGTTAAAAAACAATTATTTTTTTAAATACTGGTCTGAACTTTACCGAAATTTGAGCCAGCCATTAAAATAGATTACTTATAAGTCTTCTTATTTATCTTTTAATAGGAGCAAGGACACGCCCACCTCCCATATATCCTGAAACTAAAAAACGGATTTACTGCGTCAATACGGGTGAGAATTCTATAAAAATTTGTGATTGCATTTAAATATAGATTATTTATGGGTCTGCCAATTTTTATTTAAATCGGAACAAGAACACCCCTACCTCCCATATATCCTGAAATGAGAAAAACACATTTTTGGCCAACATACCGTTTTTTAATTTTATAAAAATAGAAGGAGGTGTCGCAGAGAATTTAAACTTGGCACACATATTACTTTAGACACAGACTAAATATACACAAAGTTTTGAAAAATCAAGGCAAGAACACGCCTACCTCCCATATATTCTCAAATGTGAAAAACGCATTGAATTATTATTTTTTTTAGTTGTGGCAAAAAAATAGGAAGTAATTCTTCTTTTATATATTAAAAAACAATACTAAATTTCAGAATCAAGCCAACAAAATTGTATAATTTTTTATAATTTTTTTTAATACTACATCGAAATTATGTAATTTTTGTATTAAAATTTAAAAATGCTCTATAATTAGCGCCATCTGGAGAATTTTTAACATAATACATTGGATCAAAAAAATATATTTTTCTATTTCTTAGTTGTTATATAAATTTCGAAATAATTTTTATAATTATTTTATTTTAGCAAAATAAATTACGTCAACATTGAGAACTCTTTGAAATTGAAAAAAAAAAAACAGAAAAACAAATACTTTTTCAATTTAACTTTTTTTAAAGTTGTGGCAAAAAATAGGCTCTAACTATTTTTTAATCTGCAAAATAACTATAAAAACTTACATAAACCGTAAAAAAATTTTATAGTTTTTTTATATCCTTCATCAAATTTAATAAATTTTTAGGTTTTAAGTAAAAAAAAAGTGTAAATTTGAGCAATAATTTATATATATTCGTAACAATATATTTTAAAAATAATAACAGTATTAATTAACAAATATTCTGGGGTATAGAAAAAACAAAACTTCGACGCATTTTATCAAAAAATTAATTTTTATACCCACTATCAAAAAGATGGGGGGTATATTGATTTTGTCATTCCGTGTGTAACATGTCGAAGGAATCATCTAAGACCCCACAAAGTATATATTTTCTGGGTCCTGGTTTGATTCTGAGTCGATCTAGCTATGTCCGTCCGTCTGTCCGTCTGTCTGTCCGTCTGTTAAAAGCAGGATAGGGCTCGAACGGGACAACGTAGGGGAACGAAATTTGGCACAAATATTTGTCTTATATAAGGTTTTTTTGGGATTGAAAATAGGCAAAATCGGTTAATAAAAGTTATGGGCTAAAAACTAGAAACACAGGGTGTCCGTTTTATACTTTTCTGCTGATATTTCTTCAACAAAAGCATGTACGACAACGAAATTTTGTACGTATAATTCGGGGATCGATATAAACTCGGAAACCGAAAATGGGCGTGGTCCGCCTACTTTACTGCCCACCTCCTATATAAGGCGAAAATCAACGAAATTGTGTTCAAATAATACAAGGACCAATGTAAACTCGGAAACAAAAAATGGGCGTGGTCCGCCCACTTTACCGCCCCCTCCCATATAACGTAAAATTTGAAAAAGTTGATGGTGGGTATACAGATTCGGCTGGGCCGAATATTCACGCTTGTTTAAAATTATTTTCCTAAAAAAGTTTAAAACCAGTTAAATTCTCTGACTTTAGCGCTCTCTAGTAGCCACAAAAATAACTTTTTACAAAATAAATATTTTTAAATAATATGATCTATATTGTTAACTTTTTAAAAACATATACTCGTATTTCAATACAATTTGAGAAATGTTTTTAATTTGATTTTTGTCTATAGAACAAAGCACTGTGCGGTGCACATTGTTCGATTTTCAAATTTAACTGGCCAAAACCCCAAAAATGAACCTTAAAGGAGGAAAAAAATTATATTCGGGTATTAAAATAGACTATTCATTTAAGACATTTCCGTACTCAATTTAGCTGAAATCGATCAATGAATGCTTCTAACGATAACATGAATGATGGGTAAAATATACAAAAGAAAAATATTTTTTTTTTTTTTGCTGGAAAATTAGTCAAACTTTGAACATGAATAAAAAATTTTCTATGGCATATTTTTAAAAAATTCTTTTTGTATATGAAAATATAATTCCTTTAAAATATAAAACAGATATTTTATATATATTTGAATGAATATAGTTTTAGATATTGAAAGATATAATAGGGAAGCTCTTAAAAAAAAATTGTAAGTCAAAAACAAAAATGCATAGACGAATACTTTTTTCTGTTATCAGCTGGGGTCCAACTTTTGATTGTTTTGAGAACTAGGGATACTCCTTTAATAGAAACTAAACAAATTTTTTGCCCGAAACTGCCCCTGCCGAACAAAGTATTCAAAACAAAGATACACCATCCTTCTAAGTGGAACAAAAAATTGAATACCATTTTATTTGTAAGTTGCTTTTAAAGAATGTATGTTTTAAATGAATACCTTTGTTTAAGTTGTGAGCTTACAAGATCGTGGGTGAATAATTCCATCTAGCAATTAACTGTTATATGGTGGAACTTTTCTTTGCTAGAAAAGGAACTTATTTACAAGGTATTAAGGACCAAATAGCAAAACTAGTTGCTACTGAGGTTAATATTGTCGTGAACAATATCCAAAATACTGTTTATATAAAACCTAAATTAATTTTATGCATGATTGATGGAAAAGTTTGTTCTGCTTTATCGAATTACAATTCGTCACAAATATGTTATGTATGTGGAGCTAAGCCTTCCGAAATGAATAACTCTTCAGCCCTGTTACAAAAAACCTTAGACCCTGGAGTTTTGGAATTTGGCTTGTTGCCTCTACATTCCTGGATACGATTCATGGAATGTTTACTACATATAGCTTACAGGATAGATATAAAAATGTGGCAAGTTAAAAGTGAAGATAACAAAGTAAAAGTTTTACAAAAAAAAAAAAAAGAAATTTATTCAATACGAATTTAGATCAAAAATGGGGTTACTGATAGACATGCCTAAACAGATATCGGGAAATACTAACGATGGCAATACAGCCAGGCGATTTTTTCTTCGCCTGGCTGTATCTTCGCAAATAACTGGGTTAAGTTTAGAACTTATTAAACGTTTTCATGTTATATTGGAATGCTTAGCATCTGGGTATACTATAAACGTGGAAGCATTCGAAAGTTATACATTTGAAACAAGAAATCTTTATTTGAAACTATATCTCTGGTATTACATGTCTGTCAGTGTCACAAAGTTCTTTGGCACGGAAAAGCTATAATTGAACATTGCATTCTTCCTATTGGTCAGTTATCTGAAGAAGCTCAAGAATCCAGGAATAAAGACAATAGACGTTATAGACTGCAGTTCACGCGGAAAACTTCACGGACCGAGACTAATGCAGATTTAATAAAAAGGCTATTAATATCATCAGATCCTTATACCTCAGTCAAATAATTATATGTGCATAACTATAAACTAATTTATTTTCTTCAAAAATAGGATTTTCAAATTCAAATCTTTTTTATATTTTTAATGTTTATTAGAGCTTTATAAGTCAAATGAAAAATTTATTTCTTATGTGTAATTTGTGGCAAAATTTAATTGATTTTAAAATTGTTCATAGAAAATAATTATATGTGCACGACAAGAATTTTATAAAAATCCTTTATTTAAATAAAGTTAATTTTCAATATTCATGAAAGTTGTTAAGGAATTGTTTTGTCCTAATATAACGTTACCAGATGCATCCTTCGTTATACAGATTCGTCCTTTTTGCTTTACATATATATAGGTCAAAACTGTAGTATACTTATACAAAATCAATTTGAAACATTTGATATTGTCATATAGCTCTGAATCTAAATATATCTCAGCATATCGTATTCTTTGGAAATCCTTATGTCATGAAGGTCTGAGGATCATTACTGGTTGCTGCAGAAATATAATATTTTGTGACTTAACAATCGATTTTGAGGCCCGATATAGTAACGTCGTCACATTAATTTACTGAAAAATCTAATTTTTGTAGGAAATTCACCAACGAAGCTATTGGATTTTTTGTCCAGTAAATTTATGTTGTGCTGTGAACTAATTTAGCTACGTCCAATAAATATTTTCAACTTCTATCTAGAACTAAAATTGACTTATATTATGTGCGATTCGACACTATGATTACGCTTCAAGGATGTCTTTTGTAGACGTCGAATACCCATGTAATATTTTTGATAAACACTTGGATAATTTAAATATAATATTTTTTATCCCTTATGCACATAAACTCATGGTGTAATTTAAGTTTTTAAACAAAAATTACATTTATCATAAAATCCTGCGTTTGGATTTTTGTAACGTTCTATTATGTTATGTTTTTGCCACCCAAAGGTCATAAATTTTAATCTAAAACCTCTTTTATTATTGTATGCTCACGTCCAATTATTAAAACCCGTTTATTTGGCCGTTATTTTTCTGTAACACATGTTGTTTTTCTTCGAAAAATTTCCTTAAGCCCCGCTAATCAGCAATTGATTATGGGTTACCGCTCCTAGAATGATAGCAATTTCTCAGATTTTTTGAAAATTTTCAACAGTATTATGATAAACATTTTCTGTGTACACCATTTTTTGAAATTTTACATAAATTGTCGTCTTACTTTCATGATTTCAGCACTTCAACTGACAGTTCATGACCTGGTGACATATTTTGGCTATAAATTAAAAAAAAAAAATAATAATAATAAATTTTGGTATTTTAGGTCTAATCATTTTAAATATTCCCCAAATAACTTTAATTTTAACTTTAATTGGTTAAACGGTTCAAACTGCGGACTTCATGTCAGTCTGTTGAGTAAACATTTCAATTTGCACATATAATTATTTTCTATTAAAATTTAGAGAACGATATGTTTGTTTTAACGGTACTTTAAATACAATGGCAAGAGGAACCTAAAATTTTGCAAATAGGGACATTAGGTAAGAATGAAAAAAATTGTAAACCAAAGAAATGTATATCACTCTTGGAATATATAAAAACCAGAAAACAAATATTGCACATATAATTATTTGACAGAGGTATTTGCAGCTTCAGGAAAACTCCACCAGTTATATTGAAACTACTAAAAAACGCATGTTATAATATACAAGAGTCTGATAGTGAAAATGACAGTGATATTGGTGCAAATTCCACATGATTTTGTTTTTTTGTTTACTAAACTTTTTTTTCTTTCATTAAAAAATTATGATGAATTATGTAATCTTTATTTTGTATTTTTAATTAAACTTATTTTCAAATGAAAAAGAATTATAAAAGAAGCTATTTTTAAATTTTGACTATTTTTCATAATTGGGTAATTAATAGTGGGCGTGTCGGTGGGCGGATTTGTCTAATTTTTTGTTCAATAATTCTTCAATATGTAAGTAATCACTATGCCAAAAATCACTTTTGTACGATTTATAGTTTTTGTGTAATTAATTTTGGCCACCTAAATTGGAAAATCGAACACTGTGCGGTGGGCCAAAAAATCTTACTTTAAACAAAAATGGGTAGACCAGATATAATTTGACATAGTAAACAAGAATCTGCTTTCAGTAATTATTTTATTATTATTTTTTTTTTTTTTTTATCACGTACAAAATTTTTGTATGGGCATGTCTATTATTACGTGATAGAATAAAAATGAAAGCAGATTCTTATGTAATATGACAAATTCTTTGCTGTCTAGCTTTTATTTCCTTTTTTTATGTATTAAAGTAAGAAAATAAATTATTTTTTTACTAGATTTATTAATCCTCAATAAATTAATCTACTTATACATTTCTACGCATTTTTATTGGTAATATGCCCACTTAAATTCTGCTTAATTTTATGGAAAATTCCCCCAAAATCAATAAAACAAAATTGTTGAATTTTATTAAAATTACGATAATATTAATTAATTTATTATGTATAAACATCATAAATCTACTAATTTCCTTTCATATAACAAACAACGTAAATGGTACAATAAATTTTCACCAAAAAAACATTTACTAATTAATCATAAAAAACACTGATTGGAATTATCTTTATATATAAAGTAAAAAGGGAATCAATTAATTTTAATTGTAACACATTTTATAAGGTACAATATAACTATTTAAACATATGGTTATATTCTAACACAAATGAAAACAGTTCATTTAAAATGCATCCAAATCTAATGGAAAGTGAAAAAAAAGAAAAAAATTACATATTTTTTTACGTTTTATTAATTCAATTAAATTTATTTACATACACACTGAAACCTATCCACTTTATTTTGTATTACTTTTATGTTTCCTGGCATAAAACCAATAAATCACAGCTACTAGTAGTTGTTAATAAAAATTCGTGATAAAATAAATACAAGCAAAAAATTATTTAATCTTGCAAATTTATCAGTATTAATCAATCATAAAATAAAACATATAATAAAAAAAATAACAAAAACAATAAATATATTTAGTGCATTTTATCACAATCATTGTGTTTTTAATTTATCACCTGTTTCAGAAAAGCTTTTAGTACAAGACAAAATAAAATATAATGTATATTATGTCAAATACTGATGGTGTTGAAGTGGAAAAATATGGTGGCAATTTAGTTGAGTAGTAATGTTGATATAAAGAGGCTATGAAATAAGCTAAAGTACACAGTGGGGCAGAATCGACATTTTTTGAAAATAAATCTGTATCTTCTGATCGGCTAATTGGATTTGCATGAAATTTGGTACAGGCACAGCAGAGGAGTGTGCAATGTTAAGTTTGGAAGTAAGACTGTACAGACCCCTCAGGGGCGGAGCTAAAGGGGCTCAAAGTTGGGTACCTCTGATATACAAATCGCTTGCCAAATTTTTGTTTCTCGTCTAATTCCAAATATTTTTATATACTATTGTAGGCACTGATAAGACCTAAAAAAAATATGCTTGCATGTCCTATTTATTATTTGCTTTTGAATTTTTAAGTACCTCAATTTTGCATGTTCTTGGTCCAGTTTTTTTCATATATATCATAGTATTTCCGACCGATTTTATTTGTTTTTTCTTTAGCTAATTAAAGAACAAAATTACTTATTGAATAAAAAAAATTTAAGTCGATATCTTTACCGAGTCCAAAAATAATTGATTTTGAATTAAAAAAATTGCAAAAATTACGACTTTTTGTGTTTTTTTTTTTTTTTTTTTTTTTTTTTTTGGCCGAAAAAGTATCTACACTCTTTTTTCTCTAAAATAAAATTTTCTTTAATAACATATAATAATTTTATACTTTTCTGAAAGATATCTTCACATAGAAGTATCTAAAATAAAAGGTAAGTCCAATAACTCAAATGGTCAAGGTACACACCCTCCTGAATTCGACCCATTTTATATGAAAGTTTTAACTTTAGTCTATATTTTCTCAAATCCCAAAGCACGAATCGGCAAACGGAATACATTTCAAGAATCTTTCATATGTTGTTAAAAGTTTTCAATCAAAATCTACGGGACTTCGGAAAAATGAGGATTTTATAGCCGAAAATGTGAAAAAAACCCATTCTTGGGATTTTCGGAATTTTTTGGAGAATTGTGGGATTCCTTTTACAAAAATCTTAAAGTTTTTTTCACTTCCTAATTTTATATGCTAAAGTCTACGTTTACCGAAAATTTTGTTACGATATCTTTACTAACAAAGATTTTATGACAGATAAAATATTTATAGTTTCTCAAAAAAATAATTTTTTAAAAAAATTTTACTTTAATTTAAAATATTAAAAAAAGTATAAACTTAAAATACATTGCTTAGCTGACATAATTCTTCGTTATACAGAAAAAGAATGAAATCAATATCTTTTACAGAAACGAAACTATGCCACTTTAATTTCATGCAAATCCAATTAGCCGCTCAGAAGTTACAGATTTATTTACAAAAAATTTCGATTCTGCCCCACTGTGCAGTATATGAAAGGAATCTATAATCTATTCTTGAGTTTAGTTTATATTATAATCCATAATTTAGTCTACAGTCTGGTTTATAATCTAGTTTATAGTCTATTACTAGTACATAGTCTAGTCAATAACCAAATCTATAGTCCAGTGTATAGTCAAGGCTGTAGTCTAGTCTATAGTCTAGTCTATAATCTAGTATATAGTCTAATTTATAGTTTAATCTGTAGTATATTTTATAGTCCAGGGTATAGTCCAGTATATAGTGAAGTCTGTAGTCAAGTTTATAGTTTAATCTATAGTCTAGTCTATAACCTAGTCTATAGTTTATTCTATAGTCTAGGCTATTGATTTGACTATAGACTATAGACTAGAACATAAAATAGACTACAGAGTACACTATAGAACAGAATAAACTATAGAATATAGAATAGACTATAGATTATAGAATAAACTATAGACTAGACTATAAAATAGACTACAGACTATACTATAGAATAAACTATAGAATAGAATAAACTATAGAAAAGAATAAACTATAGAATAGACTATAGATTATAGAATAGGCTATAGACTAGACTATAAAATAGACTACAGACTATACTATAGAATAGAATAAACTATAGAATAGACTATAGAAGATACTATAGACTATAGTATAGAATAAACTATAGACTGTAGAATATACTATAAACTAGACTATAAAATAGACTACAGACTATACTATAGAAGAGACTATAGACTATAGTATAGAATAAACTATAGAATATACTGTATATATAGAATAAACTATAGAATATACTATAGTCTATACTCAGACTATACAATAGACTACAGACTATACTGCAGACTATACTATAGAATAGACTATAGACTAGACTATAGAATAGACTATTGACTATAAAATATACTATAGACTATAGAATAGACTAGCCTATACAATATACTATAGAATAGACTATAGACTAGACTCTAGAATAGACTACAGACAAGTTTATAGTTTATTCTATAGTAGTTTAGTTTAATTTATAATCTAGTTATAGTTTAGTAGTCCAGTTTATAAGTCTATAATCCAATGTATATTCTAGTTTATAGTCAAGTCTATAGTTTAGTCTATAGTCTACTCTATAATTTAGTATATAATCTAGTCTATAGTTTAAACTTTAGTCTAATTTATAGTTTAGTCTGTAGTCAATTCTACAGTATTATAGAATATATAGTTTAGTATTTAGTCTAAACTTTAATTTAGTCTATAATCTAATCTATAGTCTAGTCTTTTGTGTAGTCTATAATATTGTCTATAGTCTAGTCTATAGTATTGTCTATAGTCTAGTCTATATTTTAGTCTATGGTCTAGTCTATAGTCTAGTATATGGTCTAGTCTATAGTTTGGTCTATAGTCTAGTCTATAGTCTAGTCTATAGTCTAGTCTATAGTCTAGTCTATAGTCTAGTCTATAGTCTAGTCTATAGCCTAGTATATAGTCTAGTCTATAGTCCACTCCATAGAATAGTCTATATATAGTTTATTCTATAGTCTGCCCTATAGTTGAATCTTTACTCTAGTTAATAGTCAAGTTTATAGTTTAGTCAATAGTTCAATTTATTATTTAGTATACAGTTTAGTCTATAGTATAGTCCAAAGTCTAATTTATAGTTTAGTCTATAGTCCATTTTATAATTTAATTCATAATCAATTATATATTCTAACCAATAGTCTAGTCCGTAATCGAGTCTATATTCTAGTCAATGTTTTGTATACATTTACAAACATTTCTTAGAATCTATTATATATCAAAAATTATTATAGCTAACATTTTGGTTGGCAAAATATTTCTAAAAGCTGTTAAACAAACTGTAGATAATCCCTCTTCATTACCTAACTAACTGCTTTAGTTAGGATAGCACTTCTTTTCAATATACATTGTGATAATGTCAATACTTTGTAACCTTTTCTAATAAAATAATTAATATATTTATTTGTAATATTTTACGTAACATATCATTTATGGGTTTACCCAACTTTTTTGACAAATCGTTATTATTGTGTTAAAAAAAAATCTAACAGTTTTAATATGAATTAATTAATCTAAAAACTGCACATACAATACTATTAACGAAACCTAATGTAAAACGTTGGGAATTAATGCGTACGTCTCATATGGATAAAAACTGATCCATATCAGGGAGCGGGGAATGGTTAAAAGACTTTTTAAATTTTCTTAAGATTTTTTTTTAACCACATTTATTTTTATCATTTAATATGGTAAATACTTTTGCTTAGAGTTATAAACTAATAATATTATAAAATTATTTTAACCATATTGCAAAATTGTGTACAACCTTTGACCATGAGGTCTTTTTTCTGCGTGCACACTTAATTAATATTTTATTTTTTATTAAATTTTTAACACAAGTTTGTCTTCATTTTAACAAATCTTTTCATCTTATCCTAACACCAATAAAAATTATTTTTTTATCCCTCTTGTTTCGCTATTTTTACTTTTGTTATATTTTAGTTTTTGTAGGTGCTTAATACCCATAAATGTTAAGTGTCAACAAACATTAACAACTTAAAACTGTCATGGCACGTGTTTACGTTAACACCTACTATAGACATATGTACATAAAGGGAGAGAAAATCATACCCATTAAAATGGAGATAAATACATACATACATATGTATGTATAAATCCATACAGCGATACCAGAAACATAGTAAACCTTTGACCGATAAAAAAAATAAAAAATTTATAATATTAAAATAAAATTTAATAAACCATAATTTTCTTAAATAATGGTCTTATTTATTTTTTTTTTTAGTTAATTTAATAATGTTGAAAATGTCAATCTCAAGAGGAAAATTTTATATTAAACATATTCTAAAATTCTGGCAACACTATATCATATAAATCTATATGAACTTTTGTTTACCTTTTGTTTGCCTACCGAGAGTTTATTCATCAGAATTTAGATAGTACAACACTTAAAGCCCAACTGGCTTATTATACTGTATATGTTCAGTTTGTTTTTACGTCAATATGTGTTTAAGAAACAAATTTAAGTACAAACTACTTAGAGAATATTTTAACATTTATGACACATGGTGATTTTAACAATGATTCTTAGTGGAATTTTGAATTTTCAGAATTTAAGTACCAAGAATCAAATATTGGCTGCTAATAGAAATAAGATTAAAACTATGTATTTATTTGGTAAAAGTGATTTGTAATTTTGCACAAGTGTAATTATACTCTTTTTATACCGATCATCAAAATGATGAGGGGTATATTAATTTTGTCATTCCGTATATAACATGTTGAAGGAATCATTTAAGACCCTATAAAGTATATATTTTTTGGGTCCTGGTTAGATTCTGAGTCGATCTAGCTATGTCCGTCCGTCTGTCTGTCTGTCTGTCTGTCTGTCTGTCTGTCTGTCTGTCTGCAGAATAGGGCTCGAACGGGACAACCTAGGGAGAAGACATTTGGCTTTATTTATCTTATATAAGGTTTGCTTGGTATTGAAAATGAGCAAAATCGGTTAATAAACAAAAAAAAGTTATGGGCAAAATACTAGAAACACAGGGTGTCCGTTGTAGATTCATTTCATACTTTTCTGCTGATATCTCTTAAACAAAAGCATGTACGATAACGAAATTTTGTACAGATAGTTTAAGGGTCGATATAAACTTGGAAACAAAAACTGGGTGTGGTCCGCCCACTTTACCGCCCACCTCTATATAACGTACAATTTGAAAAAGTTGATGGTTGATGGATTCGGCCGAGCCGAACATTCGCACTTATTAAGTATGAAAAATAGAATGCAGTTTTAAATAATTTTACATATTTTCAATAAATTTAGGAAGGCCATGTACATATAAATTTACCATTCTGTTTGTAAATTGTTAAATTAAAGCGCAAAAGTTAAATAATTTATCTTATTCCTTATAGGTAGGGAAGTAAAAATAACCATGATCATATGTTCGAAGTTCTGTATGTTGAAATGAGTTTTCTGAATGTTTTTTATAACCAAGAAGCATATAAGATACATCCAAATATTGGATATAGTCATGAGAATTTTGCTATTGTAAATGATTAAAATCGGTCAACAAATGGCCAAAAACTTTCAAAAAAAGTAAACAGAGTTTTGAAAAAAATCTAACTTTTATATGTATATATAAGATTTTAAATATGTTAGAATTAGAATACAACGATTTTATAAATAGATTTACTTAATAACTACTACTGTCATTCATTTGAACTATTTTCTTTGATCAAAGTGTCTTTCAAAAAAATGTCAATATTGTAAATTTTATAGATTTTCTCATTGAGCCTTTGACTGAAATATGAAAAAAAAAAAAAATACCTTTGTTTTATTTCAATTCAGCTAAAGGTTAATTCCAGGGCGAACATTTTGAGAAAAGGAAACATTAATTAAAAAAAAAATGTATATAATTTTGGGGACAACTTAATATACATACATATAATGTATATACAGTGCTGTGCAAAATAATAGACTTATTTTTATTTGGTAAATATTTTCCATTATGAATGATATATAAATTTATTTTTTATTTATTTAAGAACTGTACTAAAAGATACACCATCCACAAATGTCTTTGTTTTTTTTTATGACTTTGTCTAAATAATAAATAAAAAAACATTCTCCTATGATTCAAAATAATAGACTTATTCAATATTTCTTAAACAAATATATATTTTTTTTGATTAAAGACTAAAACAAATTAAATTTTCTACTAATATTGAATATTATAATAATATGCCAAGTTAATTCAATAACCTGAAAGACCGCCATTATTGTTTAAAATGCATTGAACTCTTCTGGGCATTGATTCTATAAATTTTTGTAATTTTTCTATAAAAATTGCCTCCCATTTCTTTTTAACATCTTTCCAAAGTTGATTTTTATTCCGAAATGTCTTCCCATCTAGACCTCTTTTCAGTTCAACCCAAAGGTTCTCAATAGGATTTAGATCCGGTGACTGTGAAGGCCATTCTAAAACAGATACATTGTTAGCACTCAGCCAAGATTTAACAAATTTTGAGAAGTGCCTAGGATCATTGTCCTGTTGTGAAGTCCATTCTGGTGGCATATTGTTCTCCACATAGGGTAGCATAATATCCTTCAAAATATCACGATACATTTATTGGTTTATTATTTTTGTGATCTAATAAAGAGGGCCAAAACCATGCCAACAAAATTCACCCCACACCATTATACTTCCTCCGATGTGTTTTACAATCTTTTTTGTATAACGATCATCTAGTTCCTTTCCATTTGGTCATCTAACATTTCTGCGACTATCTGACCCGAACAAGTTAAGTTTTGTCTCCTCGCTCCATAAAATGTTCTTAAAATTATCAACTTCACTATTTTTAATTTTTGTAACAAATTTTTTTCGAGCTGCTTTGTTTTTTGAGCTTAAAAATGGTAACTTCCTGGCGATTCTACTTGGCAAACCTTTCTCTAAAAGTTTTCGTCGGACTGTTGAAGCACTAATTATGTTACCTATTTCTTCAAAAACTGCTTTTGAAGATAGAAATGGCTGCTTCTTCACCTGAAGAGCTATCTGTGAATCCGTGGTAGCGGTTATTTTGCAAGGTCTACCACGTGTTTCTTTTGATGGCTTCCACTTGATCGCGTTTCTTATGAAATGATGAGACATTCCAAGCAATTCCGCAATAAAATCAAGTGTTTTTCCTTAGTCACGTAATTATTTCACTATTCGCCTTTCTTAAGGAGTGCTATGTACATTACGACCCATCATTTCGTAAAAATAATATTATTTTATAATATTTTTTCAACAATAATATTTCATTTACCTTACATTGAATTATTTTCAGAAAATTTATCCAAATTATAAGGTAAATTAAAACAAAAAATATAATCCTTTAAAATAAGTCTATTATTTTGCACAAATTATAAATTTTATAAAGGAAAATAAGAAACTTCTTAAAAATACCCATTATTTTTAGTATTGCCAATATCAAAAATAACGGTACCAAAAATTCCTAAGAGAATGTTTTTTTAATAGTGTTAAAACGAAGAGAAAATATTTAATATACAATAGCCTATTATATTGCACAGCACTGTATTAATACAAGTATATATAATTTATTTTATCTAGCTTTATTCAGCTTTATTTATTGATAAAAAAAGGATTTAAAATTACAATACATTTCTCCAAAAATCATTGAATAAATAATTTTTTTTATTTTTTTTTTTTTTTTTTTATTTTATAATTAAGAAAGATATTTTCATATACTCTTAAGCTCAAACAATAAATAAATTTAAATATACCTTTTAATCTGTTTATTATTTAAGGCTTATATTTTTAAGCTTCCGCAATAAATGCTTTTAAATTGCAGCACCTGAAATTAAAATAAAAATAATGTTAAAATGAAATAATATTTAAATATCAGAAAACAAAATTTTTTTTTAATATAGCAATTAAATTGTGAATGGCATGTTTTTTATGTTCAATGCAAATAACATCATTCTGATTACTTAAAATATATAAAGACCAAAAATAAATAAACTTCAACTTCCAATTAAACTATAAATGTGTGAATATGTACACAGCAAAAACTTAGTAATATATATATCGTCCATTCCACAAAAGAACGTCCAAGAATATTTTGTATGTCTTCCAATTTTAATAATATTTGGCATACGCATACTCTATGGAGCCATTTAAATATCTCCATTTTTATTTTTTTGAATTTTGACAAATTCGCGAATTTATTCGCCATTTTGATTTTTCGAAAAGTGAAAAAAAATCGCAAAAGTGTCTAAATTTAAACACCAATATCTCTAAAAGTCGTTAACGGATTTTAATGATTACAATTGCATATTTAAAAAGAATATGTCCACTATAAATGTAGTAATTTAAAAATAATATTATCATTTAAAAATGCATTCATAATGCAAATGCAATTTTAGTATGCATTTTTTTTTTTTTTTTTTTTTAATTTCTACCCTTTCGATTTTTCTCTTCTTCTGATATAGAAAAAATTATTATGTTTGCCAAAAATTGCAATACAAATTGTTCTGGGACAAAATGGTTTACTATTTAAAAAAAAATTAAATATTTCTTCAAATTTTTTCATACAAAAAAAATGTTTTCTTAAAGTTTTGTATTTTTTAATTTTTGTGAACTTATTTTAAAATTAATTTTAATCATAATTTTTCATAATTTGTTATTTGCGGTGGAAAACCTATTTGTCCCAAATTAAGTGCTGATGTTTTATATAATAAACGAACTGTAAACCCGCTACTTCGTTAGCTGAATTTTTTAATAAAAACCATACTATATAATAAATTTAAACTAAGACTCTTAACTCCCTTGGGTACATTTTTAATTTTTTTGTCGGAATTTACAACAATAAACTTTTTAAATATATTACCTAAAAAAGTACCAAAAATTGCAGTAAAAAAAGGATTTTCTAAAAGTACAAAAGGCATGTTTGATATATTGCTGTACCAATTTTTAACATCTTTCACGTTCAAAATTTAAAAAACTATCAAAGTATTTCTATTATTATTTTTTTGTATAAAATAATGTGACTAATAGACCTTGAGAATTTTTATCCATAAATAACATCTCTTTAATTTCAGGTTTCTAATGTTAGAATAACGAAAAATAAATATCAGAACTACGAAAAAAAAATATTAGAATAAAGAAAAAGTACCACAAAATCCATTTAAGGTTTCTGAATCACTTAGGACCTTACATCTTCAATTTTATGTTTCTAAGGATAAAAATTACAGAACATTCAAGAAGTACTATTAGAAGAACGAAAAAAAATCCCACAATGTCCCTTCTTATGGATTCTCATTCATTTAGGACAAATATCTTTAATTTTATGTTTCTATGTTAAATATTATAGAAAATTCAAAAAGTACCATTAGAAGAACGATGAAGTACCACAAAGTTCTCTCTTATAGATTCTCATTCATTTAGGACCACATATCCTTAATTTCATGTTTCTACGTTAAATATTTTAGAAAATTCAAAAATTACTATCAGAAGAACAAAAAAGTACCATAAAATCCCCTCTTATGGATTCACATTCACTTAGGACAACATATCCTTAATTTCATGTTTCTAGGTTCATAATTATAGAAAATTCAAAAAGTACCATTAGAAGAACAAATAAGTACCACAAAGTCCCCTCTTATGGATTCTTATTCACTGAGCACCACATGTCCTTAATTTTATGTTTCTATGTTAAATATTATAGAAATTTCAAAAAGTACCATTAGAAGAACGAAAAAGTACCACAAAAGTTCTCTCTTACGGATTCTCATTAACTAAGGACCTAATTTCATGTTTCTAGGTTCATAATTATAGAAAATTCAAAAAGTACCATTAGAAGAACAAAAAAGTACCACAAAGTCCCCTCTAATGAATTCTCATTCATTTAGGACCAAATATCTTTAATTTTATGTTTCTATGTTAAATATTATAGAAAATTCAAAAAGTACCATTAGAAGAACGAAAAAGTACCACAAAGTTCTCTCTTATGGATTCTCATTCACTTAGCACTTCATGTCCTTAATTTCATATTTCTAGGTTAAATATTATAGAAAATTCAAAAAGTACCACAACGTCCCCTCTTATGGATTCTCATTAACTAAGGACCACATATCCCTAATTTCATGTTTCTAGGTTCATAATTATAGAAAATTCAAAAAGTACCATTAGAAGAACGAAAAAGTACCACAAAGTCCCCTCTTATGGATTCTTATTCACTGAGCACCACATGTCCTTAATTTTATGTTTCTATGTTAAATATTATAGAAATTTCAAAAAGTACCATTAGAAGAACGAAAAAGTACCACAAAAATTCTCTCTTACGGATTCTCATTAACTAAGGACCTAATTTCATGTTTCTAGGTTCATAATTATAGAAAATTCAAAAAGTACCATTAGAAGAACAAAAAAGTACCACAAAGTCCCCTCTAATGAATTCTCATTCATTTAGGACCAAATATCTTTAATTTTATGTTTCTATGTTAAATATTATAGAAAATTCAAAAAGTACCATTAGAAGAACGAAAAAGTACCACAAAGTTCTCTCTTATGGATTCTCATTCACTTAGCACTTCATGTCCTTAATTTCATATTTCTAGGTTAAATATTATAGAAAATTCAAAAAGTACCACAACGTCCCCTCTTATGGATTCTCATTAACTAAGGACCACATATCCCTAATTTCATGTTTCTAGGTTCATAATTATAGAAAATTCAAAAAGTACCATTAGAAGAACGAAAAAGTACCACAAAGTCCCCCCTTGTGTATTCTTTCCAACATCGGACCATGCGTATTTAATTTCATGTTTCTAGGTTAAATATTACAGAAAATGCAAAAAAGTACCAATAGAAGAAGAAAAAAGTACAACAAAGTCCATCCTCTTGAATTCCTACCCACAAGACCATGTATCTTTAAGTACCACAAATTCCACTATTGTGAATTCTTATCAAAAATTGTATTCCAATAAATTTCTAAATTGTAGTGGTATCCCATATTAAAATACTCATATGAATATTTCAATAAATAAGAAAACATGTTTTATTAAAAAAGTACCAAAAATAGGTACGATTTTTACCCCTTGAACGTTTGAATTTCTAAAAAGTAACAAAGTTGTATTTCTCATTTTTTGATAAGTTATGAATACGACATAAATTTGATCTGTATGTTGATTGGTTTCAAAGATACATATGGTGCCAAAAAAGTACCAAAATACAGTTTTTACCCGTTTTCTCCCTAAAAGGGAAAAAAATAATCGGATAGGTGTCTGGTACTTTTTTGAAATTCGGCTCTTTTAAGGAGAAAATGGGTATAAACTTTAATTTAGCACTTTTTAAGAGCCTATCTATCTTTTAATCTAGTAGGTATTGACATAAAATCTGCATCAAATTATTACCTTATCGAAAATTGGCGAATACAAGTTTGGTACTTTTTGGAAATTCGAACGTTTAAGAGGTAAAAATCGTATCTGATTTTGGTACTTTTTTCACAAAATATTTTTTTTTCTTTTTACTTACATATAGATATGAATATTTTAACAATTTAGAAATTCAGTGAAATACAATCTTTGTTACATTCAGGGAGAATAAAAAGTACCAAAAAGGGGATAAAATCTTAAATTTAATTTTATTAAAATTTTTATTATATTAAACTTAGAGACATGAACTTAAGTACATGTAGTCCTAAGCTAGTGAGAATTCACAAGAGGGGAATTTGTGGTACTTTTTTGATCTTCTAATGGTACTTTCTGGATTTTCTTCAAAGTTGAAGCTAGAAACATGAAATTAAAAAACATGGTCCTATGTGGGTAAGCATTTAAGAGGGAAACTTTGTGATACTTTTTGTTCTTCTAATGATGCTTTTTGAATTTTCTAAAATATTGAACCTGCAAACATGAAATTAAAGATATAAGGTCCTAATTGAATGAAAATCCATAAGAGGGGATTTTGTGTTACTTTTTCGTTCTTCTAATGGTGCTTTTAGAATTTTCTATAATATTGAACATGGTCTATATGGGTAAGAATTTAAGGAGGAGGGGACTTTTTGGTACTCTTTTGTTCCTCTAATGGTACCTTTTGAAGTTTCTATAATATTTAATCTAAAATCATTAATTTCAACATATATGGTCCTAAGTGAATGAAAACCCATAAGACGATACTTTGTGGTACTTGTCGTTATTAAGTATATTACTCTTTGAATTTTTTGCAAAAAATAATTAATTTTCAGAAACTAAAGATGTATTATTTGTCACATTCTTCTCTACTAAAATATAATAATGGAAATAATTTCGAACCTTCGAACGTTAAAGTAAGATGTAAGAAACTGGTAACTGGTAAAAAATTTTAAAAAGTTTATTGTACGCAATGCTGAGAGAACAACAATATTGTAACTATTTCTACAGGAAATCATAGTTGAATTTTACGGATTTTTTAACTTTTGTTATCTAATTTTTGTTTTATCTGATCTATGTAGGAGTACTGCAAGATCTTGTTAAATGCTATCTCTATAAAAGTAAATCCGTGTTTGCTAGTCTGTCTGTTTTTGAATTTTATTCCGATGCTTTTATTTTATTTCAATGCAATGAGGTAGCGAAGCGCACTGTGCTTATGCTATTAGAAATATTGTTAAAAAATGTATAGTTATAAAATTATAAATTAACATAATTTCGTTGAAACCTAAACATATATTTTAGGGAACGGTTTCAGAATTTTTTTTTTTTTTTTATTATTCTAAGGAGCTATTTCCTAAACCCTACTTTTGAAATCAATTTAATTTTGTAAATAAAATTTTTAAAATTTTTGGAAATTTTTTATACAAGCATTTTAAATAGTTCTAGGAAGTCATTCTAGAACCATTACCCAGCAAAAACTTCGCCTACTAAATAACGTAATTTGTAAGCGAAATCAGTTTGAAAAACAGCTTCCACTTTAAGTGCTATAACTGATGAATTTTGTTCGCGATGTCCAAAATTTCACAAGTTTTTATTTGGGTTCCAAAAGAGTTGTTTTGGATGCTGATTTTTTTTTTTTTTTTTTTGCGCATAAGAAAAAACATTTGGCTCGGTTGAGAATTGAACCCACACATCAGTATACTGGTTGTGTTTGTTAGGGCTCCATTACTCGACCGTAAATGTAAATGTAGCGAATCAGCTGACACGTTTTGCTTATGAGAGTTATGTGTGTATGTGTACTAAAAAACGTAAATGTTACGTAGCAACCTAATCAAATTAGGTCGCTCTACGTTTTTACGTGACAGCTGTAACAACAGTGTTGACAGCTTTTTATTTCAATATAATAAATCTGCGTAAAAAATCGCTGTAAAAGGTTTATCAATTGGACAATTATTTTTGCTATTTTCTTCACTAAAAACTTGTTAAAATAATTTAATTAAGACGTAGGGTCGAATATTTAATTTAAAGTTCAAAATTTTTGTCAAAAAAAACAAAAATTTCGTTTTGTATACAAATTGCTGAAATACAAACCAATAAATTTAGCGATTTTCAATTTGAATTTGATCCACTGGAAATATGTGTAATTGGCATCACCAATGTTCATGTGTACAAAACAACAACAAAGTATTGGCTACATTTACGTTTTTAGAGTAATCATCCACTTACGTTTCCTTTTACATTTACGTTTTTACATTTACATTTACGGTAGAGTAATGGAGCCTTTAGTCTGCCGTCGAACTCGCTATACCACAATCGACTTGTACTTTTACGTGCTAAAAAGAATCAGAATAAGGTTCTACTCCTTTAGTGTCAGAATTGGTTGTGATACCACTAAACCTGAGGATGTTATTAAAGAATCTGAAGTGGTTCTGATTACACCAGTTCTAGAACTAATGATTTTAGAACATGTTCTAAAATGTTTCCTGGGTATAGCAAAATTTATTACTTTTCACTTTAAAACAAATGTTATGAATGAAACTTACTATCATTATCTTTAAAGAGAATAGCAAAAAAAGAACGATATTCATTTTTAAAAAATTTGTACAAATGAAAATTCACACAAATATTTATATTTATTTCTTTTAAGTCATTTTCGTTTATAAATTTTTATATATTTTAATGAAATATCACCCTAAAGTTAAAATTAAAATTTTTAGTGGGTCTTTTTTTCATTCCATTTTGGTGCAAATTCATTTTTCTCTCTGAATTCAAAACCAAATTGTGTTTCAAGAATATTTTGTTAAATTTTTCTCTCCATACATATTTAAAAATATATACAATCTTTTTCTATGTAAAATTTACTCATATAGATGGATAAAAGTTTATATAAAAAATCCAATATGTCCAATATGTATGATTAATGTATGTATAGTGAATGTATTGAAACCATCAATACATCAGTAAAAACTTTATAAATGTCATGCAAAATGAAATGCATTTATAACTTCCATACTTGATGAAAAAAGAAAAAAAAAAAACAAAGAAGCATAAACAAAAAGAATTACAAGAATACTATTCGAATTCAATAGAATTTCGTTATAAATTATACTCATATTGCACAGTGGTAATGAACGCAAAAAATTTTGGTAATAAATCTGTATCTAATAAACTATTGGACGCATCAAATTGAAGTGTATACGAGAATTATAGAGGAGAACTTAAGCTTTCAGACAAATCATCTTGTAGTCGTGTATGCTATAAGGTGTTAAATTTGACCACCTCAAACATGAACAAGTTTTAAAAAATCATAATTTCTACTAGTAAAGTCCGATGATAAAGATATAAAAACCTTTGTAAAGAATTTGATGAGATGAAGAAAAAATCTGACTTGATTTGTAGAAGTTAGTTTTCAAAACCTTCTTATACTCAAGGTGGTCAACTTTGACATCCTGTAGCTTATCTCGTATTAAATACAGGGTAGCTACAACATAAGTTTTCTGAAAACTTAGATCCTCCTCTTTAACTCTGCCATAGGAGATACAGATTTATTAACAACATTTTTACGAGCGGTCCCACTGTTTATTGTCAGAAATAAATGCAATACCAACAAGTGTTGTAAAGGAATAAAATCCATAATTTTTTGGAAAATAAATAATAGTCTTTCTAATGTATAACAACAAAAAAATATATATATCTTGTTTTAATTTCTTAAAAGAAAAATCAATTCTTTCATTTTCTGTTAAGTAAACCTTGGGCACTGTAAAATATTTTTCAAACTATAATTCATTAAATGAAATGTAATAACACAAAAAAATGCATTGGCTATATGAATGAGTTTTTAAAACAAACTAAGAAATTTTTTGCTGTAAAAATAAAAACTACATCAATTCAACTTCATCATTTATGACTGAAATAAAAAAAATAAAAAAACAAAAACAGAAGATAAGAAAAGAAAAACTAAATATTTGAAGTCATTCATTTACAAGTAATTGACAGGACTTTTTATAAGTTATTGATTATGTATAAGATTATAAGTATACAAAGGATATAAATAAGTGTAAAAGAGATTACAAGTGTTGTAAAACAATATATGTATATTGCAAAATTGAAGCTTATTTACTAAATATTGAGTTATGCAGTTGAAATCACTCGAACAAAACGAATTATCCTTTTAGAAAAATCGATTTTTGTACAAGTCATCTTTGATTAACATTTATTATTTAGTATTACTACAAAATACTCTTTATCACACATATAAATGACAAAATGTTCTGAAAAAAAAAAAAAAAAAAAAAAAAAAAAAAATTACTACATTTTCTAAAAAGGATATTGTTCTGGAGGGTAGAGATTTGTTAGTGTTTCTTTTTTTTTTAATAGAAGAATGAGTTTCCAACAGTATATATCGATACCCTATATAGTAGAATCTGTGAATGTCGAGTGGGAAGTATCCTTTCAGATCATGCAATTAAACTACTATAAATAAAATTTGTTATAGTTCTTTTTTTGCTTGCTAGGATACAACATAATACAGGGTCAAAATAACAATTTTTCATCCAAAATCTTTATAAAAATAGTGAAAGCAATATAATAGACAACAGTTTATAATTTTAATTTAAATTTCAAGAGAATTGCAGCAAAAACGTTTATGGAAAAATACTAAATTAGGAAATATGTATCAATTTATAATATTGGTTGCGGTAGCGTATGATTAATATTAATTACGAAGTGTTTTAATAAAAAAATTTATAACTTCGGTTTCAAAAAAGTTAGAAATGCAATTTAAGCAGAGAATAAAATTAAACATTTAAAGCTTTTCAGACACATTAACTCTTTTGTTATAAGGAGTGAGATCGGAAAATCTTTGTCTCTTAATTTTTTTCGAAAGCAATATTTAAATATTTTTTTAACTACTTAGTTATCTTTGAAAAATATGTTAGTTATTATTTTAAATGACGACCATATGGATTTGTTATGAGGTTGATGAAAATAAGTGACGAAATAGAAGTACGTGGTAAAATTACTAAAAATTAAAAAAAAAAATCCAAATTGATCCTACAAAAAATTTAAAGTCTGCCATAAAACTGTTTCCAATGTTATTAAACAGCATCAGGAGAATTTGACCATTGATAGGATATTTGGTTCGGGAAGAAAAACAGGTTCACATGATATTGGAGAGGCTAAAAAAATTAAAAGCATATTGAAAAGAGCTCCAAACACATCTGGTAAAAGAGCAGCCCGGTTAGCTCAGTGCTCTGACTATTTGGTGCGAAAAGTTAAAGCCAATGTAGGCTTGAATACATACAAAGTCCAAAAAAGTTCCAGACAGGAATGCTGCAAAAAAATTAGAAGCCAAGAATAGGTCACGGAAACTAAATTTAATTTTCATACAAAAATTATCATATTATGTACTGGCAGATTTTTCGCAGCTTCCGGGTCAAAATTTTTATGTTAATAATGCTTGAGCAATTTTGAAGATAAGTTTAGGATCCAAAAGCAGACAAAATTTTCTTAAAAAATTCCTGATATGGCAAGTTTTCTGCAGTTGCGGCAAAAGAACCAAATCATTTATTATAGTGGGCTCTATAAACAACGAAATATACATCAAAGAATGTTTGCAAAAAAAGCCTTCTTCCTTTCATAAGAGAGCACAATGTATCCACATATTTTAGCCCGATTTAGCATATTGTCTCTACGAAAAGAAAGCTCCACTCTAGAGCCAAACATAGTTTTTGTGCCAAGAGATGTCAATCATCCACATTGTCTGGAGTTAAGAGATATTGGACTCTTGTGAAAAGGGAATTGAAGAGCACAACAAAGGTGTTCCAAAATATTGTAAAGTTTCAAGAGGAGTTGGGCAAATTGTTCCAAAAAAAAGGTCCACGAATTCATAAGTAGTGGTTAGAACTATAACAGTTATATTTTTCTATGATCTATAATATAATATCAATTAAATAAAAAAATATCAAGACTGTAAGGTCAACCGTTTCCTAATTATTGAATTTTATATAAGGAGTGAGATCGAAAAATTCTTTACATACATAATATTCAATAACTTAGAAACGGTTGATCTTAGAGTTTTCATTATTTGTTTAATCATTTGATAATTTAGCACAGATTATAGAAATATATAACTTTTATGGTTCTAACCACTATTTATAAAATTGTGGACCATTTTTGAAAACCCTTTCTTTGGAGAATTGATAGTTGCTTCAGTCACTTTTTTGGAACAGTTTGCACATTTTCTGTTAAAATCTTCTGTATTTTGGGACACCTTTTTTGTGCTCTTGAATTAAATTTTCACAAGAGCTCAATATCTTTCCACTAGTCTAAGCTATGGACAATTTTGAAAATTGACCTCTCTTGGTACTAAAACTATGTTATTGATTTGGTACCACTCCAGAGCTTTCTTACCGTAGTGACATGATACCAAATGGGTCCAAAAATATGTGGACACGTTGTGCTTTCTTAAGAAAAGAAGAAGTCTTTTTTACAAATATTCCTTTATGCATATTTTGGTATTTATAGATCCGAATGTATCAAATGACTTTCCTGTTTTGCCGTAATTGCAAAAAGCTTGTCATACCATGAATTTTGTAAGAAATTTTTGCTGCTTTTGGGTCTTAAACTTATCTCCGACATTGCTTCGAGCATTAGCAATAAAAATTTTTGAGATACAAGCTGCGAAGACTCTGCCAGTACCTACGTTTCTTCGTCAATTATACAGCTTGAGTATTTTTGTATGAAATTTGGTTTTAAATTCAGAGTCTTATTTTTGGCTTGTAATTTTTTTTGCAGAATTCCAGTTTGGAATTTGTTTAACTGTTTAAATGTCATCAGCTTTCCCATTAGCTTTAAATTTTCGCACCAATTAGTCGAAGCGCTGAGAAAACTGAGCTGATTTTCTACCAGATGTGTTTGGAGTTCCTTTCAATATGCCTTCAATTTTCTGGCCTTGCCAATATCATGTGATCCTTTTTTCTTACCGAACTAGGTTTCACATCAATAGTCAAATTCTCCTGATACTGTTTAATAACATTAGAAACGGTTTTACGGACGATATTTAATTCTGTGGCCAATTATTTGTAAGACCTATTTGGATTTTTTGAAATTTTTTAATAACTTGTAGGACGTAAATTTTTTTTGTCACTTATTTTGATGAAAATAAGGACAAATTAACATGGTTGTTATTAAAAATAATAACTGAAGTATTTTTCCATGATAACTAGATCAAAAAAAATTTTGAATATTGATTCCGAAAAAAGTTATGAGGCAAAATGTGTGTTAAGATTTTTTCGATCTCACTCCTTAAAATGTCAATTCTAAAAACCAACAAGTGAAAAAGTACAAGTATAGACATTTTAAATGTCCCTGCGGAAAACTTGGTGCAATACTAACGGTCCCTCAGTACCAGTAAAGTTCCAGTTGAGAACCATTTGAACCAGTAAAAGGTAATTTCTAGCTTGCTTGTTAAATGCGCAATTCGAAACTCGCGTGCAATAACAATCTGTGGCTGAGTGATAAGCGTGTAAGACTATAAAACATGAGGTAGTAAGACGGTGTTAAAATGTGAACCACCCGAAGATTCTGGGGGTCACCTTCGATAACCTTTTCACCTACTCAGCTCATGCCACTGTTATCACGCATAAATTGTGAAGAAGAAATAAGGTCCTCAAAGCGCCAGCCGGCAGCACTTGGGGTATGAATAAAGAAACCTCATTGGCTACATGACAGACGATTGGTCGGTCAATAGTAAATTATCCAGCGCCCGTGTGAACTCCTTTGCTGAGTGACAGCTAGTGGAGAAATATTCAAAGCTACCAAAATACAGCCTTAAAAACTGTAACAGGCAGTTTACAAATCACATCACCACACTACCTACATGAGAAAACGTAAGTTCTTCCGAATAAGCAACACAACATGATGCTAAGTTAGCAGTTCCTCCTGGGATGTCATCGGAGGGGTCATACAAACTTCAACATCACACAGTTGGAGACTCCCACGAGGCATGTCAGAAAAGACCTTCGCATATATGAGTAGAACCAAAGAATATTCATATATAGAATACGCATCATGTAGAAACAAAATTTCTTATGGCGGGTTCTAATCATAGTACCTGCTCTCATGTAATTCTCGCTCTCAACATTTTGCGATGATGAGGGGGATAAGTAACAAGGGAAAACTAAATCCACCACCAAAACAGAGAGAGAGAAAGAGTTTAAGTATATGTGTTTGTACATGTGTGTATTCCTTATAAAGAATTGCAAATAAAAACACGCACACATATATATAAGATTGTACATGTATATCTTTATTTCAAATTGAAAGAAACAATTTGTTTCTTGTATTTTGAAAAAAGTGCCAACAGAATTTTTAGTTGTTTATTTACTAATGGAAAAGATATGAACGTTAATATTACAGTAGGGCATAGCATACATGTTTTGTTGTTTTACAAGTAGAAATACTTTGATCTGCACCGACGTGCTTATACTTTTCTTAGTGACGTGACAAATTTTTATATGATTTCGAAGTTGTCAATTTATATTTTATAGTTATATTTTTGATAAACTAATAATTGTTATATTTTACTTTTATATATTATATTTTTATATATTTCATAAAATGTGCATATAATTTGTTTTTGGTGTTTTTTTATTATTATTAAAAAAAGTTTTTATAGAGAATTTTTAGTTTTTGAAATTATTATTCAAAAAAAATATTTAAATTTTTTCATTTTTAAAAGTATATGTTTTTCCATTTTTTGGATTTTTTAGAAAGAAAAATAAAAATAAAGTAAATAGTAAATAAAAGTTTTTCCTTTTTTTCGGAAAAAAATTATTTTGTGATTTTTTCCATGTTTTTGAGTTGTATTTTATTTGAATCAAGAAATTGTTATTAAAATATACATTTTTTTAGAAATAAATAATATTAATATTTTCAATTTTAAAACTTATTTTTAAATAATATATATTTTATTTAGTAAAAAAATAGTTTTGAATAAAAAAAGTATTTCATTTCTTTTATTTTTGGGCAGAAATAACATTTATTTTGAAAAATAAAGAAGTTTTTTTGATTTCCTTTTTCTAAGCAAAAAGTTATTATTTTTTTTATACAAAAAGAAATAAATATTCATACAGCAAAGATTCAATTTATAGACCTAAATTTTTTTATAAACAAAAATACTGATTTTTTTTAATATATAAGTTATTTTTTTGGCAGGAAATAAGTTATTTTTTATTTATTCATTTATTTATTTTTGTCATAATAATTTTTTTATATAGAAGGTATATATACAAATTAAATATTTTTTCAAATGATCTTTTTTCAATATAATTCCACCTTCTTTACAGAATAAAACAAAATTATTAAAGAAAAATCTAATTTTTTTGGTGACAAATTTGTTATGAATAAAAAAAATAAAAATATTTTTTTATATTTTTTTCAAGTGGATATAATTTTATATTTTTGTTTTTATTTATTTAATTAATTAATATACTTAACTTTAACATCTGTTACTTTGAATACATAAGTAACAAAACTACACAAATCAAATTTTAAAATACAAATTTGATATTCTGAAAGTATATTTACATAAGCTCATATGACGTTTAAAAAGGTATAAGTAGTTCGGTGACGATTAAAGTATTTCTATTTTTAAAACAACAAAACACATATGCTATGCCCTACACTAACATACACGATCGTATTTTATCTCCTTTAGTAAATAAACGACCAATTCCTTGTTTCTACTTTTTTATAGGCACTACACCAGCGATCGCCACACTCATACATTCACAATTATGTTTGTGTATGTTTTGTTTTTCCCATTATGAAATTATACACCAAAAAAATAACATCATTTTTATAGTAATTTTATTTTGAAAGTTTCTTCGTCAATTCAAGACTTGTAAGTGGAAATACACGTTACTAGTTTAGAATTTTAATAGTAATAACCAGGGATCGCAACGATTACCATAGTAATCATAAAAATTAAGATTTAATGTTTATTTTTTCTATTATTTGATTAAAAAAAAATATAACGATAAATTATTAATTTAGGATTTTAATTTCTTATTAAAAAATATCGAATAATTCAGCACGAACGATTATTTCAGATTTGTATTTTATAATAAAAAATTAATTGTAGTACATTATTAATTAAAAAAAGATAGTTATATAATTAAAAAATCATATTAATTAATCCTACTTAATATTAAATATTTTTCAAGAGTGTATCTCAAGCAACAAGCAATAACACAACATTCTTGCTTGAATGCTCGTGCGAGACTGACTTTCTTGTGTGTTTTTTATTCATTTCAAGAGCATAACAAAAGAGATAAAAAACACGCAAGCTTCTTTTCCTTTTGCCTTCCCTCCCGCATCATGAAATACTTTTAAAAAATATTTCAGTTTTCATTGACATGCGCCTTCTATATGTTGTATATTCTTTGGTAGAACATACAGGGGTATGTGCAGGATCCTCGCACATTGTATATGGTAGCTTTGAACGACATTCATAGAGACGCCACAAATTCCATACGGTTGCAAGCTACCGTATGAATGTTGTACTTGGAGGCCGCCCACCGCCTATCGCAGTCAATGACAAGAACCTGTCGCCTAAAACATGAGTAGTTCTGGCACAACTATTGTCGAGATGGAGCAATAGGCTTAATGTCTACTGGTCTCGCATAGACCGTTCCGTCCCCAATATATGCCCAGCATGTAGTCTGGGTCTCCATGACACCCACCACATATTTAGCTGTCTAGCCCTGTCTAACCCTACTTTACTCAGTCTAATGGATTTGTGGAATCATCCCGTAGAAGTGGCGCAATTTCTGGGCCTCGACCTTCAAGCAGAACCTCCCGATTAGAAATTTATAATTGTAGCTATTACAAAAACAATATAAAATATGAGGTAAGTAAAAGTTACACGGGTTCGATTCGGTGTGCTGCCAACGACATTAGCTAAAAAGAATATAAAATGAATATATTAAAAAAATAAAAAAATATTCAAAAATAAAATAATAATACCCCAACCACCTATGGTGGTTAAGGGTATAAAAAAAACAATTTCCAATTTTTTACCAAAATTGTACTACATTAATCAATACTGAATATGCCCTCTTTGGTTAGTTCTGTGACCTGCTACAAATCTAGTCTCCCTCCTAGGCCAACGCCATATTAAAGTGACAGGTTCAGCTCATACAAAGTGTTAGAACTAGAACCGCACCCTTTTACTTAGGACCAATCCCGTAAAATGTTTTGTGTTAGTTCTTTTCCCTCTAGGAATATGTACGTTATAAATTTATCAGTAGTTTTGACAACATGTGGAATTTATCTCATAGAAATTTGTCAAAAAATTAAATAAGTTAAGAGAAAAAGTAAGTAGTGAGTCCGACAGATTACTCTTTAATTTATAACTGGAAAGCTACAGAAAATATTATCTGTTATGAATGTCTGATCAGTGATTTTTTTATAAGGGATATTTTAAGGAAATTTAATAGAAACTAAATAGAAATAATTTAGTTTAAATAGTAAAAAAATATTTCTTTCGTGAGCTATATTTAAACATACTTAAAATTCTGAAAGAGGACATCATTTATAACATGTTTGTGAAATTTCAAAAATTATTAAATTTTACATTTTTAATGAACTCTTAATAAATATACAAAACTTGCTTAAAAATATTTGCATAATGATTTCTGATATCTATATTTTTCTGTCGCAAATACTACATTGTTTTATGGAACATATCTTTTAAATGTGAATAACAATACTGCTTAATATTGTGTCAATATCCAAAGAATCCTTTCCCGACATGTAATATGTTAGTATTCATTCGAGTTGCTGAATAATAAAATTTAATAAATATATTCAAATAAAACTAAAATAAGAATCAAATTTAAGTATGATTTTATTTCATATTTAAAATTTTTAATTTATTCAATCATCCATTAATTAATTGATTTAATTAATTTTTTAATTGGAAATTTTTTTCTGTTTTTCATTTTTTACAGTTTTTAGTAATTGATATAAAAATTTTGGTGAGAGGTGCAAATTTAAAGAAGCTGTTAATTAAATGAATTATTTACTAACATCTTTGATGATTGATTATATTTTTTGACTTTTTCTGTGTACATTAACATACCAGTTTTAAATCCTATAAAACATAAATATATCCTATTTGGCTCTAAGATGTTGAGAGTAGTAATAATTATAGTTTTTAAATTCCGGAATTCCCGGAAAGTCAAAATTGTTTTAATTATCCTGGGAAATTGAGATGCCTAAATAAAATGTACACGCAGTAAAATTCATTCTAAAATTTTAATAAATTAAATCGAATTTTTATTTTTTATTATTCAAATTTATAAACTCAAACTATTTATCATGTATAGAGAAAATAAATTATAGTGGTAATTGGTTATATGCTAATTTTATTTTATAATTTTGGCATTTGTATTCCAATATCACTGATCGGCAGAAAACTCCACTCCAAAAATAGGTAGACTAGATAGAATTTGAAGAGCTAAACCCGACCTTAATTTACATCAATCGGCATTCTAAGTCGATTTAATCGGCATTCTAAGTCGATTTAATCGACATTCTAAGTCGATTTAATGCTGTCCGTCTGTCCGTCCATGTAAACCTTGTAATTAATTTATTTTCCATTATTTCACCTAGCCCTCATACAAATGACCCCCAGAATAGGGGTTTAACATTCATAAATTTATTTTAATGGAAAAATTTTAAGAACCAAAAAACAAGTTTTATTTATTATACCCTACACCACCATAGGTGGGGAGGGTATTATGCGTTTGTGCTGATGTTTGTAACACCCAAAAATATAGGTCTAAGACCCACCTTAACTTATACCAATCGGCTTAGAATCACTTTCTTAGTCGATTTAACGATGTCCGTCCGTCTGTCTGTCCGTCTGTCCGTCCATGTAAACCTTGTAATCAAACTACAGTTCGCAATTTTGAACCAAAATTAATGAAATTTGGTTCACAGGTTTCTTATAGTCTAGGGACGAAGTCTATTGAAATTGGTTATGATCGGTCCATTTTTTCACCTAGCCCCCATACAAATGTCCTCCCGGAAAAAGGTTTGACGATCATAAATCCCTTAAATATAGAAGTATTTTAATGAAATTTGGCATATATAAGTTTCGTATAAGTTTTAATAAGTGTGTCGATTTTTAAAAAGATCGGTCCATAATTAACCATAGCTCCCATATAAATCCCTTTTCAGAAAATCACTTTAACGGGCATAAATCCCATTCAAATGTTAGTATCATATTCGACACAAATAAGTTTTATATGAACATAAATGATAGTGCCAAATTTTACAAAGATCGGTCCATAATTTTCCATAGCTCCCATATAAGGCCCTCTTTCTGGAATCACCCAAAAGTGAATAAATTCATACAAATGTCAGCATCGACTTAACATTCTGTATTCGTAAGTTTTATTTTACACTTATAAGTGTCGGTCCACATTTGACTCCAAGTCTAATAAAAGACACCTCCCCGAATTATAATGTACCTATTGGTGTAGGGTATCATATTGTCGGGCTTGACCGACCATATCTTTTTCTCTCGTTTTTTTATTATTATTATATTTTTTTTTATACCCTACACCACCATAGGTGGGGAGGGTATTATGCGTTTGTGCTGATGTTTGTAACACCCAAAAATATTGGTCTAAGACCCACCTTAATTTATACCAATCGGCTTAGAATCACTTTCTGAGTCGATTTAACGATGTCCGTCCGTCTGTCTGTCCGTCTGTCCGTCCATGTAAACCTTGTAATCAAACTACAGGTCGCAATTTTGAACCAAATTTAATGAAATTTGGTACACAGGTTTCTCATAGTCTAGGGACGAAGTCTATTGAAATTGGTTATGATCGGTCCATTTTTTCACTTAGCCCCCATACAAATGTCCTCCCGGAAAAAGGTTTGACGATCATAAATCCCTTAAATATAGAAGTATTTTAATAAAATTTGGCATATATAAGTTTCGTATAAGTTTTAATAAGTGTGTCGATTTTTAAAAAGATCGGTCCATAATTAACCATAGCTCCCATATAAATCCCTTTTCAGAAAATCACTTTAACGGACATAAATCCCATTCAAATGTTAGTATCATATTCGACACAAATAAGTTTTATATGAACATAAATGATAGTGCCAAATTTTACAAAGATCGGTCCATAATTTTCCATAGCTCCCATATAAGGCCCTCTTTCTGGAATCACCCAAAAGTGAATAAATTCATACAAATGTCAGCATCGACTTAACATTCTGTATTCGTAAGTTTTATTTTACACTTATAAGTGTCGGTCCACATTTGACTCCAAGTCTAATAAAAGACACCTCCCCGAATTATAATGTACCTATTGGTGTAGGGTATCATATTGTCGGGCTTGACCGATTATATCTTTTTCTCTCGTTTTTTTATTATTATTATATATATTTTTTTTTTTTTTAAATATTTGTTTATGGGTTGTAATCTTCACTAATTTGTAAATAAAATCAATATTTATTTGAATAAAATATGTATTATTTTATTAATAACAAATCTATCATTATGATCAAATAATAAAAATTTGCATTTTTGTCATTTTCGAATTTTTATGATTTATTGGAAAACTTTTGAATTTTGTACGAAATTTCTTTTTCTTTTCATAAAATATCTCGTACCACAGAATCTGTATTCCCTATGTTATTTGAAATATTGAAAACAAAATTACAAAATTATTAAAATTTTATTAAAAAACAATAAAAACGATATGTCAGTTTAACAAATTGGCTTAACATTATTATAGTATTATTAGTTAAATCGAGCTTCGACTGTATTTATTTAAATAGGTACTAAAAATTCATTGGAAATTAACAAAAGGTAGTTTATCTTTGTAATTTAAAATAAAACTCATAAAAAATATTTTAAATTATGTGATAAAAAAAAAACAATTATAGAGTTCTTTTGAATTCAATATACATTTAAAATTTATAAAATTTATTGGTTTTGTTTTTAGTATTGTAATTTCTGAGAAAAAAAAAATATATTTTTGCTTTAAATTTTCTTTAAAAATTCCCTGCATGTAATCTGTCCACAACTTTTTAAAAGAAAAACATTTACTTAATTGCATGAAAAAAGAAAATATTATTACATTTGCTCGAAAAAAATGGGAAATTTGTAAAAAATATTAATATTAAAATATTAAAAGCTGCTGTTGAAAATCGTTCATAACTCCAATAAACGCATTTCTCTGAATTGCAAAAGTAATATTCTAGAGACTATAAGGTGCATACTAGGGTTATAACTTTGGATATTTGCATAGCAAGGCCTTATAGAGCATTGGCCTTCGCGGTGGTTAAAATTTTATATTGATGTTATATGTTTGTGATCAAAAATATATATTTTTTTTTCATTTCGAACCATCTTGTAAAATATGTAATTCTCATTCAAATGATTGACCATATCGCAATATTTTTCTTAATTAAGTGGAGGAAGACATATAATAAAGTATTTTTAATCCATACAATATTTCTAGGTTGCACCATTTAAATATTTTGAACTGTATATAAAAGATATAAAAATATTAAAAAATTGTTTTTTTTTTTCATTATCAAGATAATATTTTCCATCAGGTAGTGCTGTTTTTTTTATTAAATAATTGTATCTGCCTTTACTTCTTAGGCACAACAATACGTATTCAAATCTTATATCTAAAAATAAAAACTATTTGCTCTCAGCTAAGCGCCATGATTGGCAAATGGTTCTAAGTGCAGTGGAATCGCTTCTACGAAGCCTTGTTTCAGATTGAGTTCTGGATAACAATCTTGCTAGCAGGTTAGGATGCTGTTGTAATTTACAGGCGTATCTCCCTCTAATTTTTTCAAATTCTTCTTTTATTAATGTTACTTCTAAGTCTCTGTGGATGTTGTCGTTCCTTATATACCATGGTGCATCATTCATTTAGTCCTAAGTCCTCATTAAGTCATTTGTGTCCTCTGGTGTTACTTGCCTTTCCCCTTAATTGGATACCATATGTCCAAATTGGTTTTAAGATAGTCTTATATATCATGACTTTACAGTCCAGACTTAATTTAGATTTGTTGCTAATCAGACAATGGAGATTTAAAGCTTTAATTTTCATATGAAGCCTCTTGGCTTCAATATGTCAACGGCATGTAAGACCAAGTTATTTAGACAGACGTCTTACATGCCGTAATTTACTTAATCAGATTGTGGGATATTTATGCTGTTAAGTGAGGCTGGTGGACAGTTTCCTTTCCTTAATGCAAATGTAACGTGTTTACTTTTGAGTTCATTTACTCGTATTAACCAATTTGTCAACCACGTCTCCACATTCTTAAGGTATTTTTATATAATTCTCTAGATGCTATACATGGGTCCAAGTGAGAACTTAAAATAGCAGTACCATCGACAAATGTTGATGTAGTCAAGTTGGTACTCATAGGTAAATGCGAGATTTCCAAGGACACTGCCCTGAGGAACTCCAGCTCTAATTACATTATCTCCAGTAATATAGTCACACTGTTTTACGCAAAACACTTGGTTTGTTAGGTAGGAATCTAATAATTTGTGAGTATTTGGAGGCAACAGACACTTAATTTTATATATAAGGCCCTTATGCCAAACTTTGTCAAAAGCTTGGACGACATCCAAGAATATTGCAGAGTCATACTTTTTATGTACAAAAGATTTTCTTATCTCTCCAGTTAAACGATAGATCCATGTTGTTCACAGAAACCGAACTGATGAACTGGGATAACATTTTTCTCATTCAATAATGGTATTATTTTCCTGTGGAGTACTGTCTCAAATAACTTAGATAAACATGGTAATAGATTAGTTGGTCTATACGACGTTGGTACTGTTAAATCTTTTCTTGGCTTTGGTATCAAAATGATCTGCGAAGTTTTCCATGCTTTTGGAAAAACACCTTGTGTCAAGATCGCATTTGGTAGGTTTTGGATCATAGATTCTCATTTATGACTTTTCGTACAGTTGCGTTAATAATAATAGGAGTGGTGACAAACCAAACCTTCTTATGTAAAAATTTATACTAAGGTAACTTTAAAACCTCGCAAAATTTTAACGGTATTTACAACGGAATGTAAAAAGTTAAACATAAAAGAAATAATCCAAAAAACAATTATGTTTACGATTTAATTCACAATTGCTTAATTTTTCGTTCAATGTGCATTGATCATAAAAATAGGAGTGATGGTGAATTCTTAAAAATGAAAGTGTTTACGTTAAAAATTATTTAATGAAATTAAAAAGTAATTATGAGGAAGTGAGCTAAGTATATTTTAAATATTTTTTAATAAAACAGTTACTTGTTTAATATTGGGACGAGGAAAACGCTCTTCTGAGGAAAAGCGAAATTAATAAAAGAAAGTGAAAATGTTAAGCCGAAGCGCAAAATATCGAGTGCGGATGACCTTCATGTAGTCTTTTTTAGTAAAATAGATTATTTTCTGACAGCAAGTAACATCCAAAAGAAGCTAATTTTGTCAGTTAGTGCTCTTACTATTCGTAAATGCTTGATTAAAAATAATTTATTTGCTCGAAGTCCTCAAAAAACACCACTGCTCTGCAAAAAAAAAAAAATCAGCTTACAGCTTAAAGTTCTCACAAGAGCATATTAACTGGTCAAAAGAAAATGAAGAAACATTCTATGGTCAGACAAAAGCAAAATTGGTGGAACTAGACCCCGACAGTATGTCCAATGCCTTTCCAACATAGTATTTCAATCACAATATAAAAAAAAAAAAAAAAAAAACACTGTTAATCATGTTGGCGCTAAAGTGATAATATAGTGAGTTTTATAATACAACGGAGTTGATCCAATACACCATGTAAAGGAATAATAAATCAACGGTTACTTGTGGAAACAACGAATAATTTAAGGCTGAGTACTATATCCCTTTCAATTGGGACTTAACACAGGATAACGATCCTTAATACATCCATTTAATGGTTTCGTACCAACTGGGTTTGAGGTTAAGTCGTAGCTTTTTTAATTTCCTGAACTCAATCGCATATAAAATCTATGGAGAGACGTTAAAAAATGTGTTACGAAAAAAAATACTGTCAAATGCTGACGAATTGTGGACCTTAATGTGAGATAATTGGTAAAAAATTCCAGTAAGGCTTCGTCGGGATCACATTGACTTCATGACTATTAGATATGCTGAAGTCACCAAAATTAAAGCTTTTTCCATAAATTACTAAACGTATTTAAGCTATTTTGGAAACATTTATAAAGTTGTTTAGCAAATTTCCCGTCTAATTTTTAAAAAAGTTATACTACTCCTATTTTTTATGAACAACCAGTTTAGAAATATTTTTGTTAAAATATCGTTTTATTAAATATAGCTTTAATTACATGACGAATTATTCGAATACTACAATAATAAATTAACCATTATTGTTATACAAAAAAATTAAATTAAAAAAAATGTTTTGTGCTGAAAAATTTAAACTTAGTTTTTTTATATAAGGGCACTCCTATTTTTATAAACGCAACTGTATGTCCTCTTGTCTTATAGTTAACTATTCGCTACCGGAAAATATGTGATTGTAAGACTCCTCCAAAACAAAGTCGTTCATTGGGGGGTTTGGTTCCTCTTCTAATAGAAGGGCACTCCTGAGTATTTTACTTGCAGCAGTCAGTCTCTGCTTTGCCGCAGGAGATCTGTTTTTTTTTTTTTTTTTTGCCATTCACTTCTTCGTTTTCTTTTTCCAATGAGTAGTCTTACTATTTCAGAGTTTGAAATTTTTTTGAGTTATTTGCATCTTAGAATGATTTAAAGCGATAATTAGTAATGTAAAATCATTTTGTGTGTTTATGAATATTTTCCTCACACTGAATATTAGGGTTCATGTGGATGTGACTGCTAATATATTTTTTATGTTTTAACCAGAGATTATTTAGGTAATCTCTACTGCAATATGTTCAGAAGATAGATTATACGAAATTCCCGCTGTTGTCGAGTTTCGATGTATGTTTTTACATATCACAAAATCTATAAGATCTGGAATTTTTCTAGGATCAGTCGGCCAATATATATGTAAGTTGTCCTGGTGATATAAAATCCATTATAGCCACCACAAGCCAAGAAACGATCTCCCAACATACAAAAGAATTTTTCAAATTTTTCTTTTAATACTGAGAATCTTGGGGGACAGTATACTGAGCTTAGAGTTAGTTTTCCAATTTCACATACAATGTGTATTGTATGGGATAGTTTGTTATTCTATTTCTTACTAATATACCAGTACCACCATGAGCCTTTCCATCTAGGTGGTTTGTATAATGAAATCTATAACATGGAATAGAGAAATTATATATGTTTGTAAGATGAGTTTCGGAGATTATCATTATATCAATGCATTTGTTTTGGATAAAATTGATTAATTCAGATTTATGTTGGTTCAAGCCATTTGCATTCCAGAAACAAATTTCTGAACTCTGAACATCGGTTGAGGAACTTTATCTCTGTTAAAGATATTTACAACGACCCGTGTTTTATAGCCAAACTGTATAAGGTTTATGGTATTTTGATGTCACACAAATATAATTATTAGACTGTGAGCTTAAAAATACCTGTTTCAACATATACTTTAATTTATTTTATTGGGCGACAGGCGGACCGATGGATGGACGGATATTTCCCAGAAGAATTTTTTTATAATAAGTTTTTTATTTTTATTTTTATGAAATTAAAATCTCAATTAAATAAATATTTATTTTCATTTTAATATTTTTCAATTATGATATAACAATAAATTATGACCCACCTACAATTTATTGCTGTTTTTCTCATCTCTTTCGCATTTGTCAATTTTTTCTTAATTTATTTTAAATATTTTTTTCATCTGTTCCTGAACTTTTAGTCATACATTTTTTTATTATTTTTTTATTTTATATTTAACATTAATCATTTTTTATTAAATACACACAAATACCGCGAATGTCATCATTTGCCTGTTTATGAAATAATATTTTATAAAATAATATTGATTATTTATTACTTAATGGCTTTTTTTCCTTTTGTAGTTACTTTATACTAAGAGTAAATGAATTTATGGTTATTTTTATTCTTGTGGCAGAAAGGACATAAATATAGATCTAATTAAACAGCAGGTTGTAAAGAATTGAGTCATAAATACGTTTGTATATATATATATATATATATAGATATTGATACTATTATATATTTTATTGCAAATATTTTTGATTACATTGGTGATAGAATGCATTTAAATGGAAAATAGAAATGTTAAAGTTATTTAAAATGTTTCCAATATACATAATATATCCTACATTGTACAGTGGGGCAGAATCGATTTTTTTTTGGAAATAAATCTGTAACATCTTATCGGCTTGCTGGATTTGCTTGAAATTTGGTATAGGCATAGCAAAGGAGCATACAATGATAAGAGATATATAGGATAAATAGGACATGCAAGTATGTATTTTGTAGGTCTTATCAGTGCCTACAATAATGTATAAAAATATTTGAAATTGGAAGAGAAACAAAAATTTGGCAAGCGATTAAAAAATTTTAATGTCAGAGGTACCCAACTTTGAGCCCCTTTAGCTCCGCTCCTGAGGGGTCTGTATGGTCCCCCTTTCAAACTTATCATTGTATGCTCTTCTGCCGATAAGAAGTTAAAGATTTATTTCCAAAAAAAATCGATTCTGCCCCACTGTGCAATGTAGATATGTTATGTATATTGGAAACATTTTAAATCACCTTAACATTTCTATTTTCCATTTAAATGCATTTGGTGATAGACTAAAGTCAAAACTTTCATAAAAAATAAGTCGAATTCGGGAGAGTGTGTACCTTGACCATTTTAGTTATTGAACCTGCTTTTTATTTTAAAGTCTTCTCTGTGAAGATACCTTCCAGAAAAGTATAAAATTATTATATGTTATTAAAAAAAATATTTATTTTAGAGAAAAAAAAATGTAGATACTTTTTCGGCCAAAAAAACACAAAAAGTTGTAATTTTTGTAATTTTCAAATTCAAAATCGTTTATTTTAGGACTCAATAAAGATATCGACTTTTTTATTCAATAGATAATTTTGTTCTTGCAAAATTGAGTTAGTTAAAAATTCAAATGCAAATAACTCAAAAACTATACAAAAACTTTGTAGGTCTTATCAGTGCCTACAATGAAGTATACAAATATTTGAAATTGGACGAGAAACAAAAATTTGGCAAGCGATTAAAAAATTTGTATGTCAGAGGTACCCAACTTTGAGCCTCTTTAGCTCCGATCCTGAGGGTCGCCCTTCCAAATTTAACATTGTACACTCCTATGCTATGCCTATACCAAATTTCATGCAAATCCAAACAGCCTATCAGAATTTACAGATTTATTTCCAAAAATTTTTGATTTGCCCCACTGTGCATTGGAATTAAATAAGTATTTGAACACCATATCTTTGAATAAATTTTAAAGCATTTAGAAATTGCTTACTGCCTTTTTGAATTTCTCTAAAAAAAAAGCACAGTGGTCCTAAAACGTTTTTTGTGGAAATAATTTTGTAACTTGTGAACCGTAAGAAATATTTAAATACAATTTCACATGGTGAAAGCTGAGATGTTTTCGAGAAAATTTTGAAGGAACACACAATGAACTTTTTACGAATTTTAAAAAAAGGTACATACTTTAGGTGACCATCTTTGTGGTTTTACACCCGTGACCCGCTAGGAACCTGTGTTCCTTCAAATCAACTCGAAAACATCAGCTCTGACCATGTCAAACTATATTTACATATCTTTAACACAAATAACAAAATATTTCCACAAACAACGTTTTGGGAATGCTTTGGAACTATGATTAAGTCTTCTATATGCTTGATAAAAATATTGAAAACAAATATTTGTGTCAAAAAAAAACTTTTTTTTATTTTCTCGGTAGATGAAGCAAAGAATTCCAATAGCATTTAAGAACTTAAAAATTCGGAAATCCAAACAGGGAATTGAAATTGTTTATAAACAATTTTTATTTATTTATTTATTTATTTATTTATTTATTTATTTATTTATTTACTTATTTATTTATTTATTTATTTATTTATTTATTTATTTATTTATTTATTTATTTATTTATTTATTTATTTATTTATTTATTTATTTATTTATTTATTTATTTATTTATTTATTTATTTATTTATTTATTTATTTATTTATTTATTTATTTATTTATTTATTTATTTATTTATTTATTTATTTATTTATTTATTTATTTATTTATTTATTTATTTATTTATTTATTTATTTATTTATTTATTTATTTATTTATTTATTTATTTATTTATTTATTTATTTATTTATTTATTTATTTATTTATTTATTTATTTATTTATTTATTTATTTATTTATTTATTTATTTATTTATTTATTTATTTATTTATTTATTTATTTATTTATTTATTTATTTATTTATTTATTTATTTATTTATTTATTTATTTATTTATTTATTTATTTATTTATTTATTTATTTATTTATTTATTTATTTATTTATTTATTTATTTATTTATTTATTTATTTATTTATTTATTTATTTATTTATTTATTTATTTATTTATTTATTTATTTATTTATTTATTTATTTATTTATTTATTTATTTATTTATTTATTTATTTATTTATTTATTTATTTATTTATTTATTTATTTATTTATTTATTTATTTATTTATTTATTTATTTATTTATTTATTTATTTATTTATTTATTTATTTATTTATTTATTTATTTATTTATTTATTTATTTATTTATTTATTTATTTATTTATTTATTTATTTATTTATTTATTTATTTATTTATTTATTTATTTATTTATTTATTTATTTATTTATGTATTTATTTATTTATTTATTTATTTATTTATTTATTTATTTATTTATTTATTTATTTATTTATTTATTTATTTATTTATTTATTTATTTATTTATTTATTTATTTATTTATTTATTTATTTATTTATTTATTTATTTATTTATTATTTTTGATTTTCTCCAAAATATTTTATAAATTTTTCTATTTTATTAGCAGGATTCCTTCCCTAAAACTTTGTCATAACTTTTTGATATTATGCCAAAAGATATAGATACATATACATATGTACATATTTTTTTTTTTTTTTTTTTGTCTGCCAATAGTTTTTGGCTATAAATTGTTTTATGTTTGTTATTGCACAAGTAAATTTAATACTTTCTAGATATTGTTTATTTTACTTTTTTTAGTTTGTGGCTTTTTGAAATTTTCTATATCAAAACATTTTTTATTTATTTATCTTGTTTTACACAATTTCTTTCTAGTATACAAATACATCTGTAAATTAAAAAATAGAAAAAATAAGTGTTATATTTATATTTTCATTTCCATTTGCAATTTCTATTTCCTTCTGTGTTTAAGTTTTTATAAATATGCTATTTTTCGTATTATATTTAGTTGCCACTAAACTTGATATTTTATTTTTTCCTGTTTTTTTTTTTCCAATATTTCTTTTAAGGTATTTTTGTGTGAAGTAAAATATTTGGTGTTTAAATTGTTATCTGATATTGGTTTTTGTTAAATATTTGATATTTGATTTTATTATGTGAAATTAAATTAAAATTTATATTTATTTATTTTTTTTTTTTTTTTTTTTTGCTTGAAAATTAATCACGAATGACTGAGTGAGCGTGATATAGTATTACATTTTATTTAAATTTTATAAACGTTTTTGTAATATTAATATTTTTTAAGTGCAAAACTTTCTATCTGTTTAAGTAATTATTTCATTTTTCATAATATTAAACTTAAATGTAAAAAAGTTTTACTTATAAAGAATTTAATACTAAACCTATCAAATGAATTTAAACTATATATACGAAATTTTACTAAATTCAGAGAAGTGGCTTAATTTATTAACAAATTTACAGAAATATGTTATTATTATACACAATTTTATCGATTATAAATAATGCTTCAATAGTTCTAAGGATTTAAAAATAATTACCTACAAGAATTTGAATTTAATATATTTTAAAGTAGATAAAAGAAAATTCTTTAATTCTTTGGGGTATTTAAGAACTACATATTTTCTTTTCATCACAGTTTCATGGTTATGATAAATACTTACTTATATACAAATATATATTAGCTTACTTACATTCAACTGTACAACAATATGGTAAAATAAAAATGTATACATTAGGGTAATAAATTTTTTTGGACCTAAAAATAGAATATAATTTTTTTTCTTAAGTTTAATTTCGAAAGAAATTAGAATCATTGAAAGACATATGGAAATCTGCTCCTTTTTTTATTATTTTCAATAAAATAAAATCAAAAATTTTCTTACGAAATTATTATTTTTTTTTTTTTTACAAAATAGGCTTAATATCTCTATAAATTTTGAACGTTTAAAAATGATGTGAGTTTAACTTAAAGGAAATTTCAGTTCGAATTTTTTGATATTTTATTGATCCAAATCAGAGAAGTCGTTAATTTTACAAATAGCGTTTTATTGCGAGAACTAGAGTCGAAAAAAGTAATTTATAGGCTTAGTACTTATTAATACCATGTATCCGAATTGACTGAGATATCCCTTGCCACAGAATTAGTATATACCTGTGTAATAGAGTGTCCCGTAGACAAAAATTTTGTAGGAAGACCCCTCAAACGATACGTAAAAATTAGCTTAATATGGGAAAAATATTTAAAATTTTTTTTTAAATTGATCTTCAATTCCCTAACAGAGATTGAAAGTCATAGGTCTAAAACATTTGGCCCAAAATATAGTATTGAGTTTTGTCTTGAAATGGGTATCAAAAAATTCGTAATTTTAAGCCAATTATAGAAATAATATTTTAAAAAATTTTCGCAAAAATTTTGGTGCATAAACCGTAATTTTTGTACATCATGCAAAAGAAAATTTCAATATTTTTCTTGAAAAATTTATAAAAATTGTATAATTATGTTCCCTTTATAGTTAAAATATTAAAAATTTGCATTGTAGTAAATACTGCTGATAATATATAATTTTCCAAATTTGTCCAAAATTTTTTTTGTATCAAAATGCCTTCTAGCGGAACAAAATCCCAAAAAAATTAGTTTAAATATTTTTTTCATAACCACCATAAAATTACGAATTTGTTGATACCCAATTCGATTAAAAAATCTAAACTTTTTTTGACCAAAATGTATGGGACCCGTGATTTTTCAATCGCTGCACGTTGGGGTAAAAGGGGTCGAAAATGGCGCTTAATTCAGGGTAAGGTGATATCAACATTTTAATAATCACGTTTTATTTTTTTATTGATTATTAGTTAAAAAAAATTCAGTTTTAGAATTTTAAGATTTTTTATTTTTTTATTTAGAGTTAAATGGGTTGAAAATTATGCATAATTCAGAGAAGGGTGGTATCAACACTTCAATGATTACGTTTAATTTTTCTATTTATTAGTAAGTAAAAAAATGTATTTTTAGAATTATAGCATGTATTTTCGCTAAATGGTAATGTCCGTCCTTCCGTCTATACATTTGGGTTAAATAGGACAAAAATGACGCTTCATTCAGGAAAAGGTGATATCCAAATTTTGATGATCACTTTCTATTTTTTCTATTTATTAGTTAGTAAACAAATGTATTCTTAGAACACTAAAATAATTTTTGGCAGCATGGCAATATCCGTCCGTCCGTCTATACATTTGGGTTAAATGTGTAGAAAATGCCACTTAATTCGGGGAAAGGTGATATCAAAAGATTAATACTTTCATTTGGTTTTCATATTAATCGAAAAGTGGACAAAAAAAAATAACTTTCGAATTTGCAGATTTTTTTTAAGAATTCTAATGTCCGTCCATCTGTCCGTCTGTTTGTTAATTTTTGCAAACTTTCCAGTTCAAAATCATTTAACTTTTGACTCAATAAAGATAACGACTAAAGGTTTTCTTTGTTCGATAGATAATTTTGCTTTTAACCAATCACATAAAATATAATAAAATCGGTTGAAAATATTTGGCCATATATGGAAAAATCTTAACCAAGATCTTATAAAATTTAGATTTTTGAAAATTCAAATGTATATAACTCGAAAAATATATAAGATAAGTAGCACATGCAAGCATGTTTTCTAAAGGATTTATCAAGGACTTTAAAGTAATATAAAGTAATAAATCTTCGAAATCGGGTAAGGGACAAAAATTCGGTAGTGGTTAAACCTTTTCCATGACACTAGTTGTCTATTTTGATCCCCTATAGTTCCACTGCCGTTGCGAATATTGGACCCTGCTTCTAAACTCAAAATGCTACTGTTCTCCGCTACGCCTCTATGAAATTTCATGCAAATCCAACCAGCCGATTAGAAGTTACAGATTTACTTCGATTCTTCCCCACTGTTTAATGTTTGATAAAGCAAAGAAAATGTCTGGCACTTAAGCTGTTTTTTGTATGAAATCTACTGGAGTTTTTCACAAAAATGTTATTTTCTCAAATCGTCCTACATATGCGCACGATTTTTTTTTTTTTCAGAATATTAAAGTAGATAATATGTTATATTTTTCAGACAATTTTCAGAACAAATATCCTGTAACATTTTTAGTTGCACTCCATGAAAGTTAAAAATTAATGTATTTTTGGAAAATTTTCAAAAAATTAACAAAAATACCTGGACTAAAAATAATTTACAAATTCTTGAATAAAAGTAAACTCAAATACCTGAAGTTAATGGTTCCATTTTAAATTTTTCCTTCAAACCACTTTTTATTAAAAAAAAATTAATCGAAAGTTAATGAAAATTTAATTTTTTGCCCTTTTTTTTGTTGAACTTTGACAGCTCAGTACACAAAAACAACGCAACCTAGACTAATGATTTTTATAGTTGTTGATACATAATTTTGTCTATTCTTATTCGGTATCCAATTTTATTACAAAAAAGTTAATTTTCAAAATTCAATTAAACGCCACTTTCGACCCCTTTTACCCCCAACGTGCGCTGGTAGGGAACTGAAGACCAATTTTAAAAATTGTTTAAATAATTTTTTCGTATTAATCAAATTTTTGTTCATCGTTTGAAGAGTCTTCCTACATCGAAATTTCGAAAAAGGCTTTCCTCAAAACACTCTACTGTGTAATCATTAAAAATAAAACATTGAACAAGAAAGCACACCTAACTCATCATAAAAGCTTTAGAACAGCACATCTTTTATCCATCTTTTATCTGTATACTAGGGTGATCGATACGGTTTTCCAACCGGTTTTTAAACCCGTTTTTTCTGTCAATGTGCTGTCGGTTTTTTCAAAATGTTCATTTTTCGAATGTCGAATAGACCGATTTTTTTAAACACAAAAATCCGGTTTAAAAAAAACCTTTTTATTTCAAAACACATGTACTAAATATTGATATTTGAATCGAAATTTATGAATATTTTTTAGAGTATTATTTGTAATGTTTTAAAAATATAGTTTAAGGTTAAAACGAAATTAATTATTGTAATATTAAATAAATTAGTAATAATTACTTCAATTGTAACACCTGTAATATTTTTACACTTAATTTGAATGTTTTAGTCTTTTTTTATTCAATATTTTCTTCATTTTTCAAAGATTTTGTTTTAAAAAAGTTTCTCCTACAGAATAGTTTGAGTAAAATTGATTCTGGCTCTTATCGTATTAACCCATGGTTTCTGTTTTGTTTGTTTTGATTATTATTTTCTTAAAATTTTTATATTATATTATTCGTTCGTTCATATGGTTTAAGACCCACCTTTATTTGTACCAATCGTCTTTAAGTCGATTTGATGATCTTCGTCCGTCCGTCTGTCTGTTCATAAAAAAATTATTAATTAAAATACAGGTCACAATTTTGAACATGTATTAAATTTGAAATTTGGCACACAGGTTTCTTATAGTCTAAGAACGAAGCGTGTTGAAATTGGTTATGATCGTTCCATTATTTAAACTAGCGCCATGCAAATATCCTTCCGAAAAAGGGGTTTAACGATCATAAATCCCTTAAATGTAGTAAGAATTTTTTTTTACACATGTAAGTTCCATATAAGTTAAAATCTGTGTTCCGAATTTCATGAAGATCGGTCCATAATTGAACATAGTATTGGCCCACAATTCCACAGGTTTAGAAAAGAAGACACTTCCCCGAATTTGGTGCATATAATTGAGTAGGGTATTGTCGGACTTGACCGACTATTTCTTTCTCGTTCTTATTGGATTAATAGCTATTTCCAAAAATAATTATGTGTGATATATTTTAACTTGAACATCATAATATTTATTGATTTTTCTTTAAGACGTGTAGTCTTTTGGTAGAAATATTAACTTCTGCAAAAAAACCGGTTAACCGGTTTTTTCTGAATTTAAAAAAGTTCAACCGGTTTTTTCAAAATACCAACTATTCGAACTATTCGAAAACCGGTTTCTCCAAAAAGTCGAATAATCGATCACCCTACTGTATACATATGTATATCTATATGTTTGTACCGTTTTTCTTGAAATTTTCACAAAATCATCCTATAAAATATACCTTTTTTTCGATCGGTGTAGAGAAAATGTAACCCTCACTCAAAGAAAATGATCAAGTTCCTCAATTGAGATAAAAATAGGGCGGACAGGTCTAGGGGGAATAGTAGCCCCCATACTAAGCAAATATTTATTATAGAATATCTAAAGAATTCTTGCAGTGAAAGTTGTTTCTTATCAAGATTCACAATTAAAAATATGACGAGTAGATAAGTAAGTATTAATTATCTGAAAGTTAACATTTTATTATCTGAAAGTTAACATTTTATAGGAATATTTTTTTTTTTTTTCTAATTTTGTAGTTGAGATTACAATAGAGCGGTTAGACCCAAGGGATGAAATAGTCCTCGTACAAAGTAAATATTATTTATTGTATCAATAGTGACAACGAAGCACACCGGATTAAATTAGTATCTAACAAAATACATACACGTACATGTATTCTCAAACAGCAACACAAAAATTATTTTAAAAGTAAACTTAAATAACTAAATGAAAGAAATAACAGTAAAAATGTTTTCTTTAGAGAATCACTTTGTAACATGAAATACCTTTACTTAAATTTAACCAAAAAACAAACAATATTTACACATTTTTTTTCTTAACTAGAGTATATTTTGGAAATATTCTTCTTAGAAAAATAAAAATAAAAAAAACAGATTATATACAGTTGAGCCGAATCTTATATACTCTTCACTAGTGTTGAGGTGTATTGTACGGTATTAAGTGTATTGTAAGTAGAGAATGCAATCCGAGATTCTCAAGAAATTTGCCATGTTTCATTACAACTGGGATTACAAGGAATTTTAAAAGCACATTACTTAAGTGGTCTTAAACAATTCATAATCTAACTTATAAATTAGTTAGCGCTTCTACTTCAGTCAGTAACGTCAAGTTGATTGATATTTTCCTCCATCTGGCCCTTCAAACGGTGATGGGGTAGTATTCGAATCACTTTTGTATTAAAGCGTTGACATCCATCATCAATACATGACACTCTGCACCTTTATTCGACTACATTAAAGCTCATACAGCGGTGAAACCGAGGTAAATAAATTCGATGAGACCATTAGCTTCGTTTTGTTCTCATTTCCCACGAAATCCATTTCCGATAATTCCTTCTCTATCAATGAGAAAACTCAATGCCATCAGAGTAAAAGCTCCGTTACTCTACCGTAAATGTAAAGCTAGCGAATCAGCTGACTCAAAAACTTTAATGTTACGTAACAACACAATCAAATTAGGCCGCTCTACGTTTTTAAGTGACACCTGTAAGAACAGTGTTGACAGCTTTTTATTTCAATAAAATCTAAATCTGCGTAAAAAATCGCTGTAAAAGGTTTATCAACTGGACAATTTGTTTTGCTGTTTTCTTTACTAAAAAAAATTGTTAAAATAATTTAAATAAGACGTAGAGTCGAAACATTAATTTCAAGTTTAAAATTTTTGTTATAAAAGCACAAATTTCGTTTTGTATACAAATCGCTAAAATACAAACCAATAAATCTAGCGATTTTCAATTTTACAGGAATATCAAACTCAGACATGGCTCCGTAGAGTCGATGTCTTATCGAACTGTAGGGGCCAGCTTTTTAATCAACGAATAGGTGGTACGTAAAAACTTTTTCAGGATTTGCCGTAGTGTGAATATCTGATCAATCATAGTTTTACCAAGTCTGAAGTTGCATTGATAAGGTCCAATCAGTCTATTCTAAGTAATCTTTAAACGTTCACACAATATGCTCGACTAGATCTTATACGAGATTGACTAGACGCACTTCAGTGTTTCATTAACTCTCGTTGCTTCCGTCCTCCTCTTCTTTCTATACTTGTGCAATATGCAATATGCTGGCACAGTGCATTAAAATTTTGAGGAGGGGGAGTATATCGAAACAGTTGTGCCAATTTCTCGGAATGCACATTGGTTATCTCCGTGGTCTGCAGCTTATCGATGTCGAGCTTTCCTTGCGCTTGGCTTTCCTACACTTCTCGCCTTGCTTAACCTAATGCGAATCTTCGCTGCAGTAATGTAGTGATCACGATCAATGTTTGTGCCTCTAATCACTCGAGCGTCCATTACACTCGATATATGCCTTCCATCTGGTTCTTCGTATTTTGATCAAGAGATACCCATGTTGCCTTGTGTATAATTCGGTCAGCCTAATACCATTGTTCGTCATCTCATTATGCAGGCTGAATTTTGAATTTACTTGGCATTGAAATTACCTAGGAAAATTTTAATATCATAGTTCGGACTAGAAAGTATACTCATCACTTTTCACACATCAGTGTGGTGAAATAAAAGTTCGCCTTTATTCTTATGGTTTCAATTCGTGTACTCACAGGGATTAACCTTGAGACGAAATGACGTAGTCTCTTGCCAAACAGAAATCCGCAACTAAAATCGTGCTTGCCTGCGTGGCAACTGTAATAGATGTGGCACAATTTCAAAAATATGCGAATTATCTTATGACACAGTTATGCAGAATGTCGGGATGTAAGTTTAATGTACATCAAATTTTCTTTGATTAAATTTAAAATTTAGACTCTCTTTTAGAACTCAAAAAATATTGTACAGGTATATACTTTGTGGAGACTTGATAATAATTTTAAAAGTAAGAAACGGAATGACAAACTTTATAAATGTAGTGAAGTGTATAACAAAGTAACACTCAAGCCTAAACCACCTACCCAAAGATACACATTCATACCCAGCAGGAAAATAAAGCACTAAAGAGCCCTTCAAAAATACCTTATTACACCTGTTTTTTTTTTTTTTTTTTTTTTGCAATTTTATTTAAAAAGAGTCTGGAATTTTATTTTATTTCAAAAAAAAAAAAAAAAAAAAAGTATACAGACTATCTTCTCTATCGACACTTGAATATGTAAGACTGAATGATTTTGTGTTCTTTAAATTTTACGTTGAAGAATATTTCTGTACATAAGAAGAACTTTTTAGCTCTTAATGTGCTATATAGGAAAGCCAGAACTAAATAATAATTGTTCTTTTATAAATGAAAACCTATGCATTTTTGAAGCATTTTCCATAGCAGACAAGTAATATTTGGTTTGAATTTTTTGAAAAGTTCGTCAAGAAGAAGGCCTAAACATTAAAATATTGTCATATTTTCCTTCTAGATACCAAATTCATATTTACCCTCTGGATAATAAAACACATTCATGTGTACACGTTTGCTAATGTGTATACAATTATTAAACATATCAAGTCAGTTAGTAGTATTGACACTTACATGTCACACTTGGTGCTGTAACGTTTACTCTTGAATAATCAATATTGACAATACACATATTGGAACATATTTTTATATATTTTTTTATGGTAAGGGAAAATTTCTTAATATTCTTCTCATATATTTTTTTAAAACAGGAAGTCTCAAAAAAAAAAAAAAAAAAACTTTAATATTATATTAAATTTAAACAAATAGCAAATTACACTCATAATTTAATTTATAGGAATATGTTTCATAACTCAATGAAGTATGGAAACATTTTCGGTTATGTGTGATTTTTCAAGTATGAAAACAAAGTTGTATTATCAACTTGTCGTACTTTGGTAATGAACACTGTATAAATTTGAAGATATTAAAATGACTGAAAAGAAATGATTAAGAAATGCTAATTTTTAAATTTTTTTAAGAACAGTAAGAAGGTAAAGTTTTAAATATTTCTTAACTAATAAAATTAAAATTCAAGACTTTAGACTAGATTTGGAATATAATTCTTTGGAGGTATAGAATAGAAATAGATTCAGTTGTAAAAATAATAATTAAAATATTTTTTAGTCTTGCCAATTACACTGGTCAACAAAAAAATCCTTCCCCATAGACGAATAGTTGGACTTGATGTATTTTGATGTGCTAAACACGAATCTGCTTTCAGTTTTTTTTTTTCCATCAGGTCGGGATTTTTTTTATGGGCGTGTCTAATATTTCGCCCATAGTAAGGCTAGTTATTTCCTCATAACTCAAAAACGGTGTGTACGATTGATCAAAGTGATACACCAAAAGATGCGGACTAAAAATATCTTCAAATTCCCCAAACTTAATTTTTTTATGTGCTCAATAGTTTCGGAGTTATTTTGAAATAAGTGTCCGAAAAAAATCATTTTCATGAAAAATTTTAGATTTTTTTGTTACTAAAATTTTTTTTAATAAATGAAAACATCTAAAATGCTACAGTTTATCATATTTATTTTAAAGCTGGTAATGCTGCGAATAAAATAAGGCATGTATCTTTAAAATTGATGCAGAAATCTAAATTTTATTCACAGTTAAGTAAAAATACCCATGTTACATACAATTGAGTAGAAATACTGTGGCCAAAAAATTTTTTTTTTTTATTTTTTCTTGAAACAAAAATAGGTGGACTAGGTGGATTCTGACGAGTAAAACAAGAATCTGCATTCACTTTTTTTCTATCGGGTACTGATTTTTTTTATGTGTATGACTAATATCATCACCTTATTCAGCGGTCACACTATAAAATTCGAGAATGGTTTGTCAAACTAAGGCTATAACTCAAGAACTCTTTACACGATTTTGATAGGTGATACATCAAAAGATGCATACGAAAATTGTCTTCAAGGTACATCAACAATATTTTTTATTCGCTCAAGAATTTCAGAGTTATGGATCAAAATTTTCACCACTTTTCAAAAAAATAAATTTAAAAATTTTCGGTACTAATTACCGAATAACTACGGAAATATTAACTGGACAAAAAATTATGTAAATCCAACTCAAAGACAATTTAGGTCGCTATATATTAAAGTTCAATTTATTTTAATTGGACAAACTGTTCTCGAGTTATACAAGTGTGTCTGCCTAAAGGTGAGGTCATAGTAGTCATGCCCATAAAAAAAATCAATGCGTCATAGAAAAAAAAGTAACAGCTGATTCTTATTTAGCACGTTAAATTCCATCTAATCCACCTATTTTTTAATTTAAGACGAAAAAAATATATATATTTTTTTTTTTTTTTTGCCCACTAGTGTATTTCCACTTAGCAATAGGTATGCATGGCTATCCAAACTAACTGCAAATCCAATCAAGATTTGTTCATCAATTTTTATGATATGTGGCTTTAATTACTCGTAGTTTTGCCAGCTTTGAGATAAAGATGATAAACTGAATTATTTTTGATGTTTTCACTTTAAAAAAAAGTTTTAGTAATAAAAAAAATCTTGAATTTTGCATGAAAAACATTTTTTCGGACACTTTTTTCGAAATATCTCCTAAATTATTGAGCGAATAGTAGAGCGATTTAAAGTTAATTTTTTTCCGCATATCGTGGTATATAATTTATATAAATCGTGCATACCGTTCTCGAGTTATAGTGAAATATACTCGAGTAATCGGCATATTTAGGGCACAATATTATTGCAATGATTAAGGTGGCATTTAAAAGCTCTTAAAGGCGCATTTACAAAAATAAAATAAAAATGAAATTGAAAAAAGATTCGGCTGTGCCGAATCTTTGATACCCTTCACCATATTACCATCTTATCGTCATCATATTACCATATTACCGACAATTAATAAAATTTTCGCCTTAACGTATGCTTGCATATTTTCTAAATCTAAATTTTTTTCAAACTACGAAAATTTGAATATGAAAAAAAAAAAACAATCATAACAGGCTTTGCTTTTAAAAAAAGAAACAACAACAATTCCATATATATTTATTTTTGTATGTACAAACTGACTGAATACACAAAGAACAACAACAACACTGTTATTCATTATATTACTGCTGTTGCTAACTAAACTACTTGTCTATACAAAAAACAAAAAACGTCACTAATAGTCATTACAATGCTTAATATACATGTTTGTGTATGTATTTATGTATATTCTTAACAGATATGTTTTAGTTTTTAAAAATAAACAACTACAATTCCATATCTATTTATTTTTGTACAGACTGCATATACAAAGAACAACAACAACAATACTGTTATTCATCATATTACTGCTGTTGATAACTAAACTACTTGTCTATACAAAAAACAAAAAACGTCACTAATAGTCATTACAATGCTTAATATACATGTTTGTGTGTGTATTTATATTCTTAACAGATTTGTTTTTGGGCCATAACTCTGTTGATTATGAACGAATTTGGTTTATTAAAAAAACCGAAATTTTATAAAAATATTTATGACTGATCTATATAAAAATAAAAATCTATAGCTTGAACAAGGGCTTCAAAAATAAAAAATTCGTTTTCCCCGATATCTCAGTTATTACTGAACCGATTTATTTAATTTTTTCAGAACAAAAATTCAGAAAATAATTTTCGAGCCCCCTTTAAAAATTCGAAGTCCCTGGTATATGCAGAGGCTTCAGAAACTAAAAAACCGGTTCTAAAAACCGGTTTTTAAAGCATATCTCCACCATTTATAAACCGATCTTCCTGATTCAAAAAACTGAAATTTTATAAAAATATTTGTGACCGATCTGTATAAAAATAAAAATCTATAGCTTAAACCAAGGCTTCAACAAATAAAAAATGCGTTTTGTCCGATATCTCAGTTATTACTGAACCGATTTATTTCATTTTTTCAGAACAAAAATTCAGAAAAAAATGTCCGAGAATTCTTTGTAAAAACGAAGTCCGTAGTGTATACAGAGGCTTCAGAAACTGGAAAACCGGTTCAAAAAACCGGTTTTTTGAACATATCTCCGCATTGTATGAACCTATCTTGCTGAATTCCAATAGCAAAATTCTCGAAAGCATTTCCGATCGTTTGACATACATATTATATATGTCAGTTATCGGTGGGCTTCATAAACGCCATTTCAACCGACACACGGACGGACGGACGGACGGACATGGTCCAATCGTCATCGCTTCTTACAAGGATTCCGAAAATATAAACTTTTTTGCTCTCCGACGAAAATTGTGGAAATTACAAACGGAATGACAAACTTATATATACCCTTTACACCTGTGGTGAAGGGTATAATAACATAAAAGTATCATAAACACAATTTTTTAAGTATTTTCTAATTTATTGTGCAAAAAAAAAATTTTTTTCGTGGAAATAATTTTTCTTAATAGCCGGCCTTCGGCCATGCGGAAGTGTTTTTAACTCTGTGGTATGTCCAAAAGAGGCTTCGCTAACGTAATTCTTCCTTTTTACCCAACTTTTTTTATAACGAACATTTTTTTTGATACGAGTTTCTTAGGAAAATTCGATTTTCAAAGCCCTATAACTTCCAAAATATTTATTTGCGGCCAAAAATTTTTACATCGTTACATTCACCGTTAAAAGTACTATAAATGGCAAAAAAAATCAAATAAATCGGAGCTGAATTAGGGTGGTCTATTTATACCAAAAATTTTTTTGTCGACCAGTGTTATTCAAAACAATATTTTTCATTTATTTAAAACAAACTTTTTCAGTTACAAAAACAATAATCGATTCCAATTTTTTTTTTTTTTTTCTTTTTTTTTTTTTTTTTTTTGATGAAAAGTTCATATTATTTTCAAAGGAAAAGTTTAATGTATTTGAATCAAAGTATTGTTCATCGGAAATTAGGACTTTTTCAAAATTTTCTAGCAATTTCTTGATTCCATCTCAAAACAATCAACTAATCAAGTACATTTTATATACCTTGCACATTGGAATACAAATTTTCAAAAATGGCGTTTAATTCCGTGCTAGGTAATATCTATATTTTAATGCTTATATTTTGTTTTTATATTAATAAATAAAAAATGCATTTTGGAATTTTAAGATTTCTTTTAGAGAATTCTCATATCCGTCCATCTCTTTCTTTTTACAAATTTTCAAATTCAAAATCGTTTATTTTTGAACCCTATAAATACATTGCCGGTCAACAGAATTGGTTCAAGATTTTCCTTACTGGTATTATTTTTAGTATATGTACCAAATTTCATAAAGATCAGTTCATTATTGAACAAAGCAGCCATATAAACCCCGTCTTCCGGAAATCACTTTAACGTGCATAAATCCCATATAATTTTCGACACAAGTAAGTTTTAAGGGCTGCGCACGAAAAAATCCGTGCATACAAATCTGCTTATAGAAACTAACCCAATGGGCGATTTTTTTTTTAATTATATGTATTTTTATTAATGACTATTATGTTCAAGTTCTAAACATAAAAGAATAAATTATTTCCTGTTGGTTTTTAAGGAAATATTTTCCAGAATTCTACCAATTAAAGGTATTACTGTATTTCGGTCACTTTTTTGTTCGAATAAGTCCACTTATTTTTACACTCCTTTCCACTCCACTTCAGTTTAAGCTGAGCTTTTAATGTTCTTTAAATTATTTTTTACTAGAGCCCAATATCTTCCAATTGCTTGGAGTTCCGGACAATTTTATGAATTAGCCTCTTTCGGTACAAACACTAACAATTTCTTTATTACCACTCTATTGTTTTGTTGCTGTAATGAGAAGAAGCGAGAATAGGCCATAAAAAAGTGGATACACTTTATTTTCTTAGGGAAGGGAGAAGTCTTTTCCAAAGGCACTCATTTACGTATATTTCTGTGTTAATGGAACCATTTTTTTTATGAATAAAGTGCTTATTTTCTTGGGAATTTTTATTTCTTTGATACACGATATTTTTCTACCATATACCCTCTAGCATTTGCAAAGTTAGGCTGTACGAACGTTTCATCGTCTATTATACACTAATCATAATTATGAAAAAATTCATCTGAAGAACTTTCTCGTTATTTTTTTTTTTTTTTTTTTTTACCTCCAAATTTTTGTTTTGCGTTTCTATTGGGATTTTTTTGTTCTTTATACGTCTTTAGGCTACATTTCCTTTCATCTTTTCTGATAAAAATTTAAAGCAGTTAGCTTTTTCTGACACTTTTCTTCCAAAGATGATAGACTTTCTATTTTGTCTGATTGCTACAGCAAAGTTAAGTACTTCAAAAGAAATAAACAAAAAGTATAAGAAAAGAACATTCTACCAATGACAACCATGTGTTAAAAGAATAACTTCTGCAGCAGAGTGAATGAATTTTTTCCAAAAGTAATCACACTTTATTGCTCATAACTTCTAAAATATACATTGTACAATTATTATTTTTATTTCAGTTAATAGAAAAACACATTGACTTTAAAACGACAAGTAAAACATTTATATACTTCAAAAGTTCAAAGGTCAAAATCGATAATATAAAATTTTTTAAAAATATATGTATTGATAACATAACTCTATTCTATTGGTTTCGGAATTATGAAGAAAAATACGATTAAAAGAATTATGTTGTGTGTAAAATTTAAAATATTTATTATAACATATATTTCTACAAGCACATATTTAAAAAAAAAATAAAATTTTAGAGCGTGTTCCAAACGGTAGCAAAGTTCTGAGGAAAATTAAAATTCTCCTATGGTGAACAAATTTGATAGTTTTGCTATGTCAAATCAAAACATTTTTCATGATAAATTTTGAAAAATTCGTTAACAAAACTTTTAGAAAATTTTATATATTTTTAAATAATCATTTGTTTTTATGAAAAAAATAACCATTTTTTAAAAGAAACATTATTATTTTATGATTGTCAGAATATTCTATTCATTTGTCAAAAATGTATGTAGCCCTATGGGCTAATGAAATTTTATTCACCTCATAACTATCAAAAATTTACTTTCTTACATACTTTGCTACCGTTTGGCACACACTCTTATATACAAAATTTGACTTCAGTTTATATTTTGTTACACAACTTCTAAACTAAAGGAGTGTCTAACAAGAAATTTTGCACAAGTATAAGGAAAAGTTGTATTAATATTATGGAATTTTTTATAGCATTTTAAAGATATAGTTTTCGGAGATATAATGGTTTATTTTTTGTAAGTCTTATTTTGACCTTAGAACTTTCGAACTAAAGTAACTCACTATATATCATTTTAAAGTTAATATCTTTGTTTTCAAAATTACACTAAAATAAATATTTTATTTTCTATAGCTTTGGAGTTATTAATAATTAGATTTTATTTTTGTCCATAACTGCTAAACTAAAAAGGCTCTAACTTGAAATTTTATATCCATATGGAGAAAAGTTATATTAATATATAATGTTTTAAGAATATTAAAAATACTGGTTTTTGAGATATAATAGTTTGAATTTTTTTATGTTCAACTTTGACCTTTGAACTTTTGATTTAAAACAAGCGCGAGTGTTATATTCGGCTCGGCCGAATCTATATACCCACCATAAACTTTTTAAAATTTTACGTTATATGGGAGGTGGGTGGTAAAGTGGGCGGACCACGCCCATTTTTTGCTTCCCAGTTTACATTGGTCGTAGAACTATTTGAACACAATTTCGTTGAAGTTTCACCTTATATTGGGGTGGGCGGACTACTCCCATTTTTGGTTTCCAAGTTTATATCGATCCTCAAACTATTTATACAAAATTTCGTTGTTATACATGCTTTTGTTTAAGAGATATCAGCAGAAAAGTATGAAATGGACACCCTGTGTTTCTAGTTTTTAGCCCATTAACCGATTTTGTACATTTTCAATACCAAACAAACCTTATATAAGATAAATATGTAAGCCAAATTTCGCCTAGGTTGTCCCGTTCGAGCCCTACCCTGCTTTCAACAGACAGACAGACGGACATAGCTAGATCGAATCAGAATCTAACCAGGACCCAGAAAATATATACTTTGTGGGGTCTTAAATGATTCCTTCGACATGTTACACACGGAATAACAAAATCAATATACCCCCCATCTTTTTGATGGTGGGTATAAAAATTTTCATATATCGTTTGTCTTTAATATGCAGGAACAACTAAAGATCTACCGTAAGTATTAATTTGAAAAGTTTTAACCATTTTTTTTTACTTTTTAAACTATTATATTTCCAGACCGGAAAGAAATCGGATATGTCAAATTCGATTGCTGTCCGTTTTAACATGGAATCACTCTATAGTTAGATTAAAGTATGCTCCACTTTATCCCAATCTCCCATACGATTAAGCTGAGATACCATGCGCAGTAGAGTGTCCCGTACACAAAAATTTTGTAGAAAGACCCCTCAAACGATGCGCAAAAATAAGCTTAATATGGGAAAAATATTTTAAAAAAAAATGTTAAAATTGATCTTCAGTTCCCTACCAGCGATTGAAGGTCACGGGTCTAGAACATTTCGTTCAAAAAATTGTATCGAATTTTGTCTTGAAATTCAAAAAATTCGTAATTTTTGGCCAATCATGAGAAAAATGTTTTCGCAAAAATTTTGCCCCATAAACCGTAATTTCAGTACATCATGCAAAAAAAATTTTTGAATATTTTTTGTTCAAAAATAGATAAAAGTTATACCATTTTGTTCCCTTAATGGCAAAAATACTAAAAATTCAATTGCTGGTATTTAAAAATTTTTTAAATAATTTGTTCGTATAAAGCAAATTTTTAAGCATCGTTTGATGGGTCTTCCTACAACGAAATCTCGAAAAAGGCTATCCTCGGGACAGTCTAATGCGCAGTGAGGTACAATCGACAATTTCTTGGAAATAAATCTGTAACTTCTAATCGGCTGAATACAGTATGCATAATGCGACCAGACGTCCCGCTTTTGGCGGGATTATCCCGCTTTTTAAACTTCGATCCCGCCTAAAATATTTTTCCCGCTTTTTATTAAGAAATCCCGCTTTTCTAACTCTAACAATTACTTAAGACTCAACTACATAGAATACTTTCGCTTCAACTGCGACTGACATCTACGCAACGTATAAATGATATTAACCCAGTCGTTGCATTATTTTGTTATTCAAATTTTATATAATAAAATATAAAGATCTAAAAATTAAATTATGTTCTCAGTTGAAATAATGAGTTGCAAATTAAAATGTCCGACTCAACGAAAAAATATTAAAATAAGAATAAAACACCCGACAAAATATATTTACGTACTTCGGCACTTCAAAGTTGAAAATTTTTCATTTTTGAAGTACTTCACGCAGAAGTTTGGCGTACTGATTTGGTTTCGTTCCATATAAATGCATGTATTTTACTGCAGCTGTCAGTTGCAGTTGAAGCAAAAGTATTCTATATAGTTGGGCCTTTATTCGATTTCCTTATTTACGTTTTCTATAACATTCTTACCAATATTTAAGTGTAAATAAAAATAATTTTTTCCAGGCACGGAAAATAACTGTTATTTTTGAAATTTTAAACAAAAAAAGCAGTAGCAACCAAATGTTGGAAAACTGATTCAAATATATCATTGTGATCTGTATGCAGACTACTTTCATAAAGTGATATGCTTTTTAAAATTTTTATTTTTATTTTTTTGCGCAAAATTAAGAGTTATTTTGTGAAAATAAATTTTGTTTTTTCAGAAAGATTTTTAGATTTTAAAAACTCATTTCGTGAGAACATTTGTGTGCGGGTTATTGAAATAATTTTAACCAATTTTATTTACCAAAATGTGTCATTTGAAAAAGATATTTTTACACGAACTTTTTGTATTTTATTTTTGTATAAACTGAAAGTTATAGAAATATCTGGAACAATGCTTTCGATTAAATGTACTTAAAGTTAGTGCTTACGAAAAGCTTGTGTTAATGATTTTATTTTAATTTTTTGTTTTAACTGAATATTAGTGTTTAACTTGTTGGCAGCCGATTCAAAAAAGTGGAAAGGTAAAAGTATATCGGATTATTTTGATAACGGGTTTTTAGAGTAAACGATATTTTTATTTATTTCGGTAACGGTGTTTAGCGTTACCGGTAATTCGAGTAATTTTGGTAACTGTTGTTTCAGAAATTTCGATGTATCGGTTCAGAACCATAAAATATTACTTTATTAAAAATAATAATATTTCTAAAGCCAAAAATAACGCTAACGGTATTTTAGCGTCATCGGTATTACGAGCTATTTCGGTAACTTTTTTTTATTTTTTTTGTGTTATATATTTTAGCGGTAACCGTATTTCGGTAACTGTATTTTAGGGGTTACGGTAGATCAAGTTGAATGTTTTTTTTTTAGCGGTAACGGCAACATAACTTGATTTTATTGTTAAAGGGTCTAAGAATTATTTTAGAAAAACTATTGCTATCAAATTCAAAAAGTATCAACCCAGCAAATACTTTGCTTTCCTGGTAAGCTAGCAGGTATAATTGGAAATAAAAACAGCGTTTAAATATTATGCGTCAGTAAAATTTCTTCTCCTTATGACTATGCAATAAATATTAAACCGTTGCATTTTTACTACACACGGCAACTAAAATTATTATAAATAACCTTAGAAATTTTAGCAATTTTGTTGCTACTAAAATTTCTTCTATGAAGAATAAAACACATGTATTTGTTGTTATACATTCACACATACATGTACACTCCGATATACATGTGTTTTATTCTTCATAGAAGAAATTTTAGTAGCAACAAAATTGCTTAAATAAAAATACTAAAAAAAAACTATAGTTGCAAAATCAAAACAAAGAAAATTTGCTAAAAATTTATTGCAGCACACGAAGAAAAATTGTTCGTGTGCTATATGTGTCCGATAAAATTATGTATACAAGACTAAAACACGAAGTATTATTTTTCTATGTTAATTTATATACGAGTTGAATAATTTTTGTTTATGCTACAAGAAATTGTAAATAAACGCTGCAATTTTTATTGACAATACTGAAAATAGAAAAATAATTTTAGTTGTAATTATAAACAAAAATGAAACAGTAAAAATATTTTTAGTATTTTTTTTTTTTTTTTTTTTTTTGCTAGCAGCAGATATTTATTGCAAAATGTGATAAATATAGTATTAAAATCAAACCCTGAATAAAAATAAACTACTTATTTTTTGTCTCAATAACTAGTTATTTTTGTTCGAGTTGTCCATGAATTCTAGTAGTTATTTTTAGACTCTAGTGATACTAAAAAATATGTACCTAAACAAAAATAAAAACATAAAACGTTTTTAATGACTAACGTCTAACTCAGTACACCATCTAGCACTAATATTCAAAGCTAAAAAACTTGTTTTAGCATAAAATATATTTTTAAAACATTATGTTAAAAAAACTAATAGCATCAGAATGGGGTTGAACCGGCAACCTTCTGATTGCTAATCCTGCGCTCTAGACAACTGATCCATGTGATTGTAACTTACTCTGCAATTATACTATTGAGTACTTATTTATGTAATGTAGAGAAGGCAAATAATAATGATGCCTACTTTCCAGAAAAGTACTTTAGTATGTAGTCGTCATTACCGAAAACCAAAAAGTTTTTGCTGGGAATTTTTTTATCAATCCATATTTGAATTCAATCTTGAAATTTAACCAGGAATATTTTGAAAACATTTCGAGAAACACGTTAAAATTATAACTTTTTAATGCTTCAGTTTGTAGGGATATATTTACTTATTTCGATGTTCCAAAATTTTGATGAGTCGTTCTCAACGTTGTAACGTCTCAATTGGGTTGTGAACCAAGTGCTTGCGTGAGAACAGCTGACTTAGATTTTTAATTGAGATATAAAAAGAAAATCTCTCTTCTTTTTACAAAACTTTTCAAAATCCCGCTTTTCCCATACAATTTTATTCAGAATCCCGCTTTTTAGTCGTTCGGGTCCCGGATTTCGACAAAAACCCTCTGATCACGTTAAGTATGCAACAGCATTTTGGGGGGGGGGGGGTTTGTCGGAAAGCTTCCATCTGCAAATGATAGCTCTTATGTAATAAACCCCCCAAAGGATATTTTTTATGACCCTCTAAAATTTTCTATTTATGCACCAAGGTAAATCGAAAAAAGTAAATAAATATAGGTTGAAGTGAAGATATTTTTGCATAAATATTTAGAGCATTTAACGGGGAATATTTCATTAAAACTGTCAATTCATTTATCTTACCTTATAAGGGTTCACTTCTAGTCTTTTTTTAAGAAATGAAAATTTAAACGGACTAGAAATGACCCCTTATTATTAGAGATAAATGAAATGACCCCTTATTATTAGAGATAAATAAATAATGAAATATTGCCATTTAAATGTTCTAAACATTTTTGTTAAAATATTTGAGCTTCGTACAATATTTATATTATATTTTTCTATTTATCTGAAACCGCTTTGGTGCAAAAATAGAAAAGTTAAAAACTCATAAAACAAAAATTTTGTCTACCTGCTATTTATCCGATTTCAAATATTTGTGCATATTTTTAAAGCTCTCGGCGTTATGAAAACCCTTGTGCTATTTAACCCTTACAGTTTTCAAGTTGTTTCCACTTAAAATTTTCACTATCTTATTTTTTCAAAATGTTGCCCAGCTTTTTTAAATATATAGCCTAAGTCGATATTTTTTCCGAGTCGATTCTGAATTAAAAAAATTGCAAAAATTGTGATTTTTTATATTTTTTTGGCTAAGAAATTGTTGCATTTTCTAAAAGAACATTTTCTTTAAAAACATATAATAATTTTATACATTTCTAAAAGGTATCTTCACGCAGATGATTCTAAAATTTAAAACCAGCCCAATCACAGAATAGGGCTAAGTGCATATCCTCCTGAATTTGACATATTTTGTATCGAAATTTTGACTTTAGCCTATATGATCTAAAATTCCAAAGCATGAATCTAAAAACAGAATGCAGTTTCAAAAACTCTTATGTGTTCTAAAGAGTTTTTCCAATGGCATTTTATGGACCTGCAAAAATGTAAAATTTATAGGTAAAACTTAAAAAATATAATATCCCTTTTTTTATTTTCGCCGCTATTTTGGGAATTCCTGTTACCAAAATTTTAAATGATAAAGTCTACAATTACCGAAGGTATCATTTATAGATCTTAACTAACAATATCTTATTATACATATTTTCAAGAAATCGGTTTCTGGCCCATATTAGTCCGCTGCACGTTGGGGAAAAAGGGGTCGAAAGTGGCGTTTAATTGAATTTTGAAAATTAAAATTTTTAAATAAAATTGGGTACCGAATAAAAATAGATAAAATTATGTATCAATAACGATAAAAGTTATTAACGTAGGTTGCGTGGTTTTTGAGTACTGAGCTGTCAAAGTTCAAAATTTTTTTATATTTTAAGAAAAGAACAAACAATTAAATTTTCATGAACTTTCGGTGAATTTTTCTTTAATAAAAAGTGCTTTAAAGAAAAATTTTAAAATGGAACCATCAACTACAGGTGTTTGAGTTTACTTTTATGCAAGAATTTGTAAATTATTTTTTGCCCTGGTATTTTTTGTTATTTTTTGGAAAATAGTCCAAAAATGCACTAATTTTCAAATTTCATGGAATGCAACTAAAAATATAACAAGACTTTTGTTCTGAAAAATTGTCTGAAAAATATTACATATTGCCTACTTAAATATTCTGAAATAAAATCGTGCGCATATTTTGCCCGATTTTAGAAATTTACATTTTTGTGAAAAAACTCAAGTTGCTCCAAACCAAAAACAGGTTAAGTGCAGATTTTTTTTATTTTTTTACTTTGTTTTATTTTTCGTTATTTCAATATTGTTTTTTGTTATTGTTTTGTACAATTATTTTAAATAAACAAAATAATTTTACTGCTTAAAACAGTCGAACTCAGTTAAAATTAAAATGATTTCATGTAATGTTTTTATATTCTACAAAGTGATGTGTCTTATATTGGTACTTGGTATTTAATATTGAAAAATTCAGGAACTATGCGAACAATACAGCCAGATACTACGTTGATAAATATCCATAGTATTGTATGTCTTCTATCCTCCACAAGTTTTTTATTCACTGCAAAGAAATTATAAAACATGCTCTTCTACGAAATGGCCAACTTTCTGAGACACCCAAGAAGCAAGAAAAAAAGATTTCAAAAATTACCGGAAAAATTTTTCACGAAAATGTAGTAGACAAAAATCAAACGAAGATATATTTAATAGACTTTTGATAAGTTCCGATCCAATCAAGTATGGGGAAAAGTATAAAATAAAACATATAGACCTACCACAATCCGCAGTTGATTATTCTCACTGATGACGATTTTTTTTTTTTTTTTTTTGTATGAAAACATTACCATTCTGCATAGAAAGCCTTAGAATTCTAAAAATGAATTTTTTTACTTACTAATAAATAATAAAGTTAAAAGTGATCACTAAAGTACTGATATCACTTTTTCTGAAGTATGCTTGGTTTTTGACATGTTTAACCCCAATGTATAGACAGACGGACGGACATTACATATCAGACAGAAAAAATTTGTAAGATTCTTGTAATGCATTTTTTTTACTAACTAGTAAAAATCAAACAAGTTGTGATTATAAAAATATCGATTTCACTTTTCCTTGAAGTAACCAGCCATTTTAGATCAATTTTTTCACAATGTACAGACAGATGGACAGATGTTGCCATTTAGACAAAAAAGATCGTAGAGATATAATGGTACATTTTTTTACTAACTAGTGAAGAACAAAATAAGTTGTAGTTATTAAAATATTCATATCGCCCTTCCTTGAATTATGCGGCTTTCTTCTAGCCAATTAATTCTAATGTATAGACAGACGGACGGACATTACCATTCTGCCAAGAAAAATCGGAGTATTTTTAAAGTTTATATTTTTTAACTAACTAATAAAAAACAAAACATGTTGTGATTATTAAAATATTGATATCGCCTTTCTTGAATTATGCGGCCATTTTAGACCCATTTTTTCCAATGTATAGACAGACGGACGGACATTACTATTCTGCCAAAACAAATTCAAGAGTTCTAAAAATATCTTTTTTTACTAACTAATTGATAAAATATTAAATCATGACCATTTAAATATTCATATCACCTTTCTCTGAATAATGCGGCGATTTTAGACCGTATAGACGGACGGACAGACATTACCATTCTGCCAAAAAAAAAAATCCTAAAATTCAAAAAATACATTTTTTTACCTAATAATAAATATAAAAATAGATCCTCATCATTAAAATATTGATATCACCTCTCCCTGAATTAAACGCCATTTTCGACCCCTTTTACCCCAACGTGCGCTGGTGTAAATTTTTCAAGATCACAATCAAAAACTAAAAAAATTCAATCACAAAAGGACTGGCCCTAATTTGTTTTTTATTGAAAATGGACTATATTTCCATTTAGCACTGATATAAAAAATAAGAAATTTGGAGAAAATGTTGGAAAATTTTAATTTTAAGATGCTAATAACTCATAGAGTTGACGCTAATTAAAACCATACAACTTCACTCCTAAGAGTCTCTGATAACCCATCTTCAAAACATAAACTTGTATATTCTTCTGCTACTGTATTGTAAAGTTTTGTGTTTACTATTTTTAATAGGTATTGAATTTCTCTAATACCCAGTTATTATTGCTCACATTACAAATACTCCCACACATGTTATTCCTTATAAGTATGTTTATAAGTTCTCCTTACTATCATTTCCCTTTCATAATGGCACTTTACAATTTTGTATTGTGTTGTTAAATCCTGTGTAAAAACCAATTTAAACATAAATTTTAATGCAACATCATTGGGGACACATTTGCCAAACAAACAAACTTAATACCCCCCACTATAATCCTTCTCCTCCTTTTTGTTGTAAATTATAAATAAATGTGATTTTTTCTTTAATATTCACATCAAAATAAACCGGAAATGGATAAAGATTTATGTACAAGTATTTATTAGTTTTTACTGGAATGTTTTTCGAATATTGAGGGTGGCGGAGAGGAGTGGGTCTTTATTTTCAAAAGAATTGTAAATCTTTTAAGAATTTTTATTTTTTTAAGAAATTGTTAGTTGTTAGCCCATTGTTGTAAGTCTTTTTTTTTATATTTTTGGCTTTGTAACAGTAATTTTTATAAATATTGCTTTGTCATGTTTAATGCCTTTTGTGATATGTAGTGTGGTCTCAGTTTTATTTATTTTAATGTATGCTGTATGTAAATAAATGTAAAACAAGAATGTTGATTTCAATAATAACGGCCAGACATTTGTTCGAAATTTTAAATTATTTCAACCATAAAATAGCAATTGAAAGTCATTTGTTAAATGTATGGCTTTGTTGTATGCAGATTTTAAAAGAATAAATATTCATTATTGGAAATGCACACAGAGAGAAAAACTTTTTTAAAGGGATGTTACGTATGTTATAAAAATAACGAAATACTGATCAAAAACAATACAATTTAAACTTTTTTTTTTATTCATTTAAAATTTCACATGGTCAGAGCTGAGTAGTTTTTAAGTTGATTGAAACATGTTGGTAATAAATCTATATCTCCTGAATTACTTGGCGGATCGAATTGAAATATATGGGAAAGTTATAAAGGAAGAACTAAGCTTTCACAAAAAGCTGTAATAATACAACATAAGCTACAGATTGTCAAAGTCGACCACCTGGAGTATGAAAAAGTTAAAAAAAAAATAATAATTACTTTTACAAATCAAGTCTGTTTTCAAAGATTTTAGAACCCTTGTAATGAACTTGACTAGCAAAAATAGTAACTTAATTAACAGTGTAATAGTGATATAAATAAGGCATTTATAAGCCTTAAAACTCTACTCCGGGGAGTATTTGTATGGGGGCGAGGTGAAATATTAGACCGATCATGACCAATTTCAATAGTTCGTCGCACAGTGGAGACAAAAGTAAAATAAATGGTAATAAGTCTGGAACTTTGGAACCATTGAATCGATTTAGATGAAACTTGGACATCGATAGAGGAGGAGTTAGGCTTGGGTCTGTAGCTGCAGCACGGACGCCGCTACAGTGGGCCAAATTTGACCACCTCGAGGGTGAAAAACATATCGGAGCTTATAACTTTTACAAATATAAACCGTTTTAATATTTTTACATTTTTGAATTTTCCTAAGCAAGACAAGGAAAAAACAAGCTTAACGTGCTAAATTATCTCGTATGATTTAAAAAATATTTTACTTCAAAAAATAAATTTCTCATTTTTGGACTAGACTTTTTTGCGATTTTACCCTATAACCTTTAAAATAAAATTTCTAAAATTTTTTTAAAAATATGTTGAAATTTTCTATAATTTTCTAAATTGTGCTAATAAAAGAAATTTTTTGTTATCTCAATTCGATAACAAGAAAAAAAATTTCAAAGTCAAAATTTCAAAACAGGTCTCAAAAATTGCAAATTTTTGCCAAAAAAGTAACTTTTTTTTTTTTTTTTTTTTTTTAAATTTAGTTAAAAAAGTTTAATATTTTTTAGTATTTTCTGAAAGACGAGACCTCAAAAAAACGTATAAGTAAAATTTTGAGAATTTCTAAACATTCACCCTACATCCAGCAGGGGTCAAAAATTATAAATTTTAGATGAGAAGTTGAAATTTTTGAGTTTGTAAAAAAAATCGATTGTTGATTTCGGTACTTCTGTAAATTTAACTATATAGCTCAATATGTCCTTAAAGGTTTTGCAAAAAATTATGACAGCCTACCGGTAAACTTTGTCACACGAGGCAATTTTCCGAAAATAACCATATTTTCAATAATAACAACTTCGACTCCTAAAAATATATAGTAAAATTATATATATTTTTCTGATTTCTACATTTATCAATTCTAAATAAAATATTTAATATCATGTGAAAAAATTATGTTGATACCTATAAGCATTTAGAAATTATTTTTGAAATATGTCCATATGAACATAATTTGCATTTGTTCGTATTGTTTCAAGAAAAGTGTGTTAAAAAATTTAAAATAGTAAAATTTATTGTACATGGTTTAAAAGAAGACACAATTTCCTTTAAAATGATATAAAATATGACTATTTTGTGTTTGCAACGTTTCGTGTAAATAAATTTTAAATTAGCAAAACCCCAGAAATTGCGAAATCTTCATCTTTCTTTTTATTATTGGTAATGCAGTGGGATAAAACAGTGCGGTAAGGCCGTATCAAAAACAACATGAAAAAACGAAAGATTTTACAATTTGCAACTCTTTGCTAATTTCAAATTTATTTACAAGAAACGTTGCAAACACAAAATAGTCATGTTATATATCATTTTGAAGGAAATTATGTCTTCTTTAAAACTATGTATAATAAATTATACAATTTCAAAATTTTTAGTGCAATTTTCTTGAAACAATGCGAACAAATGCAAATTATGTTTATATTGACTTATTTCAAAAATTTGAAACTGAATAATTTCTAAATGCTAATAGTTATCAACATAATTTTTTCACATGATATAAAATATTTAATGGAGAATTGATAAATGTGAAAATAAGAAAAATATATATAATTTTACTATATATTTTTAGGAGTCGAAGTTGTTATTATTGAAAATATAGGTATTTTCGCAAAATTGCCTCGTGTGACTAAGTTTACCGGTAGGCTGTAATAATTTTTTGCAAAACTTTTAAGAACATATTGATCTATATAGTTTAATTCACAGAATTACCAAAATCAACAATCAATTTTTTTTTACAGACTCAAAAAGTTCAACTTCTCATCCAAAATTGATAATTTTTGACCACTGCTGGATGTAGGGTGAACGTTCAGAATTTTTTAGAATTACACTTATACCTTTTCTTGGGGTCCCATCTTTCAGAAAATGTCAAAAAATATTAAACTTTTTGAACAAAATTTTTTAAAAAAGTTAATTATATAAAGTTACTTTTTTGACAAAAAATTGCAATTTTTGAGACCTGTTTCGAAATTTTGACTTTGAAAATTTTTTTCTTGTTATCGAATTGAGATAACTAAAAAACTTTTTTATTAGCATACTTTGGAAAATTGTAGAGAATTTCAGCATATTTTTAAAAAAATTTTAGAGATTTTTGTTTAAAAGTTATAGGGCAAAATCGCAAAAAAGTCTAGGCTAAAAATGAGAAATTTATTTTTTGAAGCTAAATATCTTTTAAACCATACGAGATAATTTAGCACAATAGACATGTTTTTTCCTTGTCTGGCTTAGGAGAATTCAAAAATATTTCATATCGGTTAATATTTGTAAAAGTTATAAGCCCCGATATGTTTTTCACTCTCGAGGAAGTCAACTTTGGCCTACTGTAGCGGCGCCCGTGATGCAGCTACAGACTCCATCTAACAATATTCTGAAAGTCTAACTTTTCCTCTATCGATCTTTCAAGTTTCATCTACATCGGTTCAGTGGTATCAAAGTTCCAGACTTATTACCATTTATTTTGCTTTTGGCCCCTTTGTGAAGAGTTAAAAATCTATTCAGGGAGGACATTTGTATGGGGCCGATCATAACAGGCTTCGTCCTTGTGCTGAAGAAAGCATATGTACCAAATTTCATGAAATTATCATCAAAATTGCGACATGTACTTTGCGCACAAGCTTTACATGGACAGCCAGCCAACCAGACGGAAGGACCACCTATGGTGGTGTAGAGTATAATAAAAAAAAAACTGAGTTGAAACATACGAGAATTTTATGATTCATTTTTTGGACTTAAACCATTAACTTGTCGAGAGAACAGACATAGAAAATGTATATATTGTATAACTAGTTACCATATTATTGTCTGATGTTTTTCTTTTTTTGCCACTTTTCTTCGTTGAACATACCTGCACAAAAAAAAAGAAATAGTGTAAATAAAATTATTAGATTTTTTTTTTTTTTTTTTTTTTTTTGTGGCAAGAATTTAATGAAAAATATATATTATTATTGTTCCGTTTAGATTTTGCAAATACAGTGAAAGCTACCATAGGCGGACAGCGATCGTCCCGCTGATTTGGTCCGTTATCGGTAGATGTCCGTCTAAGGGATATGGTACATAATATTTTTTTGCAAAGGGTAATTCAGTACTATATCTTTTTATTTCAAAATTCAAGATGGATTGTAATGAATTAACTTATAGATAAACATATTCTTATTTATATTTATACATATTCTTATTTATACATATATCGTCAACTAAAATGCAAAAGGCCGTAACCAATGAAAAATCAAATGGCTGAATTTTAATTTTTTTTTTTTTTTTTTTTTTTTTTTTGTTTTGCTTCTGCGGCAAACGACGTTTTGCATTTTCATTTAGACGTTATTTGAAAATTGCAATTAATTATGATTTTATGATTTTTTTATGGAATTTATGGCTACAGTTCGCTTATCTCTGTTTTCATTCCATTTTCCTAAAATTACTTTCTAAATTTAGTCATTTTTCGTACGCGAAAAAAATCATCTCTTAACTGGCTAAGGGTCAGATTTTTTTAACAGCATTTTTACTAACGATTTTTCCACGAAATTTTAAAAATAAAAAGCATGTTGAGAACAAGTTTGACAACAAAGCCATCTACATATGTTGGCATGTTACTCAATTTAAAAACGACAGGGTTAACTTGGGAAAATGATGTTGGTTGACTGGCCTCGATCCTAAGCAGCACCCAATTACTTTTTTTATAAGACTGATGACAATGTCGCTCTGCTTGTTGTGTCAAGATTTGTAGGAATCTGTCGCCATTGTGTTCTACGACAAATCATGGACACATCATCGAGACTGTCTTCAAGACAGCATCTGTTTAGGGATCAAGTTTTAATTTCCTCTTTTCTATTATGAAGAATTTTTAGTCAAGTTTAAAGGTTAAATTAAAAAACTATATTTTACTCAAAACCAGCAAAATGTTAATGTAAAGAACGAATAGTAAACTATTTAACTTCAAAAAATGTAAGTAGAGATGAAATATGAATGTAAACACGGACTAAAATTAAAAGCAGAAGCACCTCATTATACAATATTCGGTACATTTCTTTTACCGTTTATGATTTTTGTCCGACTATGAAAGATGTTTTCTTTAAAAACAGGTGTCTGCCCAAGAGAGCGTCCGCCTAGTGGAGATTAATTGATTCTAAAAATGCCAGCTTTTACTGTACATATATATATCTATAAAATAAAATATCTTTATATCTACATCTTACATTCAAATTCACTACCCATTGTTTTTATTTGAATTTCCTTTTAAATTTTAATTAAGCTAAAATGTTTCCTTTATTAGCAACGGAAAATAATCAATTTGTTTAGTGAAATAAGTTGTGTACAATTAAAAAACTGTTTATATTATAATAGATTTTAATGTATAAATATTTAAATATTTATTTTCTTTTTTATATTTTCAACATAATTTATACTAATAGCTTGTTTTAATAAGTTTTTATATGTAGACTAAACAAATAGATAAAAACATTGAGTGACAATGCACAGTGGAGTAGAACGGAAATTTGTTTGGAAATAAATCTGTAAATTTCATATAATTAGGGATAGCAGAGTAACGTATGATTAAGTTAAAAGAGAAACTTATGAATCCTTATGACACTAGTTTTTTTTAGTATTTTTCTTGGATTGATGGAACAGTACAAATATACTATAATAGAAAAACTAAAAGAGCACAATTATATTTAAAAAATCCAAAGATGTCACATTATTTTTCAAAGTTATGGATAAAAAATCTTAAGTTGTCAAAAATAAATTGGCATTTAAAGATTAATTCATAAAAGTGTTGCCCACTCTAGTGGTTAATAGATGATCAGCGATTTTAATCATTTTTATACCCTACATCAACATAAGTGGGGAGGGTATTATGTGTTTGTTTTTTGAAAAAAAAATTTAATAATTATAACCAATCTTCCAACCAATCCTTTTTCTGTGTGCATACAAATGTCCTCCCGGAAAAGGGTTTAACGATCACAAATCCCTTAAATATAGCTATTTAAGGTTAAGGTTAATTTAATGGTATTTGGCACATATAAGTTCCATATAAAACTAAATATGTGTGCAGAATTTCAAGAAGATCGGTCCATAATTGATCATAGCTCCCATATAAACCCCTTTTCAGAAAATCACATTAACGGGCATAAATCCCATTGAAATATTAGTATCAAGTTAATATTCGGGAATCACCCAAAATTCGTATAAGTGTTAGTATCGACGTAATATTCTGTATTCGTATGTTTTATTTTACACTTAATACAAGTATCGGTCCATAATTGACCACAGACCCCTCCCTAAATTTTGATGCACTCAATGGTGTAGGGTATCATATGGTCGGGCTTGACCGACTATAACATTCTTTCTCGTTTATTTTGTTTTCAGCTCTTTGTTTTATGGAAATGAAGTGGGCAACATTGTGTGTTTATTTTGCATTGTTTTTCTATATTTGTTTCATTCTATCATTCGCTGTCTCATTTTATCAATCCAATATCAATAAAATTCTAAGAAAGCTAGTATCATAAGTATAGGCTATAAGAATATGTAATAATTTTATAATTGTATGAAAAGTACTTTCACTTTCACGGAGAATTTAAAACAAAAAAAAAATAATTTAATTACAAAAATTGAGAAAAACTATGGACTTCAAGTTGTTCAAATGAATTCTGTTATCTATCTAACATAAGTTTAAATTATAAACAAAAATATCAAAGCCAATGTCTTTTACAGAACCAAAACTACGCTACTTTAAAATTTTATGTAAAGCCAACTAACCAATTAGAAGTTACAGATTTATTTTTAAAAATTTTCTTTTCTGCCCCACTGTGCAATGCAGTAAAAAACTTAATTGATTTTATATAGTTTTTTAAAAATTATTCTTTTAAGAAGTTTAAATGCTTGGAATCGCGAACTTAATAGATTTAAAGATGTCTGTCTGTCTGCCTGTACCACAGAAGAGTGAAATTGAGAAAAATGGCGATAAATTGTAAACTGAAAGTTAATATTTTGAAAATGTAATTGGTGCCAGGTAAAAATAGATAAAACGAAGCATAATTATATATTATGAAAATTCTGTAATTTTTTTTCATTCCGCGTGTAGTGCGCCGTCAAAGTCATAGATTTTTTAAATTTTTAATCACAGTGGTAAAAACGAAAAATTGAACTTTTTAAGCTTATATTTTTGCGTTTAATTTCTTTAAAACTATTTTTTTCACAATGGAGTTGTTAAGAATAGATATTTAGACATATATTTATGCATTTTTTGGAATTATCCATAAATTTCTTACAAAAGCGGTCGAAAACAAGTTTTCGGTTGGGGGAAATTTTAATAACTTTTTTTTATTTTCTAATCGATTTTAACTACTTTTCTTTTTTTAATAGATAATTACATTTTCATTATGATACATTTAGATTAAAACAATTTTTTTAAAAACTGTGAAAAAGTAAAAATTATTCATCATATAAATGCACCCTACAATCTTCAAGGATGATATAGCACGTATTACCGACATCCAATCATTCTAATATTTCTAATCCCAGGTGGAATTACGGTCGCAATTAGAAGCAGTATATTTTTGGAGCAATCTTATATACATATTTATTTTTCAGCATGTAAAACTTAAACATATTCATCTAATATAAAAAATTAAACAAGCGCCAATGTTATATTCGGCCCGGTCGAATATATATACCCACCATCAACTTTTTCAAATTTTACGTTATATGGGAGGGGAAGGTAAAGTGGGCGAAGGTAAAGTGATATTGAAGAAATATCAGCAAAAAAAGTATGAAACGGACACCCTGTGTTTCTAGTTTTTAGCCCATAACTTTTTTGTTTATTAACCGATTTTTCCCATTTTGCAATTTTCAATACCAAACAAACCTTATATAAGATAAATATTTGTGCCAAATTTCGTCCCCCTACGTTGCCCCGTTCGAGCCCTATCCTGCTTTCAACAGACAGACAGACGGACAGACAGACGGACAGACGGACGGACATAGCTAGATCGACTCAGAATCTAACCAAGACCCAGAAAATATATACTTTGTAGGGTCTTAGATGATTCCTTCGACATGTTACACACGGAATGACAAAATCAATATACCCCCCATCTTTTTGATGGTGGGTATAAAAAGACCAAAAAATCCATGTATTTATACCCTACACCACCATAGGTGGTTGGGGTATTATGCGTTTGTGTTGATGTTTGTAACGCACACAAAAGAATCGTCGGACCCCCACCTAAAAGTATACCAATCGACTCAGAATCACATTCTGAATCGATTTAACAATGTCCGTCCGTCTGGTCTGCTGGCTGTCAGTCCACGTAAACCTTGTAAAGAAAGTACAGATTGCAATTTTAAAGATATCTTGATGAAATTTGGCACGAATAATTATTTTGGCACAAGGAAAGAAAGTCTATTGAAATTGGTTATGATCGGTTCATTATTTCACCTAGTCCCCATACAAATATCCTCCCCGAATAGAGCTTTAGCGATCATAAATGCCTTAAATATAGCAATATTTTAATGAAATTCTGTGCAAAGAAGTTTTATAAAAGTGTCAATCTTTCATCAAGATCGGTCCATAAATGACCATAGCTCTCATATAAATCCCTCTTCCGAAAATCGCTTTAACGTACATAAATCCCATTCATAAATCCCAATATCAAATTAATATTCGACACAAATAAGTTTTGTTTAAGTTTTCTCTAAGAATCACAGTGGCAAATTTTTTATGATGGTTCAGTGCCATAAAATTGCGCTTTAGGGAATCACCCTAAAGTGCAATATTCTGTATTTGTATATTTTATTTTACACTTAGTAAAAGTATCGAACCACAATTGGCCAAAGGTCTAATATATGTCCCCTCCTCGAATTTTTATGCACATACATGATGGTCGGGCTTGACCAACTATATCTTTCTATCTCATTTACTAATGCCATAAAGTTTAGCACAAGTAAGAATAAAAAAAATTTATTGAAAATTATTTGAGCTATTTTCTTTATTACCTATAAAACTCTTTTGAAAATAAACTAACTACCAGTATTTATTAGCATAATAAACACAATTTTTTTCCTCTTTACTTTTTGGCTTTTTCCGTCAATAAACAAATTAATTTTGTTGATTATATTTGATTTTTACTAATTTAATTATATTTTTTTTTTTTTTAATAAAACATACAATGTTGGGTTAGATATCGGCCTTTGTCTTTAGTATGTTTAAAATGCCATAAATTTGAGCTGTTAAAATAAACATAAATTTATTGTTGAAAACTTAATTATTAAAAATTGTTATTATTTTATATTATATGTGAAAATAGTTTTCAGCTGTTGGCTATAATAAAAGTAGTACTTTTTTCATAACAGATGCTCAAATCAGGCAGATATCTATTTAACTCAATTCACACCAGATTGGCTGCATACAGGAATATTATTTTGACAAAATAATATAATTTTATGTGTAAACACAAGAACACACTAAAGGTAATTATTGTGTACAAAAAACAATGTAAATAAATATTTAATTTAGTTTAGAAAATTTCTAAAGCGAAATAAATATACACTCACTTTTATAAATATGTTAGAGCAAATGAAAATTTAATAAATATTTTAACACATTTTAATACTAAAATGTTAAATGTACATACATATAGTGTGTATACATATGTATGCATAAACTTTTTTTTTTTTTTGTTAAAGAATTTGTTTAAATAAAATAATTTTTTTATGTTTTTTTTTTATAAAGGTTTGATGACAATTTTTTCTGTGAAATTAATTAGGGTATTAAGTGGCAAATGTTTTTTTAATTTATGGGATTAAATAGTCCACCTACGTATGAGTTATATTTAATTTCTAATACATATCGTAGGACAGTGGTACCAAGCACCAAATTTTTGGTTATAAATCTGCATCTCCTAAACTTTTGCTTGAATATAATTGAAATGTATGGAAGTATTGTAGAGGAGAACCTAAACTTTCAGAAAAATAACAGGAGATATGCTACAGGGTGTCAAAGTTGACTATGTCTACTACGTAAAATTTTCAAAATGTCTAAATGTAACTTATACAAATCAAGTCCGATTTCAAAGATTTTTATATTTCTGCAAAGTCTTTACAGTAGAGTGTTGGAAGATCCATCAAACAATTCGTAAAAATTAGCTTAATATGGGAAAAATAAAAAAGAACAAGCGCGAATGTTATATTCGGCCCGGCCGAATCTATATACCCACCATCAACTTTTTCAAATTTTACGTTATATGGGAGGGGCGGTAAAGTGGGCGGACCACGCCCATTTTTTGTTTCCGAGTTTACATTGGTCCTTGAACTATTTGAACACATTTTCGTTGATTTTCACCTTATATGGGAGGTGGGCGGTAAAGTGAGTGGACCACGCCCATTTCTGGTTTCCGAGTTTATATCGACGCCTGAACTACATATACAAAATTTTGTTGTCGTACATGCTATTGTTAAAGAAATATCAGCAGAACAGTATGAAACGGACACCCTGTGTTTCTAGTTTTTAGCCCATAACATTTTTGTTTATTAACCGATTTTGCCCATTTTCAATCCCAAATAAACCTTATAAGAATCTATATACCCACCATCAACTTTTTCAAATTTTACGTTATATGGGAGGGGGCGGTAAAGTGGGCGGACCACGCCCATTTTTTGTTTCCGAGTTTACATTGGTCCTTGAACTATTTGAACACATTTTCGTTGATTTTCACCTTATATGGGAGGTGGGCGGTAAAGTGAGTGGACCACGCCCATTTTTGGTTTCCGAGTTTATATCGACCCCTGAACTACATATACAAAATTTTGTTGTCGTACATGCTTTTGTTAAAGAAATATCAGCAGAACAGTATGAAACGGACACCCTGTGTTTCTAGTTTTTAGCCCATAACATTTTTGTTTATTAACCGATTTTGCCCATTTTCAATCCCAAATAAACCTTATAAGACAAATATTTGTACCAAATTTCGTCCCCCTACGTTGTCCCGTTCGAGCCCTATCCTGCTTTCAACAGACGGACAGACGGACGGACATAGCTACATCGACTCAGAATCGAACCAGGACCCAGAAAATATATACTTTGTGGGGTCTTAAATGATTCCTTCGACATGTTACACACGGAATGACAAAATCAATATACCCCCCATCTTTTTGATGGTGGGTATAAAAATAAATTGGTATTCAGTTCCTAGCGATTTAAAAGTCAAAAAATTCGTAATTTTATGCTGGTTATAGAAAAAATATTTTAAAAAATTATCCCATGGGATTTTGTTAAGCTAGAAGACTTTTTAAGGCAATTTGATGAAAAATTTTTTGGATGAATTTAGAAAATTATATATTACCAACAGTACTTACTACAATGCAAATTTATAATATTTAAGCCTTAAAGGGAACCAAATTATAAAATTCTTATCCATTTTTTAAGAAAAATATCGAAGTTTTTTTTTTGTATGATGTACTAAAATAACGGTTTATGGACCAAAGATTTTAAAATATTTTTTGTATATTTTGCTAAAAACTACGAATTTTTGATACCCATTTCAAGACAAAACTCAATACTATTTTTTGACGAATTGTTGTAGACCCGTGACTTTCAATCGCTGGTAGGGAACTGAAGATCAATTTTAAAATTTCTTTGAATATTTTTCCCATATTAAGCTAATTTTTATGCATCGTTTGAGGCGTCTTCCAACAAAATTTTTGTCTACGGGACACTCTACTGTACAGTACAGTTTCTGCACAATTAAAAAGATATTTACGTTTGCATTTTGAATATTTTTATTTTTTGACCCCATTTTATTTTGTTTTTTGGGAATAAGTTCTAAAATTTATGAGGGAAATTTTTGTTAAAAGTATTCTGTAATTTGCAATATATTCCGAAATAATATGCAAAAAAACTTTATTGATTATCTCAATTCGTTTAGACGTGAAAATTTTTCAAAATCAGAGCTCTGAAATAAGTATGAAAAATGTTTACACGCAAAGAAAAAATATGGTTCTAGTGACCATAAACTAAGAGCAATATACTATGATTGTAATATATGATTACAGTTAAAAATAAGTATATTTGTTACGTAATTATTATGATTCCATTTTATAATTTTTAGTAAGGTTTATAACCTTTTTTTAAATATTGCTTCCAATTTCATCATGTTTTTATCATTTAATAATCCCATGTTATCATATATATAAACTAATTTCATCATATATATAATTCCACTTTATTATATATATAATCCCATTTTATCATATATAATTCCATTTTAATATATATATAATCCCATTTTATCATATGTATAATCCCATTCATATTCATATCTAAACTAAATGAGAATTAATATACTAACAAACTACTGGACTGATACGCAAAAATGTGTATTCAATAGTTATTAAAAGCAAATAAAAATATTAGCTTAATGGTTGTAGAATTAATCAAATTTGTTAAATTAACTAAATGGTTGTAGAAATAAATGTTTGGATTTATCATAAATATGATTTCATATAAAAATGTTTAAATACGTATTATTGCAGTCAGCATAAATATTGCTATCATAAACACGGTGTTATTAAAATCAATGAAAAACAGCTATACAAACATTGAATAGTTGTAGTGATCATGCTGTAACCATATTTTTTCTCTGCGTGTATTTGTTTACTAAAATATAGTACTAATCTCTCACCTTTTTATCAAAGTTGTTTTAGTAAAAAAAAATGTTTTTCTTTACATATTTCAAAAGACAAGGCTTCAAAAATTTTTAAGAAAGAAGTTGTAATTTGGTTTAGGTTTGCGCCCTATTATAGTTTTTTCTTTTATTCTATTAAATACACCTAAACCTAAATTTCAAATTCAATAATAAAATTCATAAAGGCAATAATTTTATTTACTGAAAGAGGACCTATCAAGAAATTCGTAAAAACAAAAACTGCAATTCGTAAATTTTTTTATTGAAAATAAAAAGATTTGTTTCTTATTAAAATATCATACTATTTATAAAACATAATATTTGAAAATTTATAAAAATTTCAAACAACTAAATTGTTTGTTTAATCTGTTTAAATATTATTTGGTTTTAAGAAAATATCCAAACAAGTAATTTTTTTGAACCAAACGAAGAAAATATTTAAATGTTTTATTGAAATTTTTTTCTTTATTAAAATAATATATGTATATGTAAGTATAGATATATTAATAAGATATATTAAAAAGAATGTCTTAGTTCTTTTCGTTTTTCTAATGGTACGAAGAAAAATGGTCTTTGTAGGTAAGAATTCACAAGGGGTGACTTTGTAGTATTTTTGTTGTTCTTCTAATGAATTCTTTGTTATAATTTACCTAAACTGATGAAACTAAAGAAACTTGGTCTTTGGTGGTTAAGAATACATAAGGAGGAACTTTCTGGTACACACAAAACACAGCCAAATCAATATAGGTTAGAGGAAAGACATATTCATCATAAAGGTACCTATGTTCCCTATAAAAAGAAGGGAATTTTGAATAACTTTAATGTTAAGTGGTATAAAAAATAAATATTTTACCTTTTACGTTAAGGGGACAAAAATGGATAAAGCCATTGTGGTGGTAAGATAAAAAAACAGGAAAGTATTTGGCCGGATAGTACTTGGGGAAAATGAAAGCAGCACACATTTACTATGGAAATTAAGGAAAATGTGCACATTTCGCTGAAGGGGGGTCAAGTTTCAGTAAGTATTTAAACGATTGTGTAAAGGATTTATACAAGTATTTGGTATCATTGGAAAGAATATTACTTAAAAAATAATAATATATAAATAATAAAGTATTCGAACTAAATTTTTTCATTAAATTCATCAAAAAACGAAAAATTTTTGTATTTAGTGTTATTTTTCAAATTACAATTTTATATTTGAACTTAAATAAAATCTACATTAATTAACCTATCATTATAAAATTTTAGTATAGTATAATATAAAAAAAATTGTCCTTAAAAGAAGATAAATATATTCCCATTTTCTTACTCCAAAATACCCAAAATTCCAGTTCGGGGAAAGCTTCCTTCAAAAATTTACTTTTTTCATTGAAATGGTCACCCTGTCGTTATAAGAGGCCTCTGTCAGAAAATACTTTTTGGGTGTTTACCTTACATATAGAGCTAAAAAATTAAAGTAATTTTAAGTCGATCCCAGCTTTGCGATTTGAAAACATAACAAAAAAAGAAAAAGCTAAATACCAAAATTGGCTAAATTTGGATAGGGCTCGTGGGCAGACCTTTGTCCCAAACTCCTCCGGTTTTACTTTACATGCATTTACATTAAGATTTTTCTTGTAGACATTAAAAAAATGATAAAGCTCAGAACAAAAAACTAATTTTATCACTGAATAAATATTGCCACCTTTTTGGAAAAAAACCCAAAAAATGTAAAATTTTTTTAAAGTTCCAAATTTAGATTAATATAACTTTTTAACGGATTCATATAATTATATGATTCTTGCAGTAATATTATTTCGAATTTTGTAGGGAATCTGGAAAATATTTTAGAAAAATTCTAGGGGCAAAATTAAGCCCGCCAAGTTTGAAAAACTAAAAAAAGGCGAGGCTAAAAATGAGCTAAAAATTTATTTCGACCCGAATATCTCTTAAACTAAAAGAGATAACCTACACATGTGACCGTATTTTTTGTAGAGATTTACAAGAACTATATGTATATAAAATTTCTTTTCTGTCATATCATAAATGAATTTTTGGCGATTTTTTAAAAAAATTACATACCCGAGATGGGCAACTTTGGAGGGCCACCCACTTCCTCCCTGACCCTCTAGGGATCTGTACTTCTCCAAATCAATTCGAAAATACCTCAGCTCTGACCATGTGAAATTTTATTGTGATACCTTTAACGGTTCTTTAGTTACTGAATTATTTCCAAAAAAAAGAGTTTTGGAACCACTGTGTTACGGAAATATTAAGCGAAAAAAATCATGGTCAAAAGCAGGCGACCCTCCACAAACAACTACAAAGCCTGGTTTGACAGCAAATAAGGTTATGTTGAGTGTTTGGTGGCATTTGAAGGATTTATAAATTATGAGCTACCAAAACCTTGTAAAATGATAAATCCTAAATTGGGCAACAGAAAAGGTATTGTTTTCCATTATGCCAATGTCAGGCCACATACATCTTTAATGACCCGTCGAAAATTGACTACAATTGACTACAATTGAAGAGCCGCTGTAAACCACAGAAGTTCTACAGCGATGGAATTATAAACTACCAGAAAATAACAAAAGGTCAATAATGGCGAATATGTACTTCATTAAAATTTATTTTCAATAAAGAATTTTTTACTTCAAAAAATTTTCAAGAAACCACTGATACTTTTTATATTATATATATATATATACATATATATATATATATATATATAATATATATATATATATATATATATATATATATATATATATATATATATATATATATATATATATATATATATATATATATATATATATATATATATATAGTATAGATAATGGGTTTATCAGATTCGACCAAGCCGAATGCTTTTTCTTTCTTTTTTTATCTACATTTTTCTAATATAAAATATGACATCAAATTATCGGTATTTTATTTATCTTAATCGGACATACTATTTTCGAGTTATAGTGAAATATACTAGTGTAAACGCGTTATTAAAGGGGTCATATTAGTCATTCCTATTACAAATACCTGTACGTGATAAAAAATAATTAAAATAGATTCTTATTACTCATCTTAGGCCTTCCAATAGTACGAGTATTGAGAGAAGTATTAAATTTTAATAAAAATTTTACATTTTATTAGTATTTGAATACTCTTTTATTATTATAGTTTAAAAAGTATTTCAACATCTTTTTCCACAAGATTATCTACTAGACATATGTAAAAAAAAAAATATATACAAATTTAGTGCCTTTTGCACTTTTTAAATTAACATAAGCCCTTCAGTGTATATTAATTGTGATATAATGTGTGATAGAACAGCGATAGAATAGAGGAAATTATTTTGTTTATAAATATTTAATAAGAATATCACGTATCCACATCTGTAACTCACTTAGTAAAGATGTTATTACTTTTTGTTTATATTTTTTGTTTTTTCTTTTGTTTGCATATAATTTTATTGACATTTTCTTTACAAATGATTAAAACATGTAAAACACGTACAAAAACAAAACATTTGCAAAAACAAAAATAATTTTCAATTTATTTTAAAATATACATATGTATATTAGACTGGTCCAAAAGAAAAAACCCGACATTAAAATTTCAACCGTAACTCACTCTAGGATATTTATGTTATGTAAAAATATAGTTTCCAATATATTAGAGATAATGTGAACACCCTAAATTGTTAGGGTGCATTTGTATGAAAAAATCGTTTGATAATTTCACAGTACCCTGAGGGAAATTTATGTCATTTTCACTAATGGACCGGTCTCTCTGTGCCGGTTTTTTTACCAATTGACACCTAACTCATTACCAAAGTTACAGTTGAGAAACAGTAGACACCACTACACTCACTAAATAATAGTTTAGAGATAATTTCTAACATGCTTGTTAAGTGCGTAATTAACAACTCACGCGCAATAACAATTTGTGGCTGAGGGATTAGCATTAACCTAATTGTGGACCGATCTTTCTGAAATTTTGCACTCCGATTTATCTTTATATAGAGCTTACTCGTAGCGAATTTAATTGAAATAGTTACATAAATAAGGCATTTGTTAGCGTTAGAATATAAACGTATTTAAAATTTCATAAAATTATCTTCAAAATTTCGACCTCTACTTTGTGCACAATATCTACATGAACAGACAACAAGCCAGCCGGACGGACATACGTCCATCAGCACAAATGCATAATACCCCAACCATCCATATATTAAGCATGGTAGTGTTTTGCTGTATGTCAACAGGCGGTTCTAGGAAATTAGGATTTATTCATAAAATAATAAATAAATCTGTGTACCTGAATATTTTCAAAGAAAAAAAAGGATCGCAATTTCCCAGACTTTTTGTTTTCCCGGAATAGCGGCAAAATTTTTTCAACTTCCTGGGATCCCGGATTAAAAACTATAAGTAATACTACTCTCATTAGTTAAAAAACTTAGAGCCAAAGGATATGTATTTTGCATTAGCTCGAGTGAATGCTGTCGTGAAAGAGCTTTGTGGATATCGACACAATATTAAGCAGATCGTCAATATTAAGCAGATCGTGTATTAAAACTATATTAAATTGTTTGTTGCTTCATTGGGTGATCCAACATTATATGAAAATACCTTCATAAAGTTTTGAACATCATATATAATATTTAGAACTAATTTCAATTTTCTACATGGTCATCGAAATAAAATTAAATTTTATTACAATTTGTTTGTTTTTTTTTTTTTTTTTTTTTTGGTAAAGGGTAGTCCGATGTGCTTTTTGTCAACCCGTAATTTTATAGCGTTTCAGAAATGACAAAAATACATACTTTTTATATTAACTTTCTTAATATTTTGTAAAATTTGTATGAGATAAATTCCTCATATTGTTTATATTACTGACTAATTTATAATATATGTATAAGATTGTTTCAAAAATATTTGGGAAATTCTTCAAACTCGTTTACTTTTGATGTTCAAAAAATGTCGAAAATTTTTAAATGGCACATCAACGATATTTAGTACCAATATTCCTTGGATCTAGTGAAACACAGATCTGTTCGCGTGAATGACTTTTACCGAACGGCATCAATGTTATGGCGGTTTAAGATAAAAATTTATAAAAAAAATTGCCAAAATTCTATTTATAGTCCTAAATCAAAAATTATTGCACTTATGTACTCTACTATGCTGTATCTAAAATACAAATTAAAAATATAGCGATAAGTAAAGTATGAGTGGATATATTAGCGATTTAATAATTAATAAACCTTCTTATAAAATTTGCAAAATTCAGTTTTTAGTGATGTAGTGTTGTTCATATTCATCCATTTATTGCAAAATTCATAATTTTTTTTGAATAAGTCATATATTTTTATATATTTATAATTGCACTTAGTCAAATCTCTAAAGTTGCATTAAATGAAGAATCGTACTTTTTTTCGAACGCCATATTGATTTTGATATATGATATTAAAGCAGCTACAGATTGACATATATTATCGCCAATTTTGATTAGCGCTTTTGGTGTGCCTCGACGATTAATGTTAAACTAAAACCATCGCGTTCTTAGCCCATGAAAACCGTTGAAGAATATTTTTAGTGAAACTATATTTTCTGCGTAAGTAAAACTTTACTCAGCAACTTATTTTAGTTTAAAATTGATTTATAACGCCAACATCCGCTATAACAAAATATGCAAAATTGCTGAATTCTTTAAAATAGCTACATGTTTAGCAAATTAATATTTTAAAATGCCACAATGATTTTTAAATGTCTTTTGAAAACTTTCTTTGATAACGCTATACTCTAGCTTCACTGTAATAACGTTGCACGTGTGCCTCGCGAAAAAGGCACCTCTTGGAGCCATTCACGTTTTTTCTCTCCAAGTTTGAGTACCTCCTACAGCATTTCTGTTAAGGGCACGTTAACGAAATATATGTCAAATGATGCATAATTTCATGCATATAATTTCTATTAGGCTCTGTTTTCAATTTTGAAATATCCGAAACTGCGTAAAATCCCCAGTGAAAAAACTGCAAAGTTTTAAAATTTTTTAAAATTTGGTTTCACGACTTTTGCACAACACAATTTGACACTGGTTAATTGCACGCTAATTAAATCCATGCTGGTCATTTTCTTCAAGTGTTTATAATCTACATTAGAAGAATTGGACATTTATGCTAAAATCCGCGACTACAGCAATAAAGAGAAATAAAAAAAAAAAATTGTAAGTTTCAAACACTTTTTTAAGAATTTTTGACTTTGGGTGATTGCCGGCACCACATGGAACCGTTTCACAGAAAAAATTATTACCGTCTTTTTTACAATTAACTCAGTTGTTTAATTTGTCATCAAAATTTAATAAATATGTTCAAGAAAAAATAAAATAAAAAATAAATTTTGGTATGATTTTTTTCCTTTACACATTTTTAATTCATTCAATCATCTACTTGATTGATTTAATTAATTTATTAATTGGGAATTTTTTTATGTTTTGTATTTTTTATAGTTTTTAGTAATTGATATAATCATTTTGGTGAGAGGTGCAAATTTAAACAAGTTTATAATTGAATGAATTATTTTCATATATATTTGTTAATTGGTGACTTTTTTCTGTGTTCAGGTCTTGAATTTTTTTCTGGTACAGCAAAAAGTGTTGTTAACATAATTGCATCAAAATTTGTTAAAAAAAAGTCAGAATTTAAAAAAATATTTAAGGTTGAATGTCGGTTTCATAAAGGCATTAAGATATTAAATTGAATTCATGATATATAACACAACGCAAAAAAATCGAAAAAATTTTAAAGGCTTGAAAAACCACTTTACAATTTTGATATATTTTGGTTCCAGTAGTACAAATATGGTCAGAATTTTAAAATCTATGGAGAGGTTTTTTAAAAAAAAAATTAAGTAAAATTATAATTTTTTTTAGACATTTCTCCACATAATTAATGATAACTCAAAAAGTGTTAGTCCGATATTATTAAAATAAATTTAGAAAAATTTAAATTTATACAGCCTTTAATCCGTTAATATATTGCGTTTCAATTGGCTCAGTAGTTTCGGAGTTATAAAAAAAATTAAGCATAAAATATATTTTTTACGTGAAAATAGCAAATTTTTTTGTTTAAAAACATCATGAAAAATCGAAAAGGGCAAAAATTGTTCAGTTTTATTACTTTATCATAAAGTCACATGTAATAGCAACAAAATGAGATATAGATTCGTCCATGCCGAATCTATATACCCACTTGTTTTTTAAAATTTTTTTTACTAACTTTATATTTTTTGCCTAACAATTTGTTTCATAACTTTGAAACTATTGATCGCATCAAAAACAATTGTATACATCATTTAAAGATATTGTTAGCCAACATTTTTGTAAATTTAGTTTAACAAAATCGGACAAGTTGTTTTTGAGTTATGACAACATAAATGGTGAAATGTCTCAAAAAACTAAAATTTTGTAAAAATGAGCGAATTCACTTAACTGTGAATAAATTCGAAAATAATCTATAGATTTTTATGATCGATATCTCATTTTGTTGCTATTATATGTGGCTTTGTGATAAATTAATAAAACTGAAAAATGTTTGCACTTTCGATTTTTCATGGTTTTTTTAAACAAAAAAATTTGCTATTTTCACGTAAAAAATATATTTTATGCTTAATTTTTTTTATTATAACTCCGAAACTACTGAGCCGATTGAAAGGCAATATATTAACGGATTAAAGGCTGTATAAATTTAAATTTTTCTAAATTTATTTTAATAATATCGGACTAACACTTTTTGAGTTATCATTAATTATGAGGAGAAATGTTTGAAAAAAATTATAATTATACTTAAACTTTTTTTAAAAAAAAAAAACTTTTCCATAGAATTTAATACTTGGACCATTTTTGTACTACTAGAACCACAATACATCAAAATTGCATAGTGGTTTTTCAAGTCCATTTTTGCTGTTGACCTGTGTAGTCATTCCATAAAAATCATCTAATGAATTGTATATAATACCATATTAATGATATTTAATTAATGATAATCAATTAATGTGGTTAAGATGTAGTTGATGGAATTTTAGCTTAATCTTTTTTTAAAATGTTACTCAAATATAAAAGTTCTTGTTAAAATTCATGCTGTTTTCGTCCATTTAAGTGATTTAAAAAAAGCGGGACAAGAAAAATAGTAGATTTCCCGGGAATTCCGGGATGGGAAATCTCGGGTTGCAATCTCTAGGACTATTACATTCAAAAGAACAATAAACCTAAACACACCGCAGCTGAAGTGAAATCGAGGAAGTCATACAACACGCCTTATATGCCACAAATATTCCCAGATGTCCAGGCATGAATCATATTAAATCTTGTAGGATAATTAAGAAAAACAATTATAAAATCAAACAGAAAACAAAAAAATTGAATACTCTATGCCGAATCCTTTATAAGAAATAAATACGTCTTAAGATATAGCCTTCAAAATCTTAAATAACACCTAAAAGCAAAATAATTCGTTAAATTCTCATGTAATTATTCAAGCCTTTAACGAAGTACCAACTATATTCAGTTTTTATAAAATTTGGCTATTAAATATATTTTATTTATTTCGTTAAAGAACTAATTATTTTTTTTTGTTTCTTTATAGTTTATAAATAAACACATAAGATAGTATTAAATAAATGATTTTTTAAAATTTTTTTTTTTTTAAATTTATAAAATGTTTTATATTCATTGGGATACCAAGACTTATGGTGCACACTATATGTATATTTAAATTATTTATAGTTCCTAATAGTTCCTAATTATTTTTTTTTTTTTTTTCTTTTTTGCTTATTTTTTACAATATTGTTATTTTTCTCTTATGTAAGTTTAAATTAATAATGTACTGTTTTGTTTTGTTTTATAAAAAATTTAAATTATATTTATTAATAACATATACATATTTATGCATGTTTAATTAAACATAATAATTATGTATGTAAATATGCAAACAAATGCAATATCAATATTTGCTAACAAAACACATTAATTAAAAATGAAATTGAAAAAAGATTCGGCTGTGCCGAATCTTTGATACCCTTCACCATATTACCATCTTACCATCTTATCGAAATCATATTACCATATTACCGACAATTAATAAAATTTTCGCCTTAACGTATGCTTGCATATTTTCTAAATCTAAATTTTTTTCAAACTACGAAAATTTGAATATGAAAAAAAAAAATAATCATAACAGGCTTTGCTTTTAAAAAGAAACAACAACAATTCCATATATATTTATTTTTGTATGTACAAACTGACTGAATACACAAAGAACAACAACAATGTTATTCATTATATTACTGCTGTTGCTAACTAAACTACTTGTCTATACAAAAAACAAAAAACGTCACTAATAGTCATTACAATGCTTAATATACATGTTTGTGTATGTATTTATGTATATTCTTAACAAATATATTTTAGTTTTAAAAAATAAACAACAACAATTCCATATCTATTTATTTTTGTACAGACTGCATATACAAAGAACAACAACACTGTTATTCATCATATTACTGCTGTTGATTACTAAACTACTTGTCTATACAAAAAACAAAAAACGTCACTAATAGTCATTACAATGCTTAATATACATATTTGTTGGTGTATTTATATTCTTAACAGATTTGTTTTTGGGCCATAACTCTGTTGATTATGAACGAATTTGGTTTATTAAAAAAACCGAAATTTTATAAAAATATTTATGACTGATCTATATAAAAAAAATAAAAATCTATAGCTTGAACAAGGGCTTCAAAAATAAAAAATTCGTTTTCCCCGATATCTCAGTTATTACTGAACCGATTTATTTAATTTTTTCAGAACAAAAATTCAGAAAATAATTTCCGAGCCCCCTTTAAAAATTCGAAGTCCCTGGTATATGCAGAGGCTTCAGAAACTAAAAAACCGGTTCTAAAAACCGGTTTTTAAAGCATATCTCCACCATTTATAAACCGATCTTCCTGATTCAAAAAACTGAAATTTTATAAAAATATTTGTGACCGATCTGTATAAAAATAAAAATCTATAGCTTAAACCAAGGCTTCAAAAAATAAAAAATGCGTTTTGTCCGATATCTCAGTTATTACTGAACCGATTTATTTCATTTTTTCAGAACAAAAATTCAGAAAAAAATGTCCGAGAATTCTTTGTAAAAGCGAAGTCTGTAGTGTATACAGAGGCTTCAGAAACTGGAAAACCGGTTCAAAAAACCGGTTTTTTGAACATATCTCCGCATTGTATGAACCTATCTTGCTGAATTCCAATAGCAAAATTCTCGAAAGCATTTCCGATCGTTTGACATACATATTATATATGTCAGTTATCGGTGGGCTTCATAAACGCCATTTCAACCGACACACGGACGGACGGACGGACGGACATGGTCCAATCGTCATCGCTTCTTACAAGGATTCCGAAAATATAAACTTTTTTGCTCTCCGACGAAAATTGTGGAAATTACAAACGGAATGACAAACTTATATATACCCTTTACACCTGTGGTGAAGGGTATAATTAAAAAAAATCAATATTATTTGTACCATGCTTAACCCGTTGAGCTTCGCTATCACTATTAATGCAATAACTAATATTTATATTGTATGGGGACTACATCTTTCCCTCGGCCTATCTGCCCTATTTTATTCTCAACTACAAAATGTAATTTACTTTCGTTGCACATAAAAATATTAAATTTTTTTATAAAATATTGTGGTGGGTTTTCTTTTTTGATAAAAAATTTATAAACTATTAGAATAAAGAAAACTAAAAATGGAAATTAATACATTTTCCTATTTTTATTATCTCAATGTCTTTGAAAAAAGATTCCATGTAAAACCAAAACAATTAAGAATGATTTTTAATGCTTCGGGGGTAGAGTCAGCTACCTTAATTGCTAATTAGAGTGTCCCTCACTTATCCTAAAATGGAAATTTAGGGTGGCCTTTAAACTTGGATTTTTAAACTTTTTATGAATTTAACCCATTATTTATGTTAAAAGCTACAAAATCGATTTTTTTTTTTTTTTGTTGATATAGTTTTTTTTTCGGATATTGTTGGAATAATACACTGAGAAAAAAAATTGCCACAACAAAATTTTAAAGTAAAAAAATACTACTGCTAACATTTAACGCGGCACAAATTGGGCTGAATATTATGTCTTGTCATTCAACACAGTGTTAATGACTTAAAAATCTAAAATTCTGCGGTGCACAGTGGTCCCAAAACGGAATTTTTGGGAAATAATTCTGTAACTTTAGAACTGCTAGATGTATTTGAATGAAATTTCACATGGGTAATCCTGAGGTGTATGGCAATTGATTTGGAGGAGGACAGGTTCGTAGCAGGTCTGGAGGACGAGGGGTGGACTTCCAAAGTTGGTCACCTCGGGTATGAAATTTTTTAAAAAAATCGCCAAAATTTCATTTATAATTTGATTGAAAAAATTTTGCACACAGATAGTCCTTATAATTCTCTACAAAAAATACGCTTACATGTGTGAGTTGTCTCTTTTACTTTTAGAGATATTTGGACCAAAGTAAAATTTTGACCCATTTATGGACATGTTTTTTTTTAGTTTCTTTAATTTGGCGCAAGTTGTGTCCTAAAATTTTTCTAAGATATTCTCTGGATTCTGTACAAAATTCTGTGCAAGGATCATAGACCTATGTGGTTTAGATAAAAAGTTATATTATATTGAATTAGAAAATTTTTAAAAAAAAATTGTGATTTTTTGTGATTTTTTTCAAAAAGGTGGTAACATTTTTTCACTTTAAAATTCATTATTTTCCTCTATACCATACATTTTTTTCATGTTTCTAAAAGAATGCTTAATACAAATGCATGTAAAACAAATCCGAGGGCAGTTGGGGTAACAGTCTCCCCGCTAGCCCTATCAGAATTTCGTTAATTTTAATTTTTGTGTTTTTAGTTTTTTTTTTTTTTTTTGGAGCACAAAAATGTCAAAGCTAATATCAAAATAAAAATACCGTAGAAAGTTACCTCCATATGTAAAAACACATTAAAACTGCTGTGCACTTATATATGTACATATATTCCAACATTTTATCGTATTTGTTGCAGTTTATTAAAGAACAAAATTGTCTATCAAATAAAAAAATTTTAAGTCAATATCTTTATTGTGTAAAAAAATTAACGGTTAATGTATAATAAATTAATAAACAGACGGACGGAAGGACGGACATTATAACTCTTTAAAAAAAGTCTTAAAATTCCAAAAATATATTATTTTTTACTTTTTGATCAATATAAAAACTAAATCTAAATATTAAAGTATTGATATCACCTTTCCCTGAATTAAGTGCCATTTACGACCCATTTTACGCAAATGTATAGACGGACGGACATTGCCATTCTGCCAAAAAAAATATAATTGTAAAAATGAGTTTTTTTACTAACTAATAAATAGAAAAAAAGAACATGATCATCTAAAGTCGGATATCACCTTTTTCCTGAATTATGTGCCATTTTCGACCCATTTACCCCAAATGTATAGACGGACGGACATTACCATTCTGCCAAAAAACAAAAAAAAATCTTAAAATTTTAATAAATATTTTTTTTATCTAATAATTAATAAACAAAAATAAGACATGATCATTGAAATATTGATATTACACACAGAAAAAAGATTAGTTGGAAAACTGTTACAATTATGTAATTTTTATTAATATAATTAAAATTTCATTTTAATAATTATAAACTGTATACTTCAATCGATATTTTATAATTATATTTCTATTGGTATTATAGTTCCTGCTATTATTAAATCTGTTAATTTGACCAAATAAGATCTACAAATTCGGTAAGGAATAGTGAATTGAAAAGCTTTTATAATAAATAATAAGTTGTTGCAAGAGAAAATTTATTTGTAGTATCAGCTTTCTAATTTAAAAATATGTTTTCCTTTACAGCAGCCATTATTTAATTGTATAGAAATATAATTCGGAGCTCCTAACTGAAAAATTAAGTACCATGATCGAATTATTGGTGTTTTATTATTTTGACATTTTATATAAAAAATAATGAAACAGAGTTTAAAATACAATTAACGAACAAATAAATACCTCAAATAGAAATTTGCAAAACTTACACTAAGAGAAAAAATTCGATTCAAAATCAACAACGGTTGTGCTCACATTGGTAGCTTACGGTAACAGCTTTTTAATACCTTTCGTTAACAAATTTAATAGAAAACATATGTAATTTAACAATTTGATACCGAAATGGTTTCAACTTGGTGCCAATTAGGTATCGATTTTCAATAAGAATTGAACACGTAGTGTTTAATTTATACACATACGGTGTAGATTCACTATTGACACAGAATGGTATCGTTTTCAACACGTATGTGAATGATATTTCTCTGGGTGTAACACTAAAAAACGGATAAAGAACATGTTACGCTAAGGTAATGTTAATTCTTGATAATATCCTTGACTAGATGTAATAAAAGCTTCGTGTTATATTTCTAGATATTCACAATTCATTCCTAATATATATGCGCCTACAAGGAGAAAACTGATATGACTTTGGTGTTAAATGTGCTCTAATAATACTCGTACACCCAAATATGTAGGTATAGCTTAGTTTAAGTCATTGTGATATGTATAAGATATTTATATATTTACTGTTACAGATCCTGTTGTTTGAAATTTACATACAAATGAGTATATGCATCAGAATTAGAAATAAAAAATCTGTAGCTTAATAAAACAATTTATAGAAACCAACGCAGAAACAAAAGATCAGACGTTCTTGGGTGGAATGTCCAAGTATATGGTCCCATACGAGTTCATACAATCATTAAACAAACATGTGTTTTAAAGTTAACTTTTTATATATAATAAAACATATTAAGAAACATTTGTTTTATATTTGTTAGGCACGAAAATTCGGTTATAGCAACCATTATGGTATGTGAATTTAATTAATTTATTTTCCACAAATTCGGTTGTTATAAATAATGTTTTTCTTCGGCGTATCTGTAATATTATACTGGCAAACGAAATATTCTGCGATTGCAACCGATTCACACAATGGTTGTTGGAACCGACCGGATTCGATTGGCAAAAAATTCGGTTGCCACAACGAATCTCTTTTCTCTGTGTACATTTCCCTGAATTAATTGCCATTCTCGACCCCTTTTACCCCTTTGTGCAGCTATTGAAAGTCTCGAAAGTGGTATCAAAAAATTTGTAATTTTGAGCCTCTTATAAAAAAAAAGAAATTAAAAAAAAAACAAATGCAAACATTTTTGTCCATAAACCGCCATTTTAATTAAAACATTATGCGAATAATAAGTTCAATATTTTTATTGTAAAATATATTTTTTCCATAACAAGCTTAAAATTACGAATTTTTCGCGAAAAAAATAGATTTTTTTTTTTTTTTGACAAAATGTATCAAACTAGAGATTTTTAATCGCACATTTTGTATAAATTATTATATTTTTTTTTTATTATTATTTTTTTTTTAATAAACAAAAATCCATTTCCATTGTTTAAATATTAATGCACTTTTTGAAATATGTATACTACTTATACATATACAGTTGACTAGAGAACTAAAAAATTATTTATAAAAAAAATTAACACTTACTTTTAGGAACTGTTCCAAATTTGTTCCTTTTTTATATTTTTACGTTTATTTTGCTTAATAATATAAAATGCTATTTATCTTATTAAAATCACATTGAGATATTTATATTTAAAAAAAAATTGTTTATAATTAAATTTTTTGTTTTTGAATTTATTTTTATTTTATTTAATTTTATCTTTATAAATTTTCTTTATTTCCGTTCGTTGAAATTTTTAAATTTAATTTTTTTATTTATTATTTAACGTTTAAAAAAATTATCACGTTATTAATATTTTATAAATAAATTTAAATATATTGTTGTTTGCTTTTAAATACTTTTTTTAATACAACTACTTTCTTATATATATATATATATATATATATATATATATATATATATATATATATATATATATATATATATATATATATATATATATATATATATATATATATATATATATATATATATATATATATATATATATATATATATATATATATATATATATATATATATATATATATATATATATATATATATATATATATATATATATATTTGTTATATTAAATATTTTTAAAATATTTTTATTTCTTTTTAAAATTTCCCTTTACTAAATTCATTTACTTTTGCAATTAATTAATTTTTTTCTTTACAAATTTTTAAAATTTTTTCTGTCTTTAGTACTTTTCTTTAAAATTGGTTTATACTATTTTTTAATGTTAATTTATATTAACTTTAAATATATCGTTATTTTCTTCAAAATATTTTTTTAATACAACTATTTTCTTTAATATTTATTTTCTTTTTTTTAATATTAAAGATATATTTTAATATTTAATTAAAAAATATTTCTTATTTCTATTTAAAATTTCCTTTTTTTTAATTTTTTATTTATTATGTTCGTCTTTAGCACTTCTGTTTAAATTTTTATTATATTTTTTTTTTCTTTATTAAATATTAAAAAAATAAATTACCTTGTTTATTTTTCTTTAACAATTTCGAAAGTTTTGATATTTTAATTTCTTTTAATACTTTTATAATAAAAATATTTGCTTAATTATTTTTATTATTATTTTACTTTTTTAAAATTTTTTTATAAATTTGTTCTCTAAACTAACAATTTTTGTTTCATTTTATTTTTATCTTCAATTAATATAAATATAATTTTAAATTTTATTTATTTAATTATTTTTCTCGTAGTATTTATTTTCTTGTATCTTAAAAGTAACGAGATTTTTTTTTTATATATTTTCTTAAAATTATTATTTATAATTATTTATTTAACTTTTTTTCAAAAAAAAATTTTTTTTCAAACTTTTTCACAAAATTTTTATTTATTTTAAATAGTTGATCAAATATTTAATTTTTTATAAAATCTTTTATTTATATTTAAAATTTAAACACATTAAATTCTTTAAAAGAATTCACTTTAAATTTTTTCTTCTTGTTAAAATCTTTTATCTTTAGCTTTTCATCATTATTCAGACAACTTATCAATCATAAAAATCAAAAAAATTCTCAAAATTTCAATACAACAATAAAAATTAAAATAATAAAAAATTTACGTAAATCATTTCTTTCATTCTTGAAATGTAAATCATATTTAAATCATTTATTTATGACTTTTTAATTTTTATTTTATTTTTTTTCCTCCCACAAATGATTACTTTTTCCCGTTAATGCGCGTTTAAAAATTTGCAACTTGTTTGTTGCACGCACTATGAATGGCAACTGTTTGGCGCCCATTATTTGAAATACATTAGAGGACCAAGACTATAGATTTCATTACAAAACGTATGAGTAAAACGATAATAATGATTACGAAGATGATGAACATAATAATGACATTAACATATGGTTGTATGTATAAGAATTAGTGATGTCAGATTAAGGGAATTTTTCCCTTTTTTGAGGGAATTTTTAAAGAAAATTTAGGGCATAAGGCAAAGAGAAGGGAATTTAAATTCTTGTCAATATTAAGGAATTTTTAAGATAAAGTGAACTCTCGATAATGTGAACTAATTAAAGTCGGGGTAGTTCATATTTTCGAATTTGTTCACATTTTCGATTGTGATTTTTTTTATATATATTACTAAGTTATTATTTCTAAAAATCATTTCTGCAAGGAATGAAAATGCAAAGATTACTAAAAAAACTTTTTGTAATTTATTTGGAACATAAAAAGTTTTTAAAAATCCATTTTATAAAGAGTACATACGTAGTATGTACATAAAAAACAAACAAAATATTACGACAAAAAAATAAATAAAATTTACAATGAAAAAAGATAGGTACATACATATATAATTAAATATGGAAATAATCGGTTATTATTTTCTGTTTTTTCTTTTGTTCGACCAGCTTATTTACCGCCAATTCCCTGATTTTTTTCAATACTTTAATGACAGTTTGATCGACCATTTGAAATTCAGCCCATTGGACAGCTTTGTTAAATATTTCGACAGCTTCTTTGGCTTTAATGTTGGTTTCAGGCGCTTCAATAAAACAGTCGTCATCATCGTCGGACTCTTCAATTAAATCATTTTCATCAAATGGCGTGACGTCCTCACAAGGATTATTGATCCAATCTCTACTGTTTACAGCAGTAAATACTTCCTGAGGGCACAATGTCTGTAGAAGATCTGCTGCTGCAGATTTTCTAAAGATCTAACCTCTGATTGCCACTTTTCTTTTAAAACGCTCAAAGGAACATTAAATTCAGGATCGTCTTCATCATTTACCGTATTCAAAATATTTTTCCAACAGTTAGATAAAGTTTCTTTACCAACTCGGTTCTAGGATGCCTCTAGAATAGAAACTCCTTCTTTAACTGTGATTTTTTACATCGATTCAAGCAAATCCCCCTCTTTGCAATAATTGCTGCCAGAAGACTGTTCCTATAATGAAGTTTGGTGATTCTAATTGCATTTTGATCCATTGGCTGGATCAGAGCCGTTACATTTGGAGACATGAACATAGCTTCTATGGAACCATCCTCGGATTTAAGGTCGGATTCTGGTGGATGGGTTGGGACATTATCTATTAGAAGTAAAGCTTTTACTGGTAATCCTTTCTTCGTTAAAAAATCTGTCACCTTAATGAAAAATAAAACAGTAAGAATCCCAATTGAACTATTTTTACATGTTTACTTACCTCTGGCACAAAACAGTTGTGAAACCATTCTTTAAAAATGGAAGAAGTCATCCAAGCAGACTTTGAATTTCTGTAGTTTACGGGACAGATAAAATTTTTAAAACTGCGAGGATTTTTCGATTTTCCTATTACTAAAAGTTTTATTTTATGAGATACTGACGCATTTGCACAGCATAAAAATGTTATCCTTTGCTTTTCCATTTTTGCACCTGGAGCGCTTTTCTCCAAAGACGTTACATATGTCTTTTGTGGGAGAAGTTTCCAATATAGACCAGACTCATCGGCATTATACAACTGATCATTGGATAAACCCAAATCTTCTATCTTTGCTTTCAATTTAATTTTAAAAGGATTTACGAACTGAGATTGCGCAGAAAGTTTTTCACCGCTTATCTGAAGGAGCCGAATTCCGTATCTCTTTTTAAATTTTTGTAGCCACTAGGGTGATCGACGCGGTTTTCCAACCGGTTTTAAAACCGGTTTTTTCACTCAATGTGCTGTCGGTTTTTTCAAAATGTTCATTTTTCGAATGTCGAATAGACCGGTTTTTTTAAACACAAAAAACCGGTTTTAGAAATAGCATTTTATTTCAGAAAACATGTACTAAATAGTGATAGTGATATTTGAAAATTTAGGAATAATTTTTTAAATATTAATAAAGACTGATTTCTTATGTTTTTAAAATATAGTTTAAGTCTAAATTGGAATTTATTCTGTAATATTAAACAAATAAATAATTAATAATTATCCTGTATGACCCAATTTAATTTTTTGATCCAATATTTCCATTATTTTTTAAAGGTGTTGTGTTAAAAAAGTTTCACCTGCAGAATCGTTTCAATTGAGACAGGCTTCCATATTAAGCCATGGTTTCTGTTAATGTTAACTAAAAATTAGATGATTTTTTCTACAATTTTGAAACATAATTATCTTCTAGTCATCTAGATATATAATTTGCTTAGCATTTTTTCTCTTTCCAGAGCTTTCTGAAGCTACCAAATGACGTAGAAAATTAAAATTTAGCTTAATTATAAAACTTTTTGTCCAACAAATCCTAATGGAGCCATATTTTGAAATTTTTATCAGGGAGCGGATATAAGATGATTTATGTGTCTTTTTCTAAGAATTTTTTCTCTTTCCAGAGCTTTCTAAAGGTCCCAGAAGACATAGAAAATTAAAATTCAGCTTAATTAGCGAAAATACGTGGATCTATATATATGGATTTAATTATATCTTTCCTAAGCAATGTTTCCTTTCCAGAGCTTTCTGAAGCTCCCAGACGACGTAAGAAACTAAAAATCGGCATACTTATAAAACTATTCGTTCAACAAATTCTAACAGTGCTAGATGTTTCTACCAGGGACCAAAAAGTCTGTTTTGGTATTAAGAACTTTTGAGTTGCTATTCTTATTGTTTGCTCTCCAAATCCTATAAAAAACTGATTCTGTATTTCGGCCAGGGAGCGCATTTACGACGATTTTTTTATTTTAAAATGTTTACGAATTTAAAACTTTAATCAATATAATTACAATAAATTTGAACGGCTTCAAATAATTGACTTCGATTAGGGAGAGGAAGGTGTCTAAGTGTTGTTCATATTTTTTTCTTTTAATTTTTGGATTTGTTTGTGCATATTTTCATTATTATATTATTTTTTCTGACATTGTAAAGCTTTCACGCTTGTATTTAATAAATTTTAACTTAATTATAAGAATTGATTTTTTTAAAGAAATGTAGTCTTTTGATATAAATATTAACTTCTGCAAAAAACCGGTTAACCGGTTTTTTCTGAATTTCAAAAAGTGCAACCGGTTTTTTTAAAATACCAACTATTCGAACTATTCGAAAACCGGTTTCTCAAAAAAGTCGAATAATCGATCACCCTAGTAGCCACCCATCGCTAGCATTGAAGTCATTTCCGTTTTCACTTATGTTTTTGTGAATTTGTTTGGCTTTCTCTTTCAACATCAACCCACTTACATGGAGGTTTTAATTCCGCATGCAAATAAACCACTTATAGAGCGATTTTTCCATTTTTGGAAGCTCTGAAGATCGTAATGTTTTGCGTTTTCCGGGTCCATAAAACGTATTGTTCACACATTTTAAAATATTGTCTTTTTTATTTTTTATTGAACATATCGTTGATTTTGCAACTTTATACTTTTTACTTAACACTGTAACACTCGATCCTTTTTTTAAATATTCCAAAATTTCGCATTTTTCATTTAAGGATAAAAACTTTCGACTGTTTTTAGACATTACTAATTTTAAAAATAAATTCACGAACCTACCGCAACAAGTTACATAAAGCGACTAGCATTAAATACCTTTAAAATAATGGCATACTATGGTATTTATTAATTCGGGGATTCCCAACATTAAAAATAAATGCTTCTACAAATTAAAAAATCCCCAAAAATTAAAAAAAAAAATTGTTCACTATTTAGAGCCATTAAACTTTGTTCACTATTTAGAGCGCCCATATAAAAAACTGAGTGTTCACATTAGTGGATAGTTCATTATATTGGATGTTCACATTACCGCGAGTTCACTGTATTTAAATTTTAACTAAAAGAAAAACCATAAAAATAAGAATAAAAAAGAAATTGCTATATTTTCATACATATTTAGTGATTAATTGACAAAAATATTGCCCGATTAATTTGATTCTTAGACGATACCTTTAAAATAAAAATATATTTTATTTTTATTATTTATTTATTCTTTATTAAATATAACGATTTTTTTAAAAATAGAGAAAAATTTAATTTTTTTACAAAAGGGAGGGAATTTTATTAAATTTTATCTGGCATCACTAATAGAAACATGTAAATAGTAAAATGTAAACAAAACAAAAATATAAATAGAGAGGAAAATATATAACGGTAAATGGAAACTGTAACTACTGAGTAGAAAAATGCCGGCAAATTTAGTGCGCAGGTTTATAAAACAGAATTCATTCATAAAAATTGGAGGATAAAAAATGAGAGAGTTGAATAATTTATGAAATAAAATTTATTAAAGAGTTATTTTTATAGAATTTAAAATTTGTTTAAAATTTCGCTTAGTTTTAGCTTCTTTTAAGGGAGCTTATTATTTATTATTATTATTTTTTTTGTTAATTACCGAGGGTTTGTCCAATTTAGATAAATAAATCTCGTATAGATGTCGAACGAAATTATCTTAAGTTATTATCTTGAGTTATCTTAACATTATTTTTTTAAAAGCTCAATAGTTTTGCAATTATTTGGAAATTGGTGGCTAAAACCATATGTTTTCCATGCAATTAATATAAATTAGGGTAGAAAATTCGACATAGGGCAACTGTGTTGCGTGTTAATAATTTGTTTTCTATTTCTCTGTCACAGATCTTTCATCTATCAAATTTTAATATTTTCTGTGATAACTTTCATATTTTTTCGAATTGATCAGATTTTATCTATATTATAAACATAACAGCAATGAACAAGAATTGACAACATATGCGTTAATAAATTCCTTTAAAGTGTGAAAAAATTATAACTTGTACGCAATACTCCTCCTGGGGTACATACGCCAAACTGCTGGTAGGCCGATTTAACTTATCCTCTAGGAACGCCGCACAGTGGTTCCAAAAGGTTTTTTTTGGAAATAATTCTGTAACTTTTGAACTGTTGGAGATATCTCAATAAAATTTCAAATAGTCAAAGATTAGGTGTTTTCAAGATTTCACACATATGCGTACAAATGTATGAAAAATAGCTTAATTTGGCTAGAGGAGGCCAAGTTTCTGTTGGGTTTTAAGCAAAAGTATAAACTTTTTACAAAAGTATTTAGTATCTAAGAAAAGGTTAGAATATGAAGATTGATAATTTATAAACAAAAAGTTAGGGGAATATAATTTGATCGTAGAATTTCTCTAAGAACTTAAAATTTATCATTTTTATGGTTTTTTTAAAAACAAGTTAATATTTAAACTTTAATAAAATTTAAACGAAAAGTGATATTTTATTGAAATTTCAGTATAATATATAGAAACTTGTTTTAAAATCATGAAATTAAAAAAACTACCACTTTTTTATATGAAAATACCCAAAATTCCAATCAGTATAAAACATGTTTAAAAAATTTACTTTTTTTATTGAAATGGTCACCCCTAAGTTATAAGAAGCATTCGTCAAGAAATACTTTATGGGTGTTTACCTTACGTATGGAGCTATATAATTAAAAAAATTTTAAATCGATCCCATCTTTGCATTTTGAAAAATTTACAAAAGAACTTAAAAGGATTTCTCAAAATTGACAAAGTTTTGATAGGGCTTGTGGGTAAACCTTTGCCTTAAGCTCCTTCGAATTTACTTTACACACATTTGCTTTAAGATTTCTTTTGAAAAAAAAAAACAAATTTTATCAGTAAATAAATATTGCCACCTTTTTGAAAAAAAAAAAAAGTTTCAACTTCAGATTAATAGAGTTTTTTAACGAATTCATATATTTTTATGATTCTTGCAGCAATATTATTTGGAATTTTGTAGGGAATCTGGCTAATAATTTAAAAAAATGTAGGGCAATATTAAGATCGTCAAGTTAAAAAAAATGAGGTAAAAAGTTATTTAACTGAAAGAAATAACCTACTTACGTAAGCGTATATTTGGAGAGATTTTCAGGAACTATCTGTAAATTAAAATTTATTTTTTTTTTCATGTCATAAATTTAATTCAAAGTAAAATAATTTAGCGATTCTCTCATACATAGATTTTGGGGTCGCCATTATTAATTTAATTTTTATTTATTTTAATTAAAATTCATTTAAATATATTAATTTTTGTTTATTTTTTTCAAATGCTGTATTAAAATAAAGTAAAAAACCATTATATATAGGAAAACGATTCTGCCCCCATCACTTGGACAATCTACCTCATTGAGAGGGAGGGGTAGTTTCGACATTTTTGGTCACTTCACAAATTCATAATAAAAATTAACTTAACATGGAGATAACACACATGATTTGCCTCTTAACTTTTTTAATTTTAATATTTTTTTTTTTTTTTTTTAAATATATCAGTTATTATTTTTAATGACATCCATGATGATTTGTTGTGAGTTTGAGCAAAATGAGTGACGAAAAAGAAGTACATGGTAAAATTATTAAAAATTTTCCAAAAAAAATTAAAATTGGTCTTACCAAAAATTGGCCAATGAATTAAAGATCTGCCGTCAAACTGTTTCCAATGTTATTAAACAGTATCAGAAGAATTTTCCCATAAATAAAAAACCTGGTTCGGAAAGAAAACAAGGTCCACATGATATTGGGAAGTCCAAGATAATGTAAGGCTCCAAACACATCTGGTAGAAAAGCAGCTCGATTAGCTCAATGTTCTGACTATTTGGTGCGAAAAGTTAAAGCCAGTGCAAATTTGAAAACATACAAAGTTCAAAAAGTTCCAGACAGGTATATAAATACTAGGGTGATCGACGCGGTTTTCCAACCGGTTTTAAAACCGGTTTTTTCAGTCAATGTGCTGTCGGTTTTTTCAAAATGTTCATTTTTCGAATGTCGAATAGACCGATTTTTTTTAACACAAAAAACCGGTTTTAAAAATAGCATTTTATTTCAGAAAACATGTACTAAATAGTGATAGTGATATTTAAAAATTTAGGAATAATTTTTTAAATATTCATAAAGACTGATTTCTTATGTTTTTAAAATATAATTTAAGTCCAAATTGGAATTTATTCCGTAATATTAAACAAATAAATAGTTAATAATTATCCTGTATGACCCAATTTAATTTTTTTGATCCAATATTTCCTTTATTTTTTAAAGGTGTTGTTGTTAAAAAAGTTTCACCTGCAGAATCGTTTCAATTGAGACAGGCTTCCATATTAAGCCATGGTTTCTGTTTATGCTAACTAAAATTTAGATGATTTTTTTCTACAATTTTGTAACATAATTATCTTCTAGTCATCTAGATATATAATTTGCTTAGCATTTTTTCTCTTTCCAGAGCTTTCTGAAGCTACCGAACGACGTAGAAAATTAAAATTTGGCTTAATTATAAAACTTTTTGTCCAACAAATCCTAATGGAGCCATATTTTGAAATTTGTATCAGGGAGCGGATATAAGAGGATTTATGTGTCTTTTTCTAAGAATTTTTTTCTCTTACCAGAGCTTTCTAAAGCTCCCAGAAGACATAGAAAATTAAAATTCAGCTTAATTATAACCCTATTCGTCCTACAAATCCTAACGGAGCCAGATTCTCAAATCTCTATCAGGGAGCGAAAATACGTGGATCTATATATATGGATTTAAATATATCTTTCCTAAGCAATGTTTCTTTCCAGAGCTTTCTGAAGCTCCCAGACGACGTAAGAAACTAATGAAATTGAAAAAAGATTCGGCTGTGCCGAATCTTTGATACCCTTCACCATATTACCATCTTACTATCTTATCGACATCATATTACCATATTACCGACAAATAATAAAATTTTCGCCTTAACGTATGCTTTCATATTTTCACATATTTAAATCTAAATTTTTTTCAAACTACGAAAATTTGAATATGAAAAAAAAAAAAAAAAAAATCATAGCAGGCTTTGCTTTTAAAAAATAAACAACAACAATTCCATATTTATTTATTTTTTTATGTGTGTATATACAAACTGACTGCATATACAAAGAACAACAACAACACTGTTATTCATTATATTACTTCTGTTGCTAACTAAACTACTTGTCTTATAGGCAAAAACGTCACTAATAGTCATTACAATGCTTAATATACATGTTTGTGTATGTATTTATGTATATTCTTAACAGATATGTTTTAGTTTTAAAAAATAAACAACAACAATTCCATATCTATTTATTTTTGTACAGACTGCATATACAAAGAACAATAACAACACTGTTATTCATTATATGACTGCTGTTTCTAACTAAACTACATACTTGTCTATACAAAAAACAAAAAACGTCACTAATAGTCATTACAATGCTTAATATACATGATTGTGTATGTATTTATATTCTTAACAGATTTGTTTTTGGTCCATAACTCTGTTGATTCTGAACGAATTTGGTTTATTAAAAAAACGAAATTTTATAAAAACATTTATGACTGATCTATATAAAAATAAAAATCTGTAGCTTGAACAAGGGCTTCAAAAATAAAAAAATCGTTTTCCCCGATATCTCAGTTATTACTGAACCGATTTATTTCATTTTTTCAGAACAAAAAGTCAGAAAATAATTTCCGAGCCCCCTTTAAAAATTCGAAGTCCCTGGTATATGCAGAGGCTTCAGAAACTGAAAAACCGGTTCCAAAAACCGGTTTTTAAAGCATATCTCCGCCCTTTACAAACCGATCCTGCTGATTCAAAAAACCGAAATTTTATAAAAATATTTGTGACCGATCTGTATAAAAATAAAAATCTATAGCTTAAACCAGGGCTTCAAAAAATAAAAAATGCGTTTTGTCCGATATCTCAGTTATTATTGAACCGATTTATTTCATTTTTTCAGAACAAAAATTCAGAAAAAAATGTCCGAGACTTCTTTGTAAAAACGAAGTCCCTGGTATATACAGAGGCTTCAGAAACTGGAAAACCGGTTCTAAAAACCGGTTTTTTTAACATATCTCCGCATTGTATGAACCGATCTTGCTGAATTCCAATAGCAAAATTTTCGAAAGCATTTCCGATCGTTTGATATATATATTATATATGTCAGTTATCGGTGGGCTTCATAAACGCCATTTCAACCGACACACGGACGGACGGACGGACATGGTCCTATCGTCATCATTTCTTACAAGGATCCCGAAAATGTCAACTTTTTTGCTCTCCGACGAAAATTGTGGGAATTACAAACGGAATGACAAACTTATATATACCCTTTACACCTTTGGTGAAGGGTATAAAAATCGGCATACTTTTAAAACTATTCGTTCAACAAATTAAATATTAAAATTTTTAGTCAATTATAGGATACGTTGTGAAGTGAAGTCTTCCCTAGTTTTTTTTCAATTTTCTATTCAATAAATCACTGTGAAACAAATTAAGAAAATTTTCTTAAAATATTATAATTTATTATATTTTAACTAACTAAGTTTATATAGAAATACAAATCTTTAAATACATTAAAAATCACTTTAAATTTTATTTTATTTTTTTCATTAATTTTAAATTGGACCAGTAGATTATTTTGTAGGCACATTTATCTGTTTTGACAATGACTTCAAGCGACTTCATTGTTATTTTATAGAAAACAAAAAAATGGTTTATAATATTTTTAGATTAAGAACTTTTCAATTTGCTACCAGCAAGTTACACATTTTTCACTTTTATTTTTTTAACTCTCTTCTGATTGCAATTGATAACATAATTTCCCTTTTATTTAAATGTTATTAGAAATATTTAAATTTCTATTTATATATTTTCTGCTTTATTTCCACTTATTTAAATTTATTTTTATGTTAAATAAAAGCAAAAGGTCCATAAAGCCTGTATAAAATATAAGCAAAAATAATAAAGTGAAAATATAAGTAAAACAGTAACAACAACAAGCAAAAGTCATCATGTTCTTTTTCTTAACATTTAACTAAGACACCCATAAATAATTACCCTCATCAATAAAAACCGGAAATCCTTCTTTATCACTACAAAACATAACCTCAAATAATACCCCCAAACCCCAATCTCCCCTCCCACAACATTATTTTCGAATTGATGTTGAACAAAACACCAGTATTAAACATAATTCACTCATAGCATCCCATACCCTTATAGCACTTTTGGTTAATGTCTATAAGGAAATACATACATAGAGTTTTGTAATTGTAATGGTGTTAATAAAACTGATATCAGCATCATCTTTAGCTGCATGTGATATACATTTTAATGCGAATACAGCTTGTTATTGTTATTATTATTGCTGTTGATGTTGTTGTTATTGTTGTTACTGTAACAGTGTCAAAATGTTACAAATTTAAAATTAAATTGTTTTAATTTTTTTGCTTTTATATTATTTGATTTAATACCAATCGTTTTAAGAATGTTAAGGGGAGAATATAGGGGGAAAAGACACTTAAAGAACAATATTTGTACTCCATTTTGTTCTTCTTATACTCTTCGAGCATGTAAATACATATTGATTTAATTTCTCTTACACATGAAAATTAAAGTTTATTGTATTTTATTTTTCTTATATTTAGATTCTTGGATTTTATTTATAACTCCACAAAGCTTTTACAACAATTTATTCGATAATGTTATGCATATATACTATAAATAGAACATGTCATTTATGCCAAGCAAACATTTTCTAATAAGAAAGTTACTATACAGTTTTTATACCCACCATCAAAAATATGGGGGGTATATTGATTTTGTCATTCCGTGTGTAACATGTCGAAGGAATCATCTAAGACCCCACAAAGTATATATATTCTGGGTCCTGGTTAGATTCTGAGTCGATCTAGCTATGTCCGTCCGTCTGTCTGTCTGTTGAAAGCAGGATAGGGCTCGAACGGGACAACATAGGGGGACGAAATTTGGCACAAATATTTGTCTTATATAAGGTTTGTTTGGGATTGAAAATGGGCAAATCGGTTAATAAACAAAAAAGTTATGGGCTAAAAACTAGAAACACAGGGTGTCCGTTTCATAATTTTCTGCTGATATCTCTTAAACAAAAGCATGTACGACAACATAGTTTGGGGGTCGATATAAACTCGGAAACCAAAAATGGGCGTGGTCCGCCCACTTTACCCCCCACCTCCCATATAAGGTGAAATTGTGTTCAAATAATTCAAGGACCCAATGTAATCTCGGAAACCTCCCTGCCGCCCACCTCCCATATAAGGTAAAATTTTAAAAAGTTGATGGTGGGTATATAGATTCGGCCGAGCTGTATATAACATTCGCGCTTGTTTCTATATAAGAAATACTTGGTAACAAATTAAAAATTCGATACAAAGTTTAATAAAATTCCATTTAATTAAAAATTAAAAAGAAAAACAAAATTTTTCGAATAAAATTTCAAACTGTTACCTAATAATCAATAAAATGCTACAAACATTTTAAAAGAGACAAACCAATAAAGATAATTTTACGAATAAAATTTTATTCGCTTTTAAAATTTTTGATTATTTATATAAAAATAAAAATTAATATTTTTAAAAAATTTGGTTTAAAAATTTTTTACAAGAAAAATAATTTAATTTCTTTAAAAAAACGTTTTAACGAATAACATTTTATTGCTTTAAAATTTATTGATTTAAATATTTTTGAAAATCAATTTCCAAAGGAATTTAGTTTCAAAAAGCATAAATAATTTAATCTAAAAAAAAATATTATTAAGTAAAATAAAATTCGGTTAAGTAAAAATCGATTAAAAACTTACCTGCATTACATTATAATCGAATAAAGTTTAGTAATTTTACTTAAAATGTATGTTATACAAAATTTAGTGCAAAGAAAAAAATATTTTATGAAAAAAAGTAAAGATTTAAAATGTTTAACAAATATGTATACGAATAGAAAATAATAATGTTACGAATAAAAATTTTATTCGGTTTTAAAATTATTAGTTAATTTTGTAAAAACATAATATTTAATTAAATTTCTTTAAAAAAGAACTGTGCGAATTAACTATTATTCGATTAAAATTTTAATATAAATATTTTTTTTAATAATTAATTTCCACACGAATTTAGTTTCAAATTTATTGTAAAAAATTAATAGGATAAAATTATATTCGGTTACGTAATAATGGATTAAGTTTTATTAAAAAAGAATAAAACTTACAACTTTATACAAAATTTTGTGAGAATAAAAAAATATTTTATAACAAAAAAAGTAACTCGTATTTAAAATTAAAAAAAAAAAAAAACGAAATATTTTACGAATAAAAATTTTATTCGGTTTTAAAATTATCTGTTAATTATGTAAAAAGAAAAAAAAAATATTTTATATAAATTTCTTTAAAAAGTGTGCGAATAAAATTTTATTCGATTAAAAAAAAAAAAAAACTAATCATTCGTTTTTTATACAAATAAAAAACATAATATTAAGAAAACAATTTTATTCGGTTTTAAAATTATTGGTTATTTATGTAAAAAGAAAAACATGATATTTTAAGTTTCTTAAAAAAAAGTGTTACGTAATAATCGGTTAAAAATTTTATTCGGTTATATAATTATCGAATAAAAATGAGAAATTTTACTTAAAAAGAATTTAACATACAATTTTATACAAAATTTGGTACGAAAAAAAATATTTTATAAAAAAAATTAAACAAATAAAAAAAACATATCACGAATAAAATTTTTTTACGAATAAAATATTCGATTAAAAATTATTAATATAATTTTTTTTTTTTTTAAATCATTTTCCAAAATAATTTAGTTTCAAAAGCATAAATAAAATATAAAAAAAGTAAATAAAATTTAATTATATGAAATTGTTTGTATTCGGTTATGTAATAATCGATTAAAATAAAAACTCGTTTGCATAATCATCCAATAAATATTGGTAATTTTAGAAACAAAATTTGGTAGAAATAAAAAAAAAATCTTTTATAAAAAAAAAAAAATAATAATAATAGGTTTTAAAATTTATTAATTTTTTAGATAAAAGAATTAGAAATATTTTAAAATCAAATAAAAAAAATTACAAATTTCCTGAAAAAGAAATAAAAATATTATTTTATTTTATTTTATAATATATTTTTTGTTTTTTTTCGGGGCTAAAATAATCGGATAATTATACAACAAACATTTTTCATACATTTATTTAAAAAAAATTCAAAATTGTTAAATTATCTACATTCCAAATTTTATTCGATTGCATAATATTCATATAAATATTACTGAAAGGAAGAATTTTTCACAAAATTTAGTTTAAAAGTTATAAAAAGGAAATAATTTTGTGAATTTCTTTAATAAAAATTTTGCAAATAAAATTTTATTCGATTAAAAATTATTCAAAAAATATTTCGAAAGTAATTATTAAATAAGAATTTATTTGAAAAAAAAAAAAAAAAAAAAATATTCAAATAAGTCTTTTTATGTTTTTTTTAATAAAAACTTTATGAATAAGATGTTATTCGTTATATTAAAATTTTCTACTAATCAATTTTTGTTTAATTTAAATTTAGTTACATGAAATGATATTCAGTTAAAATAATAAATATTTAATAAAAAATTTATTCATTTATATTATTCGCTTAAAAGATATTCGAATAAAATAACCGAATAAACCTTAATTTGTTTATAAAACTGTGCTAATAAAATTTAATTATTTAAATTTTAAAACTGTTTAACTCATCCTTCGTTTTTCATATAAAATCTTTAATTAATAAATTTTTATTCGCTTTAAATATATTCAAATAAAATGTTATTTAATTTAAATTTCGGAAAATTAAATATATTTCATAAAAATTTATTAATTTTCAAAATATTAGTAAAAATAGAATTTATTAGAATATGTAAATAAACATTTTTGCTTTACATTATATCAATTTACTAAAAAAGAAATCCTACATTTTTTTGCAAATACATATATATGTATGTATGTTAATTTTATTTGTGTAAATAATATTTGAATAAATTACTTTTTTTATACTACTTTTAAATCAGAAAGATTTGAGTAACAAAAAATTATTTATGCGAATAAAATATGTATTTTAAAACAAAATATTAACATGAATTTATTTAATAAACAATACTCAAACGATTTTTATTTAAACCCCCTTTAAAATTTTTACAAACACCCTAATGTATGCTATACTTAGTATATTTTTTTTTAGTCACTTGTTTTCCACCCCTTACTCTTGCAACTCTATTGGTATGCAATCTTATACACATACAATAAATTGTTGTACAACATTTAATTAAATATTTTGTATTAAAATCGAAATGTTTGAGTGTAAAAATACAAACTATTATTTTATTTTTATATAAACATCCTGCTGCGTTGAAATGTATTTCTAAATATTTTTATTGCAAAAAAGAATATAAAAAATTATATGATTATGAACATTCCACCATATGGTAATTATGTATTGAATATTTGCGTTACAAGGAAGATATGCAATTACATTTGTTAAAGAATATTATATAGAAAAATAATTTAAATCATATTAATACATTTATACAAATAAAACGAACATAAAAACGATTTTGAATAGAAAACTAGGCATTAGCAAAAAAAAGACAATTTTATTACAATAAAGTACTTTTAAAAACGTTGGAAATATCAGAAAAAAAATCACACTGAACTGATGTGTTTCTGATTGAATATTAAACAATTTTAATTGTATTTTTCTAAAACTATAAGATATTTTGATTAATATAGGAGTTTTAGAAGAGGACCTAATCTTTCAAAAACTTATATTGTAATCACCCTGTGATAACACGATATAAGCTACAGGGTGTCAAAGTTGACTAATATTTCTATAGAATGCTTGGTAAAAAAAAAGTAAATTTACTTATCTAAGTTATCTTTTATAGTTAAAAAGATTTTTACACTTGAATATTGATCGTTTGCCTAGTGCTTATTTCTTTTTCCGGGAATAAGACCTGGAATATATGAGGGAAATATTTTTTTTTTTAATATTCTATAATTTGCAAGTTATTATGAAATAATATGCAATTTTGGATTATCTCAATTCGTCTGAAAAATGCTTTAGTATTAGTATGACAAATTGCCATTAAAAAAAAAAAATATATATATAGTACTTTTCTTTCACTTTTTTCTCAAAGTTTTTATTAAAAGAAACGGTTTCATAAATAGTTAATAACAAAATTTTAAATTGATTTAGGTTTGCACCCTACACCCAGCATTTTTCGAAAATGAAGAATTTTAGAAAAAAAATCATTTTTATCGATTAATAAAAAATTCACGCGATTTTTATTAAACTTGGCCTACTATAGCGCCCAATGTGTTTAAGTTACACAATTCAATACAGAATATTCTGAAAGACTAACTCCTCCTCTACCTATGGTCCATGTTTTATCAAACCCGGTAGAAAAGTTATCAATTTATTATCATTTAATTTACAAAAGGTCCCACTGTGTGTAATATTTTTTTTCACATCAGCGCCATCTTTATGTCATTTAGCAATAAAAATAAATTAAATAAATAAATAAATAAATAAATAAATAAATAAATAAATAAATAAATAAATAAATAAAAAATTAGCATAATTCATAATACAATTTTTATTTTAAAAGTTATAGAGAGCATAGCATAGTTTGAATTGCTTGGTAGAATTCAGAGATGATCAAATATGAAAAATTGGCTCATGTTTGTAAAAGTTACAAGTTGCTAAATGCTTTTCATTCAGGAGGCGGTTAAATTAAGCCCATTGTAGCGCCCACCGCACTTAAGTTATTTACTCCAACATACAATATTCAAAAAGCCTAACTTCTCTATCGATGTTTCAAATTTCATTAAAATTGGTCCAGCCATTTAAAAGAACCAGATTTATTATCATTTATTTTGCAAAAACCCCACCGTATACTCATATTTTTACAGCATCGCCATCTTTACGTCATTTAGCAACAACCACGATTGCCTAAACAAACTAAACACAACTTGAGTATTAAATTTAACGTACAGATGTCGCTTTGTGCATTAAATATAAAATGTCAACTGTCAAATTTAGACGTTTTGATAACATCCGTTTTTCCGTCTTTTTCGGCTTGAAAACGGTCTCTTCAAAAAGGGCAAAATGGTATGTGTGCGAAAAAAATCGAAAATTTTACAAAACATCCTAAAACAAATGTTAAAATCCCAAGCAAATATGAATGCCCATAGTGCTAATTATGTGATAATGAAAAAATTTCGCGAAAAAAGTAAATGCTAAAAGGAAAAGATGATATCTAAAAAATTGCTTTAAGTTAAAAAATTTGTTGATGCTTAATATTTGTTTTATCAGAGATGACGCTAAGTTTAAGTATGAATTTTATGATAACTAATTTATTTGTTATTTTTGTATTTTTTTAGTCGCTCGTTATCCCAGAAAAGTTCCAACACATTCTCCGTATCATGAATACCAACATTGACGGTAAACGCAAAGTTGGTATTGCTATGACCGCCATTAAGGGTGTAGGTCGCCGCTACTCCAACATTGTCTTGAAGAAGGCCGACATTGATTTGACCAAGCGTGCTGGTGAATGTACCGAAGAGGAGGTTAGTAATTTTGTTAACAATTTACTTATTTTGGTGATAAACAACTAATTGGTTTTTGTTTATTTTTTTTTGTAGGTAGAGAAGATTGTCACCATCATCTCCAACCCCTTGCACTACAAGGTACCCAACTGGTTCTTGAACAGACAAAAGGATATCATTGATGGCAAATACAATCAATTGACTTCCTCCAATTTGGATTCCAAATTGCGTGACGATTTGGAACGTTTGAAGAAGATCCGCTCTCACCGTGGTCTTCGTCACTACTGGGGTCTCCGTGTACGTGGTCAACACACCAAGACTACCGGTCGTCGTGGTCGCACTGTCGGTGTATCCAAGAAGAAGTAAATTTTCGCCTTTTTCTTTGCACTGTGTTATGCCAAGCTGCAGTTTTATTATAAATTATTTTTTATATATATGTATAAAACAACGTTCCATTTTTCCATCTCAAATGGTTTGGAATTCAATTTGTGTTTGAATTCGTGTGTATTAGAAAAGAAACAAAAAAGTGACATTTAATTTTGTAAATTTAAAGAACAACAAAAAAATGAATTAAATGGTAATTTTTAAACGAAGTTGAAGTTGTGATTTATTAAAAAAAATGAAGAAACGAAAAAAGTGGACAACGGACATTATAGAAATCGTAATGCAACTTGATATGATGCTTTTAAGAATAAAATCATTTTGTAAGTAATTTTGTTTTAGTTTAAATGTAATAATTTTCGAAATATGGTCTCTATCTGTTTTTGAAATAAAACGTAGATAGCAATAACAGTAGGCAGTGCTTGCAATCCTAATTTAATTCTAAAAGTTATTTTAACAATTTATTTAAAAAAATTGTAATTGTTCAGTAGGTTTGAATGAAAAAATACTGATGCACTAAAATTAGCTTTATAGTTCAGGCGCTAATAATATACTTTGAAGCTGACCACAAGTATTTTATGGATGAGTTTTTACAGAATGATTCACAAAGTAAAGCTGGGTATAAAAGTATGTATTTCTACAAATTAAATATTTTTACTGTTAGATATTAGTCTTTGCTCAGTGCAATCGACATTCGATTACCGGCTTTTTTTTTATCTTAGTGCTTATGATCAGAAAATATTTGACAAACGATTTAACATCAAAGATTTTTACATCATAAACTCGAATTTCCAAAAAAAAATCAATCTGTTCCAATGTCATTTGCCACTAAAAAGCAATTTTTAGCAAACGAAATAATATTTTAAATAATTAAATTTTTTGTTTTTATAATTTCAAATTAATGTTTTTAAACCCTAAATCACCATAGGAGGTTGGGGTATTATGCGTTTGTGCTGATGTTTGTAACGCATAGGAAAAACCATCAGAACACCACCCTCAAGTATACCGTTCGTCTCAGAATACCTTCCTGAGTCGATTTAACGATGTCCGTCCTATCTGTCCATGTAAACCTTGTCATCCAAGATAAGTCAATGAAATTTAGCACACGATCTATTTAAGTCAAACTCATGATCAGTCCATTATTTCACATAGCCCCCATACAAATATCCTCCTGGAATAGGGGTTTAAAGACTATAAGTGCCTTAAATATTGCGATATTTTAATAAAAGCAGGTACAAGTAAGTTCTATATAAATATAAATCTTAGATGGGCCCATAATTGACTACAGCTCCCATATAAACTCCTTATCCGAAAATAAACTTAAAGTGCATAAATTCCATGCAAATATTGTTAATATTTGACACAAATAAGTTTTATATAAGTAGAAACAACAGTGCAAATTTTTATGAGAATTGGTCCGGGAATCACCTTGAAGTCCAAAATCTGATATAAATGTCAGTATCAACATAATATAGTGCATATTTATGTTTGAAGTCCAAAATCTGATATAAATGTCAGTATCAACATAATATAGTGCATATTTATGTTTTATATATAAAAAAGTAACGTCACTGAGTGATTAACTTAGTCCGGGTTCACACACAGCAATTTTTCTTGCCGCAATTCTGACTTCGTAGGCGAGAGAAGCAAAGAGAATGTAAAAGTTTACTCTTCCCTTCTCCTCTCTCTTCTTTAAACTCAGAATTGCGGCAAGAAAAATTGCTGTGTGTGAACTAGGACTTACTGACTTATTTGGTGATTCATCATCGCACAGCCCAAACTGTTAAAGCTAGAAATATGAAATATGGACTGAATATAAAATCGATAAAATCTGGAAATTTAATTTTATTCAAATTAAATAATGCATTTTTTATTATATTAAACCTAGAAATATGAACTTAAGTCCATGTAGTCTTAAGTGAGTTAAAATTTAATTTTATTCAAATTAAATAATGCATTTTTTATTATATTAAACCTAGAAATATGAACTTAAGTCCATGTAGTCTTAAGTGAGTTAAAATTTACAAGAGGGGACTTTGTGGTTTTGTTTGTTCTTCCGATGGTACTTTTTAAATTTTCTATAATATTGAACCTAGAAAAATTAAATTAATGATATATGATCCTAACTGACTGAGAATTCAGGGGACTTTTTGGTACTTTGTCACGTTACTCGTTTCTTAGGAACATTTTCCTGCTAAAACACCCATTTTAGTGGCATATTCTCTGAATAAGACAACATGACTGTTCTTACTATTTCCACATACATTGGGACATCCATGTTACCTCTTATCCAAAATATGGACCATGATATGAAAAACATCCCCAAATGTTGATTTTCTCACCACAGTGCTTGGCGGACAAATTTTGGGTCATATTATTTGTTATTTTGTCATGTCACATACATATATTCTAGTCCCATGCGTCCCATATGCACTAAAAGGAACTACATTGGACGCATTTGTGCAAAGAATGTGCGCCATTTCGTATGGGGCCAGTCGGAGTAAAGTATCGCGAAATAAGGTCGATTGCGTACCTGTCTGTAGTTTAGTAATGGGACTTTTCTTTGGAATCTTGCTTACAGATTTTGTTTTTGGAGATGTCAAGAAATAGTTGACGCATCAACTTTCAGCTCCAAGTCCTGTTTTACCTTAGTCGACGTCACAAATGTGTGAGTTAACCATTTGCTTTGTACGCGTAGAGTCACTTGGAAGATTTTTTTCGTGTTTCTTGGTTTGGATTAAATTTTTTGCAATTTGCAATAACTGTGGGAGAACATTCCACAAAAATTTGTGTTACCTTCTAAAAGTATTTTTACCAATTAGGTATGGGTGCTAGGATCCAAAATAATTAAACAATAATACTATTTTCCGATGTTTATCATGTTGCTACTATTATTTTGCACAGGCAAAAACCAAGTAAAATAACGGTAACTTCCGAAGATGCATTGAAAAAGAAAAATATTTTTTTTATAACTATTGTCCCTGTTTAAGACTTTCATATATAAACAAATTGTTTTTGAATTCTTTGTCTAGGAATTGAGCAGCAACAAAAACTCCAAAGTATGGTGTAGTGCTACTATTTTTTTGCACACAACTGTATATGGTCCTAAGTGAATGAAAACCCTTGAGAGGGTACTTTTCGTTATATCAATACAATATTTTGCGAAGCGCACTGTGTTTAAGCTATTAGAAATTTTAACTTAAAACAATTACAATTTATAATATTGTGTGGTTTTTATTTAAAAATTCTACGCTAACGAAGTAGTGGGTATACTGCTCTTATCGTTATAATATCGTTTAGTTAATTGGGAAAAAATATTTAATAACTAAAAATTACTGAAAAATAAACTGAAACAAGTAAAAATAAAAGCGTTCAAAGAAGTATAAGAAATACATTAAATAACTATCGGCATTTTGGAAATACTTTATTGCCTCTATAACGTTTTGCAATCAACCACATGGTCTCATGGCTAGAGTTTTTCTTCCAGTAAAAATTTTACAATTATTGCCTCGTAATCGGTTTTAACGTCGAGCGTATAGTAGCATGATTAAAAAAATCAGCAGCATGAAATAAATTATAAACGAGAAAAGTATAGTCGGTTAACACTATTCCGATCCACATAATATTGTTATACCCTACACCACCATAGGTGGTTGGGGTATTATGCGTTTGTGCTGATGTTTGTAACCCACAGAAAAAATTATCGGACCCCCACCATAAAGTATACCGTTCGACTCAGAATCACTTTCTGATTTAAAGATTATAAATGCCTTAAATATAACAATATTTCAATGAAACTTGGTACAAGAGAGTTTTGTATAAGTCCATAATTAACCATAGCTCCCATATAAATGCCCTCTAAAATCACTTTAACGTGCATAAATCCCATACGAATGATAGTAACAAGTTAATATTCGACACAAATAAGTTTTATGTAAGCAGAAACAATATTGCAAAATTTATGAGAATCGGCCCATAATTTACCCTAAAGGGCATAAAATCATATAAATGTTAATATCAATGCGTTGATCTGTATTTGTATAATTTAATTTACATTTAGTAAAAGTGTTGGTCTACAATTGGCCACAGTTCTAATTTTTAGCTCATACACAATGGTGTAGGGTATCATATGGTCGGTCTTGACCGACCATAGCTTCTCTCTCGTTTTTATTTACATAAACCTTATTTGTGTTAAATATTAACATAATACTAACATTTCTGTCGGATTTATACACGTTAAAGTGATTTTCGGGAAAGGAGTATATATGGGAGCAATGGTCAATTATGGACTCATTTTCATAAACGGATTTGTGCTTATTATTAAACTTATTTGTGCTAAATTTCATTAAAATATTCCTATTATTAAGGCATCTATAAGTGTAAAGACTATATTCCTGAAAGAAAATAAGAATAGGCGAAATAATGGGCCTATCATAACCAAATTCAAATTCGTTGTGTTGAAGAAAGCATATGTACCAAATTTCATCAAATTATCTTCAAAATTCAATACTTTGGGCACAAGCTTTAGTCCCGAGGAAAGCTTTTTATGAGATTTCGATGTAGGAAGACGCCTCAAACGATGCGTAAAAATTTGCTTAATACGAAAAAATTATTTTAAAAAAATTTTAAATTGGTCTTCAGTTCCCTACCAGCGATTGAAAAATCATGGGTCCTATACATTTTGGTAAAATAAAGTTTAGATTTTTTAATCGAAATGGGTATCAAAAAATTCGTAATTTTATGCCGGTTATGGAAAAAATATTTAAAAAAGATTTTCCATGGAATTTTCTTTTGCTAGAAGACTTTCAAGGCAATTTGATGAACAATTTTTTGGAAAATTTTAGAAAATTATATATTATCAACAGTACTTAGTACAATGCAAATTTTTAATATTTAAGCCTTAAGGGGAACAAAATTATAAAACTCTTATCCATTTTTTAAGAAAAATATCGATTTTTTTTTTTTGCATGATGCACTAAAATTACGGTTTATGAACCAAATTTTTGCGAAAATTTTTTAAAATTATTTTTTTTTTATAATTGGCTAAAAATTAAGAATTTTTTGATACCAATTTAAGACAAAACTCAATACTATTTCTTGGACGAAATCTACACCCGTGACTTTCAATCGCTGGTAGGGAACTGAAGATCAATTAAAATTTTTTTTTATATTTTTTCCCATATTAAGCTAATTTCTTCTCATCATTTCAGGGGTCTTCATACAATTTTTATTTTCCTCCGGGACACTCAAATGGACGGCCTGCCTGCCAGCCGACCAGACGGACGGATGGACATCGTTAAATCGACTCAAAGTGATTCTGAGTCGAACTATCAGTAGTCTTTTTATTTAAACTTATAAAGTTTTTTAGAGTATAATAATTCTGATTGGCAACGCTAATATTTAACGTCTTTCCATAATACATAGTATAACTCAATATCTGCATACTCCAGAAATAAATATTTTTTGTAGCATACACTTGGGCGGTATAATAAAAACAATCTAGCTGCTAATACAGTATAACAAAAATACAATACTACAAAATTGCTTGATATGCATTGTTGTAGTATAAATGAAAATTGGGGTGTATGAGTCACACCTGCAAGGCATGAAAAAAAATCCATTTTGTTTTTATTTTTCGGTTGCATGACATTCAAATTTTTGTGTTTATTTCGTTGCATGTCATACATTTATTAATTTTTTAAGTGATTTCATAGCGAAATGTATGGAGATGACAGATAGTAAACAAAATTATAAACTGAAATTAATAAAATATAAATAATTCAGAGAATGAATTATCATGAATAAAGTCATTTTATTTTTAAGTACATATTTCACTGAGATTTTACTCTTCATCTTTGTTTTTTTAATTTTTTAAGCACACTTTCAAAATTACAAAAGATGTGTTGTCCGCTACCGACATTGTCATTCCATTACAAAATCAAACGAAAAAAATAATGAAATACTGTTGTGTTATGAATTATGTGAATTTCAAACGCTTCATGCACACGTACACGAGATGGACATTTTATCGTGTATTTGACACTTTAAATCTTGTTTTTGAAACTAAAATTTATCACAGATTAAAATTAAGATTAAAAGCAATTTAGAATTACAATATGGTCCTACCGCATGGGTTTCAAAGTTAATAGCGACAATACTTATTCCAATTGTACTAGTTAAAAAATATATTAGAATTTAAAATTATTATTATTTTTTTTTTTTTTTTTGCTAGATCTTTCATTAAAAAATTGAAATTTTTCTTATAATCAATTGAATTTTTATTGTTGTAATTACCAAAAACCCAAAATTTTAATATTCTCCTTAAGTCTATATTAGTCTATTGTTTTCCCAACTAAACATTAAAAATTCAAGAACATCTGGCATTTTTTCTTAATTTTCTTAATTGACCAAAAAAAAGTTATGAATGAATAAAGCTAATTGTCGATTCCACAACTATTTTTACATCAATTGTTTGATTAATTTGTATACATTTCGCAATTTTTCATTATCAAAGGAATATTTTTTATTGATAATAAACCTATTTGACCATTAAACAAATAAGAAATAAATCATTGTTCTTTTTCGTCAAGTGACTACTCAAAAAAAAAAAAAAAAACAATAGATTCTATTAATCAGCTTTAAAGCCTTTTAAAAATATTTTTACAAATTAGCACTTGTTGGTGGTACGTTTCCTATAACAATAGTTAAGATAAATTAAAAGAAAAGTGGGTATGAATAGAATGACAGACACATTTTTTAATAACAATAATTTTTAAAGATACAATCTAATACATTTATTATTTGGCAAATTTTTAACTTTCTCTTAGCGCAGTTTTTGCTGTTTATATTGCAAATATGTTGAACTTATTTAAAAACTAAAAATAAAATGAAACCATTTAGAAAACAAGATACAAGATTTCTTTGCTTCAAGCATTAATTAAGTAAAGTCAATAAAATAAAAGTTAACTTTTGTGTAAACATCAATTTTGTTTTTAAATTTTGTTTTTCTATTTATTATTTATTTTTTCTTAACTAAGTAAAACACAAATGAATTCTATCAGTTGTCATCAAGTTGCTTAATTTTGGAGATAAACTAGGATAGAGAGAGAACATAAACGACTTGATTTTTTGATAAATTATATTTCCTACCAAAAATAGATTTTTAAATGTTTAACATAAAAATCGATTTTATAGCTAAATTAACAGAAATATGGCGAAAAGGATCATGATCACCAAAATTTTTTGATATCCTTTATTTTCTACTAGTGTTTATAAAAAACCGACTTTTCATAAAACCGGTTTGACGGTTAACCGTCTACTTAAAAACCGGTTAACCGACATTTTAATAATTGCTCTAATTTGAAGCTTAATAAAAATATTTTTGGTTAAAAAAAAGTGTTTTGAACTTATTGGTTTAACCATGCACCAAATAATAAACACTGCTCTTTATAAATAGCGACTGATTTACATCGTAAGTTTATATGTAATACTTTTTTTCAGCCTTTAGACTAGTTTTAATACAATTCATAAAAACAATTTTTTTTTTTGGCTTCTTTTAGCACAGCTTTTGAAGCTTTATAATGATCTAAAATGATTCTATAAAGTATTTTTAATATTAGTTTTTTTCCAATTTTTCTAATTTAAGAGCGTATTCCAAACGGTAGCAAAGTTCTATGGAAAATTTAAATTTTTCTATGTTAAAAAAATTTCAGAATTTTGCTGTGCCAAATGAAAACTTTCTTATATGATAATTTTTGACAAATTCATTTATAAAACTTTACAATACTTTTAACAAGTTAACTATATTTTTGAATAATTATTTGTTTTAAAGGAAAAATTAATAATTTTATAAAACAAATGATAAAATTTACAAAGAATTTTATAATATTTAAATTTATTATTGATTTTATGATTGTCAATATTTTCTATACATTTGTCATAAATGTATGTAGCCCTATGTGCTAGTGAAATTTTATTCACCTCATATACTTCAAAATTTTACTTTTATACATACTTTGCTACCGTTTGGCACACACTCTAAAGATTAAATTATCGAAATTTTAAAGCATCTCAACAAAAAGGAAGCTTCAGACCTAGGATAATGTAATATTATAATTTATTTCACCGCTTTTGAAGTTTTTCTCTTAAAGAAATGTTTATATATTTATTTATTTTTTTTTTTTTAATGTAGTTAATAAAAATATCTGTATAAAATTGGTAAAATAATTAAAATTTTTTCTGCTAAAAAGAGATTTGTTTTTAATTTTTAGAAGAATTATTAATCATTTAAAAGTACATTTTCTGCACTTATTTAGTTCTACTTTTGAAGTTTTTATTTTTTCCTATTATCCTATATAAAATCTTATATTTCTCTTAAGCTGTACACTAAGGGAAAAAATTCGATTCAAAATCAACAACGGTTGTTGTCACATTGGTAATTTACGGTAACAGCTTTTTAATACCTTTCATTAACAAATTTAATACAAAACATATGTAATTTAAAAATTTGATACCGAAATGGTTTCAACTTGGTGCCAATTAGGTATCGATTTTCAATAAGAATTGAACACGCAGTGTTTAATTTAAACACATACGGTGTAGATTCACTATTGACACAGAATGGTATCGTTTTCAACACGTATGTGATTGATATTTCTCTGGGTGTACATTAGTAGGTGTAATGTTATTTTCATCTTTTGGAAAATTTCATTCGCATGAAATTAAAGTTTTTGTAAATGGAATGTTTAATTATCTATCTGATTTTATTATACATGCAGTTCCAAAAAGTAAATATATCACCTGACTACTTGTTAACTCAAACACCAATCACTTTTAGCAGTTTGAAAATATTGTCTTATATTTTAAATTCAGATAAAAGTAACAAAAGGAGGAAATTTAGTGATATTTTTAGCAAATTTTTAAAACCGGTTAACCGACACAAAAAAACCGGATAAACCGCTTAACCGAAATTGAATATTTCAAATTAACCGGTTCGCAAATAACCAAAATTTTAAGAAAAACCCGGTTTTTCGGTTAAGCGATTAACCGGTTTATAAACACTATTTTCTACTAAAAATAGGAAAATTTACCAAAATGTTCATCTTTCTCCTTAATAAATTTAAAAGAAAACCAAAATATCTTCAAAATTTGGGAAATGCATGTGTTTTTAGGTGTTTTTTATATGGGCAGACCTAAGGTGGTTTCGAGCAGATTGCTAGCAGGTTTGGGATGGACCTCCAATTTTACACACAGATAGTCCTTGTAAATATCGATTTAATTTTTTTAAACTTGGAGGGCTTAATTTGAGTCATAATATTTTTTGTAAAATATTACACAGATCCTGTACAAAAATTTGACTAATATAATATAAATATATAGTCACGATAAAAAGTTATAATAGCTCTGTTGCAGTACCTGACAAACTTGCAAGTTTTAGTCAGAATTTGCAGGAAAACGTGCCCGTACTAATAATTTATGTATATTTTGTTATTTTTCTGACTATTTCTGACTAAGAGCCCAAACACAAGCAATCAGCTAAAATAAGAAAGAATCCTAAATAAATATAAAGCATATAAAAATCATCATACATGACAAATATATTTTATGCAAATATTGTAAATAATATTTGTAAGCATGGTTATTCTTTGGGGACATACAGTGGCGAGCAAAAATGGATGCATGTTTTTAATTTTCGTGTTTATTTGCTTGTAAAATTTTAATAGTGTGGATTTAACTATGATTCGTACTGCGTTTTTTTTTTTTTTTTTTTTTTTATTTACCATTTTATGCATCATTTTAATAATTAGAAGCCGTCAGTAGTCATTTGAATTAAATTTTTGTCGCTAATTAGAATTGGTCTTATAATATTAATAAAATTATAAAAATAAGTGTTGAAATTGAAAATAGAATTGTGTTTCTAACAAAGAAAGGTGAATCTGCAAGAAAAATAGCAAAAGTGCTACAAATATCGCACTATGCGGTCTTAAGTGTTCGAAAACGACGAAATGTGCAGCCAGTTTCTACTACTAGAGGTCCACCAAGATTGTTCAACGATGGCGATGCTCGTCTTATGGGGCGGCTAATGAAAAATAAGGATACAAAAACGCCAAAGCCACCATCAAAAAAATGACGGTATTTTGATTTTGACATTCCGTGTGTAATATGTCGAAGGAATCATTTAAGACCCCATAAAGTATATATTTTCTGGGTCCTGGCTCGATTCTGAGTCGATTCAGCTATGTCCGTCCGTCTGTTGAAAGCAGGATAGGGCTCGAACGGGACAACGTAGGGGGACGAAAATTGGCTCAAATATTTATCTTATATAAGGTTTGTTTGATATTGAAAATGGGAAAAATCAAAAAAGTTGTGGGCTAAAAACTAGAAACACAGGGTGTCCGTTGTAGCTTAATTTCATATTTTTCTGCTGATATCTCTTAAGCAAAAACATGTAAGACAACGAAATTTTGTGCAGATAGTTCGGGGGTTGATATAAACTTGGAAACCAAAAATGGGCGTGGTCCGCCCACCTCCCATATAAGGTGAAACGTCAACGAAATTTTGTACAAATAGTTTAAGGACCATTGTAAACTCGGAAACAAAAATGGGCGTGGTCCGCCTACCATCTCCCATATAACGAAAAATATGAAGAAGTTGATGGTGGATATATACACGCAAAGAAAAAATATGGTTCGGGTGACCATAAACTAAGAGCAACATACTATGATTGTAATATATGATTCCAGGTTACAATAAGTATATTTGTACGTAATCATTTTTCTGATTCCATTTAATAATTTTCTCATCATTTAATGATTCGGTTTAATATAATTTTTTTTTATAATATTTCTTCCGATTTCCCAATTTTTTTATCATTTAAAAATCCCATTTTATCATATATATAAAAGAATTTAATCATTTAATATTCCCATTTTACAATATATATATAAACGAATTTAATCATTTAATAACCCCATTTTATCATATATATAACCCCCTTTTTGTAATACTGAATATATTTAAAATAAAGCACATTTATCTGAAATTTTTATTTATTTATTGAGAATATTGAACAACAATTTTTCAGGTATAAAAATTTATTAATTTTTAATTATAAAATTATAAGTTATTAATAGTTTTTTATATAATATTTATACTCTACATATTAATTTTTAACATATATTTACATATTCATTGTTTAAATATTATTTACATATTATATTTTATAATATTTACACAAGAATTTAAATCAACAGTTTTATGTTTTCTTTGGTAATGCAAATATAGCCAATAAGATTTGATTATAAAATTTTATTGGCTATAGGATAGATATTAAAAAATAAAAATCCTCATAATCCTGCTGAAAGGCTTGAAAATGTGAGTTAAATCCATGGTTTGAAAGCCTTTGACCGCAAAGATAGTAAGATTCATTAGAGCAATATATGTGTGCAGGAATGGTTTTCCATTTCAATATGGAAAACCATTCCTGCATATCTCAGAACAGGACATATTTTTCATTTATTTTTTTTATTTTGTGGTTTTATTTCACAATTTTTTAAACTTAGAACACAAACAAATTGAACACTTTTCTAAAAACACACAGCTATACCGTTTGCCTTCTAACAAACTACTGAACTTATACACAAAAATGTGTATTCAATAGTTATGTAGAAAATAAATATGATTAACGATAAAAATACAATAGTTGTGTGAAATCAAATTATAGTCAAAAACAAATATTTTATATTTAAGGAAAACATAAACATATTCAGAAACAAACATTCAACAGTTGTGCATAAAAATACAATAGTTGTGTGAAATCAAATTATAGTCCAAAACAAATATTTTATATTTGAGAAAAACATAAACACTTTCAAATACAAACATTCAACAGTTGTGCAAAACAAAATATGACTTAAAATCAAATAAAAATATTAGCTAAATGGTTGTAGAATTGACTAAATTTGTAAAATTAACTTAATGATTATAGAATTAACTAAATAATTGTAGAATTGACTAAATGATTGTATTTATTCATAAATATGATTTCATATAAACATATTTAAAAACATATTATAATTCAGTGAACCATATTAAAATTTTGATTGTGGGTAATCATAAAATGATTACCCACAATCATAAACGTTGCTATGACGATCACAGTATATTTAAATCAAGAAGAAAACGGCTATATAATCATTGAATAGTTGTGGTGATCATGCTGTAACCATGTTTTTTCTCTGCGTGTAGATTCGGCCGAGCCGAATATAACATTTGCGCTTGTTAATTTTTATATTTTTCTTTGATAATAAATAAAATTTAAATTTTTGGACTTAGCCAGCATATTTTGTTATATTTTTATAGAAAATCATGATTTTAGCATTGTTTTGTCATTGAAAGGAAGTACTTACTTAGTGTTGAAAAAGAGCTACTGAAGTTCTTTTTTTTACCCATGGCTGTCATTGGTAGTATGTTAATTTTTTATAATTCTTTTTCATTGCTTTTGAAATTCTTTCATACATTTTTTAATAAAAATACTGTTTTAGCTTTGTTAAAAGATGATAAAAATACTTTTAAAGTTGTGAAATTTTCTTAAAAATTCACTGTTTTTTCAACTTAAAATACATTTATTTTCACTTCTTTTGAAGTAATTATTAATAACTTCCAAAAAGGTACAAAATATGCACTTAGTTCTATTTTGAAGTGTTGAAAATTTTATTTTTTCGAAGCTCTTGCTCGTAGTAGATTATTTAAAATTAAGCCATAAGAATTAACATTTTAAGAGAATATTTTTAGTTTTAAGGTTATATTTCTAGATTTTAAGTGAATTTTTATGCGCATAAAACATTTTTTAGAACATATTTTTGGTTGCCCTAGTGATCACTCATATTTTTTAACATAAATCGATTTTTAGAAGAACTTCCTTTAATGTTTGTAAATTTCAAATTCAAAATATAAGTACAATTTTTTTATGCCCAGCATCAAAAAGATGGGGGGTATGTCGAAGGAATCATCTAAGACCCCACAAAGTATATATTTTCTGGGTCTTGGTTAGATTCTGAGTCGATCTAGCTATGTCCGTCCGTCTGTTGAAAGCAGGGCTCGAACGGGAAAACGTATGGAGACGAAATTTGGCACAAATGTTTGTCTTATATTTTTGTTTGGGATTGAAAATGTGCAAAATCGGTTAATAAACAAAAAAGTTATAGGCTAAAAACTGGAAACACAGGGTGTCCGTTTTATACTTTTCTGCTGATATATCTTCAACAAAAGCATGTACGATGATTAAATTTTGTACGTATAGTTAGGGAATCGATATAAACTCGGAAACCAAAAATGGACGTGGTCCGCCCACTTTACCGCCTACCTCCCATATAAGGTGAAAATCAACGAAATTGTGTTCAAATAGTTCAAGGACCAGTATATACTTGGAAACAAAAAATGGGAGTGGTACGCCCACTTTACTGCCCACTTTACCGCCCCCTCCCATATAACGTAAAATTTTAAAAAGTTGATGGTGGGTATATAGATTCGGCCGGGCTGAATATAACATTCGCGCTTGTTTTTTTTTTTTTTTTTTTTGTTTAACTGAAGCCAAAAATCTAAAATGATTTTCGGAGAGGGGTTTATATGAAAGCTATGATCAATTACGTACTGATCTTAATGAAATTTGGCAACCATTTTTATATATATTTAAACTTGTTTATACCAAATTTTATTAAAATATTACCATTTTTAAAGCATTTTTGATTGTTATTCCGGGGAAACATTTTTTTATTATATGGTCCGAAGATTTTTTCCGTGTGTTACAAATACGTACATATCAGCACAAACACATAATATTGCAACCACTTATGGTGGTGTAGGGTATAAACAATAAAATTTGATCAATGTTTGGAAACAGTGTAACTTTTACTAGGTGATGAATTTTTATGTTATTGAAGATTGATAATCTCATAGTCTCATTTTAACAACAGTTATTTATTTATATTGACCATTAAAAGGTTAATAACTTTAAAGTGTGGCATGATGTTTTTAAATATAAAAAAAAAACAAAGACTAAATAAAAATTCCAACATATTAAAATTTCCAACTCGTTACTTAATAGCTGTTAATTTACTTAAAAAAGAAACGAAATAGATATAAATAAAACTGTGAGCATTTGTATAACCTCGTCTAGAATTAGTAAAAAAATGCAAAAAATAATACCATGTATATGAATGGGTTTCTCTAAGGTTTAACACATTATCAGCAAAATGTGATAAGAAAATTATTCGTTTGCTGTTAAACGAAACAAAAATCCAAAAATAAAAACAATAAAAAAATAGTTATAAATATGTGCAATCATGATGGTATTACAGTTTTTTTGTTTGTGTACAAATATTTACTAAAATATATGTATGTAGACATAAGTATTCACTTTCATTTAGTAATTGAAATATTACCCATTTATTATTACCTATGGCGAAATGAAACAGGTAGCAGTAGTTCTACTAAAATAACAATACGGCAAATTCTTTAATTTTTTATACATGGAGTTTGACACTTCAGCGGGTAGACAAAAAGTTGTGCTGTTCTAAGTGATAAACCAAAAAAATAGCCGATTAAGTGAGGTCACCTGTTTGAATTTGCCTTGTTATTATATATTGGACTACGGTAAACATACTTAAACAAATGATAATGCACAAGTTAAATAATAAATTTAGTTGCTTTCATATAACTTTTATTTAAAACTAAGAATTCTAAAATACCGCACATTTAATTACCAACTCTAGTACGCATACACCAATATACAATTAAGTATCTAAGTTTGTATTTTTTTACTACATATATGTAGTTCAACATATGAGGTGATCACTTTGTTTATATTTATTATTTTTTTTTTTTCTTAATGCTATTTTTCGATCGCTTTTTTCTATTGTTATACTACCTAAATTGTGTTTAAGTTTTGATTCTAAGTATTAAAATATTCTTTTTCTTAAATACGTCTGCACATTTTTGCTGATTAGTCATCATCGTCCGACGTTTGTATACTTGTGAAACCGTGAGAGATAATTTGGACTTTGTTTTTTAAAGTTTGTTTGTGGTATAAGAAAACGTCTTTACTATTGGCAAAGATAAGAAAATAATAGCAATAGCACGTGGCTTTTTAAATTAAAATTCTTATTAAATTATTGCATTAAGAATTTAAATTTGTTGTAAGAAATTTAAAATGTTGTTAAGTAATCTTTGGTTTTTCTAAATTTATTTGCCTTTAATAGATAAGATTTTACTTGGAAACGGAAATGACCTTGTAGTTACTTGGTATGGCGTCAATTTAATCTTTTTTTTTCATTTATGTTGACCGTTATATTCATATGTTTTTATATTAGAATTATTGTTGTCAATTAATTTTTTTTTATTTAACTGATTATTCAGTAGGAATAGTGGTATTTATAGACTGAATAATACTCTAGATTAGAGGGTAATTTGTGAATTGATTATGGGGGGTATATGGGTTAATAAAAATAATACAAGGAGATCATCTGTAAAAGGACTTAGTGGACAGGCAGATATCATTAAATCGATACAGAAAGTTAACATATTTTATTATACCAAAGAAAGAGTAAGTGCATCCAAAGAAAACATTTTCACCACTTCAAGAGTACATGTTTTGTACATTTTTGGAAGTTATTAATAATTACTTACAAAAAAGTGAAAATAAATATAACAAATGTTGGAAAATAGTTGAATAAATTCCAAAAAAAAAAAAAATTATTAAAAAAAAATAAAAAGTATTTTCATTCTTTTAATAAAACTAAAATAGTATTTTTATTCAATAATCTTATAAACATAGTTTTAAGAGAAGAACATCAAAAGCAATGAACAAGAATAATAAAAAAGAACATCTCACCAAAGACAACCTCTTTTTTAGCACTAAATACTTCCTTCCAATAACAACGCTCACACAATTAAAATTTCATTAAGATATTAGTAGTTCATATATTTTTTGCAATAGAGTAATTCCATATCAAAACGGACAAAAAACAGTCATTTTCGGATTTCATGTTTCCGATTTCAATGAAATTCGCTACAGTTATTACCTATTACAAGTGTTGCTCAAATTTACTAACTTTCAGACTTAAGACCCTTTCCGGTCTAAAAATATGACGTTTTAAAAATGAAAAAACTATCAAATTTTATCCAAAAGTGTACATTGTAAAATTCTAATTTGTATCTCATTTAATAGAAATAGATATTAGCCTTAAAATGACGCATATAAAATTTATTTACTTCGAAAGTTCAAAGGTCAAAATATATAATATAATAATCAAAGCTGAATATCTCAAAAAAACGGTATTTTAAAATTCTTTAAAAAATTATATATTGATAAATTAACTCCATTCTATACTCGAGCCAAAATTCAAGTTGGAGTCTCTTTTGGTTTAGGATTTATGAAGCAAAATATAGAAAAAATATTTTTTTTGTATGTACAAATTTAAAATATTTCCAAAAATTAATTTAAATTATTATTATTATTTTTTTTTTATTTAAAAAATATGAAATTTTATATACAAAATTTGACTTTGGTTTATATTTTGTTACATAACTTCTAAACTAAATGAGTGTCCAATATGAAATTTTGCACTGGTATGGACAAGAGTTGTGGTAACATTATATAATTTTTTAAGAATTTTAAAAATATCGTTTTTGGAGATATAAAGATTTAATTTTTATAAATTTAAATTTGACCTTTGAACTTTCAAATTAAATAAATTTACAACACATAATTTTAAAGACAGTATCTTAATCTTTAAAATGATACTAAAATTTAAATTTTATTGTGTATAATTTAGAAGTTATAAGTAATTAAATTTTATTTTGGTCCATAACCTCTAAGCTAAATAAGACTCCAACTTGAAATTTTCCGTACGTAGGAAGAAGAGTTACGTCAACATTATATATTTTTTTCAGAATTTTAAAAATACCGTTTTTTTGAAATATAATGATTTGATTATTATAAGTCCAACTTTGACCTTTGAACTTTTGATTTAAATAAAATTTATAAATATCTTTATAAAGGTAATATTTTTGTCTTTATTATTAAACTAAAACTAGATAACTACCGTATATAGTTTAGAAGTTATTAGCAATTAAACAAATGCACCTTTGTAAATTTTTTTAGCTTTTTCTCGTTTTTCAAACCGTCATCTTTTTGGACCGGGAAGAGGCATGAGTCTAAAATTTGATGATTTGGGAAACAATTCCAATTGCCAATATCTGTAGTGAATTTCATTGACATCGGAGATGTCAAGTCCGATTGCTGTCCGTTTTGACATGGAATCACTCAATAAAATACTCTTTTTGAAAAATAAAAACGATTTCCCTAAAACCGAAAAAAAAACTGAACTTTTTGTCGTCAATTTAAATACATGTGATAAAAAAGTTCTAAATTTGTTAAAAAATCTATAAAATTTCCTTTTTGAGAAACTTCTATAAAATTTCTTTTTCGAGAATTTTGTATAAAATTTCTTTTTCGAGAATTTTGTATAAAATTTCTTTTTAGAAAGTATTTTCTATATTTTTCATGAATATCTACTTTTTGTAGAAAATGCCTAATTTAAAGAACAAACGATATAAACTCGTATTAGACCTCAAAAAAGAACCCCTGAAATAGAAAAGAAGATTATTTTATTTCTTTCTGAAGGCCATTTTAGCTTCAATTTCTAATAAAGTAGGTCCGCAAACAGTTTGGATTCGTCTTGTGTAAGGCAAATTTACGGAAAGAATTGCCAGAAAAGTTTACATTTACTTTTGTTTGAATGTGAAAGCGAAAAAAAATAGAGAAACATATTATTCACCCCTATCGTGAATAACAAGTGGAATTTTTGTTCCCATGAAATTTTTATTCTCCTCGAAGGGAAAAATGCTATCGTGAATCTCCTGTGAAAAATTTTTCACGCTATCAGTTCTCAGTGAATGTAAAAAAGGAAGAAAATTAAAATCAAAGTAAAGTTTTAAGTAAATATTAGTAGATACTAATATTTTAAAGAAAAGTGAAAAAAGCAAAATATTTAGTATTAGAGTGATAGTTTTATTGCAACATTAGTTTAATGTACTATTTAACTTTTATGTAGAAAATATTTCGGTTAATTTTTGGAAACCCAAAAAAAAAAAAAATAGTAATAATAATTATAACAAATTAAAGTGTACAATATGTTTAGAATTGGAACAATAATTTTATTTTATGTTAAACAACATATCAGTTTGTGTCTTATTAACTGATCGCGCAATTAAAATAACTTTAATATCCGAATTATAAGCAGATCTACTTACATTTTTTGTTCTGTTCCCCAGCAAAAATAAAGTGAACAAATTGAAGGGAAAAGTGTAAAAACTCGGGGGAAAAAATCATTCACGATTAGGGGAATTTCATTTTTAGCATGAAATTATTCACGGGGAATTTTTTCACGATTGCAAATTTAGGGAAAGGGAAAACATTTCGAGGGAAAAAGTATTCATGATAGGGGTGATTATTTTCTGGCGAAGCGAAAGCTAAAATGTTTGGAAACTACTACAAAAGTAGTGTCCACCGCCCTAAAGGAAAAAAATACGTTGAATTCACAAAGATTACTGTTGAACAGGGTGGTTAAAATATGAAAGTTTGTGTAATACTTTTAATGTTATTAAAAGTATTACACAATACTTTATCAATTTATCGCATTGATAAATATCGTACAATGAATGCCATTTACTTCGGGCATTCGAGCCAGGTAATGGCCCTAAACAAAGTTCTATGTCAGTTTAGAATGAGTTCTTCCAGAATAATGTCCATGAATTAAGCTACCCAAGTCCATCAACGAATCATAATCCTTTAGATAACTTGTTAATGATTCGAAGAAAATACTTTCGAAAGAAGTTGTCAAAAATATAGACGAATTATAGGGTAAAATATAAAAAAATATGGTACAGGACTCCATTGGAAACTTGTCAGGAGTTGATGTCTAGTATGTCTACATGAATGATGAAAGTTGGCTAAAATAATGATGGTTGTACGTCATATTAGTCCTTCTTAATATTATCTAATAATTTTTGATAAAAAACTTAACTAGTTTTTAATAATTTATATATTTTTCTTTTAAATGTATCTATTATTATGAGCATCAAAATTGCTTACATAGTAATGTAATTATAAAATTATCGTATAATCAAATACAATTTATGTCTTGTTTAGCTTTCTTTTTTCTTTCCTAATTGATTAAAATGTGTACATATGAACTCATTGACGAAAACGTGCCTTTTTTCTTTCCTACATAAAGCAAACATAGGTGTATCTATTATTTTAAGCAGTGTGTATATAAATACTAAAATAAATAACACTTCCTACATATTTTAAATATCCGAATTTGTTTGATAGCATGAAATTCTCTATCTTAGTAAACCTCGCCAATGCATTATTGACTTTAATAAAAAGATAATTATAAAATCAGAAATCGATTATATATATTATATTAATATGTTTAATACAAAACAAATAAAAAGTAATGTACACAAAATCGATTACAAGACCGAGTACTCGGAAATATTTTTTAGGGTTTGAAAATATTAAATTTATTAATTATCCAATAGAAGTATTTTTATTGAAAACAATTTTCAATATCTATTGGAATTTCTTTTAGTACAATATTATAACAAACGAAAAAAAAAAAGATATAGTCGGTCAATCTGGACCATATGATACCCTACACCATTACCTATGTGCACCAAAAATCCTGAAGGGACCAAGTGTGGACCGATACTTGTATTAAGTGTAAAATAAAACATACGAATACAGAATATTACATCGATACTAACATTTACATGTATTCACATGGGAGCTATGGTAAATTATGAACCGGTCTTCATAAATTTTAGCACTATCATTTATACTTATAAAAAATTTATTTCTGTCGAATATTAAGTAGATACTACAATTTTTATGGGATTTATGCAAGTGATTTTCGGAAGAAGGGTTCATATGGATGCTATGGTCAATTATGGACAGATCTTCACGAAATTTGGCATAAGGATTTATACATATATAAAACTTATTTGTGCCATATTTCAAAATATTAAAATTTTTATTTATTTATTTTTAAACATATTTTTAATTATGTTGTTCTCATAATTGATGGTATGTTTACATTAAGAAAACCAAGAAAATCCTGAGATATTCCTATTATGTCAGTTTTATGGCCACTTAATGAAAGAACTGAAATTTACATCGCAAAAGTATGTATATTTATATTTTCACAATTGTTTTATCCGATTAAAACAATGTTTCTCAAGCCACATATACATACATTTACGATATAAATTTCAGTGGTTCTGTTATATAAGTGGCCACAAAATCAAACATAATATAATTTTATTTCCGCATATTTTGGATTATCATTTATAAAAATCGTTTTCGAATTATAGTGAGTTTTCGAGTTATAGCTTATTTATTTCGAAATATTAGACAAGCCCATCAAAAATTTTGACCTGATGGGGAAAAACTGACATCTAGTCCACATATTTTTTATTTTATTTTTTTTTTTGAAGGAGGACGAAAACAATTTTTTTGTCGAACAGTGTTTTTAAAAAAATATAAATTTCTTCTTTTTTTTTTATTAGTCATTAAATGAAAATTATTTCAGTTCTAGTTCAATTCTAGTTCAATTCTAGTTCAGTTCTATTTCAGTTCTAGTTCAGTTCTAGTTCAGTTCTAGTTCAGTTCTAGTTCAGTTCTAGTTCAGTTCTAGTTCAGTTCTAGTTCAGTTCTAGTTCAGTTCTAGTTTAGTTCTGGTTCAGTTCTAGTTCAGTACTAATTCATTTATAATTAATTCTAGTTTAGTTCTAGTTAAAACATTTGCGAAAATTGTAAAATAACGTATGTATTGTTCATTATAAAGACATTTTCTTGACTGCACATGTACATTACGTTACATTCAACCCTTATACGTTTTATTCTTACAAATAAAAATTTCTAGCAGCATCGAAATTGCAAAAACAGACTGTTAAATTACCTACTATAGCAGGAAAGTCAAATTTTCAAATATTTATTTATTTATTTATTTATTTATTTATTTATTTATTTATTTATTTATTTATTTATTTATTTATTTATTTATTTATTTATTTATTTATTTATTTATTTATTTATTTATTTATTTATTTATTTATTTATTTATTTATTTATTTATTTATTTATTTATTTATTTATTTATTTATTTATTTATTTATTTATTTATTTATTTATTTATTTATTTATTTATTTATTTATTTATTTATTTATTTATTTATTTATTTATTTATTTATTTATTTATTTATTTATTTATTTATTTATTTATTTATTTATTTATTTATTTATTTATTTATTTATTTATTTATTTATTTATTTATTTATTTATTTATTTATTTATTTATTTATTTATTTATTTATTTATTTATTTATTTATTTATTTATTTATTTATTTATTTATTTATTTATTTATTTATTTATTTATTTATTTATTTATTTATTTATTTATTTATTTATTTATTTATTTATTTATTTATTTATTTATTTATTTATTTATTTATTTATTTATTTATTTATTTATTTATTTATTTATTTATTTATTTATTTATTTATTTATTTATTTATTTATTTATTTATTTATTTATTTATTTATTTATTTATTTATTTATTTATTTATTTATTTATTTATTTATTTATTTATTTATTTATTTATTTATTTATTTATTTATTTATTTATTTATTTATTTATTTATTTATTTATTTATTTATTTATTTATTTATTTATTTATTTATTTATTTATTTATTTATTTATTTATTTATTTATTTATTTATTTATTTATTTATTTATTTATTTATTTATTTATTTATTTATTTATTTATTTATTTATTTATTTATTTATTTATTTATTTATTTATTTATTTATTTATTTATTTATTTATTTATTTATTTATTTATTTATTTATTTATTTATTTATTTATATATTTATTATTTACCCATTGTGTTATATATACATCATCATCTAAACCTCTAATATGATAATTCTAATCATAGCAGCCCTTAAGAAATGACCGATTTATATCCATAATATTTAAATTCTGCTGTAGTTTGAGAACCACTGACACAAAAAATGACACAATTTCTTTTCCAACTTATGACGATGTTGACATACATAAATAAATTCATCTAAAAAAACAGTTCATCTTAATGAATTTGAATTGTTTTGACAATTTAATTTAATTGTTATTGAAAAACGTACGATTCTTTACGGAGACAAACAAATGTACGTTTTAATTGTCTTCATAAATGGAAAACTACATCAATTTCAATTTGAATTGATTTGTTTAAATATTTTTTATATAATATACATATGGGTTAAACACGTGATGTTATGGAAACTATTTAAAATATTTCCATCTATAGACGCCAAACACTTCAGAATAGAGAGCACTAAACTTGATTAAGTTGTTAATTTTTTCGTATTAAAATTTAGTACGATAATAAAGCTTATCAAAAGAAAGTATGTATTTGTTATTTTTTTATTACGTATTTAAGAGTTTAAGCACCATCAGCAATTTTTTAAAATCAAATCAATAGATGCAGGTCAAGGTCGTTAAATTTTGAAACGAAAATATAGAGAAAATTATATATTTCTCTCACACATTTTACTTTTTTTTTAAGCACCCTATAGTATCTTTGGTATGCAAAAGTGATACTAGCATAGCGAGTTTAACAAATGAGACCACCTGATTTCTTTTTCATTGCTTATTTTCTCTATTGATATTAAGAGATAAGTTTTACAATAGTTACAAGAAATATTAATGGGGCCTTGAAATACAAATATTTCAAATTGTAATAAATGAGACGAATTGATTTTCTCATCGTTTATTTTATGATATGTATTAAGAATTAATTTTACGATAGTGGCAAGATATATTAATAGGCCCTAGAAATATAAATATTTCAAGCTATTACCAAGTGTAATAAATGAGACGAATTGATTGTTTCATCGTTTATTTCATTTATTGATGTTAAAAATTTAAATTTACGATTGTACCTAAAGATAATAATAGGCGCAGGAAATACAAATATTTCAAGTTTTTAAAAATATAAATAAATGTTGTCTAATAACAAATATTTCTTATTTATTTGTAGTATATAATTATTTCGACCACTGCTTTGTGGATCCACTAATTTGTTTACTATTCTAAACGATAACATGCGTTTGTTTATCAAGTTGAACTCTTAAACAAATTTCTTATAGTCTGATTAATTTCAAGTGGGCGTAGTTAGTCTAAATTTAAATGACAATCATAAAAAATGTGTGTATAAATTTGCATATTTTAAGAAATCAGCATTTTAGAAAGGCGTGGCAAAATAATATAAACTAAAATATAATATTTGCGTAACATTTTCATACTCAATATTATCATGTTTTTTTTTTTTTTTTTTTTTCAAAACATTAAAACAAAAATATTAACTACGTACGCCAGGAATAAGAGAAAGATTGACTGATAACAAGTAAGAAATGTAGGTATAAGAAATTCAAATCTTCCGTTAGTTTCTTAATGTCTCTCTCATTTCGCCTGTTTCAAAACTTTAAGGACGCCAAAAATGAAAAACTCTTATCAGTTTAATATATTTAGTATAATTTGCAGCGAAATTATTAAATAGTCGTAATAAAAATGTTATTGTTTTTTTTTTTATTAAAGTACATACAATGGACTTTAATCTAAGTATATAATAAGTTCAGAATATTAATTATGTTTCATCTTTATTTACGTTTCGATTACGATTGTGATTATATTTAAGAAAACTAAATCTTAATAGTGTGATCCAAAAAGAAGTTTATTTTTAAAAATTTTAATGAAACAAAATTTAAAATTTAAATAAAATAAGTAATAATCAGGAAAACTACAAATATGCAATAGCATGTTTTTTCCTGGAAGTTGAATGAAGCCATCGATAAAATATTTATCCGTTTCAAAACAAAGAATGAATTTTGACATCCCCTTTATGCCCTTTAAGAGTATATTTCGATATTTTAGGATTTTTTTCTTTTTTTTTTTTAATTTTATTTTATAAAAAATCCAAAAATACTTTGTATTTAAAATAATTTTGAATTTTAGTATTTAAAATTAACCATTTTATCGCTGAGGAGCTTGATTTGTAGCAACAAGATTGTAGATTTAAAAACAGATTAATTGATCTTACTTAGGCATTTTTAATAGATCTGCAAGAACCTAATGTTATAAAACACTTCACCTCACTTTAAAAAATAATTCATATAAATTGTATGAACAATTTTTCTAAAAGGGGTGAAGCGATTTACAAAATAAGGGCGTAAATCTATTTTTGAAATGTAATATACATAGGGGACGTATTAGCTTTTAAATTTACCCGAATAACATCAGTTAAAAATGGGGAATCAATTTTGAACTCAGTTGATATTGCAGTTTTGCCTTATTTTTTAATATTCAAATATTAATTAAACATTTTGTTTTAATGAAAACCATAATTTTTGTTAAAAAATTACCAAAATTTTTTGATTTTTAAGCACATATTTTTGCGTTTTTAGAGCATATTCTTCGTTTTATACTTTATTTATAATGCGCATAAAAAGTATTTTATTTTTAAATATAAAAAATAGGTTTTTTGACAGCTATTTTAGAAATTTTTATTTGAATACTATTTCTGACATGTAGTACAGCAGCTGATTTTAAAGTAGTCTAATTGGGAAACACAATTTTCGATCACTTCTCCTATTCCTCTTTCATATAAATTAATTTTATTTTAGTATTGAAAAAAATCATTGATTACTCTATGCAACAAATTTTGGGTTAACAAATATTGCCTCAATGGTTCTTTTACATGAATAAATCACAACATTATATTAAGGGAAGATATGGCAACAATATATAATGTAGTGTCTATATTAAACAACTTTGTCTACATCAGGCAAAGGCGCCCATAGCACTCCGGAGCCGAGTGTCTTCGGCATTTTCTCATACACAACACGAATGTTAACTAAACCAAACAATTGAGTATGAATATAAAACAAAAAATCATGTAGAGCCCAAACACAACCAAACGGATTTCAATGTTGTTTTCCGCTCTAAGAGAGAAATGAAAATTAAATGAAGACGGAGTCTAGCAGCGGATTTCATATATATTTTGTTTTTGTTTCTTTATATTTTTTGTGTTTGGCAACAACAAAACTACATATATAAAAAAATATTTATCTTCCTCTCTTAAATTCTATACATAAAAAATATAAGGCAAATCTATCTCTTTCTGATTCATTTTGCAACAACGGCAACACTGACAGAGAGGGAGAGTGAGAAAATGAGAGCTTTTGAGAATCCGTTGTGAAATTAAAATAGATTTTAATTATATGGGAGGGTGCGGTAAAGTGGGCAGGAAAGTGGGCGGACCACGCCCATTTTTGTTTCCGAGTTTACATTTGTCCTTGAACTATTTGAACACAATTTCGTTGATTTTCACCTTATATGGGAGGGGGGCGGTAAAGTGGGTGGACCACGCCCATTTTTGGTTTTCGAGTTTATATTGATCCCCGAACTATACGTACAAAATTTCGTTGTCGTACATGCTTTTGTTGAAGAAATATCAGCAGAAAACTATAAAACGAACACCCTGTGTTTCTAATTTTTAGCCCATAACTTTTTTGATTTTGGCAAGATAATATCGCATGGTTCAAAGAGCGCAAGAAAAAAAATTTTTTTTTTTTTTTGTATGCTAGATATAACAAACACATTTGCAACAAAGAGCGTAAGCATTGCAAATGATAAAAATTGTCTAATATAGACGCCACGTAAATGTTATATAATGAAATGAAGCACTTGTAATTAAACTACCGAACATAACACTGGGGCCATAGAGTAACACATAGAGACGAAACTAATTGTCAAAAACCTAAGTCGGTTGTCAAAAACCTATCTCATGCAACAACAAAATACATGTTATCAAATACATTTTGTTGTTGCTAAAAGAAAATAAAAACCCATTTTTGTTTACAAAACAAACATTTTTTTCAATTGTCAATCGAGAATTTCGTCTCTATGTGTTACTCTATGACTGGGGCTACACATGATTTTTTTATGTCATAATATGTAACAAAGAGTGTCAAATCCGATCTCTGAGAGAATTATCTCACGTGTAGACTAAAATATTAGTATTATAAGAAATATTATGAGACTGTTGTGATAAGATTTTTCTACACAACTATCTTTACTCTCAAAAAAATACACATATACGAAAGTTTGTTTGTGTGTGTGAATGTATATTTTTAAAAGTACTTAAAAACAATGTTTTTTTTAAAAAATTGTTTTATTTCAATGGTTATTCTACATTCAGAAATATATTTTCATTAAAATTGTGCTAAAAAATTTCGAATTTCTTAAATAAAAAGTACATGTTTACTCTGTAACTGAATAAAAATAATGAAATATTATGAGATTTATTAGAATACATTTACCCCTTGTATTTAACATAATATAAACAAAATGTTTACTCTCTTCTGAGAGCGAATTTGATACTCTCTGTTACATATTATGATAGAAAAAAATCATGTGTAGATCCAATATAAAGGTTCTCTCATTAACATTAGATTCCAATGCGAAATGAAAGTATACCATCAGACAAATAAATTCCGTCAAGTTAGTTCGAATTTCATTTTTAAGGCCCTTTAAAATTGTTAAAATAACGTTACGATTAATTCTGCAAATTTTAAAGCAATTATAGGTACTAATTGTTTCATAAAATGTAATGCTTTTCTTAGTTATTATGCGCGTGCTGAAAAAAACTAAGTATACAGTGCGCGAAACAACCTAAGCATATACAATAAAAATATAGGAAAAACCAATATATTTATTTTATATCCAAAAATTATGTTCCACATTGTATTTTAAACTATTGACAGTTACCTATTTTGACATTTAAGTTACATAACTTAAGATCACTGTTAAGAAATATGATGCAATTGTAATGACTGGAACGAAATAACCTAAGCATACAAATTATATTAGCATGCTTTTGTTAAAATTATATGCAATAATTTAGCGGTTTTAATAGTTTTTATGTCTAATTGCATCTTTTATAACATATTCCAATTGTAGAAGCATTGATAAAGAAGTATGTAGACAAAATATACGTCAACATTGCATTATTATCCATGCATTTTTTTAGGGCTTTTATAGTGTTAAAGCTGCTATTTTCAGCAAAAACTTTTTAGCGTATGACTCCTCACATACTCTCGTAATAATTTAAGTTTATGAATAGATTGCCTCATGTCCTATTAGAACACTTTTTTCCGCAAACAAATTTTTTTTGTTAACCTTTAATTTTTGATGAGGCGATATCTTGCTGAAATTTATGGACCAAGTTCCACTAATCCTTTTTATAAGAAATGGTACGTTTTTCATAATTTTCCGTACTTATAAAACCTTTTAGTAATATTTTATTTTTATTTCGTTTGAAGTTCTTAAAGATTTGTATATTTTTCAAATAAGCTATATAAAATATACCATTTTCCATAAACCCCTTAACGCACTTAGATTGTAGTGTTTAAAATGATAATTCATATTTTTATTAAATTTATGCTTAGGTTTTTTCGTGCACTGTATTTTAATAAATATATTCCAAATGGGTACCACATTTCGTTTTCGCACAATTAATGGTATGCAGGCATCGTTTTTGAAGAATTCATTTCCTCATATTAATATATAATACAAAAATATACTTGTTGTTGGACCACTCTTTATTGTTATATTTTTAAGTACTTAAAGTGTCAAGATTGTCTTTTAGTTGAAACACATAAAAATAATTTGTTGTTCTAAACAAAAATAGTTTAAAAATAATTATATGAAATTACTTAAATGAAATGTTAAATATATCGCTTTTTTCATAAAAAGTTATAACAAAAAAAAAAAAAAGAAGAAAAACACAGATTAGACAAAAATTAATTTTATTACTTCAAGATTGTGTTTAATTATAATTAAGAATTTTATATATGCGTGTGATTGAATTTTAACATTATTTCTAAAAGGACTAATAAAAATAGATATTATTACGTTTATACTCACAATTATTGCAAATAAATAACTCACTGCTTATACGGCAAAAATTTCATATCGCATTATTTTCAGTTGTGAGTTAGATAATCTGAAAGAGTTCAGTCAGGCGAACATTTGTTAGTACTCAAAATTATATCGAATGACTTGAATTATTACTCTCCTATTGCAAATGAACATACTTATATATACTTTTAAATATATAATTAATCCTAAATAAGTAGGTATATTATTATGCACAAAACAATGTTCACCTTTTTTGACCTTCAGCTTTTCTGATCTCAACAAATATTTTGGGCTGGTCCGAATCTGATATACCCATCATTAATAAAGAAATTGTATATGGTATACAAATTTATTATATAGATCACCCTATTTTACTCCCAATTTTATAAATTGTTAAAAAAATAATTTTCCCACTATTAGATATAATTCATTAGATATGTGATATGGAGGCTAGTACTGCCCCTAGACATAACCATCCTATTTTCATCTCACTTGTGTAAATTTATAAGATAGTTAATTCCACAAAATCTTAAGATCTTCAATGTAGTAGAGATATACGTATAGTGGCTTCCTCTCCCCCTAGACTATATATTATATATTCATCTCAATCGCGGAACTTGTTAAGAAAATTATTCTCAAAAAATCTTAAGACTTTCACTGTAATAGTTCTTTAGATGTGCGATTATCAATATTTACTTTAGATGGGGGCTTTGACTCTCTCTAACTTTTATTCGGATCAACATATTTTTTGCATTTTTAGCAGAATATATTTTAGATTTTGTTTAAGAGATATCAGCAGAAAAGTATGAAATAGTATTTTCAATACCAAACAAACTTTATATAAGATAAATATTTGTGCCAAATTTCGTCCCCCTACGTTGTTCCGTTCGAGCCCTATCCTGCTTTCAACAGACGGACAGACGGACGGACATAGCTAGATCGACGCAGAAACTAACCAGGACCCAAAAAATATATACTTTGTGGGGTCTTAAATGATTCCTTCGACATGTTACACACGGAATGACAAAATCAATATACCACCCATGTTTTTGATGGTAGTTTTATAAAATGACCAAAAAGTTTTTAAATGTTTGAATTTTTTGAAGCACTTTATTTATGTTTCAACGAAAACTAAATTTGGATTTTTAGGTGTTTTTGAATAAATGGTGTATACTCCATTATTGGAATGTTGTGGGGTCTTAAATGATTCCTTCGACATGTTACACACGGAATGACAAAATCAATATACCACCCATGTTTTTGATGGTACTTTTTTTTATAATATGACCAAAAAGTTTTTAAATGTTTGAATTTTTTGAAGCACTTTATTTATGTTTCAACGAAAACTAAATTTGGATTTTTAGGTGTTTTTGAATAAATGGTGTATACTCCATTATTGGAATGACATCTATCTGCAGAATATGAAGTAGACATTTCAAATTTATGTCGAATTTTCTCATATTGCAAAAAAGTTTATTATCTTTTGAGTTTTAATGCATCAAACTAAGAACAAGTAAAAGGGCATATATCCATCATTTTAAAGGCTCCATTACTCTACCGTAAATGTAAATGTAACTGGAAACGTAAGTGGGTGCTTACTCAAAAAACGTAAATGTAGCCAGTACTTTGTTGTTGTTTTGTTCACATCAAAATCAGTGATGTAAATTACACATTTTTTCAGTAAATCAAATTCAGTTTAAAATTCGCTAGATTTATTGGTTTGTGTTTTAGCGACTTGTATACAAAACGAAATTTGTGCTTTTATTACAAAATTTTTAAATTTTAATTTATTGATTAAACTCCGCACTTTATTTAAATTATTTTAACAAGTTTTTTCCGAAGAAAACAGCAAAACAAATTGTTCAGTTGATAAACTTATTATATCGATTTCTTACGCAGATTTAGTATATTGAAATAAAAAGATGTCAACACTATCCTTTCAGTTGTCACGTAAAAACGTAGAGCGACCTAATTTGATTAGGTTGCTACGTAACATTTACGTTTTTGAGTACACAAACACACATAACTCTCATAAGCAAAACGTGTCAGCTGGTTCGCTACATTTACATTTACGGTAGAGTAACGGAGCCTTAATTATAAAATAAGATGATCTTTTGATGTTATTTTATTAAAAATTTCGTCAAATTTATTCGGAGACACAAGAAAGCAATATTTAATTGGTCATGTTCAAGTAGGTTTTCTACCCATATAAAACTTATTCGCGTCAAATATTATTGTTACGTTGGCACTTTAAAGTTATTCTTGGAAGATGGGCTTAGATGAAAGCCACGGTTATTTTTCAACCGATCCTCGTGAAATTTAGCACAATGATTTATGCATATATACTTGGTCCGAATTTTAATGAAATCGTGAATATTATAAAGCATTTATAAACATTATAATTACCCATGTTACACACAATTGAGCAGAAATAGAGTGGTGGGCAAAAAAAAATTTTTTTTTATTTTTTCTTGAAACAAAATTAGGTGGACTAGGTGGATTTTGATAAGCTAAACAAGAATCTGAATTCACTTTCATTCTATCACGTACTGATTTCTTTTTATGGGCATGATTAATAACATCACCTTATTCAGCGTTCAGACTATAAAACTCGAGAATGGTTTGTACAATTTGGACTATAACTCAAGAACCGTTTACACGATTTTGATAAATGACACACCAGAAGATCCATACCTTGTCTTCAAGGTATGTCAACAATATTTTTTATTCGCTCAAGAATTTCAGTTATGAATCAAAATTTTCACCATTTTTAAAAAAAAAAAAATTAAATTTTTTCGCTACTAATTACCGAATAACTACGGAAATATTAACAAATTAACAAAAAATTATATAAATTCAGTTCAAAGATAATTTAAGTCGCTATATGTTGGAGTTTAATTGATCTTAATAGTACAGACCGTTCTCGAGTTATATAAGTGTGACTGCCTAAAGGCGGGGTCATACAAGTAGTCATGCCCATAAAAAAATCATTACGTAATTGAAAAAAGTGAAAGCTGATTCTTATTTAGCACGTTAAATTCCATCTAATCCACCTATTTTTTTTATTTAAGACGAAAAAATAGGTAGGTATGCATGGGTATCCTAACTTAACTGTGAATGCAATCAAGATTTGTGCATCACTTTTTATGAAACGTGGCTTTATTTACTCGTGCCAGCTTTGAGATAAAGATGATAAACTGAAACATTTTTGATGTTTTCACTTTTAAAAACAAGTTTTAGTAAAAAAAAGAAATATTGAATTTAGCATGAAAAAATTTTTTTGGTCACTTATTTCGAAATATTTCTTAACCTATTGATATAAATGCATTAAAATTTATAAAATTTCAATTTTCTTAGAAATTATTAACATTTTTTCCAGCTAAAATTTCATTTATTTTCACTTTTTTGGAATTAATTATTAAGAACTTCCAAAAAAGTTTAAAATAAGCACATTGCTCTACTTTTGAAGTGATGAAAATGTTCTTTTTTGGAAGCTCCTAATCGTTTTTTTGCTGGGTTGATAATAAACTTAAAGTAGCTTTTTATATGCTCAAACAGACAACAAAAGAGCTAAGTGAGAGATAAATAAACTTAGCGTATCTACAAGTATAATTAAAGGAGAATAATCATTCTTACCTAATAACAGACAAATATTTAAAATTAAAAAAAAAGCTGTTTTCAAAGTTCAATATTTAGTCTAAAATCGGCCATTAACGCGTTGAGAATAAAGCAATATTATACTACACGAGATTCACGAATTCAAAATAAAACAACATGTTGTTGTCTAGAAATTTGTTGAGTCATCGTGAACAAATTTATAAACAAATATATTGCAAATTAAAACAACAACAAGTAAGTTGGCGAATATAAACAATTAATAAAAACAAAATACAATATGTATGAGAAATAATTATTAATTCTTATAAATTGCGTTTTTCTTTCATTATATTTCAGTTTCTCTTAAGTAATTCTAAAGCATGTTTTGCAACTATTATTTCTCCTAAGACTTCTAACGATGAAACTAATTTCCAAAAGGAATGGGCCCAGGCCAAACCTTTCGAACAAATACCCTATGAGAGCCGTTTGTCTGTAATAAGGAAATTCTTACCAGGTGGCAAATATGCTAAAATGGATGGCGTAAAATTAATGTTGGCATTTAAAGAAAATTTGGGAGATATTTCTTTACTTAAGGGCATGTTGGGTAAAAAAGATTTTCTTTGTACACACAATCCACAAGATTTCGAAAAGGTTCTACGCAATGAGGGTGTCTGGCCCGAAAGACCGGCCATTGAAGTTTTACATTATTATCGCAGTGTTATGAAAAAGAATTATTATCAGGGTATCGAAGGTTTACTGTCAACGTAATTAGATTTTTTTATTAGATTTACGAGGAATTAATATATTAAATGTTTTCCTTTAGGAATGGTGAAAAATGGGGTAATTTTCGTTCTATTGTGAATCCGATTATGATGCAGCCCAAAATTGTACGTTTGTATATAAATAAAATGTCTAAAGTTAATAAGGAATTTATGGACAGGTAAGTAAAAAAGAGATATTAAATGTTTTTTTTTTTTTTTACTAGATGGTGCTTTTAATGAATTATTGCTTATGAAAATCTAATCCACTTTAAAATTTAGCATTTTAGAATTCTGAATATTCCACAGAATATTTAAAATTTTAATTTCGTTTTTATTCTCCATTTTTTGCTTTATAGAATTCGCGAGATACGTGATCCCAAAACATTGGAAGTTCCCGCAACATTCGAAGAAGAAATAAATCGCTGGACCTTGGAGTCAGTTTCTATAGTTGCCTTGGACAAGCAATTGGGACTACTGGCCTCAAATCGTAGCGATCCTAGTGCCAAAAAAATATTCGACTGTTTAAAGGAATTCTTTACGCTTGCTTATGACATTGAATTTAAGCCCTCGATTTGGAAATATTATCAGACACCCACCTTTAAAAAAATAGTTAATGCTTTGGATACCATACAAGAAATTGTAAGTAGATATGTACAAGAAGCCATGGATCGTATAGAAAATCACAATAGGTTAGGTTTGCCAGAAAACCCAGAAAGTGAAAAAAGTGTATTGGAGAAATTGACAAAAATCGATAAGAAAATTGCACAAGTTATGGCCATAGATATGTTAATGGCTGGTGTTGATACGGTAAATCTCTTTACAAAAGTTTGTATATATTGTTAGAAGAACTTTATTTATATTTTCAGACCACTACAACTTTTACAGGTCTTTTACTATGTTTAGCAAAAAATCCCGCAAAACAAGCTAAATTACGTGAAGAAATTATGCATATTTTACCCAACAAGGATTCAGAATTTTCTGAAGCCTCTCTCAAAAATATGTCATACTTAAGAGCTTGCATTAAAGAATCCCAAAGAATCTATCCTTTGGGAGTGGGCAATGTAAGAGTTAATCAAAATGATGTAGTTTTAAGTGGGTATAGAGTACCAGCTGGTACACAGGTAATTATGATCTCAATCTCATTAAATATGGATGAAAAACATTATCCTAGAGCCAAAGAATTTTTACCAGAACGTTGGTTGAGACCAGAACAAACTAAGGAAAATGTTAATAAGCTTAAACTCAGTAATCCTTTTGTTTTTTTGCCTTTTGGTTTTGGCGCCCGTAGCTGTATAGGAAGACGCATTGTAGAATTGGAACTGGAATTGGGTATAGCACGTTTAATACGTAACTTTTATGTAGAATTTAATTATTCTACTGAAAATGCTTTTAAAGCTGTACAAATTAATGTACCAAATATTCCATTGAAATTTAAATTTTCAGATGTGGAAAATTAAGAAAAATTAAGTATTAATTATTAAATAAGTATTAAAATAATGAAATATATTTATTAATATTTTTTATATTCAAATTATTTGCTTTGTTTAGAGAGAAAATATCAAAATAATTAGAAATGTTAATTAAACTTTTAATTTTATAAATTAGGATAAGATATTCATAATAAAAAAGTTGTTTCATCAAAATGTGTAAAATTTATATGTTTTATTAATATACAATGCGGGGAAAAACTGAGGGTTTAATATATGGTATTTAAGGTATGTACGTTTAAGTAGGACTGTGGGGGAAGCCGTTTTGTTAAAAGTGCTCTCTTCTCATAACCTTAGAGCCCAAACACAACCAAGCGGATTATTTTTTTATATAAAGATTTGGCAATCCGCTAAAAAGTAAAATTTATTTTATTTTTACAACGGGTTCTCAAAAGCTCTCATTTTCTCACAATCCCTCTCTGTCGGTGTTGCCGTTTTTACAAAACGAATCACTAGGTTTACGTTAAATTTATAGAAGAAGGAAAGAGATAGAAAGGTTTGCTTTATATTTTTTATGTATGGAATTTAAGAGAGAAAGAATAACAGTTTTTATACATGTAGTTTGTGTTGCCAAACACAAAAAATATAGAGAAAGAAAAACAAAATGTATGTGAAATCCGCTGCTGGATGCCGTCTTCATTTAATTTGCATTTCCCTCTTAGAGCGGAAAACAACATTCAACACCGCTTGATTGTGTTTAGGCTCTTAAACAATATAAGAACATTTCCTATTGTACTTAATAGTGGAAGGCCAATGTACGCGTCACGCGGCAACGGGCGGCAGCATTATTACCAGCTTAAAAATTAATCAATTGTTTACAAAAAAGTGACAAAGGAAAATTTGAGAACACTGTCATAAATTTAATCTGGCAATGCTGTTAATCACGGCAACGCATCAAAGTTGAATTTTTTTCAACTTTTTTTTATATGGACCGCGTGAAAACATGATCAGCTGATGGCCGCGTGTTCCGCGTGTCGCGTACATTGGCCTTTCACTATAAGACTTAGATGAATAGAATTTAATTTAAGTCCATCTCCTTTTAAAATCTTTGGTATTCTCGGACAACTTTTTTGTGCTCTTCAATTCTATTTTCACCCCAGCCCAATATCTCTCCACTGGTTTTAGCTCGGGACAATTTGGAAGATTGACCTCTCTTGGTACAAAATCTATGTTATTGTTTTGGTAACACTCCAGAGTTTTGGTATCATCCATAGTGATATGATGCCAAATCGCGCCAAAAATATGTGGACAAATTTTGCTCTCTTATGAAAAGAAAAAACTCTTTTCCAAACATATTGTTGGCACAGAATACGGGAGACAGCGACAAAATTTGACACAGAATAACAGCACAGTGCACTAATACAGTGATGTCTACTTTTAAAAAATTTTGTAAATTGAGCCACAAAATAAAGTAAAAAAATATATTCAAAGTTCTATAGAAAATTAGAACTTAAGAATCAACAAATTTTAAGTGACTCATTGTAACCAGTAAAGTGGTTGTGTGCGCCCAAAAGTTACACTTTGTAGCCGTTAAAGTGACTGTGTATATAAAAAAGTGCCACCTTTTGGTCATTGAAGTGCCTATTTGTCATTTTATTGATCCTTTAGTAGTCGTGAAGTTGTTTAGGTGACAATAGACTTCCTCCTAGGATAAGCCCATGTTAAAGTGAAAGGGAAATAACATGCTTCTTTATCGCAACTGCATAAAGATTGCCGTATCAGAATTATTCGAGATATAAAACTTTTTTGCAATTTTGTTGACGTTATTAATCAGAATTTTTAAATGATTTAAAATATTTTTATAATTAAATAAAGTACACAAAATCGAAGTATTTTAACAAATTCAATTTAAATATTACATAGAAAAATCTAATTTCAATTACGAATAATAGACATTCAATTATTTTTTTAATTCAAATTCAATCTATGAAAAACAATTTATATACAAATAATCACTTGTTTTTATTTATAATTGATTAATTTATTAATTGATACAATATAAGTTATGTATCGACTAGACAAATATTTGATAAAAATGACGTAACTACTGCATAAAATATTTGTTAACTTCACAACATTTTTTACTTATCATTAATCATAACTGACATTTTATCGAATCTTATTTTACGCTGTTTTCACTTACAAAACATTTGCAATATCAAACAAGGGCAAATCATGCAAATTTGGTCAAATATTTGACAAATGTGAACATAGCTTTAGAAAATTTGAATTTTTATTTATTGTATGATTTATACAATTAAAAAAGTAATTGGAATAGTTGTTATATTTCTTTTTAAGTTATTACCTAAAATATTCCCACACTTTAGCAAATCTTATCTATTATTATATGTATATAAGTACATATCTGTAGGTTCTATCTACAAATTTTATTGTTGATCATAACACCAGTACTTACCTTAAATTTTCTTTTTATAACCCAAAGATCCAGTAGTTAATTATCTTGGTGGGCGTCGTGATAAAGTTTAAACAATAAAAAATTATTAAGATTTTATAAACATTGTAAATTTTTTTTTATATTTTATTTATCTACTATAAATATTTATTTCTGGTTTTATTTAGTTTACGAGTATAATAATAATTTGCACAAACAAAAATTTATTTACATACATTAGTAAATTAATTTATATTTGTGTATTAATATTATAATGAACTGTAAAAGTAAATTTTTACAAAAAATATTTTATAATTAAAGAAAAATTTGCGTATTATACAAAACTTAATGGTGCTGACATTTAAATGAATATTATAGTTAACAATATACCTACATATGTATATATTTTTTGCTCTTAAATAATAACATGCATATCGTCACCGAAAATGCAAAATAACGTAACATCAAATTTTTCAAATTCGATAGATGGTTTTTGATGGAATATTACTTATTTATTTTTTCAATATACATACAGTGGTGGCCATGAGGTTAGCACACATCATATCTACTGTTTTTAAAAGAAAATTATTTCGTCTCATTACAATTATTTACTAAAATTTTTGCTTTTTAGTGTTGCTTATGGTGTCTGCAATAAGTCCCGTTACTTTTTTTTGCGTTCTATCGCAATTCTCTTTTAATTTTTAATTTAAGTGCAGTAATAGGCAAAATAAGCTGGTCACAATTTTAGCACAAGCAAGTATATTTAAATTTTTTATATGTTTTTTGTGAATATAAATAATTAATTGGTAAGTTTAGATATTATTTCATCAATGAAGATAAAAAATTAAATAAATAAACATTATTTAGACATGTCTAAAAAAAAGTGGTGTACAGAGGAACAACGTAAGATTATTCAACAGATGTACTCAAGAGGAATAAGCATAAGTGAGATTGCTAATACTTTGGAATGTTCCAGAAAGAAGGTTTATAATGCACTAAACCATATTCGGAAGTATGAAACATTTAAAAATGTTACACAGGCTCCTAGGCCAAGAAAAACGTCACGTAAAGAGGATTCTTAAATATATAGAACCCCTGTCGAAGATCTTTTTAAAAGCTCCACCGTAATCCAAAGGGAAATTTCAAGAAAATATGGTATCAACGTGTCCTGCAGAACAATAAGAAGAAGACTTAATGAAAAAAATTTACGTGGATGCATTTCTCAGCATAAGCCACACGTTTCAAATAAGAACCTACGGGATCGGTTGTGCTTTGCTCGTGAGCATTTGGAAAATCCATTAGTTTTTTGGAAAAATTTCCTCTGGAGTGATGAATCCAAGTTTTGTAGATTCTGATCGGATGGTAAGAGGTATGTATGGCATCCTCCAAACATGCAACACAATCCAAAGTACACTTCTAAAACAATAAAACACGGTGGAGGAAATGTGATGGTGTGGGCAGCTTTTTCTGGGCATGGCATTGGTCCTATATGCAAGATTGATACACGTATAGACCAATATGTATACCAGAATATACTACTAAATACAATGATGCCTTATGCAGAGGACAACATGCCACATAGGTCGAGTTTTATGCACGACAATGGCCCAAAACACTCCTTACACTTAGTGAGGAGTTGCTTCGAAGAGAACAATATTAACGTGTTAAAATGGCCAGCCCAATCTCCGGATCTCAATCCTATTGAGAACCTTTGGAATGATGTGGAGCAGCACGTAATGAGAGCAAAACCTAAAAATTTAGCCGATTTATGGACAGAAATAGAAAAAGCTTGGTATGCTATTTCAGTGGAGCGCTGTATGGGACTTGTGGAAAGTATGCCAAGGAGATTGGCAGCTGTAATAAAAAATAATGGATACCCAACTAAGTACTAAGTTTATAGTGAAATAAGTTTTTTGTTTTGTTACTTTTTTTTAAATGTGAATCAATTTTTTTTATTTTGTGCTAAATTACTGTCCATTGTTTTTTGACGGTTATTCTATTCTGAACAGAAAAACAGCAAAGATTTATAGAAATGACAATGAATATATTGTGACGTGATCTTAGCAAGACATGTTACACGTATATAAAAGAAATATTAAAAAAAATAAATACAGGAAATATTTGCTTTTAAAGATAGGCAGTAGCAAGTGTGCTAACCTCATGGCCGCCACTGTATGTATGTATATATAATCACAATTGATTGAAAAAAAAAATATGAAAAACTTTATCATTTGTTACCATGAAAACATTAAAATCTTGTTAATTATAATTTTTGTTAAAATTCATAAAATTACGTTTACGTTGTCTAAAATTACCTTTAATGGTTTCAGAAAATACGTATCTAAAAAATCGTAATCTCCGTAGCTTGAAAAAAAAGTTGAAAACAAATAAAAATATCCTTTACCAATATATTTGGCGATTGAAAAGTTGAAAACAAATAAAAATATCCTTTACCAATATATTTGGCGATTTTTTTATCTGAAAATTTTATTTGTATGATAATTAATTTTAATTTAAAAAGAAGTTTTGATCCTCTTGTAAAATTATGAAAAATGATATTACGTTGTTTTTCCTTTTTGGTGACGATATGTTATTCTTAATTTAATTAATATATTTATTTACTTACATACAAATAATTATTACATTAAATTTATATAAAAATTACAACTCAAGCATTTTTATTTCGATTTGCTACGAAAAATATTGCACAAGTACAACTACAATTACAATGGAAGACTTTTAAACGTAATAGTATTTAATAGATTACTATATATATTTTTTTATTTTTTCGGCTGTTTTGTAGAAATTTTAAATATTTGTGTTTTCATACAATGTAGCAATTTGGTTATTTTAATATATATATATTACATACATATGATATTTTCTATAAATATACAAGAAACAGATTTGACTATATATTTTATTCTTTAATGTATTTCAAAATTTCTGCATATTGAAATTAATGATACGAATACATACAATGTATTACTGTATATGATTTCTTTATACAAGTATTCGGTTTGATAAAAAAATTAAGATTTTTTGTTTTTTTTAACGATATAATGAAAATTAAAAAAATCTACGGAAATGATAAAGAGAAATTATTCAATATTTATGGCTTTATTTTATAAATTATTGTCATTTCATAATTATATAATTTAATTTTCCTAGTTTTAAAATTTTCGATATTGGCTGTAAATCAAAAATTTCAATATTTTTAAATTTTGGAGTTGTAGTTATTTATCTTTATCTTCTCACTTAAAAAATTTACATAATGCAGACGAAATTTTGAATCAAGCCTTATTTCTAAATAGTATTGCATTTCAGTGCTCTATATAAGGTATTCTAAATACCAAAAACATTACTAACCCCCGTATTCTAAACTTTATGACTAATGACTAATAACAATGAAAAAAAAAAATTCATGAAAAAATAAAAAAAAAAAAATTTTTTTTTCTTTGTCTCAAAGTTTAGAATATGGAAATAAAACCAAAGAGTAACAAGAGACGAAAGTAATTGTCAAAAACCTAAGTCGGTTGTCAAAAACCTAACTCATCAAATATATTTTGTTGTTGTTAAAAGAAAATAAAAACACATTTTTGTTTAAAAAAACAAGATTTTTTTTTTTTAATTGTCAATCGAAAATTTAGCCTCTATATGTTACTCTTATTCATAGAGTAACATATAGAGGCTAAATTTTAATAAACTATTGTTTTCTTAAAATAAATATTTGAACTGATAAATTTTTTTAATTTTTATTAAAAATTAATATTTTAGAAGGAAAATATTTTAAATATTTATGGAAAAGGAATCTCTAAGAGTACATATGTACATATTTTCCGGATGATTATAGATAAGGCACTCCAAAAAATAATGTCCAACTGTCCGTTAGTCCATTAATATCAACTTCCAGAAATCTAATAATAGATCTGTCAGATTGATTACTATAAAATCATCATTCAACAGCTGGGTTAAAAATCTTGCAGAACTTATCATCATAATTTCGTTGTTTTTTCGTTGCTGGTACAGTACCAACAAAAAAAAAAAAAAAATTAACATTTTTTTAGGGAGCAAAAATTTTAATAATTTCTAAGAAAATTAAAATTTTTTACTTCAAAAGCAATGAACAAGAAGCTTAAAAGATGAACATTCTATTAATGACAGTCAAAGATAAAAAAACTAAGTACTTCCTTCCAATGACAACAACACAAACAAAACGAGAGAGGACATAGTCGGTCAAGCCCGACTATATGATACCCTACACCATTTCGATCCTCATAATTTTATATGAGTATCAAAATTATACCCTACTCTACCATAGGTGGTTGGGGTGTTATGTGTTTGTGCAGAAATTGTAACGCAGAAAAAGAAATCTTCGGGCACCCACCTTAAAGTATACCGTTCGACTCAGAATCACTTTCTGAGTCGATTTCACAATGTTCGTCCGTCCGTCTGGCTGTCCGGCTGGCTGGCTGTCCATGTAAAGCTTGTGCGCAAAGTAAAGGTCGCAATTTTGAAGATATTTTGATGAAATTTGGTATGTATTGTTTTTTCAATACAAGGACTATTGAATTTAGTTATGATCGGCCCATTATTTCGCCTAGCCTTATACAAATGTTCTCCCGGAATAGGAATATTTTAATGAAATTTTGCACAAATAAGTCTTATATAAACACAAATCCATTTGCCAAATTTTATCAAGATCAACGGACATCGTTAAATCGACTCAGAAAGTGATTCTTAGTCGAACTGTATACTTTAAGGTGGGGGTACGAAGATTTTTTCTCTGCGTTACAATTTCTGCACAAACACATAATACCCCAATCACATATAGTGGTGTAGGGTATAAAAAGTGGAAGTGTTATATTCGGCTTAGCCGAATCTTTTATACCCAACACAAAAACTATTTTTTAAAACTAAATATATATGTATACTAGACAGTGTTGCCAATTTAGCCATTTTCCGGCTAAATTTAGCGATTTCTTTTTTTTTTTTTTTTTTAAATATTTGAAAAAATTAGTAATTTTAATATAAATTTTATTTTCAAACAATTTTATTATTATGCAGAATCAGGCCCTAATTATAAACGCTGTGTTTTTAAAATTAAATCATTCACAATACCGGCAAAAGTTTCGGTCTGAATATAAGGAACATAATGATTTAAAGATGTGGACAAAGAGTAACAAGAGACGAAACTAATTGTCAAAAACCTAAGTCGGTTGTCAAAAACTCATGCAACAACAAAATACATGAAATCAAATACATTTTGTTGTTGCCAAAAGAAAATAAAAACACATTTTTGTTTACAAAACAACAATTTTGTTTAAATGTCAATCGAGAATTTCGTCTCTATATACTACTCTATGGATGTGGATATTAGAAGCTTATGGAGTAAAAATCAAAAGTAAATTTTATAATTATAAACCACCCAATATGAATGTAAAACAAATCGGAACAAATGCTTCTTACAAAAAAATTAAACCGAATAGAGAGACCTGGGTTGATATACCATTCTTATAGACATGTACACATTTTTTTTTTTAATTTCTTTACGCATAATTATGTATATGTTTATAATTGATAAATATTATATAAATATATGAAAATAAAATAGCAATTTCAAATTAAAGTTTAAATAAAAATACACGTATTAATTAAAGACTTCTTAAATGTATACGTAAATAATGTATATCACAATTTTTTTAATTGTTTTTAAGAGTTAGCCATTTCTAGCTTTTTTATTTGTCTAATCTAACCATTTCATAGACACCAGAGCTGGCAACACTGATACTAGAGTGTCCCGTAGACAAAAATTTTGTAGGAAGACGATGCGTATGGCAAAAATATTTAAAAAACAGTTCCCTACCAACGATTGAAATTCACGGGTCTAGAACATTTTATACAAAAAATAGTATTGAGTTTTGTCTCCAAATGGGTATAAAAAAATTCGTAATTTTTAGCCAATTATAAAAAGAAAAATATTTAAACATGAAAAAAATTTCGATATTTTTCTTAAAAATTTTATAATTTTTTCCCCTTTATAATTGTTCAAATTTTTCGAAACAATTTTTCATTAAAATGCCTTAAAAAGTCTTCTAGCGAAAGAAAATCTCAGGGGGAAAATTTTTAAAATATTTTTTCCATAACCAGCATAAAATTACGAATTTTTTGATACCCATTTCGATTAAAAAATCGATACTTTTACACATCGTTTGAGCGGTCAATCGCTGAAGATGAATTTTAACAATTTTTTAAATATTTTTTCCGTGTTCACCTTATCAATACGCATCGTTTGAGGGGTCTTCCTACATCGAAATCACAAAAAACGTATCCACGGGTATATCCGCTTCCTGATAGAAAAAATGGCTCCGTTAGAATTTCTAGGCCGAATAGTTTTATAAATGAGCCGAATTTCAAAAACCTCTGGAGAGAGAAAAATGATTAGATCCACTAATCTCCGCTCCTTAATAGAAATTCCGGAATCTATTTCGGTTAGAATTTGCAGTTGAAAAAAATTTAATTTTCTACGTTATCTGGAAGCTTCAGAGAATTTCGGAAACGGGAAAATTCCTTGGGCATATGACATCTTTTTATTAAAAATTTAAAAATACGATGTGGTCTACAGTGTAAGAATTCAAAGTTAGGAGTTTGAAAGAGTTCGTATCGAATCCTGGCCAACAGAAATGTAATGTTTGATTAACAAACTTCCATGAACCATTTTCAATTAGTTAAAAATAAATTTGGCAATTCCTTAAAAATTTTAATTTTTAGTTTGAAGATAAATTGCAAAACTATTTTTCGAAGTCATGGCAAAGGACAAATAATATTAAAATTTATTTGTTGTTTTCAATACATGTACTAGGCATGAAATAGGCAGTAAATATATTTTTTTTTTATAAAAAGCACATCTAAAGCGCCTAGAAATTCTTGTCTATTATATTTTTAACAATGAAAATTTTAATATCTTTTTTTAGGAAAAACAAAAATCTGCAAGGATTCCCGTGGATACGAACACAGGCTTAACGGTGTGTAGTCTAGAACACTTCTTCTATACTATTCACTCTCAAAACTTTCCAATTGAAAATAATTTATGAACTATTGTATTTAAAATATATTAATATTTGGGCAAAGAAAATTTTTAAAAATTTTTGAGGATGTTGTAGAAAATAGTTTAAAACTCCGCCATTCGTAAACGGATTTCGCTGAATTTCAATACCTAGATTTTATAGACTTTATTGCACATATGTGTTGAAAGAGAAATTAATTTATTGGAGTATGGGCTTCAAAAAATCCATTTCAACATACAGACGGACAAAGAGACATAAATTTTCAAAAGTTATTTTTAATCATAATAAATAATATTTTTCAATTTGAGGTCCCTGATGTATATTTTTAGACTTTCGTATAAAATGACAGACTTATATATGTATATTCTTCATTTTATGTGAAGGATATAAAAATAAAGTACCAATTTTAAAAGAGTTTAAAATCTAATTGTTTTTATTATAATCCCAGCAGAAAAGGAACTGAAAAAGAGCTGAAAAAGTCATGAATTTAACATTGTGTTAGCATTGGATAGAAGTACTTACTGGTGCAAAAGAGCTGCAGAAGTTCTTTTTTTAACCCATGGTTGTCATTGGTAGGATGTTCTTCTTTTATGCTTCTTATTCATTTCTTTTGAAGTACTTCCTTTAAAACTATGTTTATGAAATTTTTTTTACAAAAATTCAGTTTTAGCCTTATTAAAATATAATAAAAATGCATTAAAATTTATAAAATTTTAAATTTCTTAGAAATTATTAACGTTTTTTTCAGCTAAAATTTCATTTATTTTCACTTTTTTGGAAGTAATTATTAAGAACTTCCAAAAAAGTTTAAAATATGCACTTTGTTCTACTATTGAAGCGGTGAAAATGTTCTTTTTTGGAAGCTCTTGATCGTTTTTTTTTTTTTGCTGGGATATAATTAAAAAACTTAAGCAACCCAACAAACCAAATAATATCGTAATGATATCATTACGATAACATTTCGGCGATAAAGAAGCCCAAGAATGATATCATTTATAATTCTAAAATGATATAGGTTGCTTTAAAAGGTACACTGGGAAATTATATCATATTTTTGATTATTTGATATTTGCACGTGTTAGCGACGTCCGAATCCTAGGGGTAGGTAGGGTCGAAATGCGAAAGTTAACTTTTTGGAGCAGTCTAAGGTATAAGGTATATACATATATATTTTAAGGAGTAACATTACATATTTTTTAAAGGTAAACAATAAGATAAATAAAAAAATCCTACCATCAACATGAAATAAAAATTCAAAATTTTTCTAACGTTTGGCAGCACTGGCTAGTATCTTTTGCAACATGTTTTGAAAATAATAATATAAATTTTTACAGTACTACTCCAGTACTTGTAAAATTTTATAGGTTTAATTAGAATTAGTCAAAAATTGTCAAATAATAAATTCTGCAAATTCTGACTAAAACTTGCTAATCTGACAACTAAAATTAAAAATTTAGAAAATAAGAAATCAAATTACAAACCAAATCCTCTTTAATTCCAAATTAATGATTTCAAACAAAATAAATAAATAAATAAAAAACCAAAGAAAAACTATAAGTACATTTGAACTTTTAAAGTTCACTTTAAATATATTTTCAATATTATTTTTTTCTTTTTAAAATTAATTTAATTAATAATAAATAAATTAATATCAAAAAAGTTAAGTAAATTTTTTAAAAATTAAGTAAATTTTTTTTACAAAAAATGAAGTAAACTTAAATAAAATTCTTAAAAGATGATAAGACAAGTTAAAACTTAAAAAGAAAAAACTTTAATTAAAGAATACATATTCTCTAATGAGATGACTAACAGTTAAAATAGAAGAACCCCCTTTTAAAACTTAATACAAATTATATTCCCACATATTATGAAGAACTTAAAATCTAATGAATTTACATTACAAATTATTATTATAATAATGACATTAATATTAATTACAATTAAGTAAATTTAAGTCATGGTATTACAATAATTTAATTTACCCAATTCTTCTGAGCAAGCAGCTTGTTGTTGCAATTTCCGCGATAATATGGGCACAAATAAATCATAGTCGATTTGTTTGCAGGCTATATCTAAATAAATTTGTGAATTATCCGCTTTATTTAGGAGTTCGAGCAGCCAACTAAAGAAATAGCCTAAAACAAGGGTAATAATGAAACCCACAACGCAATACCACATATAGGACAAACTATATAACCAGAAATAGTGTTTTTCCGCCTTTAAGCTTTGCTCGGTGGTTGTAATTATTGTATCATTTACAAAATCCTCTATGACTCTTAAAGATTCGGCTACTAAAGTGGAATTTGCGTCAACACAGCCATCATCGGACAGCGGCAAAGATGGTGGTGGAGGTTTTGGACCGCCAAAGCCTATCCAAAAGGCAAAAACTAGACCAAACAAAAGTCCTGCTATTACACCTCTTTGATTAGCTCTTATAGTACACATGCCCAATGTAAAGACCGCCAATAGGGGGCCACCTACAACACCGAATATGGTAAGTGAAGCTTGTAATACTCCTCCCATTGAACCAGCACCAAATGCCAAACCTATACACACTAGACCATAAAGACAGGCCATTATTTTCGAAGGCAAAGTTGTGCTGGAATCTGTCATGGCTCTTTTGAAAATTTTCTTATATAAAGGCTTTAAATAATCTTCGAGTGTTACAGCCGAAAGAGAACTGACTGCCGAGGATACTGTTGAGAGACTGGCGGAAAATATTCCAGATACAAAGAGACCACATAAACCGGGATATTGACCTATAAAGAGAGAAATATTGCGGTTGTATATATATGAATTTGAAGTGATTATGTAGTCAATATGACTAAAAATTTAAAAAAATAAATACATAAATAAAAATTTCTTTCACTCTGGCAATCGCAGAATAAATTTCAATTTTTTTAATACAATTTAATATATTATGATTAAATTATTCCACTGATTTTTTTTTTCAACACCAAAATACGGTTTAAAAATACTTGAACAAATTACGCTTACCCATAGTATCAATTGCAAATAACGGCATCAATTGATCTCTGGACTTAATACGTCCATTTAAAACTGGATCACAGTTACGATAATAGTAAAATATCGCCAAGCCTGTAAATAGTGTACTAAAACTCAAACAACTTAAAATGGGTAAATTCCACCATAATGCAGCTTGAGCACCTTTCAAATCTCTTACACTTAATAAACGTTGCACTTGTGTTTGATTTACTCCATACAACGATAAATAAGTAACCATACCACCAATAATTAAACTCCACCAAGTGTGACGTATTGTAGGATCTAAAGACACAGCCGAAATATCTAAACGTCCGGTTTCCTGAGCAGCCTGCCAAATGGGCTTGAGGCCTCCTGCCTTTATGGCCGATACTATAATCACCGAATAAATGCCAGCAAACATAAGCAGAGATTGAAATACATCAGTAATGAGAACTGCTTTCATGCCGCCCAAAGTAGAGTAAAAAGTGCAGACTAAACCAATGGCTAAAATGGCGGTAACATGACTTAGACCCGTCACAGCCTCCAGAGCTAATGCGGGAGCATACAACACAATGCCCATATATAAAATCATTTGTACTGAATAAGCTAGCGAAGCCACTAAACGCATGCTGTGACCAAAACGCCTTTCCAAATACTCATAAACACTTGTGGTGCGCATACGATAGAAAACGGGTAGAAATCCATAAGCTGCCAAGGGTGTACTTAAAATATAGGCTATATTAATGGCACAAAACATTATGCCAAACTGATAACTCTCGTTGGAGACACCCAGCAAGGTGATGGCCGACATAAAACTGGCCATTAAACTAAATGATACTGGTAACGCTGACATACTCTGATCAGCCATTAAATATTCTTTGGTGGTTTTTTGTTTGCCGCCCGACAGGCGATAGTATATTCCTATTGATGCTGAAATGGCCAGGATGGTGATCAACACCGCATAATCCCAGGCATCAAAATTAGACATGATTATAATAAGTTATGTTGGGTTATGTGGATAATTATGGTAGATAAATACAGATAAATCAGTGAGGTAGTTTGTGAGGACACTTTATGATTAATTGCTTACAGCTCAGGTACTTTTGCATGTGCACATATTTCTTTACTTTATTTCCTGTAGAAATTCGAAGATAACGATATAAGTTTATTTTTATGTAATTTGTTTTAAAGCAAATTTTTTTGGTCAAGGAAAATTTTTAATATTTAAATTTTTCTCAAAACATATATGGGAAATTGTTCAAACTCGTTTAGTCGTTTCGTTAAAGTGAATTTCGGAAGAAGGATTCATATGGGAGCTATGGTCAATTATGGACCAATCTTCATTTTTGCATACGGATTTATACTTATATAAATAAATATACTAAAGACGGTTTGTGGACCAACATTTTTGCAAAAATTTTTTAAAATATTTTTTTCATTATTGGCTAAGAATTACGAATTCTTTGATACCCATTTCAAGGCAAAACTCAACACTATTTTTTGGACGAAATATTCTAGACCCGTGACTTTCAATCGCTGGTAGAGAACTGAAGATAAATTTTTAAATATTTTTCCCATATTAATCTAATTTTTAAGCATCGTTTGAGGGGTCTTCCTACAAAATTTTTGTCTACGAGACACTATGTCTCTTTTAGTTGGGAAATATTTGGGTTAAAGCAAATTATACTCTCATTTTTAGCCTTTTTTCAAGTTTATTTAACTTGGGAGCCTCAATTTAAACCCTAAATTCTTTTAAAAATGATCACAAGATTTTTTACGAAACTCTAAATAATACTACTGAAAGAATCATTAATATATCTATTCAATAAAAAAGTATATAATACTCTGAAGTTGAAACTTTGAGAAAAATTATAATTTTTGGGGCTATTTTCCAAAAAGGTGATGATAATATTTCTTCACTTCTAAAATATATACATATATAATTTTGTTCCGTACTGTAAAATTTGTGTAATGTTTTCGAAAGATATCTTAACGCAAATGAATGTAAATCAAAATCGGAGGCTCTTACAACATATACACAATGTTTACAATTTCCTTTGGCCCAAAATAAATTATATGTTATATTTCAATTTTTAATTTTATGCTTTAAAAAAAAAGTTAACATGTTTATAATCTACGGACTTCGCATTCATAAAAGTGTGATCTATATCGTAGTATGTATTTACAGGGAGTTAAAAAAAATACCTTTTAAATGTTTGTTTTGATTTGTGCAGATTTTCCTTCTGTTCTTTTACAATTTTTAAGATATTTCGTTGAGTGATCTCTCGAAACTAAACAAGGAAATTTTAAGGAATAAGAAAATAAACTTATAAACTTTTTAACTTTTCTTTATTATTTAAAACATGCGACATTTATACCAAAAATGGAACGAGATTTTCAAAAACTATTGAACAATTTCTACTTTTTAATCTATCAAGTTATATTTTCTTAACTAGTTACAACACTGTTTGCTGCACTGAATTCATTAAAATGGCGGGAAATTTTAAATGCACATTAAACACATCTCACCAAACGGAAACGGATAACAAGTAAAAATTAAATTCATTTAAATAAAATATTTAATTATATTACACTAAACAATAAAAAATTATGCAGTATACATTTTCCAATAAAAAGTAATAAAAATATTTAAACAACTTTAAACTTGTTATCAAGCAAAATAATTAAAAATTTAATTTTATAATCTTAAAAAAAAAAACACCATTAAACTAACTGACACACAGTTCAAGTTCAATGTTCAATCTCTTGCGAGTAACAGAGAACAGAAGGGGATGAAGTAGTGATGAATAATTTTAGTGAAAGTACGGTAAACACGAGTTTTACACCAAAAAATTCCATTGACAAAGTTGAAAAAAAATGCTTTAAAACAAATTTTATAAATTAAGTCTGCTATGAGTTTGATTTGTTATAAATTGTTGCAAAATAATTGTTTATTTATGTAAATTCCTTTAAAAATGCTTAATAAACCGTTTTATTTTTTTAATTATTGTTGTTTTTTTAATTTATATTTCTCATTTAACACAAAGTTTTGTTATACAATTACTTTTCTTTAAACACTGATTTTCTTTCATTTTATTTTATTTTATTTTTTTTTTTTATAAAATTATTAATTTTAATTTCACTAGTTATCTTTTCATATTAATTTCGTAAACTTAAATTAGTGAAATATTTTAACTTTTTTGTCTAATCATTGTCACCGTCCACTTTTTGTTTCTTATTATTTTTTTTTTTCATTTAAGTATTTTGCAAATGCATATTCACATTCATTAACTTTTTATATTTTCTATTTTTTATACATACATATGTTTTTTTCCGATATTGTTTGTATATTTTTTTGTTTTGTACGCAAAATCGCGCGACCCTGCGAGAGAAATCAGTTGTTTTTATGACGTTTATAAACACATGAATCTGGTTGTTGTTGTTGTTTTTTAATTTTTTATTTCTTGTTTTTGTTCTTGTTCTTTTCACTGTGTAACTTATTATTTAACGTACTAAAAAAATATTGTGTCACTACTAAACTATGGTATCATCGGCACTAACAAAATAACACATTCCCAAAATACGAGCAGTAATACCGTCAAAATTATTAACGAAATAAAATTATAGATTAAAATAAAATCGTTTTTTTACTTTTGATAAGAAAAAGAAAAAAGCATCCACACTAGTACAATTGATTTTAAAAACTGACCAAAATGTGGTTGTCAAATGTTTATTAGAATAAAGCTCAGTGTGCGCTTTACTAAAGTTAAAAAATAATTTAAATGTCTGGAAAGAGAAAGCTTAGTGTACACAGTTGTCTTAAGAAAGTACTTTTTTAATATACTACTTTTATTTTAGCTTTATTTACATTTGTGTTAGTGTTACACTTTGAATAATTGTTGGATTAACAAAAAGGAATTTCTTAATATCTATGTATATTGGAATTTTAACTTAATAATATATTTTATTTTACTAAACAAATATATTTTTCATATATTTATTTACAAAAACGAATTTAATAAAATTTATAAATTTGAATAAATATCTTCATATTAACTAAAAGGATGTAAAATTGAAAAAAATTCGTCCGAGTCAATTTGCAGATGTTTTCTAATTTAATTTATGTTATTGTAATTTAATAAATACAATTACAGTTGTTAATAATATTAAAAAAAATATATGAACATTAGGGTGGTCCAACATTGTATGAAGAAAACCAAAATATTTGTAACATTTAAACGTACCTAAAATTGTGAAAGGGTAAATCATTTCGAATATATTTGCCAAATTTTAACTTCCTACGATGATTGGAACAGTATGCTACACGGTCATTTAAGTTATTGATTCCAAAACAAATCTGAAAAAAAATCTCACGAACAACAAACGATAGCAAATAAAAAATTTTGTAATTTTTCGAAAAAAGTTAATATGAACGAAAAAATTATACTTTGTATAAAATTTGTTAGAAGTTTTATTTTTATTTCTACGTTAATTTTTAATATTACGAGGGCTTATATTCAATTCGGGCCTCATGCTGATTAAAAAATTTTTTTTTTGCGTCAGACTCTTCAGTTTTCTATTTTTTATATATTGTGTTAATTTTGGAGTCAAAAGTTAATTGTAACACTATGTTTTTCACTTTTTGTTTTTGGGCTATCTACAAACATCTATCAACATTTTATGAAGCTAAGTGGGAACACTACACCCTAGATTTAAAGATAGGAATGAACAAATTTTAATAAAATTCGTAATTATAGGCAAAACATCTTAGATACCAAAATCAGTTTCTTAAAAAAATGATAATTAAATAAAAAGTGCAATAAACATCGTTTTTAAAGGTTTTAAAAATTTTTGAGTTGTTGATATGCAATGTAATACAATTTTAATTGGTTTAAATTTTTTTTTTTTTTTTTTTTTTTGCAAAAAAATTTTTTGCAATTTTTTTCAAAATTTAATTTATAATTTTAATCTTGAACACATTTTTGTCCTTTTAGTAAATATTCCTGTTATTTGAAATTTCGAACGATTAAAAATGGTCCAGCCAACCACAAAATTTCACTTTTTTTATCTTCTGATTGGTATGGTATCATAAATTTAACATATTGTCAATTTTTTTCCAAAAATGTTATGTTTTACTTCTTTAATTTCCAATAAACAAAACGGGCTATATGAACATTTTATAACAATCATTAAAAATAATTAAGACAAATCTACCATAAATTCGCGAATAATGGAGTTAAAAGATTTATTTTTCAGTGTGAGGTTTAGTAGACGTAATATTAATAACTCATAGAAGAACGGATTGCAAAATGTTGAAAAATGAGGGAAGTAAACAGTTTTTATGTTCTCCTGAACAATGGTGCGTTGCATGAGACCCGTTTTGAATACAAGCCCTCGATTAGCTATTTTGGATGAACAAAAAAATATGGGTATACTTATTTTTTTAGCTATCGTTTGATGTATAAATCATTAATAATATTTAACTAATTGGTTTTTTTCAAACTGAATAAAATTATATATATATATTAGGGTAAATTTCAAAATTTTGATTTTGAGATATCATACTTTTTTAGAAGGTTTTTCATCAGTAAAAATAATGGCGTATTTTGTTTTTTAAAATTCCAACTCCTTCCCCTGCATATCTTCGGCTAAAAACGCACATTTTGAGCTCCATTTTGCGCAGAGACGAATCCAATTGATTTATAAAAAAAATTTCTTTTATACATCAATTCTACATAACATTTTAGTAAAAATGAGCACTATTCAACCCGCTTAACATGCATCGTGTTCCAACTAGGGTGTCCGAAAAATTTACTTTTTTTAAAAAAGTTTTAAAAATTTATTTTTTTATAAATACAATGAAAATATACTTTTTTTTTTTGCAAATATCAAAATAGTCGAATAGTTCATTGAAAATTATTTAAAAAATGGTGTTATTTTGTCGTCGTTGTCAAAAAAGTTCACCCACAAAACAACGCGGTAAAGTTTATAAATCAGTAATCAATACGTATCAAAAAGTTATTTGATCTCACACATTCTTAAGATTTGTTGTGGTGAACTGATGTCGTTCGATACATTTTATGGAAAGAAGAACACCTTTTACCATTTCCATATTCAAATTGCTTGTAGGAAAACGAAAAAATTAATTCTCAATTTCCCAATAAATTCAAATAATGAAAAAAGTATGTTTTGTTCGTTTTTGTTCTCAATTATAAACGTAATTTTTCCTACCGGCAATTAAAAGACATTTAAAAATTAATAAAATTTCGTCAAATTGAATAAAATTCAATATTAAAAGGAATAAAAATTCTTTAAATTGAAAAAAAAAAAAATGATTAGTTTAATAAATTGTTTACTCAATTCAACTAAAATTTAGCTGAATTAAATAAAATAGTTTAGTTAAGTAAAAATTCTTCAATATGAAGAGAGAATTTAATTCATTTGAATATTTTATTCAATTTGATAAAAAATTTGTCAAATAAACTAATTCATTTATTTTTATTGACGATTTTACATCGATTTAACTAATTTACGAAAAATTAATTAAAATTCAATGATTTTGTTATTACTACTCTTTCATGGATGCGTGAACAGAAGTTTGTTGATTTTTATTAAGTGACGTAGTTTTTATTTTAATTAAAACAAGTTGGAACAAATCAAGATTATCAGCACACTTGAAATTATTATATTTTTCTCCTTAATAAAAGTTTATCTGTGTACCCGGCCTGCGGCCGGTCTTAAGGACTTTCTCCTCTGGGTATGTCGAACACCTGCTTGGTTAAATAAGCTTTTTTCGAATATCAAACATTTTTCTAAGATCCGCCACAAATTAATTTCATACAAATATTTTGCCCAACCAAATATATTCAATCTGATTACAATTCTCAAACATTTTAAACTAATAGTAAAATTATTCGCCGAGTGTAATTTAAAAATATTCTTAATTCTCTTCTACAAACTAAACACAGCTAAAACAAGCTGAAGAACTTGTTATCGATAACAATTGGAATTAACAGCTGTTTAAGTTTTTTTGCATTCTAAAAAAACATCAGTTATAAAAAACTTTTCAAGAGAACAAGACAAAGAAAAAATACTAAAAAAGAAAACGTAATAAATATAAAATTTAAAGTTTTACTAAAATATCAAATAAAGAATTAAATAGAAGTGGAAATTTAAAGAAAAAAAGTGTCAACATGGAATTTTCTATTGTTGAATATTATGGAAAACAAGAAAGCAGATGCGGCTACTGTAAAGGCACCAAATGTAGCATTGGTCATGGTAAGTGTTGTTGTTGGTAGTAGAAAGTAAAACAAATTAATTGATTTTTATAAAATATTACAGAAAAATGATTCAAAGAATAATATACCTATGTTTATTTTTATTCAACACGTTATGCATAAATTAAAATATTTCAAGTCATTCAAACAAAAACAACAATAAGTTATGTTTTTTTTTTTTTTTTACTCCTAACTGCTTTTGTGTTAAAGATTTTTAAGACGAAAAAATATGACGTATAAAGTTTTATTTTTTGTTTTTGCAAAAAAAAAAAAAAACAATAGGCAGGTGTTTGACTGGCTTATTGTTGTTATTGTTGTGCAAATCTGTTGACAGGCAAATTGTATAGAAGATGCGAATAACTGCAAAATAAAGAAAAAGTTAATGAACGACCTTCTCGTAAGAAATCAAATAAATATCTGTATAATTTGAGATTATTTTATAACACACAAATTTGGCATGAGCAATCAATAAAAAAAAGAACTTCCCGGGTACAAATGTCTGCGGGAATACGAAATGAACCTTGATCATTAGTTTTTTGGAATTTATATGAAGATTTTGTTGTTTTGATAACGAGAATGAAATATGTACATATAACATATTAGTTAGTCCTAAATACTAAAAATAGCATCAGTAAAATAATACGAGGATTGTTAGAAAAGATTTAGATATTAAATTATTTGATTTTCTACATTGGAACTGTGAAAAACACAAGTATATTTATTATTTTCGCAAATGTTTTGTACACAGAAAACTTGTAAATTTATTTCACAATAGATGTGAGTATAATTATTGTTATTATTATTAGCCGGCGGATTTCAATGCAAATGCATGTTGTTTTTTGAGCAACAACATGCAAATGCATGTTGTTTTTTAATAGTTATCTACTCGAATCACTCATTCATCACGTTTCATGAGACAGTTAAATTGTTGGGGGAGAACCACTGTAAAAATCAAATTCTGTTATATTTATAGGATTCGGCGGCTCCATAAATGTAAAACAGCAAAAGCCATTAAGATGGTTTATTCAAAAATGTAATGTAAAAGGACATGTAAACTTTTAGACCACACTTTACACTGAAAAGCAGAGAAAGTACGTTTGAACACATTCGTTGATTTCATATGAAAAATTAATATACATATATCAGAAAGCCGCTACATACAAAGCAAAATTAAAGAAAAATTATCTCAATTTGAAACATCCTTCTCAATAATTATTATGAGATGAGCATCTTACTTTCATGCTGTAAAATATTACAAAGAACATGTTAACGATTTAAAAAAAACTTTAGATGAGTTGAACGATAAAGACTCTAAAGCCTTAAAAAAGTTAAGTAGGTATTAACATCAGACAATATTAAAACTACGGATTTCCTTTTGAAACTAAATTACTCAAATCAGTTCAGTGAGTATTAATCGCTTATTTGTTGGTTTCCAACAATGGATTTCTTTCTGAAACTATTACTAAATTACTCAAACCAGTTCAATTGATAGTGCTATTGAGAAAATTGAAGCTGTAGAAGGCCCTATTGCTGCAAAAAATAAAACAAAAGGTCTTTTTTATGTACATATAATTTTTTTTTACAATTTAGATTTTTTTTTCGTTTATTTAAATAAAAGCTTATCTAACTAAGGTTGAATTAAACTCAATGTCACGAATATAAGTTTAAATAAAATTTAATCTACAATTGTACAAAATTAATAAAGCACAAAGATCTTTTTATATATAGCTATAACTTTTAAAAATAATAAAATAATAAATGCATGTTCTTTTCACTTTTAGGGTATATTTTGAATTTTTAAATTAATTTTTAGGCGCATATTTTCAAACCTAAAAATTTTGCAGCCCTTGCAATTTTGCACTGTTTTAAATTGAAGAGAGCATCCAATTTTAAAGAAAAATTGGTAAAGTTAGCAAAGTTGTTGTCTTTACAGAAATTTTGCTACTTTGCAAGGGTATATATAGAAAAGTTGCAATTTCAGAGGTGAATATCTTCATTATTACCTTAGTTTTCATATTTGTCAACTTAACCGATTGATTTAATTTTTACTTTGAATTTATTAAAATAAAAAAACAAAGTTGATCTCAAGGTTCCTGATTTGTTTAACACTCGAGACTTGTTAATCTGGAATCCACTGAAATGGATTAATCGATATTCAGACGTAAATTTCAAAATTCATTGCATACTCTACAAATGGAATGGATTCCAACTCTGAAATCAGGATTGAATAGAAATTATATTGTTATATTTGGTAGTAAAAATTTCATATTCTGCCTTGTTGGCAGTATAGTACTTACTCCCCTAAATTAGGCCTACAATCAATTACGTGATAATAACAATGGTTTATTATAGGTTATGAATAAACCATTCGATATAATTTATAGGGGAAATGGAATTGTCTCATATTTAGCGCTTATAAATATTCACATAATATTTTCCTCTGATTTCTTCGCATAGAACACAATATTATCAAGAATTGCTTCAAAGCGTTTAAACGTGAGAAGGAAAATTTCTCAAACTTAATATACAAAAACTTATGACCCTACGGAAACCTTACAAAATTTAATATAATACAAACGACTCAGTTTGACCACTCTATTTCCAATTTATCAAATGGATATTAATTCTATAAAACCTTTAAAATAGTGTATATTTGTGTTATGAAAAGAGACTTCATATGAAGTTAAAAGCTTCAATCATTCACTGGTTAATAAACAGCCAATCAAAACTAAGCCTTGACAATAAATTCATCCTGTATAAAACCAATTTGGGCATGTGGCATCTAATTATGGGGTACAGATAGTAACACGAATATCGATTATACTGAGGGCCTAATCAGAAATTCTTAGAACCATGACGAGTGCAGCATGGTATATAAGAAGTGAGAATATCCGTAGAGATTTAGAGGTCATCTATCATAGCATGTATTCAATTATTTTTTTTTTCTATTTTATTTTTTTACACTTCTTAACATTTGTGCAGAAACACAAAAAAAGTCTAAGCCACTTAGGTAAATATTAAAAAAAAACTACCAATTTTGTAAGGTTTTAATTACTTCTTTTTGCTTTTTGTTTAATAAAAACTGAATTATAATTATTCACTTGTATCTTTAATAATAATAATTAAGAAAATCACCTTTTGAGTCTGGATTTTCTTTACTTTGTAAGACTCTTTTCCCTCACATTTTAAGTACAGAGGTAAGTAATGATACTAGTTAGGAACAGCATCTAAGTTGTCAAAAATTAACAACATACATGATACTCTAATTTTAACCTTCACCATTCGGGTGAAAAACCCCAGTTGGTGAAGGTTACTAGTTTCTTCAAATATTTTATTTACTTTTTTATTTCTGGCTACTCAGGTTAAATGGGAAAAATTTTCAAGGTGATTAATAAGTTTAAACGTTAAATGAAACGTGTTGTGTTTTTAATGATTTGCATTAGAAAGATCAATGCACGGGGAATATGTAGCAGATAAATTAATAAAAACAATAATTTTTAAATAGAAAGGTATTTATTCTAGTTTATTTAAACACACATATGTATATATTTCAACTATTTCTGTTGAAAATTTAACTATTTACCATTTATATATAAAAATGTAACATAGCATTTAGGGTGTATTTTGAATGGTGTTTAGCATTAGAATCTTTATTGAAATGTTTTCTATATGTTTACTATAAAATTATAATATTTTTGTTTTAAACATTTATATTTGTTTTGTTGTTGTTTTTCTTTTTTAATATTTGTATTCTTTTTAGTTTATTTAAACGAATGACCTTGACTTTGATCTGTTTTATTGAAATTAAGAGAGTTAAAAGAATTCATTGTAAATTAGTTATAAATACAACGATGATTTTTGGATAATTTTTTAAAAAATTAGGTAAAAATTATTATTATTTTTTTAATTGAGATGGTATTAAAACTATTTTTATGATAATGATCTTTAAGAGTAAATATAAAAAAGAAAACTATTGCCGATATATTTTAAATAAACTTTGCGGTTATTAATTAATATATTTAGATAATGATAATATAAATTCATTTAATCTATTTAGTTTATTATAAAGTATTTTTAATTTTATTTGTGATTATGTTTTCTAGGAATGCATGCCTACACTATGTCAGCACAAGATTATCAAGATCTTATTGATCGTGGTTGGCGTCGTAGTGGACATTATTGTTACAAACAAGACAATACCACAACATGTTGCCCTTGCTATACAATCAAGTAAGTAAGAAAATTCCTTATAACTCTTTAATATTTATTATATTCAAATGTCAAATGCATTTTACTGTTTGTCTTCATAAAAGATGTGATGCTTTGGAATTCAAATTATCCAAGTCACACAAGAAAGTGCTTAAACGCATGAATCGTTTTCTACGTGATGGTAAACGTGATAAAAATGAAGAACTTCAAAACTCAAAAGCTTTAAATGGTGATGCTAAAAATAATGATAATGAAGATGTAGGTGATGATGCTGGCGGTGGAGGAATAAGAGAAGAAGTACAAGGACCTAATGTTCCCTTAAAAGATATTAATCTTGATGTATTTGCTAAAGCCAATGGAGAAAAAGAAAATGACATTAATATAAAAGAAGAAAATGATAAATCGAACGCTAAAGAAATTATAGGCAAAACAGCAACAAAAAATGAAGAATCTTCAAGTGGCAGCAAGAAATGTAATTAATTTATTTTTGTTTGTTTATATGTATTCTCTATTATATATTAATTTGAAATTAAAAAATATTTTCCCTTAACAGCTTTAGATGGAATAAATCCACCTTGCAAGAAAGCTAAACAAATGCGTTTAGAACGTAAAATGGCCAAACAAGCAGCCAAAGGTTTGCCTACAGAATTGCCACCTAAAACACCACGAAACCAAGAAAAATCTCTACATGATTTAATAAATGATACTCGACCTGATGATAAACACAAATTAAAGGTAAGTGTTCACCTGATTATGTAGTAGAAAATAAAACCTGCAAATTATTGGTTGTTATAGACGTACATAGAAACTAAATGTACGATTATGTAGTTGTTAAAAAAAAAACACACATTTTTCCAAAAACTTTTGGTTTTTAACTTTTTACAGATTGTCTTAGTACCTTCCACAAAAGACATTTACACTGATACGGCATTTGCTTTATATCGTAAATATCAATTAATTGTACACAATGATAATCCCGAACGTCTACAACCCAAAAATTTGCAACGTTTCTGTTACAATTCCCCCCTTAAGGTAAATTTCTTTTAATTAAACTAACTTCAAAATTTCTATATATCTTTTCAGTTGGAAGTGATACATGTTAAAAGTGAACAATTTCGTAAAACTTTGCCGCAAACGTATGCTCTTTATAAGAAATATCAAACGATTATACATAATGATCCACCCTCTTGTGAAGAGGATTATTTGATATTTTTACAACGTTCACCATTACAGGTGGATTTGCTAATATACTAATTTTATTAATTTTGATTTTTATTTCGTTTACAATTAATAGTTTAATTTGAAGACAGTATTTAGTAAAGTTTTTGGGGTAATTAAAGGCTTAGGATTAGGGAAAAATAGTTAATAGATCAATTCTAATGAAAATATGAGTTTTTAGTTGAAAACATTACATTTAACTGATGCTAATACGTCCTCTTTATCATATTTTAAAAATGGCCTTAATGTGGATAAATCTTTATGATTTTTTTTTTTTTTTTTTGATTCAAGTTAAACTCCTCAGCTTTTTTTACGAACTTAATAACCTACCACCTATGTTCAGTACTAAATTGAAGATATAAAAAATTTAAAAATTATAAAAATTTACTTTTCTTTCAAGGAAGAAGTTATAGCGAAAGCATAGCTTTCACAACAACAAAAAGATATAGTCTTGGCATATTCATGTTGTTGTTGCAACAGCTATGTAGCGTCTCAATGAATGTTGTTCAAAGCTGCCATATACGAGGTGCGATCAAAAGGATCCTCCACATATCTCTGTTTGCTCTCCTCGTATATGCAAGGTCTTTCCTGACATGCCTCAAATCTGCATAATTTACCAGTGACCGACTAATCGTCTTATATGTAGCCAATAAGGTTTCTTTATCGTTACCCCAAGTGCTGCCGGTTAGCGCTTTGAGGACCTTATTTCTACTTCGTAATTTATGTGTGATTGTCAGTGGCTAACTTAACTTTAAATTCTTAATTCCATTTGAAATTTTCTCAGTATTAACTAGAAATTTGAAATTTCAATTGGAACTTTCCCAATATTAACTTGAAATTCTGAATTTCATTTGGAACTTTTTCAATATTAACTTGAAATTATTAATTTTAATTGGAATTTTCTCAATATTAACCTGAAAATCTCAATCTAATTTGGAATTTTATGTATATTGCTCTCAATTTCACTTAAAAATGGTGTAGTTCCGTTTACCAGAAAATATAAGCTAGAAGCTTTAAGGCTACGAGTATTGAATGGGTTAGAATTTCAATTACACAGGTCAATAAAACCGCAAAAAGTATTTATATCGTAAATAATTCTGCAAAATTCGTATTCTTTGGACTTAATATAGTGTAGAGTGTAAAATAAAACTTCTCCATCACGTGACACTTTTAACACATTGACGACAAAAGAAAATATGTTATGTTATATACTATTCTAGGTAATAGAAAGAGTAAATTATTCATTTACGTTTTTGAAACAGAAATGGAGCTACAAGAATATAGTATAGGTCAAGTCTCCAACTTCCCACACATATCCCTTGGAAGTCTTTAGTTGTAAAATCAAGAAATTCTCAATTAACCCTCATAAAACATGGGAAAATAATATGTAAAGATTGGATGTGGAGGGAAAATTTGTATTTTATTCAACTAAAACATGATCGTAGATCTCAAAAGTGGTAAAAAGTCGGATAGTTGAAGCGTTTTTCATGCATAAATTCTTGGCATCTTCAAGACCCTAGGATTAGTGGAGGAAAACGTTAAATAATATTCTAATGTAACTATCAGGTGGATAGTCAGGTGGCACTTTTGGCAATGATAGGCTTTTGGCTAATGCCTGAATGTAGGAGGGAATTGAGAAGGCTAATGGATACCTATAACATAAGACTGTTGGGTTCCTGGATCGTAATGCGAATAAGGTGGCTTACAGGCAATATTTCTTGATTGTGATAGGTTATAGGTTTAGGTGGATTTATTTAATAACTTTCTTCTTATTTACTTTATTTCGTTTGGTTTAGAATATAATTGGAAGATATCGCTAAAATATTATTCGGAAGACAAAAAGATGATTTTGCGAAGAACCCACAACCATGAAAAGTTAAATTATACATATACAAAAAAATTAGTTTGATAACAAAATAAATTTGATTTCGTCAGCACATTAAATAATAATGCACTATTGTAAATCCTTTTTTACGCTTCAAAAAAAGTAAACAGCTTTATAATTAAATGCAAAAAAATTGTATTTAATACTTTGTATGTTTTGTATGGACATTGACACGTCAGACTTTTGCAGGTCGTGAAATGAGGCTTATGGAGGGAATAGGATGGCTTAGGGGCATTTTTCTTGTTCTATTTTTTTAAAGGGGGCCGTTGGGCCGTTTTTGGTCACCCTTTTCAATCTAACCTAACCTTCAATATGGCTTAGTAGTTCAGTGTTTTTTTTTTTTTTAGCCGCAGAAGCTGCAAATTTTTTTTTTTTTTTTACAATGTACATTATTGTTATAAATTTACGTTGAAATAGGAGATTTTCGAAATTTTTTAGATGCTTGATTGATATTTGGGAGTAGAACACAGTCGATAAGACATTTGACGCTAAACTACATCCTTATGCAGTTTTTAAGGAAATTTTTTCAAGAAATGGTTCTTTAATTACTTTTAACATATTTTTTTGAATAAACTATTAATATAATTAATGTTTAGTATGATGCAGAAAATGTAGAGCAGCACCGGTAAGTCTTGCGTTAGTGTGATATTACACTGCATGTTTGGTCAAAAATATCAATCGTGTCCTTAAGTTTTATTATAAAACTAATAAGATGAAGACGATCTGTAATCGTTAGTACTTTATAATATGGCTTTTTTCAGTCTTCAGCATGCCTTTTATATTTGATATAGGAAATAGACCTTCCTCATCATAATTGTGTAATGTGCGAAAAAAAATATATTTATGTGTTTCTAAAATTATTTCTGGAAGTTAGATTGTTTTTATTTTCCCACAAAAAATATATTTCACACTATAGGAACAAATATTAATTACTTAATATATGCTCAAAATACTAACTTCCAGACCATTCACAGCAACATACTTTTTTTGACGCTCACAGTCATGATCTTATTTACGGCAGGTGTTATAGCAAAATCCACAAAAAATTATTCAATGAATAAAAAAATATTACTCAAAATTGCATTGTTGTTAGTCGAAACGACTAACGAAGCCCTATCAGGGTTAAAAATTCAATCAATACGTTATTCCGATTTATTTTTGCAAATTGTTTTAATGAGTTCAATTCCTATCTAATCGCTAAAGAATTTTGGCATATCACTTTTTTATATCATTATTTATCTACATCTCACAAGGCTTCGTTTAAAAGGAATAAGGTGTTTGCTTTTTTGACGCTCACTGTATAATTAAATAATTATATTAAAAAAAATTTTAATAATAAATAAAAAATGACAAAAGATTTTTTTATTATTGCGATTATTTTTCGGAAATGATAATAAGATGAAAATAAAAAATCTGCTTGTTTATAGAATCCAACACGGATTTGCTTTACAATATTTTTTCAACAAAACCAATAAATTTTGTTTATGTATTCGATATCTGCTTATGAAATCCAAAAATTGGAATTGAAAATTTAAATATTCGTGTCCAGTTTACAAGGAGAATTTCAAAACAATGCTTAAAGCCGTTCATTATTTAAGAATATAAAATTGTAATTTAGAGCGGAAATTGGAATTTCGTTTCCAATCCAATTCCGATGAGGATTTCATAAACAGGCAGAATATTACTTTGATAATTTTGTCTTGGATGAAAAACTAGGGATATTGCCATATTATCATTCAAGATGATATCTTCCAATTGTTTGTAGAAATGATGCAAAAAATGAGGTACTGTGAGCGTCAAAAAAAAAAAAAGTAAACAGCAAGTATTCTTAAAAATAAAGTTATTTTATATTTAGATTAAAAATGCTATATAGAAAAGATTAATGCACATTTGTTTGGTAACTACTAAACTAAAAAATTATAAAACAGCAGCACATTTAAAAATAATTCACTTTTTGTGAATAAATATATTTTTTTAAGCGTCAAAAAAAAGTAAACAATTAAATGCAAAAAAAATTGTATTTAATACTTTGTATATTTTCCGTTTGACTTTATTGTATCCTTTAATATCCGAGGCAACGATTCGACAAGTTTTTTGGCAAAATTCGGTGATATTTTGGGTGACTCTTTCTGTAATTCCAGCTAGAGATGATCACTGCAAATAATGGTACTTTTTCTAATTTTTTGTCAATATGTTCCTACAGATACCCGATTGGATTAAAGTCTGGGGATTTCAGAGCAGTACAAATAGGTTTGGAAGTACGATAAAGCAACCATTCCCTTACAATTTTGGAAAAATGCTTGGGATCTTTGTCATTTTGGAATACGCAATTATGCAATAAGCTAAATTTTCGCAAACTAGGATCTTCTATGGAAGCCTTTTTTGTGTAGTGTTTCTAAAATGGTACTAGCCCTAAAATAATAAGCGGAAATTAACGCTACTTTTTCAGCTTTTTTAGGTACTAGAAGAAGGACTTTCTTTGACTTCGCAAACTATAGCTTTTTTCTTTGTGTCTGTAAATGATTTGACCATCTTACCCGAGGAAAATTATCTGCAGTATGATGTTTGGTATATTTATATATTATTCTGCAATAATTCCTTGAAACAATTTTAGCAATTTCACGCAAGGATTTTTCCTTTTTCATATAAATCTGATATTATTTTCAAGTTTGAATTGAAGTTTGTTTTTCTATTGTTAAACAATCACTTTTTTACTTCGATTTAAAGCAAGAAACACATTTAAGATTATAATTTGGTCCTTCCCTGAAACCTAAACTAAAAAATATATAAAATCTTCTCCTACTTTTACAATTTACTGACCTTTTTATAAAAGAACTGTTTACTTTTTTTGACGCGTCAAAATTGGTATATTTTCATAAAAATTCAATTATATCATTATTCTGATTTATTTTCGCAAATTGTTTTTATGAGTTCAATTACTACCTAATTACCAAATAATTTTGGCATATAACTTTTTTTATATCATTATTTATCTACATCTCACAAGGCTTCGTTTAAAAGGGAATGAGCTGTTTACTTTTTTTGACGCTCACAGTAGTTTCAACCAATAAATTTTTTGTTTATAAAAATAAGGATTTTTGAGGTTTTATTTTTGTAAACAATTTTAACGAACATTTCCAGATTTTTGAAATGAGTTTCTAATTTCAAGGACTATTTAATAAAATTGTGTAATTATATTATATGATAATTAAATTCTTATTGAAATTATTGCAAATATACTATATTTTTGTATTAAAATTAATATAAAAATAATTTTTAAGAAGAACTTTATATCTTGATTAAAACAGTTTCGAATAGAATTTGTGATAGGTCTGTTAGTTTAAAGTTGTTACATTTTAGTCTAATTTTGTTGGGATACATTAAATTATATTAAATATCTAACAAAACCCTAAAGGATAAGACACCTGTAAGCCAGGTAAAATGTGTGCGTCACAGATAATACGTAATAAATTATTTTTATACCTTATTTTATTTTTTTCTATTTACACAAATATCTTGCAATTACTAAGTCAACTAAATATCTTTATTTAATTTTTATAGCTCTCTAAGCCAGCTGATGGACCACCATCTGGTTATGGATCGTTTCATCAACAATATTGGTTAGATGATAAATTGATAGCTGTTGCTGTTATTGATATTTTACCCTATTGCGTTAGTTCAGTTTATTTCTTTTATGATCCAGATTATAATTTCCTCTCCCTGGGTACTTACAGCTCTTTAAGGTAAATTAATTTAATATATATTTTAACAATTAAAATCTCCAATTTACTATATTTTTTATTTTTTAAAGAGAAATTGAATTAGTTCAAAAACTTGCCACTATTGTACCCTCCTTAAAGTATTATTATATGGGTTTTTATATACATTCCTGTCCCAAAATGCGCTACAAGGGTAAATTATCCTCATCATATTTATTGTGTCCGGAGACCTACACTTGGCATTTGTTAACTGATGGTAATTTTTGATAGTTTGCTAAAAGTACTTAAAGAATTTTATTACAAAATTTCATATTTATTTCTTTTAGAAATACGTTCTAAATTGGATGCTTGTAAATATCAACGCTTTAATAATGATAAACTTGCCAAAGATGCAAATGAGTTTAAGGAAAGTGACATAGATTCAGTATTATTATTAATCAATGCTAAAACTTATGTTAAATATCGTCAGTATAGACAGGTATGTACTATAAATACAATCTGGTTAATTTTGTATTTTTATTACCTATCATTAAATTAAATTGCTTGTTTTAATCATAAATTTTTCAATTTGAAAATATGTAATCAGAAATATTTTCATATTTATCTAAACCATAAAATATTTTCTATTTCTGGTATATTGTAAATAATTTATTATCCATTTTATGTTTACAATAGTTTAAATTGTCCATAAAAAATAAATTTTATTATTTACTGTTTTTATTAATAATACTATTTCGTTTTTTTAGGCTGCGGGCAACGAGGATCGTGAATCAATTATCGAATATAGCAAGTTGGTTGGCAAAACTTTGGCTCATCGTATGCTTTATTTGAAATTTTAAAAACGAAGTTTTAGTGCAGATTTTACCATGCGTTCGTTCGTTTTGAGTTTTATTTAACTCCACGTTGATGTTTTCTCTTTTAAATGTATTATTAAGTAGTGTTTTGCTTTAAAAGCTTTAAAATCTTATTTTCATTATAATATTTTGTTATTAAGATCAATTACTTTCTAATCTACTATTTATATAGATAAAAAAAGGATTGAATATATATTATGAATACCTTAGTAGTTAAATAAAAATATAGCTAATACACAAGATTTTAAACGAATCTTATAAATTTTATTAATTATTTTAAAAATTAAAACTTGTATTTTCTATTTTCTTTTAGAAGACATTTAAATGGACGAAATGTTTAAAAAGAACTGTTGATATCTTTTCAAGAACTCTGTAAAATTGCATATTGTAAATAACTAAGTAATATCCTTAAATTTAAAGAATTTTTGCGTTTCGTATGTATGATGAAAAAAAATTCATATCTCAAATAGGAAAAGATTGAAGATAAAAGTGCAAACATTCATTCTTATTCCCTTAGCTGCTTTTGTTTCCTTACAAATTAAAATTTAAGGTTTTCAAATAAAAAATTGATTTTTGGTGAAAAATATAAGTGATCACAGATTTTCATTGTTTTTGTTCTAGCGTCTCTAGTTTCCTTTTAATTAAGATTTGAGTTCTCCATATAAAACATCGATTTTTGGTGAAAAATATAAGTGATTATAGATTTTCATTCTGTAGTTTCCTTATAAATTAACATTTAAGTTTTTCATATAAAAAAGATTTTCGCTGAAAAATGGAAGTGATCACAGATTTTCATTGTTTTTTCTCTAGCGCCTCTAGATTCCTTTTAAATAAAGTTTTAAGTTTTTCATATAAAAAATCGATTTTTGGTGAAAAATATAAGTGATCACAGATTTTCATTGTTTTTGCTCTAGCGTCTCTAGTTTCCTTATAAATTAAGATTTAAGTTTTTGCTCTAGCGCCTCTAGTTATATTTTAAATTAAGATTTAAGTTTTTCAAATAAAAAATCGTTTTTTGGTGAAAAATATAAGTGATCAGAGATTTTTATTGTTTTTGCTCTAGCGTCTCCAGTTTCCTTATAAATTAAGGTTTAAGTTTTTCATATAAAAATTACTATTTATATTAGAGATTTTCATTGTTTTTGCTTTAGCGCCTCTAGTTTCCTTTTAAATTAACATTTAAGTTTTTCATATAAAAAATCGCTAGTTTCCTTATAAATTAAGATTTTAGTTTTTCATATAAAAAATCCATTTTTTGTTGTGAAATAAAAGTGATAACAGATTTTTATTCAGTACAGTTAAACTTTTTTTAATAATAATATACTTCAAAAATGTTTTTTTTTTTTTTTAATTTGTGACGGTCTTACTTTAACTGTGCGAGCGATATATTCTTAATAGTGTTAATTAATTTAATCTTTACAATATCTAAGTTAGGAAGCAAAATTTGCGATATTTTCCAGTTAGAAATATATGTATTTTTTTACTTTTGTTTTAATTCTTAACTTTTATTTGTTTAAAAAATTTTATCACAAGTTTATCTACAACTATAACAACAATAACATTTTTAAACTAATGAATAAATAAACACAGATTTTTAAACGTTAAATTCATTATAACATCAATAAAATTATTTATGATGAAGTACAAAAGTTATTAAATAAAATTTTTATAAGCGGTTTTATTAAATAAACAATTTACTGTAGCATTTTAACATAAAATAAATATTTGAAAAATATTTATAATTAAAAATTTCTTTGGGATAAATTAATAATATTTGTGGCTACTATGGACTGAAAACAAACAATTTCTTTAGATACATAAAATGTGGTAGATAACTGAAATTTTTTTTGATTTAAAATTTAAAAATACAAAATTTGTATTTTTAGTAAATTGAGACAAAGTTTTATAACATTATTTGTTTAAATTGATAAAAAATATGGTTATACCTACTTTATTTACAACAATTAACAAATGTTGCAATGCTTTTTTTTAACATATTTTGGTTGTTCAATTATTTTTATAAAATGTATAAGCTACTTACATGTTTATATAAATATTTGTAGCCAAAATAAACATTTGTTTATTGGTATTTATTTAGGTGGTTTATAAAATTCTTGCTTAATTTTCGTACAGTATTTTTGGCTGTGAAATATTAAATGCACATCTAGTATAGTTCTTGTTTATTTTTTAATTCAATTTTCTATTATTTTTAAAACTTTTGAGATAACACGTTTGTAATAAAATGAGTTCTACTTTAAATTACTAAATATTAAAAGCTGTCTTTACTAATTTATCTAATTGAATACACTATTTTTATTAGAATTGAGTAATAAAAATATTTAAAATCGTTTTTAGATTTATAAGCAATAGGATTTTTCAGTGATTTTTTGAACGAAATTGTTTTTTAATAATTTTACTGACGACAACGCACATTGTACTATTAAAAAAATTAAATGGAAATGAATCTAGAATTTTCTAACGGCTGGTCAGTTTTTAATGAAATTTGACATAGTGTGTAGACGAGTTTAAGAGATTGGATCATTAACGACTTAAACACCTCGGTTATGAACATTTTTAAAAACAATACTGATTCGTTATATCTGAATCGATTTCAGAGATTTTTATATAAGAGGATAAAAAATGATAAATTTAAACGATAAACAAATTCTTTTGTTTTTGGAAAATTTATATTTTGAAAATTAAATGAAAATGTTTTATTCTTATATAACAGCTCATTCGAAAGTCGAATCATTACTTTGATTTTCATATTTCTCTGTGGGTAAAACTTTTCTCGATATTTTTACGGATGTAAGCTTGTTCTTAAGAAAGCCCCAAGTAATTTTACAGATTTCTGAAGCCCTATTCTTTCCAGCTTTATAACGCTTTTCTATGAACAATGGTTTTTCTCATACAAAAATGTAATTCATTTCCTTCTATTTTTATGCTACATTATTAGTCTATAGCTAAGGAAAACCCTAGCTCAAAAAATTAATTTACATCATGTTCAGTTCTTAGACACACATTTTTGCTGGAGCTTTACAAATTAAAGTTGTTGTTTGAGGATTCTAGAGATTTTAAGGAGATTCCTCTAAAAAATTTCACATGCATGTAAATTACATTTTCAAATTGTTTAATAAATACACTTTTTAAATGCCGAATTTTACTTCCCTAGTACTTCTAGAAAATATTATTTTTTACCACAATACAAAAAAATTGCAATATTCAATATTTTCGAAAATGCATGAAAGACCCAGAAACTATCGAATATGTTTATTTAGATATTTTCTTAAAGATATTTTAATTCGTAACAAAATCAAAATAAAATAGCCATACCCAGCAAACATTTTTTGAAGTAGTTCAAAGTGGTCTAATATGTTCATGATTTCTTAAGAACTTATGTATTTAAATGCCTAGTTAATTACTTCCTTAAACCTAAGAAATTAATCATTTGAGAACTCATGAAAACAACGTTCAATGCATACATTATACACTAGTTTTGGAATTTGACTTTAACTCGATTGTACTTGTAAATTTTTAAGATTATGCATTTTTTATACTAAAATTAAATAAACTTTAAAAATAAGTGCTACTTATTTGTTTATAAATATTTTGATAAAATCTGCAGCTTAATTTATGTCCGAAATAATCTTTTGGTATATAAATGTGCATGTATTGATATGCTCACCATTGAAAAAACGTAGTCGATTCATTAAAATTTTATTGGTTTTAAGCACTCATTTTAATGACGAGCTATTTCTCTGAACCCATGCACTCCAATGACACACCAATGTTAAAATCATGCATGTTTCACCTAAAAATGAACCGGTGCAACATCACGTGAATTCATACATTTACTACTTCTTTTGCATGTCTTTTTTTGCTGGGTACATGAGTTAGAAAATATAAACATTTTGCATACACAAGAAATCGCGGGAATTCCCGCATGATTTCCCAGTATTACGGGACTGAAAATTTTGCAAAATTCACGTCCCGGTATTTCCCGTGAAAACTCTAGTTATTTTTCAACTATTTTTTTGTTTTTGAATATAGAATTTTTGTACTGGTTTCAAAAGAAATCTTAGCGTAAATGCATGAAAAGCATAATCGGTGGCATTTTGGGCAACAGTTTCCTCCTATCTAAACTTTGTCAATTTTTGAAAAAGTATTTTAATTTTCTTTGTAAAATTCTCAAATTCTAAAGCCGAAATCAACAATATTGGCTATATATGTTGGTTAAATACACATAAAATATTTTCGGAGCCACGCTTTTAAAGCATTTTAATTTAAAAAAGTTTCTCCGGACTGGGATTTTGGTACGAGAAAGTGAGATCTTATCTATGTTGTGCCAAATTTTCATTGGAATACCTCCAGTCGTTTAAATTTTATTTAGGTCCTAACATTAACATTTCTCAAAAATATATTTAAAATTTATTTAGATACTAGAGCCCTGCAAACTGTGTCTTATTAGGCATTGCAAGTCACTTGTTCCCAGCAGGCCACGTGTCCATTAACGATACTTTCATCGATGATGTCGTCGAAATTTGTCGTCAAGAAAATGCATGTAGAGGACAAGTTTGATTAAAAGTCACCTATATTGTCATCTTACCCCATTTTCGGCGACTTCAATAACAATAAGGAAAAGAGAAATTGGTGGCCTGGGTTCAAATCTCAGCAGAACCCCACTTTTTTTTAATTTATTTTTCTTAATATGATTGAGGACAGTATGATGACGACGTCGCTCAGGTTATCGTTGATGACTTAAGTGCCCTTTGTTCGAAAATATCACCAATGTTTGTTCGGAGCTGTCGTATATGTGTCATCGAAGACTGTGTCAAATCATCACGACATCGTTGATGTTTTCTACAAGACACGGCCTGCTGGGTAAAACTATACAGCGGAATCTGCTAAAAATTAAAATTTATTTTATTTTTACAACGGATTCCCAAAAGCTCTCATTTTCTCACTCTCCCTCTCTGTCGGTGTTGCCGTTGTTGCAAAATGAATCACATAGGTTGACATTAAATTTATATAAGAAGGAAAGAGATAGAAAGATTTGCTTTATATTTTTTATGTATAGAATTTAAGAGAGAAAGAAAAACATTTTTTATACATGTAGTTTTATTGTTGCCAAACACAAAAAATATAAAGAAACAAAAACAAAATGTATGCCAAATCCGCTGCTGGACGCCGTCTTCATTTAATTTGCATTTCACTCTTAGAGCGGAAAACAACATCCAACACCGATTGCTTGTGTTTGGGCTCTTATGTGTTTTATTTTACACACAAAGCATCGAAATTGCAAAAACAAGACTGCAGAGGTTGTAGTTTATATATTTGACAAACAAGTTGAATACTGTTTAAGTATGTTGCTTTAAATTGTAAACAAACGCTGCAATTTTTAGTATACTACATGAAAATAATGCTGCAGTTTGTAGCAGTATAGCCCAAATTACAATAGCGCGTAGTCAGCAACAGTATCAGCAAAAATTATCAGCTGATCACTGTCAGCACAACATGTTGTTGCCGTTATAATTACAATTCAGCGTAGGCAGCCACAATTTACAACCACCTTTGTTCTACTTGTGTATTTTAGTCTCATTTATTTGCTCACTCTCTTTGTCTCGCTCTCAAACTGAATGCAGCGCAGTGAATTTAGAAACAGGGCTAAATGAAACAGCTCTGCAAACTGCCGCTGACCAAATGTAATCAACACCATAACAAACAGTGCATTCTAAATGATCAGCTGATTATGGCAGCACACACTGCTGCTGACTACATATACAGTGCATATATTTTTTAGTATGGCGTTTGTTAGTAGTTGATATTCATAATAAATGAGAGCTACTATAGTAGAAAAATTAAACCTTGCTTTAAATCATTTCTCAACGTCACCAAATTTCTCAAATCATTTGCCACACCACTTGCACCACTTGTTTACGACAAGTCATGCACACTCCGCACTTGCTTTGCTTCGGGCAGCAAACAGTACGTACAGTATTTACTATTGTTTTTGTATACATATGTTGTCTATGATCAACACACTTGAAAAGCAAGTGGATTTGCTTTTCAAATCATCTTACGCAGGGGTTTATTAGATACATATCTGTAATGCACAGTGGGGCAGAATATAAATTTTTTGGAAATAAATCTGTAACTTCTAATCTGCTACGTAAATTTATATTAAATTTCACATATGCGTAGCAGAGGAAAGTAAAATTTTAAGTTTTTAATGGGGCCCCACATACCCTTCAGGAGTGGAGCTATTAGGGTTTAATATAGGCTATATCTGACATAGAAAATTTAAAATCTCGATAACGATATTTAACAGAAGAAAAGATAAGAATCATTGATTACACTGGTCGTGCTCCTTCAAAAAAAAAAAAAAAGTATATGTGTACTAGATGGAATTCCGCATGCTAAACTCGAATCGAAAATTTAAAATCTCGATAACGATATTAAACATAAAAAAATTAAAAAAAGATAAGAATCATTGATTACACTGGTCGTGCTCCTTCAAAAAAAAAAAAAAAAAATATGTTTCATATGAAATATGGAATTCCGCATGCTAAACTCGAATCTGCTTTCAGTTTTCTCCCATCAGGTCGATATTTTTTTTTATGGGCGTGTCTAATATTGCGAGAACGGTATGCACGATTTATATAAATGATACACCAAATTATGCGAAATAAAATTGGCTTTAAGTCATTCTACTAACAAATTTTTATCCGCTCAATAGTTTTGGAGAAATTTCGAAATAAGTGTTCGAAAAAAAGTTTTCATGCTAAATTCAAGATTTCCTTTTTTTACTAAAACTTCTTTTTAAAAGTGAAAACATCAAAAATGTTTCAGTTTATCATCTTTATCTCAAAGCTGGCAAAACTGCGAGTAAATAAAGCCACGTATCATAAAAATTGATGTACAAATCTTGATTGGATTCACAGTAAAGTTTGGAACCTATTGCTAAGTGGAAATACACTAGTGGGCAAAAAAAAAAAAAAAATTTTTCGTCTTAAATAAAAAAGATGGAATTCAACGTGCTAAATAAGAATCAGCTTTTACTTTTTTCTATCACGCATTGATTTTTTTTATGGGCATGACTTCTATGACCCCTTTAGGCAGTCACACTTGTATAACTCGAGAACTTTTTGTTCAATTAAGATAAATTAAACTCCAGTAGATACTGATCTAAATTGTCTTTGAGCTGAATTTGCATAATTTTGTTATCCGGTTAATATTTCCGAGTTATTCTGTAATTAGTAGCGAAAATTTAAATTTTTTTTTTAAAAAAATCGTGAAAACTTTGATCCATAAATCTGAAATACTTTAGCGAATAAAAAATATTGTTAACACAACTTGAAGACAATTTTCGTATGCATATTTTGATGTATCATTTATCAAATGCTAAATGGTTCTTGAGTTATAGTCTGAATTGGACAAACCATTTTCGAGTTTTATAGTGTGACCGCTCAATAAGGTGATGATATTAGTCATGCACCTAAAAAAAATCAGTACGTGATAGAAAAAAAGTGAATGCAAATTATTGTTTAATATTCAATTCGTCAATATTCACCTAGTCCACCTATTTTTGTTTCAAGAAAAAAATAATTTTTTTATTTTTTTGCCCACCACTGTATTTCTACGCAATTGTATGTATACATGGGTATTTTTACTTAACTGTGAATAAAATCACGATTTTTGTATCAATATCAAAGATACATACTTTATTTTGTTCGCAGCATTATCATCTTTAAAGATTGAAGATGATAAACTGTAACATTTTTGATGTTTTCATTTATTAAAATAAATTTTATTAACAAAAAAAATCTAAAATTTATATGAAGATATTTTTAGTACGCATCTTTTGGTGTATCACTTATGTCAATCGTACTTACCGTTCTTGAGTTATGAGGAAATACACTAAAGTAGTGGCCTTACTATGGGCGAAATATTAGACACGCCCATAAAAAAATCCAGACCTGATGGAAAAAAACTAAAAGCAGATTCGTGTTTAGCACATCAAAATACATCAAGTCCAACTATTCGTCTATGGGGGAGGATTTTTTTGTTGACCAGTGTTATCTCCAATTCAGAGAACTATTCGTATTAAAAAGGATCTATAGATTTGAAAGATTAAAAAAAGGGGTAAAATCAAAGTTTCAAACAAAATATAAGTACCGAAATCGATCATTATAGTTAAATAACTTTATTTTCAATTAAAAAACAGAGCTTGAAAGAAATTTAAAAAGATTTAGTGCAAAAAATATTATACGGGAACAGAAAATCACCAATAAATTTTGACAAGTCTGGAAGTTTTAATTACGTTAAGTCAGTTTAAAATCTACCTTAGACATACATCTCTTCTAGGAATATAAGAAAACAATTGGAAAAACCATTATTTCTTTTGAAGACTATTCTAGAGTTCCCTAATGCTGAGATATTGACCTGGCAATTTGAAATAGCAATAACCCACACCGTTATATTAAAAACACTGTTATGCTTAATTGTGTAGGGGGTATTAAATGTTTCCAAAACTGTATTTCCTGGGTCCATACGAAACCTCTGTAAATAAATTTAACTTTTATATTCATTTATAATATAAATTTTTCTGTTTTTAGAAGATAATATGCAATTTTTTTACTTTTAGGTACATGGGGATACTTTTTTTACATTAAATCCATTTTAATTGCTTTTAACTGCTAATTTTTAAATGAAAATAAAATTATTTAACTATAATGATCAATTTCGATAGTTATCTTTTGATGGAACCTTCGATTTTACCCATTTTTTTAAAGTGCCTAATCTATAGATCCTATTAGGTACGAATAGTTCTCGGAATAAAGATCATAAATGGTTCTTATTTTTTTGTTCAGTTTTTAAACAAATTTGAGACGATGTACCGTTATTGTGATAATGTTAAATGGGTTTATCTTGTATGGGTTTATAGTTCATTATATCGAAATTACAAAAAATTTCAAATACCCAGAAAAACTTTGGTTGCCATGTAATGAGTTAAGAAGCTAATAAAATTATTTTAACACGGTGATGACATTAGAGACAACTACTTACCCTATACATTACTTAGATGTCATTACAATAATTAATTACTTCCAAGTTGTTAAATAGCGCATTGATTTTAAAGCACTACTGAAGTCATGATTAGTAATAACAATAGAAACTTGTTACATTTCAGGTTGTAAGTAAGTGATGAAATGTCAGGACATAAAATTGTTTTTTTTTTTTTTGTTGTAAAAAAATTTTATAAATTTTAATTTAAAAAATTTAAGAACAACTAAAAATTTAATTAAAATAAATGTAATAAAATAAACTATTTAGATTACCAATTAATTCATACGCAAATTTTACCTTTCATTTATATATCCCTTCTTTAAATATATTAATAGATAACTGCATTATAAAAATCAATATTTTCAAAACTCTGATCATAAATAATTATTTACACTCGGGTTATAAATAATTAGTTACTAAACAACTTCTATGTAATACAGACAGTATGTTGTTATCATTACAAAGTAACTACATCCGTAACTACATGTCATTACCAAGTTTTTGCTGGGTAAATATACTTTTTTTGTCCGTATCTATATGTATATACGGCATTTTAAGCGTTAAAACCCTATTGTTCATTTGATTGCTGCACTACAAAGTTTTCAGATAGTCTAGTATATATTTCAAATCTTAAAAAGCATACCCTATTTGCATTTAAGTACCATATAATAATCAACATTTTCCATCCCTGATCTACAACATCAACTTACTAATACGTCTTTCAAAACAAACCACAACACGTTATTCAACATAAATCACCACAATAATAGCAACACAATTCACAACACGTTGGACAATAAAAGCAACTAGCAACATACCAGTCAAGACAATTAACAACAACGACACCTTAAAACGTACAAATAATACCAGAAATCTAATAATAGATACGATTCACAGGAACTGCATACAATCCTAGAGAATACAAAACATTTTTATCTCAAGTGTAAAATTCAAAAGGCCTACAGTTTTAGGACATTTTATAAGGCTTGTGGAAATATTGAATAATGCTGTAACATTTTACAAGGTAATAGCGGAGAGGATTTTTTGCTCAAATTTCTTATTAAGTGAAAGAAAAGTATGTTTTGACAGTACATATTAACATAAAAAAGTATATCACCTTATGAATACTAATTTTATCAGTCTTTTAATGATTGCTGTGTAGTTTTCTGTATATATTTTAGAAAGGGTTTCTGTAATGCCTTCTCATGGAAAACATGTTAAAAATAGTCTTCTTGCAGGACCTTCTATAAATACGGAATACGAAAGTATAAGATGAAACACAGTAAGAAGTTCTTGTTCCTACTAAATTAGGCCTTTTAAGAGGCTTCATCTCTCCTTCTTTTAACTGCTAAATATAAATACTCAAAACAAGCTCTATTACAAAGTCAATAATTTCATCAAAAACCCAAACGTTCTAAATGTGAAAAATATCGACCACATAACAATTACGAACAAGTTCTTCAATGATTGCAGATATCTCAAGGTTATCGAACATGCCCAGGAGAAACGCACTGGGGAGGTTGAATGTTTTTATAAGGACTGCGCACGAAAAAATCCGTGCATGCAAATCTGCTTATAGAAACTAAACCAGTGCACTATGGTTTCGCCGACCACTTTTCTTGGCCAAAACTAATTTTGGTAACACTTTCTATTTGTGTTTTAATTATCATAGTTTTGTAGCAAACACTTCAAAACGCCAAAAAAGTAAGTTTTTTTTTTCCTACTTTTACTAATTTGTCTTCATAATACAACAGGTCAAAGTTCAGTTTCTTAAGCAAATTTAAAATACGTATAAAAAATGTGCCTTTTTTCAACGGTTTTCATTAACTTATAATTATTGAGTACAACAATTTTTTAAATAAGTTTATTATGGAAAATATATCTTAGGATAAGTACTTTTATAATTGAATATGAAATCAGTTAGAACTTGTTGTCTTCTTAGAAAAATACATTTTGTTTTACAAAACCCAAAATGATATTGGATTCGTAAGAAATTTTACGTTTCATTAGACCTGCAAGTTTTTGGTGAAAATTGGTAAAGAAAAACTGAACGGAAATAAATAAACATATATCTGGGCTATATTTTCCATATTGTCTCGTATTGCGATTTTTTGCGATTTTCGAGAAAATCCATTTTTTCCGTATAAGTTAGCATTGGAAATTCTTATCATTTACAAAGGTCTAACCAATGAATAAAAATGCCAATATAAAAAATAAAATAGCAGATATTGCCAAAATATAGTTGTGTATCAAAATTAATGCTGCTAAAGCAAAATTCACGCCTTTAGGTTGAGTTATAAATGAAATATTTGCAACTTTCCTTTGGAATGACTTTACTTCTGATGCATAAGAAGTGTAAAAATTAATAAAATTTTTGAAATACAAAATAAATATATTAAATTGCTTTGATTTTCATCTAAATCATATTTAAAACAAGATAATTTGTTTTTTTTTTTTTCATTTTGGTAGTTTTGGCCAAAAAAAGTGTTCAGCGAAACCATAGTGCAGTGGGCGAATTTTTTTAAAGTGATATTTTTTTTAATGGCTGTTATGTTCAAATTCTAAATATAAAAGAATATATTAGTTCCAGTTGGTTTTTAAGGAAATATCTGATCTTTTCCGGAATTATTCTAATTAAAGGTTTTATTGTGTTTCGATCACTTTTTTGCTCAAATAAGTCCACTTATTTTTAAACTCTGTTTCATTTTATGTTGAGCTTTTAATGTCCTTTAAATTATTTTTTACTAGAGTCCAATATCTTTCAATTGCACGGAGTTTCGGACAATTTGATGGATTAGCCTCTTTTGGTACAAACTCTTACAATTTCTTTGTTGCAACACCATTGTTTTGTTGTTGTAATGAGAAGAAGCGGAAACATGCCAGAAAATAGCGGATGCACTGAATTTTATTAGGAAAGGGAGAAATCATTTCCAAAAGCACTCATTCACATATATTTCTGTGTTAATGCATCCATTTTTTAGGAATGAAGTGCTTCATTTCTGCGTATGCATATGACTTCCCAAATCAAAAACTTTCTTGGGAATTTTGATATCTTTGATACACGAAATTTTTCTGCCATAATCTCTCTAGCATCTGCGACATAGAATTCCTGGCCAGGAAGTTAAAAAAAAGTCACCCTGTACGAACGTTTCATCGTCTACTATACAGAAAAAAATTTCGGAAAAAATTCGTCCGAAGTACTTTCATGTTATTTTTTACCTCCAAATTCTTGCTTGCGTTTCTAATATGAATTTTTTCTTACTATATACGTCTTCAGGCTAGACTTCCTTTAAAATTTTCTGATTAAGATTCAAAGCAATTAACTTTTTTTGACACTTTTCTTCCAGAGATGAGGTGATTTTCTCTCAAAATCCTTTCTATTTTGCCTGAGTCCTACAGCCTGAAGATACTATTTGTCTTCCATTACCAGGTTACCATTCAATGATCATGACTTCTTTGTATAATATTATGACCCAAGAAACTGTATTTTGCGGCACAACATCCTTCCCTGCAATTATTTTATATGACCAATGCAAGATTTCATGAAAAATTTGAATTATGTGTTTATGTGTTTTTGTTAAACTTCCATTTTAAGAAAAACCAATTTTGCTATTACCATGAAACTTAGCACATGGCAAGTGAGCATAATGGCAAATATAAACCAGTTAACAGAATTATTAATTTTTCACCACATCAAAAGTTATAAGCCCAAGAGCATGCACGGATTTTTTCGTGTGCAGTCCTTAATTAATATAGCAGGAACACATTAGATATTATCCTGCAGAAATTTTGTGCTTAACTATTTAAAACTGGTTGAGGTTGGCGCTGCAAGAATTTTTTAGCTTATTAATTTTAGTTACATAATTGCTTTTAGTTTGTTGATATGAAATTTTAAACCGCCGTTGATGATAAATTTGTTTGATCCCGGTTTCTGTTAGGCAGCCTCTCAATTGCAAATATTAAACGCACTGTAAACTTTATTAAAAAAAAAAAAAAACTAAATATTTTCTGATTTTGTAAAGTTTTGAGAATATATATTCATTTACTTTTTTAGTTTCGAGAAGTCAGTTAACAAAATATCTTAAAAATTATAAAAGAACCGAAAAAAATCTGCACAAATTTCTTTAAAAAATGTGTGAATGACATTTTTTTAGTCTCTGTAAGTAATACAACGTAGATCGGATATTTTTCTTAATCTGCGAAGCCCAACGATTAAAAACATTTAATATTTTTTTATTAAAACAAAACTGTTATTTTGTAACATTAAAAATTAAAACAAAATTAATTTTTGGTGATTCCTTTCAAGGTTTAATTTTTCTACTATAGTAGCTCTCATTTATTATAAATATCAACTACTAACAAACGCCATACAAAAAAATATATTCACTCTTTAACATTTTGTGTTCCATACTACTACAAACTGCAGCATTATTTTCATGTGGTATACTAAAAATTGCAGGGTTTGTTTACAGTTTAAAGCCACATACTTAAACAGTATTCAACTTGTTTGTCAAATATATAAACTACAACCTCGTGTTGCAGTGTGCTCGTAGAATTTTGCCGAAAACATATTACACACCAGTCAGTGTTTTCTTTGTTATGCTGGATATTTTTCTCTATTTGAAAATTTGCGCTTTGATTTTACTGCTATAGTAGGTATTTTAGCAGTCTTGTTTTTGCACTTTCGTTGCTTTGTGTGTAAAATAAAACACACAAGGGTTGAAATGTAACCTAATGTACATATTGTATGTTGGTATCTACGTTTGTATATATGTAGTGCGTATGTTCTTAAGTATGTTTATGTTTTTTATCTTTCACACAAGAATGTCTAGCAGCAATAAAATTGTCATCAAAAAGGCTGCTATACATTATACTATAGCAGTAAAATCAAAACGAAAATAAATTGTGCGTGTGCAACTCTACAGAAATATATTTTACTTCGTGTGCAATGGTTTGCTTTTGCTGCTGCAAATTGCAGAGACGAGTCACAAATTCAGTAGTATAACGATGTCATAGTGTGGATATTTCTAGTTGTTGTGTATTGTATAAATGAAACATTTGTATATTTATTGCACAGTCGTAAGTGAAAATTTTTTACCTAAAACTGCATATTTAAACCTTGATTTAAACCTTAATTCTTTTTTAACTGTGTTTCATGAAGCATATTTTTACTTATTTAGTCTCTTCACAGAGATGATTTTAGGATTAAAACAAGTCCAAACATCTAAAAATCAAAATTTTAACATCAGCCTATATGATTTAAAATCCCAAAGGCTAGTTTTGGCAACCAAATGCAGTTTTAAAATCTCTAATGTATTCCAAAGTGTTTGCCAATGTTTTTTTCCAAACCTGTAAAATTTAAAAGAATTACATTTTTGGGATTTTCGCCGGTTTTTTTTGGGAATTGTGGAGTTTCTTATACAAAAATTATAAATTTTTCTACACTACTATTTTAAATGAGTCAATTATCGCTGAAAATTTCGTTGTGATATTTTAACAAACCGGTTTCTCCAAAAACCAATTCTTTACAAACATTTTATTTTAGCTTCAAAAATTAGCCGCTATAATTCTTAATTTTATACAAAAAGATTGAAGTCAATATCTTTTATTGGACCAAACGTAGTCCTGTTAGGATTATTTTATAGAATTAAGGTTGTAGACATTTTTTCGGACAAAACAAAAAAAAAAAAAAAAATATATATATATATATATACAGTAGCGAGCATAAAAAATGCAACGCTAGGCTATATGATTTTTGATCGTATTGATTAGGGCTAGAACGTCATTAAATTAGCCAATTCTGTTGTGATTTTATTCTTTGCGGTCTTAGCCAACTATTGTATGTCATTTTGTTCCAAATTGTTAGGCATACGAACAGTTAATACATTTTTATACCCACCATCAAAAAGATGGGGGGTATATTGATTTTGTCATTCCGTGTGTAACATGTTGAAGGAATCATCTAAGACCCCACAAAGTATATATATTCTGGGTCCTGGTTAGATTCTAAGTCGATCTAGCTATCTCCGTCCGTCTGTCCGTCTGTTGAAAGCAGGATAGCGCTCGAACGGAGCAACGTAGGAAGACGAAATTTGACACAAATATTTGTCTTATATAAGGTTTGTTTGGGATTGAAAATGGGCAAAATCGGTTCACAAACAAAAAAGTTATGGGCTAAAGACTAGAAACACAGGGTGTCCGTTTTATACTTTTCTGCTGATATTTCTGCAACAAAAGCATGTACGATTGCGAAATTTTGTACATATAGTTTGGGGATCGATATTAACTCGGAAGCCAAAAATGGGCGTGGTCCGCCCACTTTACCGCCCACCTCCCATATAAGATGAAAATCAATGAAATTGTGTTCAAATAGTTCAAGGACTAATGCAAACTCGGAAACAAAAATGGGCGTGGCCCGCCCACTTTACCTCCTAAAAACTAGAAACACAGGGTGTCTGTTTTATACTTTTCTGCTGATATTTCTGCAACAAAAGCATGTACGATTGCGAAATTTTGTACATATAGTTTGGGGATCGATATCAACTCGGAAGCCAAAAATGGGCGTGGTCCGCCCACTTTACCGCCCACCTCCCATATAAGGTGAAAATCAATGAAATTGTGTTCAAATAGTTCAAGGACTAATGCAAACTCGGAAACAAAAATGGGCGTGGCCCGCCCACTTTACCTCCTAAAAATTAGAAACACAGGGTGTCCGTTTTATACTTTTCTGCTGATATTTCTGCAACAAAAGCATGTACGATTGCGAAATTTTGTACATATAGTTTGGGGATCGATATCAACTCGGAAGCCAAAAATGGGCGTGGTCCCATTTTTTTTAAAAGTTGTAAATTTAAGGGATCAAAAAATATGCAACTCCTAAAAAATCACCGGATTTTTTTAAATTTTAATAAAAATAATTATTGAAAAATGCCGAAAACTATGATTTGGTAGTATTACCACTAATTACTACCAATACATATAAATTTAAGGTAATTTTAACTACAAAGGATATTAATAATATTAAAAAAACACTATTTTCACCATACTTTTTCTGTAATATTTAACTTAGAAACATGAAATTAAGGATATATGGTCCTAAATGAATGAGAATCCATAAGAAGGGACCTTGTGGTACTTTTTTGTTCTTCTAATGGTACTTTTTGAATTTTCTATAATATCCCAGCAAAAACTTTTTGGTTTTCGGTAATGGCAACTACTTATTAAAGTACTTTCCTGGAAAGTAGGCGTCATTATTATTTGCCTTCTCTACATTACATAAATAAGTACTCAATAGTATAATTGCGGAGTAAGTTACAATCACATGGATCAGTTGTCTAGAGCGCAGGATTAGCAACCAGAAGGTTGCTGGTTCAACCCCATTCTGATGCTATTCGTTTTTTTAACAAAATATTTTAAAAATATATTTTATGCTAAAACAAGTCTTTTAGCTTCGAATATTAAGTGCGAGGTGGTGTACTGAGTAAGACGTTAGTCAACTAGTTAATAGGGTCCCAAGTTCAAAACTCACTGACGGCAAATTTTTTCGTTTTCTTTTTTATATTTTTATTTTTGTTTAGGTACATATTTTTTAGTCTAAAAATAACTACTAGAATTCATGGACAACTCGAACAAAAATAACTAGTTATTGAGACAAAAAATAAGTAGTTTATTTTTATTTCCAATTATACCTGCTAGCTTACCAGGAAAGCAAAGTTTTTGCTGGGATGTAGTCCTAAGTGAATAAGAATCCATAAGAAGGGACTTTGTGGTATTTTTTCGTTCTTCTAATAGTACTTCTTAAATTTTCTGTAATAATCATCCTTAGAAACATAAAATTGAAGATGCAAGGTCCTAAGTGAATCAGAATCCTTAAAAGGGATTTTGTTTTACTTTTTCTTTATTCTAATATACTTTTTCGTAATTCTAATATTTATTTTTCGTTATTCTAATATTAGAAACCTGAAATTAAAGAGATATTGCTATTTATGAAAGAAAATTCTCAAGGTCTATTAGTCACATTCTTTTATACTAAATAATAATAGAAATACTTTGGTAAGGAGTGCGATCGAAAAAATATTAACACACGTGTTGCCTCATAACTTTTTTCGGAATCAATATTAAACATTTTTTTTTTTTTGATCTAGTTATCATTTATTTTAACGAAAAAGATTTACGTGCTACAAATTATTAAAAAATTCAAAAAAAACAAATAGGTCCTACAAATAATTGGCCACAGAATTAAATTTCTGCCGTCAAACTGTTTCTAATGTTGTTAAACAGTACCAGGAGAATTTGACCATTGATATGAAACCCGGTTCGGAAAGAAAAAAGGACCACATGATATTGAACTCCAAACACATCTGGTAGAAAAGAGGCTCACTTATAGAAATAAATTTAAAATATTTTCTTTTTTATAAGAAATATATCAAACATGCTTTTTGTACTTTTCGAAAATCCTATTTTTTTATTATAATTTTTGGTACTTTTTTAAGTAAAATATTTAAAAAGTTTATTGTTAATAATTCCGATACAACACTATTATTAAAAATGTTCCCACGGTAGTTAAGAATCTTACTTTAAATTTATTATATAGTATGGTGTTTATAAAAAATGTCCGCTAACGAAGTAGCGGGCTTACAGCTCTGATATTGATACATTTCAGGTTATAAAAATTTTGATTTATAAATTAACAAACAAAACATTTTTTAAGAAATGTTAATTAATATTCCTACATAAATAAATGAATATAATCATTAAAAAATTTAATAAAACAACGCCAATGTGACATGTGACTTTAATCATTCTTTCCAGATTTACCACTTCTTTTTTTTTCAGCATCATTTTATTAAAAATACATATGTATGTACAACAAAATATTTTGTAAATTTTTTACAGCTATTGTTTTTTTTTTAAGTTTTTCAGCAGGTTTGTTTATTATTTTTTTAATCAATTGCTAATTGAACATTTTGCGTAAAAAAGTAATAGGAATTTGTTTCTAACCTCTTTTCTAACAATACAAAATATAATCAAATTAATTTGTTTACAATATTTTTTGGTTTATCAAGGGGAATTTTTATTTTATTATTTTTTCTTTTAACAAAAAATCAAACAGTTTTTATTTACCACAAAAAAAAAATTAAGTTGTTTTAACGTAAAGATTTGCAATCATGTGCCAAAAAATAAATAAAAAACAAGTGGTTTTTCTAGAAGAAAAAAATTTTTTATAATATTTTCGTCTCGCAAATTATTAAGATTTATTTTACATCATGCTTTAATTATTATTTATACTTTATTTTATATAAAAAAGTAATTTTTATTTGTTTACCCAACATGTTGCAGTAGTATTTAATTCCACTAAAACATTAATTTATCGATAATCTGTAAAAAAAAATAAGAGTTTAATCGTGTATAAAATATGACATGGAATAATACAATTTTAATATAAATACGATATACTTTTTCAAAAATATTTGAGATAACACATTCTTGTTATAAATAAATTACGTTTCCTTTTCTTGTTTGTCTAATCGTCACACTTTACGATCAAACAATTAGAAGCGCGTGCGATTGTTTAGTTCTAAATGCAAAAAAACAATTCACAGAAAACTCAAACTAGTATTTGTTTTAATAGCAATTTATTCAGTTTCTATATAAATCAGATTTATACATTTTATTCGGAAAAAACTCAAAGAAAATTTAAGTGCAGGAATGCTTTCCTATACATTTTTATTACGTTAATGTCCTTGAACTTTCTAATGAAGTTCAGATATAGATTACACAGGGAAACACTGATTCTGCGACATGGAGTTTATCAGTCAATTCGTATACACGGTATTAATATGTACTAAGCCTCTAATCCACTTTTTTTGAATCGACTCTAGTTCTCGCGATAAATCGCGATTTGTAAAATTAAGCATGTTGCACTCTATATTGGAGCGTATCTCGAAAACGACTTGTCTGAAATTTTTTGATATTTTTTTCGATCTTTATCGAAAACTTATTTTCGGATCAAAGCGATTATTTATTTATTTTATGTATATATTAATATAAAATCGTGGTTTAAATTTTTTCTGTCTATAATAATGTGCTTAATAGACTGTTTTTTTTGTCCATAAATAATGTTCACCGATGAACCGATTTCACCCATATGCAATACCAAACAAACTTTTTATGTAGAAATATTTGAGCCAAATTTCATTCATAAAAATTATCTGCTCCGAAACCTGTTGGTCATTCAACAAGACTGGATTGTCTTAGAGTTTCACGAGAACCTATAATATGTAGCATAGAAGGAGGAGCATTCGACATAGTAGCACATTTGTTTTTGCCAATTATCTTGAAAATAAGGATAAAAACAAAAAAATGTTTGTGTTAATAATTTATTATATTTTTCTCTATCACAGATCTTTTATCTATAAAATTTATATATTTTCAACAAACATTTGTTGGGAGGTAGACGAGATTAACTATTTTTTCAATTATCAGTTGTGTGAAAAAAATGATCATCCCTCTTGGGGTACATTCGTCAAACTGCTGGTAGGACGATTTAACTTTTCCTTTAGGAATGTCGTAATCAGATATGAAGCGCTTACTATCTGTAGGTCTTTCACTGTACATAGAAAGGAGAACCGCTTCAAAACTAGTCACGTGACAGGTTCTCAGGGTTAGTGACTGGTTCCAGTTGGCGAACCTTATATGGGGCACCTGTCACTTTTACATGGGGTTGTCATTGAAGGTGGCTTCTTGAGCACCTTCACATTTTTTATAAATAAAGGTTAAAGGTCATTGGTTATACCTTAAGTCTTCGAAAGCTATATCACGAACGCTATTTTGAACATTTTGCCAAAATCCGTATGTTAATAAGATTTCCTTTTTTAAGTTTTTAGAATAGAGAGTTGCTTGGATGCTGAGATATTTGGTAAATAAAACTGTGTATTTTCCTTGGAAAAAAATATTTGTTTTTTTCTTTAACACTTTTTTACCAAAATACACTTTTCTAAATATTTTTTGCTGATTTCAATTTTGTTATACGCCTGTCACGTTTTTTCTCACTCGAACAAATTGACCCACCCTGTTTTCTATTAAATCTATGAAATGTTTTTGAAATGCCTTAAAATAAAATCTTCATGTATCTCGGCGGGAGCTAGGTTTTCATTTTAGACCCATACTTTCTTTGGGTAATTTCCTTAGAATTTTATGTAGATTTCGATTTTGCTATACGCCTGTCACGTTTTTTCTCATTCGAACACTCTAGTGTTAATTGAATTTAAACAAAAATCATTTACTGATTTTCTCATGAATAGATTTTGGGTCACTATTGTTAATTGAATTTTTATTTATTTTACATAAACTTCAATTAAATATATTAAAATAAAGTAAAATACTATCATATATTGAGTAGTTTCGACGTTTTTGGTTACTTCACTTCACAAATTCATAATAAAAATTAACTTAACATGGAGATAGTCAGGATCAAAATGACTTATACATAAGTCAACATATCAAGGTTTTTTATACCCACCATCAAAAAGATGGGGGGTATATTGATTTTGTCATTCCGTGTGTAACATGTTGAAGAAATCATCTAAGACCCCACAAAGTATATATTTTCTGGGTCCTGGTTAGATTCTGAGTCGATCTAGCTATGTCCGTCCGTCTGTCCGTCTGTCTGTCTGTTGAAAGCAGGGTAGGGCTCGAACGGGGCAACGTAGGGGGACGAAATTTGGCACAAATATTTACCTTATATAAGGTTTGTTTGGTATTGAAAATCGGTTAATAAACAAAAAAGTTATAGGCTAAAAAGGTAGAAACACAGGGTGTCCTTTTCAAACTTTTCTGCTGATATCTGATATAACAATGATAATTTCAGTAAATGATACATCAAAGAAAAAACAATGTCATAATCTATCAATTAAAATACTAAATAATCTGTTGATTAATACTCCGGCTAGATTTGGCATCGAAAAGTGAATCGGGAAAAAGGATGATAAAAAACTATAAAACACACTGAATATGGTTGTCATAAAAAATTAATAAGGATCAAAACCAGATAAAAAAAAACATTACATCCAAGGTTGACATAGCGTCAAAAAAAGAAAATTGTGGACATTTATTATATGTTTTATAAAATTTACAAAAGTTCTTAAAAAATGGTGTGAAAAAAGTGTCCAAAAATTTTTTTCTGAATTTTTACAATTTTTATATTCATTCAGCGACTGATAATTTTAAACAAAAGTAATAAGCATATTTGTATTCTTTGGAGTCTCCAGTTTTATAAAAGTACAACATTTTTGATATACCCTTTATAGATACTTAAATATTTACATTTGAAAATGTAAAACTTTTTTCGTTTACAGGCTTTAAGTAAAAATACCCATGTATACATAAATTTGAGTAGAAATACAGTGGTGGACAAACATTTTTTTTATTTTTTCGTTAAACAAAAATAGGTGGACTAGATATTTTTATGGTCATGACTAATATCATCAGCTTATTCAGCAGTCACACTATAAAACCCGATAATGGTTTGTCCAATTTAGGCTATAACTCAAGAACCGTTTACACGATTTTGATAAATGATTCCCTAAAAGATGAATACAACAATTGTCTTCAAGGTATGTCAACAATATTTTTTATTCGTTCAGGAATTTCAGAGGTATGGATCAAAATTTTCATGATTTTCCAAAACAAATTTTTTAAATTTTTTCGCTACTAATTACCAAATAACAAAGGAAATGTTAACTGAACAAAAAATTATGTAAATTCAGCTCAAAGATAATTCTAATCACTATTTGCTGGAGTTTAATTTATTTTAATTGGACAAACCGTTCTCGAGTTATACAAGTGTGACTGCCTAAAAGCGGGGTCATAGTAGTTATGCCCATAAAAAAAATTACGTAATAGAAAAAAGTGAAAGCTGATTCTTGTTTAGCACATTAAATTCTATCTAATCCACCTGTTTTTTATTTAAGACAAAAAAAAATTTTTTTTTGCCCACTCGTGTATCTCAACTGTAGGTATGCATGGGTATCCTAACTTAACTGTGAATGAAATCAAGATTTGTGCATCAATTTTGATGATGGCCTTATTTACTCGTAGTTTTACCAGTTTTGAGATAAAGATGATAAGCTGAAACATTTTTGATGTTTTCAATTTTTAAAAGAAGTTTTAGTAAAAAAAAAAAAAACAACTTCAATTTAGCATGAACAATATTTTTTCGGACACTTATTTCAAAGTATCTCCTAAACTATTCAGCGGATAAAAATTTGATAGTAAAACGACTTAAAGCCAATTCTATTCCGCATATTTTGGTGTATCGTTTATATAAATCGTGCAAACCGTTCTCGAGTTATAGTTAACGTGACCAGACATCCCGTTTTTTAAACTTCAATCCCGCCAAAAATATATTTTCCCGCTTTTTATTAAGAAATCCCGCTTTTCTAACTCTAACAATTACGTATTCGATTTCCTTATTTATATTTTCTATAAAATTCTTACCAATATTTAAGTGTAACTAAATATAATTTTTTCCACTGGAAAGTTGATAATTCTTTACAAATCGTTTTTGATAATTAAAAGTTTTAAATATTTTATTACGCTGATCATCTTCTCTACTGACAAATCTTAAATTACCTTGTGCGTATTTTTTTGACGATTTCGATGTAGGATGACCTACATATTTTATCATATCTTCAGTTCTTTACCAGTGAATGAAAAATCTCAATTCTGATATATTTTTACCAAAAAAGTTTAGAATTTTTTTCCAGTGTGGGGGCTATTTAAATAATTTTTTTAAAACCAAAATGTCCCATTTCAAAAAGATGTTTTGACATGAACTTTGATCTCAAAGTTTGATTAAAAAAAATGTATAAACATATTTTTAAGAGAAGTATTTCGAAAGCAATGAACAAGAAGTATAAAAGAAGAACATCCTACCAACGACAACAATGGGTTAAAAAAAGAACTTCTGCACCTCCTTTTCACCACTAAGTACTTCCTTCCAATGACAACACAATCTTAAATTCATGACTTTTTCAGCTCTTTTATTAGTTCCATTTTTGCTGGGCAACTATCTGGAAACATATGTGCCGATGTGCCTTTGTTTCGGATTGGATACTTTTTTATTTTTGTATAAACTAAAAGTTATAAAAATATAATATTGGCAGCCGATTCAAAAATGTGAAAAAGTAACAGTAATCGGATTATTTTGATAACGGTTTTTTATAGGTAACGGTATTTTTGGTTATTTCGGTAATGATATTTTCAAAACTGGTTCAAAACCATAAAATATAATTTGTAGTCAAATGTTATAATGGCGAGCTGGGGTAGCTACAACTATATTACAAGTTTTATTTCATTTTTATTAAAAATAATAATATTTCTTAAACCGAAAATAAGGCTAACGGTATTTTAGTAAATCGGTATTTCGAACTATTTCTGTAACGGTTTTTCGCTTTATATATTTTAGCGGTAAACGTTTTTCAATTATCAAGTTGAATGTTGTTTTTTTTTTTAGCGGTAACGGCAACCAACTATGGTTTTGTTGTTAACGGGTCTAAGAATTATTTAAGAAAATCTATTGCTATCAAATTCAAAAAGTATCAAGTTTTTTTTTCAAACCATATTTGAATTCAATCTTGAAATTTAACTAGGAATATTTTGAAAACATTTAGAGAAAATTATAACTTTTAATGTTTCAGCCTGTAGGGATATATTTACTTATTTTGACGATCCAAAATTTTTATGGGCTGATCTCAATTTGTAACGTCTCAATTGGGTCGTGGGAATAAGATGCTTGCGAAAGAACAGCATTTCTAGATTTTTAATTGAGATATAAAAATAAAATCCCTCTTTTTTTTCAAAACTTTTAAAAATTCCGCTTTTTTTATACAATTTTGTTCAGAATCCCGCTTTTTAGTCGTTCGAGTCCCGCTTTTTGACAAAAACCCTCTGGTCACGTTAGTTATAGTGAATATATATAATAAAATATAATATTAGACACGCCCATAAAAAAATTCTCGACCTGACGGGAAAAAAACTGAAAGCAGATTCGAGTTTTGCATGCGGATTTCCATCTAGTCCAAATTTTTTTTTTTTTTTTTGAAGGAGCACGAAAAAAAAAATTTTTGTCGACCAGTGTAATTGAAAGCCGATAAATTATTTTATTTTTAGTAAACAATATTACAAAATTTTAATTTTGATCAATTGAATAATTGATGCAATTAAAAAAATAATAGGAATATTTTAAAATACGATAAAACGTTTAATAGACCTTATTTTTGCCGTGCAATGTAATTATTTATCAAGGAATTTATATGTTTTAATTAATTTAAAATAACTTTTGCTACTAGCCTCTTTTATAATAGCTTAAAGTAGAGTACATTTTTAGTAAATATCTCATTATATTAAACCTTCCTCTATTTGAAATAACGAAAATATACTTAAATAAATGTACAATAAAATACTCCCATCTATCATCACTGTTATTAAGAGTTACTGTTAATAACTTATTCTCTTTACTATTTTCATTTACTCTCGTAAATTTTTCTGCAACTTCGTTTAAATGATTATTTTCGTAGAGGTTCAGAAAAAACAAAGAGAGTATTATTGTTTGTGTTTATTTTTTGTTTTTTTTGCTTTATTTTTGTAGTTTATCAAGGCATCTTTTTTATAAAATCAAAGATAGAAAAATAAACGTAAAATCTTTTTATCACTGATAATAATACTAGTAAATGAATAAGAGTTGTGAGTATGAGTAAATTTTATGATTTTTTATTTAGTTAAAATTTGGTTTTGGCCAAATACTCGTGAGCTGTGTATAGCAGTTTAGTGTTTTATGGTTTTGTAGTGGATTTTGGCCGTTTATAACTTTAATGAATTTAGCGCTGTTAACTTCATTCGCTGTTAGACGCTTAACGTGCGCGGTTGGTTTAAAACTTGAACTTAGGCTGAGTGAAGGAAAAGTTAAAGGAAAGAAATAAATAGATGTTGGTCTAAAATACGATATTTTGGTGGCTTAAGAAATTAGTTTTGAATGAAGTGTTTAAAACTAAGAAAATATTATTAAGAAAAGTAAAAAAATAATATTAGTGTAAACAAAAAATATTTATAAAGTGTTCTTTTGTTAAATAAAAGGTAAAAATTCATTTAAAATAATAAATCAATTTAAAAATAATGTTAATTAAATATATAATAAATAAAAAATTATAATAAATAATTAAAAATTATAAAACCATGGCGGCGTATAAGTGTTTTATAAATCCTTTGTGTTTGAAATAAATTAATATTGAACATACGCCTCCATTACAAGTCGTCTAAAATAATTAAAAAAATTTAAATTGACCTTTATTTAAATGTGAAATAAAATAAAAAAAACTAACTAAAAACAATTAAATTATATTTTTTAGTATTTCAAAATTAGCTCTGCTTCATTTTAGTAATTAATAAGGGGGTAATGTAGGAAATTGTTTTTTTTATATTTTTAATTACGAGTATTACTGTTGCTAAATATAATTTGAAATTGCCTCATAATTTTATTAAAATAAATATAATAGAAAATGATTATAAATTCTAATTAAATCCTTTTAATCTGTTTAGCAAAAATACAATTAACGCGTTATATAGACTATTTTATTTTAACACTTTAAATTTGATTAATTTCCTTGTTTTATAAGCTTTATTTGGCAGATGACTTAACAATTTTTTTTAAGTATCTCCATGTTATTGGCTTATTAGAACATTTTAAGATAAGGTAATCCGATCAAGATTATTAATTTGAATTAAGTGTTTTTTTCTGTCGACAATTAAACAGAATTTCCACTTGGTTTTTGGAGTGTTTTATGCAATTAAATTATTAAATATTGCCAAAATTTTCCATTTAACCGTTCAAGGTAAAAAAGTATTTGCGCATTTCAATGAACAAGAACTTATGAATGATTATAAATTATTTTTTGAGGTAATTTGGAATATTCATTATGATTTTGTGTTAATTTTTGATGGACTTACATTTGAAACAATTTTTTTCTTGTGGGCACTTGTATTTTTTATCTCAATTATGGAAAGTGATCTGAAAGTTATTTCTACAAAATTTCAAGACTTGCTGTGGTAGTACTTTATATATGGGATAATCAATATTTTGTTTATATAAGGGGTGTCCTTCCTCCTGGACCTAACCGTCCTATTTTAATCTCAATTATGGAAGAAGATAAGAAAATTATTTCCATAAAATTATAGAAATGTTGCTCCAATAGTTCTTTAGATATGCGATAACTAATATTTTATTTTTTCTTTTTTATATGGGGGGTACCTTTCCACCTGTTCCGAAAAATAAAGAAGCGTATTTTATTTCAGGGCTCTAAGTAGCCAACATTTGACTCAGGTTTCAGATAAAATCATTTCCGATAATCGTTAAAATCACTTTGACGCACATATTTTGTTTTTATTACGGGATTATTTCTTTAGAGTCCAACATTTGTACCAAGTGGGAGTGTATTTTTGAGAACTGAACCTTTTAATGGTATAATCAAAGATAGAGAAAAAATTATCTCATCTTTGACATTTAGGAATTTTACAAAAAAAAAAAAAAAAAAAATAAATAAATAAAACGAGAGAAAAAGATATAGTCGGTCAAGCCCGACCATATGATACCCTACACTAGGCGCGGATCCAGCTCAAGCTTTTGGGGGAGGAAAATAGAATGATTTTCTTAACGATTGTATGATTTAGTGAAGATTTTTCATTAAACGTTTTCATTTTGGGGAGGAAAATTTCCCTTTTTCCTTCCCCGTGGATTCGCGCCTGTCCCACACCATTGTGTACATTACAATTCGGGGAGAGGTCTTTTATTAGACTTGTAGCCAAATGTGGACCGATACTCATATTAAGTGTAAAATAAAACATAGGAATACAAAATATTACGTCAATGCTAACATTTATAAGAATTTATTAACTTTTGGGTGATTCCTGAAAGAGGGCCTTATATGGGAGCTATGGTAAATTTTGGACCGATCTTTGTAAAATTTGGCATTATCATTTACGTTTATATAAAAGTTATTTGTGTCGAATATTTTTAATGGGATTTATACACGTTTATATGGGTTTATATGGGAGCTATGGTGAATTATGGACGAATTTTTCTAAAAATCGTCACACTTATTTAGATCTGTATAATATTTACCAAATTTTATTAAAATATTGTTATATTTAAGAGATTTGTGATCGTGAAATAATGGGCCGATCATAACCAATTTTAATAGGCTTTCTCCCCGGACTGCAATAAACCTGTGTGTCAAATTTCATTAATTTTTGTTCAAAATTGCGACCTGTAGTTTGATTACAAGGTTTACATGGACGGACAGACGGACGGACAGACATTGTTAAATCGACTCAGAAAGTGATTCTAAGTCGATTGGTATAAATTAGGGTGGGTCTTAGACCAATATTTTTGGGTGTTATAAACATCAGCACAAACGCATAATAGGGTATAAAAATGAAAAAGCTTTTTTAAAGTTGACAATGTTTGGATAGGGTTTGAGTGGAAACCAATGTCCAAAGCGTCTGGAATATTATGTTTAAAGCATTTACATTAAGATTTCTTTTGAAACCGTTACAAAAATTCTATAAACCGGAACAAAAATATTTATTTTATTTCCACCTTTTTGGAAATAACTCCAAATATATGAAATTTTTTTATAGTTTCAATTTCAGATATATTTATATCATTCTTGCAGCAACATTATTTAGAATTTTATAAGAAAAAATTTTAGGGCCTTAATTAAGGCCTCCAAGTTTAAAAAAAAAAAAACTTAAAAAAAACGAGGCCAAAAATGAGGGTAAAATTTGCTTCGACCTAAATATTTCTTAAACTAAAAGAGATAAGCATGTTTTTGTAGAGATTTAAATTTTTTTTGCATTCAAGACATAAATGAATTTTTGACAAATTTAAAAAATTAGATAACAGAGGTGACCAATCTACCCATTACCCCAGCGCATCACTAGCGAGCTGTGCTCCTCCAAGTCAACTTGAAAACACTTCAGCTGTGTCCATTTGGAAATCTATTTAGATATCTCCGACGGTTCACAAGTTACAAAATTATTTCCAAAAACAGCGATTTGGGACCACTGTGTGGCGTTGGTTATAAATGGAATTTCTTCTATCAGTGTATAATTTTCTGGCTTGTTTTTAAATGTGTTTAGCCTCCCTGGAGTAAAGAGAACCGGTTCAAAACTATTCACGTGACAGATTCTCAGGGCTAGTGACCGGTCCCAGTTCCGGAACTTTATATGAGAAGAACCTGTCACTTTTACATGGGGTTGTCATTGGAGATAGGTCACAGGATAGGTTCTAGGACAGGTCCAAGAGGACAGGTTAAGTAACAATTATTGTAATAAAAATTTTATAAAAATTCGGCAATTGTTTACTTTTTAAACATTATTTTTATAATTATCTTTATTAAATTATGTTTATTTCAATTTTATAATTTTTCGTTAATGTCGATGGCGGCACCCCGGCTCGAACCCATGTTCATCTGACGTATGTTATGTTTTATAGTCTTCAACACTTAACGAGCATGTTATAAATTAACTCTCAACTGTTCTCAATTGGAACTTTAGTGACGAGTTAGGTGTCAATTGGTACTCAACTGGTACGGAGGAACCGGACCATTACTGCAATTGTCACAAATTTCCCACAGGTCTATTATTTTGTTCTGATTTCTATAAAGCAATGAAGACAGAAATACGGATATTTTTATTTCAATTCGCCCACATTTAAGGAGCCGATTTTCATCTGGGTATCTGTCTAGGTGAATAAAAATATTTTTATTACACATTTTTCTCAATACAGATTTTACCTGTACATACAAATACGGGTAAAAGTTTAATGCAAAAATAAAAGAAAAAAACCGTTGAACCAAAATAATTTTCAATAAAATTAATGAATAACGGTGTCGAATAGTGAGATTGTTTATTGATATAATTTCTATATACGTAATAGTAAATTATATTAATATCAGACAGAATTGTTCTTGTGACTATATTAAAGTAATTTGAATTAATGATTTAAAATATTAATCTAGAGCTTGGAAGTTTATAATGAAAACTTTTTTTTTTAACCAAAATACTTTCCAATTTTTAATATTTAAACAGAATTTTATTAAAGCAATTAATTTTAGACAACAACACTACAAAATTCCTGTACTTTTAATCACTCTACATTTTTTTTCTGTGTGAAAAATAACTACAACTTATTTTGTTGTTAAATGTTTATAGAAAAAATATTAACAAAAAGAAAAAATTCAAATTTATCTTAAATAATGTTACACGTGCATAGAATTGCTCTAAATACTTATAATTATTATAGTCATAAGACTTTTTTATTTTTTTAATCAATGTAAACTTGTTTTAGTTATAATTAATAAGTAATATTTTTTATATTTAATAATAAAAACAAACATATTTCATTATTTTGTTTGTTTTTTTTTTTTTAATAATTTTTATTCTTATTTTTTGTGAATTTAATTAAAAATTCTAATTTTTCGTTTTTACGCTAGACAGCGTTTTTATTTTTAATTGTATTAAATTGCAAAAAAAAAAATAATAATAATAAATATTTTCTTTTTGTTGTTTGTGTTTTAGAAAGAAAAACAAACAAAAAGAAAAAAATAATATTTATAAAATTTATTTTTATTATTTTTAACATTTAAAAGTGCTAAAGTATTAATATTTGTGTGAATTCATTTGTATCATACGGGGCGTATGAGTTACACTTTTAGAATTTAAATGTTATTAAATAAAAGTTTACAGTTGTTTTCACACTTATGTGTTATATTTGAAATGTGATACTATATATCAATTGAATAAATATTGATAAATGATTTAATATGCGAAGTTACATATACACATAACGACTATACCGAATCTTAAATAGCCTACACTCTTATCTAATATATTTGGAACCGGATTTTTTTAAAGGGGTACTCTTTTCTGGAAAAAGTACTTTTTTTTGGAATAGTACTTTTAATCTAGAAATATAAAAACATAAATTTCCTTTACTAAAACTTTCAATCTAAAAATAGTACTTTTTTTTTTTTTTTTTTGATTTCAGTACCACTTCAGAATTTTCATTTTCAATTCCTGTTATAAAAATTCTGAAGGGGTACTGAAATCTAATAAAAAAATACTATTTTTAGATTGAAAGTTTTAGTAAAGGAAATTTGTGTTTTTAAATTTATTAAAGTTGGGTATAATATTTTCTTTTACATCTTAAAAAACGCTTTTATAATCACATTAGAAAGGAGTGTATGGAGATCTATTAATTCAGTTCACATGCTAGCTATTTACTTTAAAAATAAAGTTTTTGAAACCACTGTGCAATCTCAATTTTAAATAAATTTGTGAATGATTTAAAATAACAAAAGGGTTAAATTTAAAGTTTTCATTCAGAATATTAGCTAAAATACTTTAGAAAAACAACTTAAATCCAAGACAGCAAAAATTAAATTAATAATAGTAATAAAAAAATTACCATGTAGAAAATAGTTTAAATAAAAATAAATAAAAAATTTATGTGATAAAAATGAATTTATGTTAAATAAGAATAATTTTAAAATAATTTCTTTAAATGTTTATAAAGCAAAGATTACTTAATATCTCGTGAGTATATATTTTTTTTATTTTAAAAAAGTACCTATTGATAAAAGGATCAGTGGATTTTTAATCACACAGGGATTTTAAAAAGATTTTTCTTTCTTAAAGATATCTAAATAAAATTTGACATGGTCAAAGCTGAGGTGTTTTCGTAGGGAAGCACAGATTCCTAGTGGGTAAGGGAGGTAGTAGGTAGACCCCCAAAGTAGGTTACCTCGGGTATGTAATAAAAAAATCGTCAAAGAATCGTTTGCGATTTGAAAAAAAAAAAAAATAAAAATATCAGTATTATAGACCTTGTAAATCACTACAGAAAAAAAAATCATACTTTTTTTAAATTTTTCAAAAAGGTGCATTTATATGTTCTATTTTTTGTTTTGGCCAATAGAATTATTTTTAATATTTTTAAAAGAAATCTTAATGTAAATGCATGTAAAGTACGAAAATTATATTCCGAGTCACATCCACAGTGCACAGTGGGGTCAAACGCAAATTTTTTGGTAATAAATCTGTATCTCCAAAACTTCTGCTCGGATTAAATTGAAATGTATGGAAGAGTTGCAGAGGAGGACTTAAGCTTTCAGAAAAATCATATTGTAGTCACCCTGTGATAACACAATATAAACTACAGTGTGTCAAATTTGACTACCTCGAGTATGTAAAAGTTTAAAAATAATCATAACTTCTTCTGCAACTCTTCCTACATTTCAATTTAATCCGAGCAGTAGTTTTGGAGATACAGATTTATTACCAAAAAATTTGCGTTTGACCCCACTGTGCACTGTGGTTCCAGAATGCTTTTTTTGAAAATAGTTCTGTAACTTTTGAACCGTTAAAGATATCTCAAAAAAAACACCTCAGCACATGGTCAGAGCTGAGGTGTTTTCGAGTTAATTTTGATAAGTACAGGTTCCTAGCGGGTCCTCCAAATTTGGCCATCTCGGGTATGTTATTTTTTTTTTTTTTGGAAAAATCGCCAAAAATTAATTTATGATATGACAAAAAAGAAATTTTATATATAGATATTCCTTATTAATCTCTACAAAAAATACGTTTACATCAGGGACACGCAAAATGGAGCACACGTGAAAAAGATCTCTTAATTTTATCACATCTATATGCTCTTACATGAAGAGAAGAGAATAATTATTTATTAATTTTTTATATTTTTAATACTTTTTTAAGCAAATTGTTTTAATATTCAATTATAATTTTTATTACAGACCATAAACAGTTTAAGAGGAACAGATATTATGAAATTATAAGCTTAAAAATTGTTTCCGTGCACAATATAAGAGCAGGAAAGTTATACAGACCATTCAAAAATACAGAGTGTGAAATTTAAAAGCGCCAATCCCTGGTTTACATATTTTTGCAGCAAGAATCGATTTTCGACCATAATCGAATTCTATTCTCCATTCACTATCTTTAACGGTTCAAAAGTTACAGAATTATTAAAAAAAAGTTTTGGAACCACTGTGCGCCCTTTATAAAAACATTGTGATAATTTTAATGAAAATAGTAAATTTTTAAACACGTTTTGCTGGATTGTAATTTTGTTTTTTTTTTTTTAGTTTTTTTTAATTCTTTGATTTTGAGATTAATTTATCAATAGTATTGTGTAAAAAAATGTCAATAGGATACCTTTATTTGTTTAAATTTTATTTCAGTCCAAATATTTAAAATGATATCTCCAAAAAAAAAAAAAAAAATAAAATTTAATTTTTCACGGTCATGGCCTGAAGACATTTTATCACATTTAATTCAGTTTTATTTATCATAATTCTCCATGTTCTTATGAGTTCTGAAATACAATATCGAGATGTCCAACCACTACCCCCTGAATCGATAGGGATCTGTACTTTTATTTTAATGTTTTAGTTGAGAACATTCAAAGGCAGTTGCCAAATGTTAATAAAATACACTGGTCGGCAAAAAAAATCCTCCCTTAAAGACTAATAGTTGGACTTGATGGATTTTGAAGTGCTTAACACGAATCTGCTTTCAGATTTTTTCCATCGGGTCTGGATTTTTTATGGGTGTGTCTTATATTACGCTCATAATAAGGTCATTACTCTAGTATATTTCACCATAACTCAAGAACAATTATTTTTTTTCCTTGGAAAAAAAAAACAGTTTTCTTCTAAAAAAAAAAACGAGAGAGAAACTATAGTCGGTCAAGAACGACCATATGATACCCTACACCATTACACCTGTGACCAATTGTAGACCAAAACTTTTACTAAATGTAAAATAAATTATACAAACACAGAACAATGCATTTATACTAACATCTATATGATTTTATGCCCTTTAGGGTGATTCCCGGAAGTGGGTTTATATGGGAGCTATGGTAATTTATGGACCGATTCTCATAAATTTTAGCAATGTTATTTCTACTTATATAAAACTTATTTGTGACGAATATTAACTTGATATTATCATTCGTATGGGATTTATGCACATTAAAGTGATTTTCGGAAGAGGGGTTTATATGGGAGCTATGGTCAATTATGGACCGATCCTTATGAAATTTGCCACAATGATTGAAACTTATATAAAACTCCTTTGTGCCGATTTTCATTAAAATATTGCTAAATTTAAGGCATTTATGATCGTTAAACCCCTATTCCGGGAGGACATTTGTATGGGAGCCAAGTGAAATAATGGACCGATCATAACCAATTTCAATAGGCTTTCTTGTACCAAAATAATTATCTGTACCAAATTTCATCAAGATATCTTTATAATTGCGACCTGTACTTTGTTCACAAGGTTTACATGGACAGACAGCCAGACGGACGGACGGACGGACATCGTTAAATCGACTCAGAAAGTGATTCTGATTTCTGTGCGTTACAAACATCAGCACAAACGCATTATACCCGAACCACCTATGGTGGTGTAGGGTATAAAAATATGTGGATTAGATGGAATTTAACGAGCTAAAGAAGATCATGCTTTCACTTTGTTTCTATCACATACAGGGTGGCAGCTAAGGCCAAGCAATTTTTTTTAAATTAGGTGGAGTTTTTTTCTAATTGATATCTCACACGTAATATGTATTTCCCCTAACAAACTGAACCCATAGAAAACAACAAGAAGTCCAACTTTATCTCAAAAAGTTTTTTTTTTTTTTTTTGCTGAGCGAATTAAAAGAGTTGAAATTCTAGTTATTTTCTATGACTGTAAAATTTGTATCTTCTCTTTCATTAAATTTTGAAAATTATCTAAAAATATTGCTTTTTTAAATGGACGACCGTTTTATAAATAAAAATTCTATGGATCTACCACAAAGTATTAGGGTTCGTTTCAAAGCTTAAGTATTTGTCTTATAATGATATGATCTTTTTAACCGAAAATATCATGAAGTACTTTTTAACAGATCTCCCAAGTTTTTTTTGTCACAGTTTTTTGTTTTTTTCACCCTGGGTGGCAGCTAGGGGCAGGCAAGTTGTATTGAATTAGTTAGAGTACAACCTAGTTGAAGCTACACGGATAAAATTCGCCTCCAAAGAAGATAATTTTTCCAAAATGTTTGTCTTTTTCTGCAGTTAAAAAATGCCAACTTTGAACGACCATAACGACAACAACATTAAACTGATTCAAAATTTTTTCTTAGATTTCTAAATTTGCTTATTTCAGCAAAAAGAGCAACAATGAGCCATTTCAATAGTTAGAAGAAAGTTATTAAGTATTTTGAATCCCCTATCTATAAGTGTTCAATTTATATAACCTTGCCACTATTTTAAGTCGCATCAAAATAATATTTAAATCGTTGCAGTTTTTTACATTATTTAGGAATTTCCATAGTCAGCTGTATATAATTTGCTTTTAAGACATTTGCAATAAATTTTTTAATATATAAACTACTATACATTTATATGAACCTGTAAATTTATACAAATAAAAAAATTATTTTAATTTAACCGTTAAATTTTAATTTTATACACTATTTATTCTAAACATCACTCTTCTTTATATATAAATTTTATTATATTTTTGACATAAACGCCTAAAATTTTTGTTATCGGTTATTTAGGCCTTGTACTTTTTACATGTACACTGAACAATTTTTTTATTGTTGTAACAATCAAATTAAAATAAAGTTTTTAATTTAATGTCAACACGCCATGAATTTCAGTTTACAAAAATACAACTGTAATGTATCTGTATATATGTATGTAGGTAAATTTAACATTTTATTTAACAGTGAACTGTGAACAGTAAACATCATGTTTAAGGAAATGTTGACATCGATCACTTATCTAATAGTTACTTTACAAAATTTTGTAAACTTTTGAAAACATTAGACTATAAGTTGTATGTTTATTAATTTTCAAATGACAAATCACTCAATTGGAAATTAATGTCAAATATATTTATATAGAAATACTTATATGTTTGTATGCCTATGCAAGAGTTTAGCTTGATTTTTCACGCAAATATTTATTAGCAAATTTAATTAATACTTACTAATTAAACAAACATATTTGGAGTTATTCATGTTATTGATATGTATGTGAATAAGTATCGCATGGAATGAGAAAGTGAATGTGTTAGTAATTTAATTAGTTAATACTTTTTAGCAGGTTAGTAAGTCAACAAATCACTATTTGTTAGCAAGATTATTAGTATTTGTATTACAGGTAAAAACAAAGAAATCGAGTAGTTGTATTACAGGTAAAAGCAAAGAAATCGATTATACAGATTTCCAAGAATTTTAACAGGGAAGTTATTGAATGTCAGGACAGTCACATATTTGCAATTGCAAAAAGAAATTGCATAATACAAGCATGATAATGGTTTTGTAATTTTTATTTAAATATAATATAGAGCATAAAATTTCTACGAAAGACTTAAATGTAATCGGGAAGTTGACTACGCGCTATGTACTTTTTTATGGGTTGTGAGTGATCAAAAATAAGTAAAAACATAGAAATTATTATTTAAATAATTTAAATTGTAATATTAATCTTAATGTAAAACATGATGCAATTTCTTAGCCTGTTATTGGTTTTATTGTCTCTCTTTAAGTTGAAAAGATATTTGGTTTTGAAATCGGCTAAATTTAGTCAGAATGAAAAATTATTTTTAAACGGTTATACACATTATTTTGTATATAACCGTTTATTATTTTGAAATGGTTATACATTATTTTGAAACTGTTACAAACTTTTAATTTTTTACTCTTCTATTTGAAAAGTTTCTTCATTATTTGCTCATCCGTTATTCGGATATTAGTGATCGTATCATTTAATCTAAATGTGTATATTATATTAAATGTATGTAGTAAAAAGATAATGCGTGTACATTTTTTCAATGGTCAGCTCTCTGTTCTTAGCGATATGTAGACATGTGTATATTCGTCGTTATATCCTGTCCAGTCCCATAATGTTTCTCTTCTACCTCTACCACGTCTTCTTTCAATTTTCCCCTTAAGGATTGCTTGTAAAATTTTGTATTTATCGTTTCTCAATACGTGTCCAAGGTAAGAGATTTTAAGTTTCTTTATTGTTGCGATTAATTGTCGATTGAAATTTATCCTCCTAAGCACTTCGTCATTTTAGATTCTTGCAGCCCATGGTATTTTCAGTACTCGGCGAAATATCCACATTTCGAAGGCTTCCAATTTCCTTTCACCCGACGTTTTGAGTGTCCAAACTTTGGTCCCATATAGTAGCACGGAACAAACATAGCATTTTATAAAGCGTACTTTTGTTGCTACGTTTATTTCGTGACTTATCAGCACTTTGTTGTATTTAAAAAAGGCATACCTTGCCACCTCTATGTGGCATTTAATTTCCTTTGAAGGATCCCATTGGTCATTTATTAACACTCCCATCTCATGTATATTCAACGTTGCGTAAACATGACGATTCTTCCTACTAATATCATGCATTTCGTCTTTTTAAAATTAATTTTTAGTCCATACGTCTCACTTATACGTGCAAGTTTCTCTATAAGCTTCTGTAGACTGGATATGCTACCAGCCAGTAGTGTGGAATCGTCTCTTAATTATTGATGAGTTTCACATTTACTTTTATGCCGATATTTTCTCCTTTAACTCTTTCCTGGAATATTTTCTAGGAATATATGATGACCAGGGCAAGTTTTTATATGCACAAAAATAATTGAAATATGCGCTTGAAAAAGCACGAAAAAATTGTATAATATGCACAGAAATATGCAAAAATAGCATGAATATGTATATAAAAACCAACGAATTTATGCATTCTTATATATTAATGTGTAGAAAATATGCACAAATATGCATTTTTTAACTTTCAATCTCAAATAAATTTCGATGTTTGTAAAAAATATATATTTTATATTTTAAGTATCATATTTGATGCTTCCGATTTTTTTCTTCACAATATTTACAATGTACTCAAAATACTCACAAAAAAAATTTTAGAAATCATTTGATTAAACTCCAAAAAATCACCAAAAAATTGTGTTTTTGTTAAGAAAACTAACTTTTGTATCCATTATATGCAAATTTATGCAAAGATTTAAAATATAAGCATTTTTTGTGAAATTCTTTTAAAATATGCAAATGCTTACTTTCCAAGCGAAAAGCTTGAAAAACTTGCCCTGATGATGACTAATAGTGGAAGGCCAATGTACGCGTCACGCGGCAACGGGCGGCAGCATTATTATCAGCTTAAAAATTAATCAATTGTTTACAAAAAAAGTGACAAAGGAAAATTTTAGAACACTGTCATAAATTTAATCTGGCAATGCTGTTACACGCGGCAACGCGTCAAAGTTGAATTAGTTTCAACTTTTTTATATGGACCGCGTGAGAAAACATGATCAACTGATGGCCGCGTGTGCCGCGTACATTGGCCTTCCACTATAATAGTGGGGATTGTATGCACCCTTGTCTGACTCCTCTTGAGATGGTGATTTCTCCAATTTCATCTCCACTGACTCCTTGCATCTTCACATTTTGTATATATCCTTCTGTGAATAATTTTTAGAAATATCTTTAATACAGACTAATTAGTCTGAATTCACTGCATTTCTTTGTATTATTCATAGTAAAATAATAAAGTACTCGCACATCTACAAAAACAAAAATTGCTTGTATTTTGTTAGTGTAAAACTACTGCCCACAATGTCAGAATGCTTTGAACGGAAAAATGAGAGAACGAAAGAGAGCAAGAGAAAAAAACTCAAAAAATATTTTACATGTGAATACAAAAACAATTTGACAGTACCGCGAGGTTTGCCAATGAAAAAATTGTAAAACAGCTGGTCTTACGAGTATACTTTATTATTATACTATGGTATTATTTTTTTTCGGTAAGGCGATGAATGTTGATTTGAGCCAATCTTCCGGATATTGACCCGTGACATATATTTGATTAGAAGTTGTATATTAGTTTCAAAATTTCAAAGGGGATTTCGTCTGGGGCTGTAGCCTAGTTTTTTGACTTGTCAGCATTGGTTTGAAGTTTTACGTATACATGTAATGAACATAGTGCTTCAATACCATATCTTGGATAGACTGAAGGAAAAAATTCGATTCAAAATCCTCTACGGTTGTGGTAACATTTGTAATTTAAGGTATAGGCTTTTTGATACTAATTTTCGTTATGATTTGAACGCAAGGTATATTTATTTAAATAAATGTGGCTTAATTTGAACGCATACGGGGCAGATTCACAATTGCCACTGAATCGTATCCTTTTCAACACATATGTCGTCGTCGTTTTTTGTTTTCCCCTATAAAAACTTTACTTATCCGTTAAGCCAACATATTACATTGCCACAACGCGTAGCTACTTATAATTCGGGTGAAAATCTCATTGCCATTATACGGCGATGTCCACGAACAGTGATGACAACTTCGCCCTTTTCGGGCTATATTTAGCACGTTTTTAGTAGTCCAAAACGCGAAAAAATTTGTTTAGCACGAATCTTAATACCGCAAATTTTGTACTTTTAAGAATTTCCTTTAGTCTTTTTTACATTAAAAATAGTGAAAAATTTTTTTAATGGAGTTAAGTTAATTTAAAATAATTAGTACTCATTACCAGGTAATGAGTGTAGTAAGTAGTAGTCATACTGTGTTCGCTTTCTTTTCAGCAAGTTTTTTTTAAGAGAGTAAAAACCAATTTATTCTAAAATTGAAAAATATTCAAAAAAGTGTTTCTAACAACAAATTAGTAAATTAAAAAAAAAAAATTATGATATATCTAAAAAAAATGTTTTTATTAACAGAATAAAAGTAAAATATTATTAAAATATAATTTTTAATCAAAACACTAAAAAAGGTGCAAAATCCTTAACTTAAAATGCTAACATAGCATCTCTTAAAATTATTTTCAACAGAAAATACAAAAATTATAAATGAAATATTTAATCTTGAATGTATTTTAACACCTATTGACACATAAATAGTAACAATGCCGAAGGAGGTTGTAAACTATGTTTGACCACGATTGGATGTCACGCCCATATTTTACGCCTACTTAAAAATAACTTTGATTTTGAAGGTGCTTAGCATATTAAGGGTCCTCATGAAAAAGCGCAAAACCTTCGCAAACTGTGCAATGTGTGCAAGTTTTTACCATCGCAAATGAACTGTCAAAAATTATATTGAAAATCATTTGCACAACACTTATAAGTTTGCGCAACTATTTAGTCTCTCAAACTTGCGAAGTTTAATTGTGCATTTATAAATCAGCTTTCTTTGTTTTTAGAAATTACTAATAAATGAGGTTGAAAAAAAATATTCTTACGTTATTTATAATAAAATGAATTGCATAAATCTTTGATTTTAACAAACTTTGTCAATAATTTACAATGATGCACAGTAGCACAAAAGGGAAACTTAACATTTATTTGTTAGCTATTGAATGTGATATTTAGTTTTGAAAGATTCGAACTTTTAAAAATTGACCTTTTGTCGGGAAACTTTTCGAGACGCCCCTCTGTGCAGTATATTAACTATATAACAAACAAGGCGAATTCAAACAGATGACCTCACTTAATCAGTTTATTTTTTTATTTATACTTAGAACTGTCAAACTCCATATAAGCACAATTTTTGCTTATTCGCTGAAGAGTTAAACTCCATGTATACAAAAATTACTGAATTACCGTATCATTGTTTTTGTAGAACTCCTGCTGCCTGTTTCATTTCGCCGTGATAACAAAATTTCTTTCTTTGTTTAGAAATTTATTTAGATACAATCTAAACTATTTTCTATTATAAAAACTAGACTTTTTATTTTTTTAGCAAAACTACTTGCATTTTTAAATATGTTCAAAATATAAACAAAATATATAGGTAGTGTTATAAAGCTTTCCACTGATATACATGTATTGTGTATATAGTTGGCTAAGCAAATCAAATATGGCGGCCTCAAACTAAAAATCACGAGTAAAATTTTGATGTGTACCATTGTGATCTATGTGATCTTCATATGTTGCTGTTTTATCCACTGTACAAAAACAATGAACTTTATTTTAAATCTTATCTATTTATTTAGTATAAATTAAAATAAATGTATGTAAGTCATTATTTAATTTCTTATTATTCCAGTCACGTGAATCACTACATAACAAAATAGTTATGTACGAGTTCAACTACTTACAAATGATTTTGACTGCTTCATTTAAATTTTGAACATTAACTGAGGTTTGACCAAATTTGTTTAAATGTTTATTTGTTTCTTACCAACTTGACTTAGTTTCATTTACCGTTTAGGAAAATAACCAGTGCAAAAATAAATTGACGATTTTTTTTTCAATTAATTTTGGTTTAATGAAAACAGATTCATTACCACAAATCAAATATGGTTTTAAGATATTTTGTTGGCTTAAAACATGTTCCTGAAACTATTGTAACAAATTTGTTTTAGGAAATAATTTATTAATTAAAGCGTGAATAGAAGTTGATATTAATAAAATAAAAATAAACTAATGATTAAGGAGTTTATAGTACACAAAATAGAGAAACACCATTGAAAATAAAGCAGCAGCTAGAAATTCAACTTGTTATTTAAAATTAAACTGGTTTTATTAAATTAACAAACTAGTGCTGCTTGCTGCAGGACTTGGAATTTAATTTTAATCAACATTCTTTAAAAGTTAAAAGAAATTCAAAAATAACGTTGTCAGGCCAACGTTCTTTGTAACATACAATATTGGTGACATAAACATTCGTTCTTTAATGTTTTTTCAGATATTTGATAATAGCCACATTTACATATGTAGTTTGAATACATACATATTTATATTTAGAAATTTCTTCTAGAAAAGGTGATCAATGCTAAATTGTACTACAAAATTTTTATCGTTAGCTATGGTCAGTAATCTTTTAAATATTTTAAATGTTTCTATTAAATATATAACACACAAAATATATTTATGAAAAGTATTTTGTTATATTATGAAATTTTACATATTAGTCTGAATAAAAAATTATGAAATATTTTGCTTAGAAAGAATTAGATAACACAGTGCTACAATGAAAAAAAAAAAAAAAACTTTGAATGTAACATAGAATAGATTATAATACCATTTTTAGAATTTTCAATTTACCACCAAAATCGGGAGTTATATCTAAAAAAAAACGATTTTTCGAACTTCCTAGATTTAAATAATAGATTTAAATTTAAATTTAAGTTTTTTGAACGGCATTACAACGAAGAGAAATTACCCTTTTAAAAAAGTATAACACATTTATCCTTATAGCAAAATTTTTAAAGATATTTAAGACACAAATTCAATTTTATATTTTTTAATCGTATTTTTTAGATTTTAAAGTTATTTTTGTCCCACATCTATTTAAAGTAAAATTTAATGACTTTGTGACAGAAGAATATGAGATAAAAGCAGGTGTTCCACAGGGAAGTGTTCTTGGACCTACACTCTATTTAATTTACACTTCTGACTTGCCTACATGCTATATACTGACGATATATACATTTGCTGATGATACCGCAATAATCAGTTCACATGAAACCCACACATAGCATCTAGTCAACTAGATATTTACCTCCGACGTGTGGAGACATGGTTAGAAAACTGGCGAATACGGGTAAACGAATTAAAAAGTAACCATGTTACGTTCAGCTTAAGAAGAGGCAACTGTCCACCTGTCACACTTAATGGTATAAGTATACTACAGTCAGATCATGTCACTTACCTTGGTATTCATTTGGATAGGCGACTTACTTGGCGTCGACATATAGAAACCAAGAGACTTCATATGAAGTTTAAAGCTTCTAGCCTTCACTGGTTAATAAACAGTCAATCAAGACTAAGCCTTGACAATAAAGTAATCCTGTATAAAACCGTATTAAAACCAATTTGGACTTATGGCATCCAATTATGGGGTACTGCCAGTAATACCAGCATTGTTATTATACAGAGGGCACAATCAAAAATTCTTAGAACTATGGCGGGTGCACCATGGTACATAGGAAATGAGAATATCCATAGGTACTTAGAGATACCACTGGTAAAGGAAGAATTTAAAAAATTCAGTGAAAAATATATCCGGAAACTTCAAAGTCATCTAAATCCACTCGCTAGACTTCTTGCTGAAGTGCAGACATATTCAAGGCCGACCTATCGCCCCGCTAATGAGAACCTGTTTACATATTAGCACTCCATAGAGAGTAGAAATCTTTAATTTTAGTTTTTAAGATTTTAATACTTACTGTGAGGCCTAATAATGGCAGATTTAGTAAATAAAAAAAAAATTATTTTTTTGTCCCATACTTTATTAGAATAAATATATTTTTTCGTATTTTTCCAAATACTATATTCTATTAAGAATAAAATAAGATATCGCTTGATAAAATCAAATGAAAATTGTAAAACAAATGATTTTTTATGATTTTATGAGTTTTACATGTTTAAAAAAATCATATTTTCTATAATTCTAGTCCGATTTTATCAAATTATTGCTTATTTTACTCCTATATTATTAGAAAAAAATAAGAAACAAATAAGTTTTCTTACAAAGTAAGGGTTAAAAACGAATGTAAATTTCAAAAAAATACAAATATAACAAAAAAAATAATAATAACAAAAACTGAGTTTGTGTCCTTAATATTATACACAGTTTTGCTATAAATGTTATAGTGTATATACTTCTTGGATAGGGTAAAATATTTGCTTTCTATTGCCGTTTTAAAAGCTTTAATTAGTTTATAAGTATTCGAGATAAAAAAAATTTAAAGCTGCAAAATCGTAAAATCGGTTTATTTTTATAAATAACTCCCGATTTTGGGGTATACTGAAAATTCTAAAAATGTTGTAGTAACCTTATCACTCATAACTAAATTTTTTTTTATTTTGTAGCACCGTGTAATAAAATAAGGTCAGCTTTAATTAAAAAACATATACCAATTCTATTAATAAAGTTAATCTAAATTTATTTAAAATATGCAAATATTAATAATAAATTCATGCATTAATATTTATGCACGGAAAAAATATTTTCGAAAAAATTTTAATTAAATTATTAATACGAATTTTAAAATAATATAAAATTTTTTTATAATTAAATAAATCATTAAAATCAAAATATTTTAACAAATTAAATTCAAATTTTACATAGAAACATTTAAAATCAAATTAAAATTGCGAATAATAAATATTCAATTATTTCATTGATTGAAATTCAACCTATGAAAAAAAGTTTTTCAAATTATCACTTATTTTTATTTATAGTTGATTAATTTATTAAAGGTATGTTTAGACTAGACAAATATTTGACCAAAATGATGTAATCACTACATAAAATATTTTCTAAATTTTCCACTTTAATAGAAATATATTTTTTACTTATCATTAATCATTTTGAAGCTGTTTTCTCTTACCTTTATTGCAAGATCAAATAAAGGCAAAACAATTTTTTTGTAAAATTAGTGCTCACGCAAATTTGGTCAAATATTTGACAAATGTCAATAAGCTTAATTGATATGAAATCGTACACACGTTGTTTTAAATTCAAGAACTTTATTGAAGTTCAAAAGAATAATGAATGAAGAAAAAGGAACAAAACATAGACAATTTTTTATCAAGACGAACGTCAAAATTAACGCGAATTTATAGCAGGTGGCAAAAATTGCAGAAAAACAATAATATGGCGAATTCATTAATGTTTGTTATATATGCAGTTTGACAGCTGTAACAACCAAAAATAATAATCAGTTGTTTAACTGAAGTTATCTTGTACAGATTCGCACTGATTTTGACGTTTGTCTTGATAAAAATTTGTCGATGTAGACATTGCGTAAAGAAATAAGTAGCAAAAGCAAAGAATATTTGACTGTTCATTACTTCGAATCTACATTAGACAAATTTTTGTCAAGACAAACGTCGAATTTTTATCAGGATAAAAAATTGTCAAACAATTTAACGTTTGTCTTCATACAAATTTCTCTAATATAGACTCGACGGTACACTACGTCCAGACTAGCCTTTTCCACAAAATTTTTTACATTTTGTTTTCAGTGGGCAATATTTGTCGAACAAATCATAATTTTTTGTTTGCCGTCAGTGTCGCTTCGATACTTTTACGTGCTGAGCTTCTTCTTCCGCATACAAAATAACGTTTGATGGTAGACATGGTTGTTCGAACAATTGTGCGAACAAGAACAAAACATGTACAAGTTGGGTCCACACTATCCAAATGCATGTGCGCACAAAATTTTGTTCAATGTGCGAACAAGAAAAAGGCTCGTGTGGACCGCAAATTATGATACATAAGAAATTCATACTGCAGGGATGTAGTTGATCTTCTTCGTTACTCTAACAATTGATAAAATAAGAAAAATAATTGAAATCCAATAAATTGTTTTATTTTTAGTTAAAAATATAAAAAAAATAATAATTTTGATCAATTAAATTATTTATAGAATTAAAGATGGAATTGTAATAGATTTTTCTTTGATAAATCGTTTAATAGGCTATATTTTTTCTGTGTATTAATTAAAAATAAAAACGATTTTTGTTTTTATATGATATTTACAAGGTTGGCAATCGATTCAAAAAGGTAACGGTAATGGTATTTTGAATTATCTCGGTAAGGACGGTAACGATATTTTCAGTTATTTTCGTAACGGTATTTTAGCGTTATCATTATTTCAAACTATTTCGGTAATGATAGCTTAAGGATAACGTTTGTTTCAGAAATTTCGATTATCGGTTCATAACCAAGAAATATAAAGTGGATTCAAGTGTTACAAGGTCGTTCTAGGATACCCATAACATTATTACAAGTTTTATTTTAATTTTATTAAAAATATAAATTTTTCTTAAACTGAGAAATAGCGGTAACCGTATTTTAGCGTTTTCGGTATTTTGGCCTATTTCGGTAACGGTATTTTAGCGTTATCGGTATTTTCGGTCATTTTTTAGTACCGGTATTTTAGCGGTAACGATAGCCAACCTTGCATTTTTAAATTTGTTTAATTTTTATTTATTAGTATTATTTAACAGAAAAAATGTGGAATATTAAACGATTTATTCAAATAAAAACTATTTCAATTACTTTTTTAATTAATTCTTCAAATTAACAAAATTCAAATTTTCTAATATTTTTTACTTAAAAAAATAAATTAATCAAATATAAATAAAAATTAGTGACAATTTCAAATCATTTTAATATATTGATTAATAATTTAATTTTTTCGTAAATATTTTTTTTCTATGTTTATTACTTTAAAATGTATTATTTATAAAATGTCATTTAACCTGTTAATCTAAAAATGTAATACTTTTACTTTAATAAACTATTTTTTTTCTGTCACTGTTTGCTATCAAATCTCAAATAATAATAATAATGTCAAAAATCGTGATTGTTTAGACAAATTACTAAATTATTCCATTCACTACTTAATATTAAAATACATTTAAGTGCTTGAAATTATTTTGATTTATTTTTATGTTTGATAAGTTTTATACGTTTGAAAGTCGGTTAATGTATTTTTATTATTTTTTCAAAAATTTCAAAAATTTCTTCCGCTTTAAAGTGTTGTTCACACGCAAATTTGTCACTTCAAGTATGTGAATGAAGGTTTTTATGTACTCGAGATTATTAGAAGTTATTAAGAATTAGGAATCTTTAAGTGTATCTTAATACGCATTAATATAGAATATTACGTAGTAATAAGTAAATAAAATAATTACTTTGAAGATTATTTTAATCATTTAAGTCTATCACATCAATCAACTTTTTGATTATTTTTATCTTATTCTTAGCGAATAATAGTTTTAGTTACTAAGAAGATAGTTAAATAAAAATTATCATGCACTTTCGTCTTTATATTCTTGACCAGGAAAACTCTGATTTCATTTATCTTCCTTATTTTTAAGTCTAAGAGTTAGAAAATTAATATAACCTAGCAAAAAAATTAAAAAGAAAATCATGATTTTAACATTTTATTGTCATTGAAAGAAAGTACTTAGTACTGAAAAGGAACTGCAGAAGTTATTTTTTTAATCCATGTTTTTCATTGAGATGATGTTATTCTTTTATGCCTCTTGTTGATTGCTTTTGAAGTACTTTTCTAAAAACTATGTTTAAATTTTTTTTAATAAGAATTTTAGCAGATAATTTTAACATGATGTTTAAACATCATCTCATCTCTAGTGGAGACTACCCGTTAAAAGATTTTATAATTTTTAAGTGATAATAAAAATAATTTTAATAAAAAATTTATGCTTCATACCATCAAACTAATGATTTCGAAAAAAGCACAAAATATGCACTTAGTTCTACTTCTGAAGTGATGAAAGTGTTCTTTATAGAAAGCACTTGATCCTTTTTTTTTTTTTTTTGCTGGGAAGTTATAATGATTTTATGTTATGTTTAAATATATTTTTTAAGACTCTCCAATAATATTTAAATTAAAAAATGCGGAATAAAATTGCGGCAAAATAAAAAATGTTCTAATTTTTAAAATAATTTCTTCAAAATATAACTTGTTATGTTAGTTTTATATGCTAAAAATTTGGATCCATTTTGTGTACATTTAGATCAGTTATGAATGACTTTCCAATCATGAGTTTAAAAATTCGATGTTGGATCTTTCCGGACGTTTTATTCGGTTATTATTTTCTAGTTTACCTTGAAATTTTGTTGACAAGATTTTACAAACTGTCCCCCTTTTAAAAATGGTCCAAAACTTTTTAATTAATTTAAATTTAGAAATATTTAAAGATTTTTTTTACAATGTATTTAAAGACGTTGAATTCGTATATTTAAGTAGTTTAGAAGATATATCTTTGTTGAATAGTATACTTCAATGTTTATTTTTGTGAAATCTATCAAATTTGTTTTACTCAGCTAAATATATTAACCATAAAATGCAGCAATTTCAGATTTAAAAAAAACTCCAAAAAACCTTTCCACATTATCTTTAGTGGATTTATATCTACCGAAAAAAAATATTTTCTTTGATCCTGAATTAAAATATTAATAATTTTGTATTTCGAGAAAAAAAAAATTATCGAAAAAATACAATTTTTTTTTCGAGGTACAAGTTCTTTTTTAGTTAATATTTAACAAAGTAATGAGAAGACACGTGGTCATCCAAAATTCGTGAAAAAAGCTCTTTATCGACAATAAAATATTTTTAATGAGCTCCGAAAGTTTTGTTGCAATGTTATTTCGCATACGTTATTACAATTTTTATTGAATTTTTAAATGCTCTTGCGAGGACTTCGGGCGATAAATTGTAGGTCATTCTCTTTGAGAGCATCATGAATATGTAATTTACTAGTTTCACAAAAATCCAAAGAAAAAATTTAAAGAAGTCGAATTATTTTATCTTAATGACCATTGCAAATATGTGGCCAAAAAGAGTTACAAGGCGGTTCAAAATGGCCAATGTCAGCTGAACTGTGTATCTAGTTGTATCGATAAATTTATCTCCAATTTATTTTTGGGGCGGTCGGGAATAAAATAAAAAAATACGTAGTTACTTCATTATACTCTAAACCACCATAGATTGTTACGGTATTATGTGTTTGTACTGATGTTTGAAAGGCAAAAAAACTTCGGACCCCTTTCTTATAACATTTCAATCTGTATCCCTTCCTGAGTTGAATAAACAATGTCCGACATTGTCCAACATTGTATGAAAAAAAACCAAAGTGTATAGCACATTTAAACGTACCTAATATTATGAAAGGGGACATTATTTAAAACATATTTGCCAACTTTCAACATCCTATGATGATTGAAACAGAATTCCAGACCAAAATAAAAAAAAAAAAGACAATAAAATTAATGACATATACATCAAACGTGCATAAATATCATATAAATAATTGTATCTAGACAAACTGCCAAATTTTATGAGGATTGGCCCATAATTGACCATATCACTTTAAGGCTCAAAAATCCCATATAAATTTTATTATCAAGATAATGTTTAGTACAAATAACGAAATGACCACATGTCTCATAAAAGACCCTTCCGGGAAATCTCGAAAATCACTTTTATCACATACACTAGGAAGCAGAAGTCTGCGTACGAACATATGAAAGACATTATTTTTGAAACTTTATCCTTTAAGATTTTAGGAATTTTTACAGCTCTATATGATAGCTTAAATCTTTAACAATATTTAAGTAAAACAACAACTTTAGAAAAGTGAATAGATTCGCGGTTATCCAAAAATATTAAAATAAAGTCGTATAATTATACAGCAAAAGTCTGCGTACATTGTTGAAAAATCTAAATTTTTCGCGGGCTTTTTTGTTTTATATTATTAAATTTGTTGCGTTTTAAATTGCTGTTGTTTACTTAATTGTTGTTACAAATTTTCCAATATAATTAAAGATGTTTTCGTAATAAATCAAGCAATAAATTAATTTATTCTTACTGAAAGTATGAATTTAATTTTTATAAGGATGCTGAATAAAACATTAAGAAATATTAATAGAAAACCATTAAGAAATATTAATAGAAATCTGTCTAAGGAGAAATTAGAATTAACCGAAATTATAGGGCCCTTTTCACTTAAATCACGTTTTGGAGAAATTGACGATATGGATTAATGAAAAAAATTAAATGCGGTCATGTTATACGTGAAAAAATCGGGACGAGCAGCTATAAAATTTACAAAAATATTAAATTCGAATAAAGTACGAGTATTCCAGATAAAATTAATAAAAAATATTGGTTGCATTCTTGATTCTCGCGGTATAGTTGTACCTAGAAAACACTTTTACATATTATAAATGAATAGAAAATAACCAGGTTTTCTTATAATGGTACTATTTCATTAATAGCATGATCCGATTTTCTTACTATATTGTGTTGTGGCCTTATTTATAGAGAACCACATTTAGCATCATCTTAGAATACACCTTTTTCAGAAATTCTATTGATTTTTTTCGCTTTTATGCAGCGAGCATATTTTTTTGTTTTATTTTTTAATTAAGCCTAAGTCCATATTAGTGGTATTATAGCAAAAAGTCTAATATTAAATGATATCTTTTTTGTAATCTCAACAAAAATACACTTCAATTTAAATAGATCTTCATAATTTAGAAAATTTTATAGCGATTTATTCCGATTTTTGACGTATAATATGACCTGAATTTTTATTTTTTGATTAATCTTTGTCCTAAATGCTTTCAAAACGTGATTTAAGTAAAAGGGACTCTATTATTTTGATAAGTACCAATTTCTCTTTACACAGATGAATGGTTTTATATAATTATTTCCGTAACTTTCTTTCAGCATTCTTACAAAAATTAGGGATTTCTTCTTTGATTTATTACGAAAAACACCTTGAACTATATTGCAAAATTTTTTATTTATAATTAAGAAATCAATAGAAATTTAAAACCCAACAAATTCAATCATGTAAACTTAAAAAATCTGCGAAACATACATATGTTTAATAGTGTAGACAGACTTTTGCTATATATTTATAGAACCTTAATTTAAATATTCTTGAAAAACCGCGAATTTATTCATATTTCTAAACTTAATATTTTACTATAATATTGTCAAGGATTTAAGCTATTATATAGAGCTGTAAAAAATCAAAATCTTTAAAGATATAGTGGAGAAATTACGACAAAAATTTTTTTTTAATAGTTCGTACGCAGATTTATGCTTCCTAGTGTATATAATGGTGTAGGGGACATGATCTACTATAATTTTCTAACTTGTTAATCAATATGAATTTCTTTGACAATTTAAAATTTTATAATTTTTACTCTAACATTTTGCAGGGATTTAACTATATTTCTGTAAAGAGTTTTCTGTTACTGCAATGTCATTTGGCTTTAAAATTATTTCCCCTTTAATTTTGACTTTGCTTGAAAAAGAAAAATATTCGTTTCAAAATTTATATCATGTTAAACAAAGCTCATGTTAAACATCAAAGTTCACTATAAGTTTTTCTGGCTTAAGAACTGACAAATTATCAATATGTTGTGAAACCCCTATTTAAAATTTTATAATGTTGTATAAAATTTAACTTATCGCAAATAGTTGGCTTGAGCTATATATATTTTAAGAGTGTTAACATTGTCATCAATACCAACATTTATTTTTTGTTTTAATTTAAAACTTTTAAAAATTAAAATATTTTTAAAATACAATAATAATTTGTTTAAATATCAGTATTATTTATCTATTATTAATTGACATTATTTGACAACTAAAATGTGTGTTTTTATTTTTTTCAAAATTTCAATGGAATTTTTTTGTTTTTTATATTAAAATTAAAATGATTTTTTTTTTCTATTTCTCTGCATATTTATAACATTTTATTATTAATTATTTAACAAAATTTTAAAATAAAAACAAAATCTTAAAAAACCTAAACAAGTCATTAATTGTTTTAAAAATACATATTTTTTGTAGTTTGCAAAAAAAAAAAACTTGAACATTTAACAACTTGTCATGGAATATTTTTTCAAAGAAATTTCTTGAAGTTTCAGTATTGATAATAAACAAACAAAAAAATCAATAAAAGAAATGTAAAATTAAAAAAAAAAATATATACACACAAAAAACTGTGTTAATTTTATGCCACACAAAAATGTTTTTTTTTTTTTTTTTAATATTTTTTTTTCTAAATTGCTACTGGCTTTGGCCCAAAGACAAATTTGAATTTATCTCTTAATACAAGTATTTAACTTGGCCGCAACTGTTTGTCTTCAAAGCCAAACCCTCTAGTAATTGTGTGTAAACAGTAAAACCTAGTTGGAATTGTTAAACAATTTTATTAAGGTGTGTTAGAAGATAACAAAAAAAAAAAAAAAATTAAAAACGGGACTATGAAATCTTGATTATAGATAGTTAATGGAGGTTACACTGTGTTTTTTTTTAATAATGAAGTTCAAATTTTATTAATTTTTTATATTATTTATTAGTTTAAACACATGCCAAAAATAAAATGAACTCGAAATCAAATAAATAATTAATATATTTTTTGTTTATTTTGTAAAATGTGTTTTTTTAATGAATAACGTCTGTTATTTATTGGATGTAAAAAAAATAAACTTGTTTAAATTTATTAAAATTTTTATAAAAATTTCATATTGCACATATGTTTAATTAAAATTTAATAAATACTTACGAATAATTAACAATTTTAAGGAAAACATTTTATTTTTTATAATTTGGGTACGAGCTAAAAACTTTTCATAAATCTTAAATTAAATACTCAATATTTATCAATTTTTACTGACAAAGACTGTAGAAAACCCAATGATTTGTAATTTTGTGCGGGTCGATCAATAGTTTATCATTACAACCAAGGCAAATTCAAACAGGTTACCTCACTTATCGGCTGATTTTTTTAGAACTGTCCATGGCGAAATGAAATAGGTGGCAGCAGTTCTACAAAAACCACAATAAGGCAAATTAATTTTTTATACATGGAGTTTGACACTTCAGCGAGTAAGGAAAAATTGTGCTTATATGGAGTTTGGTAGCCATATGTACTAAAAAAAATAATCAGCTGATTTAGTCAGGTCACCTGTTTGAATTCGCTTTGGAACTGTCAAATTCGATATAAGCCCAGTTTTTGCTTACCCGCTGAAGTGTTAAACTCCATTTATAACCAAATTTAAGAATTCGTCGTATTGTGTTTTTTGTAGAACTACTGCCACCTGTTTCATTTCGCCATGATTGCACACCACATTCCTTAAACCATATTAAAGTAGCCGCGCAACAGTTTGAGCGTATGTCTGGACTACGTTCAGACTAGCAAAACACACAATTTTTTTTCATTTTGTTTTCAGTGGTCAGAACATTTGTCAAACAAGTCATAATTTGCAGTCCACACGAGCCTTTTTCATGCTCGCACATTGAACAAAATGTTGTGCGCACATGCATTTGGATAGTGTGGACCCAAGTTGTTCATGCTTTGTTCTTTTTCGCACACCGTTGTTCGCACAATTGTTCGAGCAACCATGTCTGCCATCAAACGTCATTTTGTATGCGGAAGTAGAGGCGCTGCATGTAAAAGTATCGAAGTGGCACTGACGTCAAACAAAAAATTATGATTTGTTCGACAAATGTTCTGCGCACTGAAAACAAAAGGGAAAAAATTGTGTGTGTTGCTCTGCCGACGTTTTGTTCTTGTGCGAACAAGAAAAAGGCTAGTATAGACGGTACGTTAGAACTGTCCATGGTGAAATGAAGCAGGTGGCAGCAGTTCTACAAAAACCACAATAAGGCAAATTAATTTTTTATACATGGAGTTTGACACTTCAGCGAGTAAGGAACAATTGTGCTTATATGGAGTTTGGCAGCCGTAAGTACTAAAAAAAATCAGTTAATTTAGTCAGGTCACCTGTTTGAATTCGCTTTGGAACTGTCAAATTCGATATAAGCCCAGTTTTTGCTTACTAGCTGAAGTGTTAAACTCCATTTATAACCAAATTTAAGAATTCGTCGTATTGTGTTTTTGTAGAACTACTGCCACCTGTTTCATTTCGCCATGATTGCAAACCACATTCCTTAATTTGAGGTCCACACGAGCCTTTTTCATGCTCGCACATTGAACAAAATGTTGTGCGCACATGCATTTGGATAGTGTGGACCCACGTTGTTCATGTTTTGTTCTTGTTCGCACACCGTTGTTCGCACAATTGTTCGAGCAACCATGTCTGCCATCAAACGTCATTTTGTATGCGGAAGAAGGGGCGCTGCATGAAAAAGTATAGAAGTGACACTGACAGCAAACAAAAAATTATGATTTGTTCGACAAATGTTCTGCCCACTGAAAACAAAAGGAAAAAAATTGTGTGTGTTGCTCTGCCGACATTTTGTTCTTTTGCGAACAAGAAAAAGGGTAGTAGAGACGGTACGTAAACCATATTAAAGTAGCCGCGCAACAGTTTGAGCGTATGTCTGGACTACGTCCAGACTAGCAACACACAAAATTTTTTCATTTTGATTTCAGTGGTCAGAACATTTGTAGAACAAGTCATAACTTTTTGTTTGCCGTCATTGTCGTTTAGATACTTTTACGTGCAGCGCTTCCTCCGCATACAAAATGATGTTTGATGGCAGACATGGTTGTTCAAACAATTGTGCGAACAAAAACAAAACATGAATAAGTTGGGTTCACTCCATAGTATAGTTATAAAGTATACTCGTAAGTACAGCTGATTTACAATTTTTTCATTGACAAACCTCGCGGAACTGTCAAATTGTTTTTGTATTCATATGCAAAATTTTTTCTAGTTTTTCTTACTCTTCCTCTCCTTCATTCTCTCATTTTCCGTTCAAAGCATTTTGACATTATGTGCAGTAGTTTTACACTAACAAAATACAAGCAATTGTTGTTTTTGTAGATATGCGAGCACTTTCTAATTACGCTATGGGTCCACACTAACCAAATGCATGTGCGCACAAAATTTTGTTCGATGTGCGAACAAGAAAAAGGCTCCTGAAGACCGCATATTAGGTATCTCATGAAGGTTATGTTGAGAATGTGAGTGTTTTTACTTTATGGACTTTATGACCCTTTTTTAGCATTCCCCAATTCCCCAATATTGGATAAATTTTAAATAAAATTCACAGTCGTTAAACACATCTTCATCTGTCTATCATCCTTAATTTTTTGAAATTATTTAAAATTAAACTTCCTCCATTTAAATAAAATTTTTGTCTCGACTGAATATTAAATATTGACATTTATTAATTTATTTCTTAAACAAACAAATTAACAAATTCCCCTAAATTCTACGTATTCACATTTGCACGTGCTTTTGATTAATGGCAAACAAAAAAATTATAAAAAAAATCTTAATAAAATAAAAATGCTGTTTAAATATTCTGTTTGAAATTTATACAAATTCTGCATAAAATTCAATGTCAATAAACTTTTTTTTTACAAAAAAATAATAATAATTATTACTTGTATTAACCTCATACTAAATTATGTATAAATTTCAAAATAAATAATTACAATAAAAATTACGAAAGAACTGCAACAAAAAAAGAATAAGAATTAAAAAAAAAAAAACAAAAGTTAATTATTTATTACAAACTTAAAAATGCATTAATGAAAAAAAAAACAAAAGCCAAACAAATGTTTTATTAATAAACTTTACTTACGCTTTTCAATTCGTTTGAACGTTTCATAAACAAAAAATTAAAGAGAAAAAAGAATTCTTAAAAGGAAAATTTTAAGTTATTTACTTTCCTTTAAGAACTTAAGTCTACATAAATCCGTCATGCTATTTTAATTTAAGTTTACTCTCTACTACAAACCATGTTCCTGAAATATTAAAATATTTTTAATTTAGTTTCACTTGACTAAATAAAACTCATCTTAATGTAAAATGATTTATATTTCTTTCATAACTAGAATTCGTCTCATGTTTTGTTTATGTATAATTATACAATTATTAATAATTCATTACAAAAAAAAAAAACTTATGGTTTTTGCTCAGCCGTAACTTTAAACTATATAAATGTATCTAGTATACAGAATGGTTTTTGTTTATTTAAAGTTTATTACTAATATTTTTTTTTTTATTATTCACAAAACATTGTTTAATTAGAACAACTGTTTTTTTTTTTTCTAATAAGAAACAATGCAATTATTTTATTAATTGCAGCACGTTTAAAAATTTATATTAAAATCAGATAATAATGACAGATAATATTAAAGTTACTTTAAACTATTTATAAAACATAATAAACATTTGTTTAAGAAAAAAGAAAACTTAATGTTTTAATATTTTGATTAATAAAATTATTAGTCAGATCTATAACAACAATTGATGCTCATAATATATTAATACAGTCTTCGACCCCATAAAGTTAAAATTAACTTTGTAAAGTTCACATATTACATAGGATTAAGTATGTTTCATGATAGAATAACATAAGGTAGAATCATAAAAGATGCTTTAAAGAACTTTTCTATTTTAAATTACCGAAATCTGTAAATCAAAAACAAACAAAAAAATCGTATATTTTTCATCAGCTTACGTTCCGAAGGGAATTTTGTTTAACAATTTAGTCAGATATACGCGGTTGCAGACCATAATAATCAAATTTATACATATCTCGCTTTCAAAATATTGTGTTTTGATGTTAGATATAGATTATAAAATTTTTTCAAGTACTTTTTTATGTGACATTTTTGGTTTAAGTGTTATGATAAGGTTTTGGTTTAATTTAATATACTTTAGCTCCCGATTTTCAGATGACTTTATGAAATTGTGAGGTAACACAAAATTAAGAAAACACTTTTAGATCCATGTTAAGGTGTCCAGAAATTTAAATTTGTAATGATTTTAGAATCTAAAGTTGTAATATTAAAATAAAAAAAAAACAATAAATGTTTACGGCCGTATGGAAAAAATATTTTTAACTTTGTTCTCAAGTACACATTTATTACCCAACACTTAACACTGGGTCTCCACATGATTTTTTTATATCATAATATGTAACAGAGAGTGTCAAATTCGCTCTCTGAGAAAATTATCTCACGTGTAGACTTAAATATTAGTATTATAAGAAATATTATGAGACTGATGTGATAAGATTTTTCTACACAACTATCTTATAAGATTTACTCTCAAAAAATACACATATACGAAAGTTTGCTTGTGTGTGTGAATGTGTATTTTTAAAAGTACTTAAAAACAATGTTTTTTTGTAAAATTGTTTAATTTTATTGGTTGTTCTACATTTAAAAACATATTTTTATTAAAATTTTGCTAAAAAATTTTGAATTTCTTAAATAAAAAGTATATGTTTACTCTGTGACTGAGTGAAAATAATGAAATCTTATAATATTTATTAGAATACGTTTACCCCTTGTTTAAGACTTGACATAATATTAACAAAATGTTTACTCTCTTCTGCCGGCGTTATCTTACATATTATATCAACGTGGAGACAGTATGTAAAGGCTAACAAACTTTTGTTAAAAAAACACTGTTATAAAACACAAAATATTTGTATCGTTGATAACGGCAACACTTGTATTTTTCCCCCTCTTTATAGTTAAAGTTGTACACTATCGAATATTAATACATTCGGTTATTCAAATTTTTAAAAAAGCTTTTAATTGTTTAAACATTAAATTAATTATTTTTAAAATATTGTTTATATTATTATTATAACTTAGTAAAAATACAAAAAATAAAAGAAATAATAGAAGTTAAAAAGCAAAAATATGAAAAATTATAAAATAAGTATTCGAACAACGAGTTAATTTTATTTGTTTTGATTGAAAGTACATCACTAAAATATTTTTTTAATTTTTATTATTTTTTATGTGATGTTATGTGAATTTTTTAGTTTTTTCTCTAAATATTTGGCTAGGATAGACAAATCGCACTTATAATAAATAAAAATATCAGTCTTAAGAATAAGAAAGATATAGAAAACTAGAATAGTGGGGGGGGGGGGGGGGGTCGTTAACAAGCGAGAATTTTTTGAAAAACACAAAGAGAAAAAGGAAATTTATCATAATGTCACTTGTAGTAAGTTTAATGAAAGTTCATACCTGCTTTAAAATATTTACAGCCGTATGCAAAAAAATATTATTAACTTTCCTTTCAAGTACACTTTTGTTACCCAATACTTAAAGGCTAACAAACTTTTGTTAAAAAAAACGTATACAAAAACATTGTTTTAAAACACAGTTTTTTTTAACGTTGATAACGGCAACACTTGTATTATTTCCCCTCTTTATAGTTAAAGTTATAAACTACCGAATATTAATATATTCGGTTATTCAAATTTTTAAAAAAGCTTTTTATTGTTTAAACATTAAATTAATTATTTTTCAAATATTGTTTCTATTTTTATTATAACTTAGTAGAAATACAAAAAATAAAAGAAATAATATAAGTTAAAAAGCAAAAATATGACAAATTTTATGGAACGGATAAAATAAGTATTCGAACAACGAGTTTATTTTATTTGTTTTGTTTGAACGTACATCACTAAAACATTTTTTACGTTTTTATTATTTTTTATGTGATATTATGTGAATTTTTTAGATTTTTTCTCTAAATGTTTGTCTGGGATAGACAAAGCGGACCTATAATGAATAAATATATCGGTCTAAAGAAGAAGGAAGATATAGACGACTAGAATAGGGGAGAACAAGAGAGTATATTTTGCACAACACCAAGAAAAAAAGGAATTTAATCATAATGTCACTTGTAGTAAGTTTAATGTAACTTCAAACCTATTTAGATTACATTTATTATATTTAAGTTAATAAACGTTTTTGCATACAGTTTTATGGAATTTAGCTTAACAATATTGTGTAAATCTGAGTTAAGTTTTTTTGCATACGTCCGTTAATGTTCAAAAATATTATCATTTGTGAACTAATTATTATTATTTTAAATGTCAAAATTTTTAGGACTTTATCTGGTACATTGATGTTTAAATCATGTCTTTTATTATTGAGAACCTTTGAAAATTTAATTTCAATCGCACGGAAATTGTTATTTGGACTTCCAAAAGGAGCTAGATTAAATATTACAGAAATTACCAAGGAAATAAACTTATATATCCTCGACGACGAAATATTGGATCTCATTTCTGTAGCATTTAAATTTGAATTTGTGACCTGGAGATTTGTAAGTTCACAAGTTCGATTTTTTGGCAAAAAGTCCAATTCAGGTTTAGAGAAAAATTTTATACAGACTTAAGAATTTATGCTTGTAAATTTTTATATTAATGCGGCTTACCGCTTCTTAATAGCAAGAAGTCAAAGTCAAAATTCATGAATACACAAAAATGTATTCGGAAATCATCTCAGGTTAAAGAGGTCAAAATAAAAATTTTAAAGCAATTTCATATAAAATATTAATACTTTACAGCGCTAAAGGAAATTTGTATAGAAATCCCACTTGACCACAAACTTCGATAAAGATATGACCTTCGAATAATTGTCGATCTATATCGAACGTTCGTTTATGATGTATTTATCGAATATTAAGTGATATCGTTAGCGAAACGGGAAAATTTTCGTTTTCAATATCGAAAATTGTTCGATATCGACATAACTAAAGAATCGTTGACAATAGTTCTAATCCGTTTCATTTTCATTTTGTTTCCCATTTAAAATTAAAAGCTGATTTACTCAAAAAAATAAAATAGACTTAAGTTATATTTTAAAGTTAATTAAGAATAGTGTATAAATAAAGAAATCAAAAATAAGATTGGTAATACTTAACAATTTCAAATTAAAATTAAAACATAGTGCTACATATCGATGGTCCCAGAAGAAGTCTCAATAATATTAGTTTTTCTGTTGCCCAAATTCACATTTTTTTAAGTCAAAGTTTACTGAATTAATTTGCAAGAAAAAATTTATCATTAAGATAAATATGTTATTTTGCGAAAGTTTTTAGATATGTTGCAACGTTACTTACCATTTTTATATGGTAAGTAACGAGAGATTACGAGATTTTATCGAAAAAATTTAATATTGTTATAGTCCGATATTTGTGCAATACTCGAAAATTTCTCGAACCTTAAGTATCAAGAAATTACCGAGTAAGTTGCGATGCTACAAAATTCACTAATTGATTTTTTATACGTTTTGTTCCTTAAAGCACTTTCAGTGCCAGATTTAGCATTTGAAAAGGCAAAAATGAATTGACAATTTATAAAAATATGCTAAATGCTTTTTAGCACTTTTTTACAGTATTTTTTAATTCAATACTTTTTTGATTTTTTGAAAGAATTTCTTAAAATTTTTTACTGTATTAGTTGTAAGTTTGAAAATATAATCCCTGCTTTTACTCTATTTACTAATATTACAAATAATTCTGAAGAAAATTTATTTATAAGTTATCATTTGAACTATATTTTACAATGAACAAGGGCAACGGAAATATGAATATTTCCTCACAAAAAATTTAGCATTGTGATTTGCTGCTGTAGAACAATTTAGCATAATTTTTTGGATAATTTAGCACTTTACCAATTACATTTTCTGGCAACACTGACTGGTGATCAGCGTCCTCAAAAACCTATTCTAATTAAGGACACTTTTTCATATTTGAAAAATCAAAATCAATATTCGTATTCAAATAGTAGCCATTATGAATTTATTATTACAGAATCGAAATCAGCCTCCCCAAAAATTGTATATGTTATATTTATTTTTTACGTAAATCTTAATTATAGTCAAAATTCAGGGATCATAATATATTCATAGCTGTTAGACCTTATAATTAACTATCAAATACTGTAAATAAAATTAAGACTTTTCCATAAATTTTAATGATATATGCCAGTGTAACAACGTTACTAAGGGGGTAATTTTAAATATGCCCAAGGCGAATTCAAACAAGTGACTTCACTTAATCAGCTGTTTATTTTTTTAGTACTTAGAATAAAAACAAAATTCTTGCTTAACTTTGAGTCTATATTAGACAAATTTTTATCAAGACAAACGTCAAAATGAACTCGAATTTATAGAAGGTGGCAACAACTGTGCAAAAACAACAATATGGCGAATTCATTAATGTTTTTTATGTATGCAGTTTCACAGCTGTAACAACCAAAAATAATAATCAGCTGTTTAACTGAGGCTACCTTGTATAGATTCGCACCGATTTTGACGTTTGTCTTGATAAAAATTTGTCTAATGTAGACTCAAAATAACGTCGAGTCTACATTAGACAAATTTTTATCAAGACAAACGTCAAAATCAGTGCGAATCTATATAAGGTAGCCTCAGTTAAACAGCTGATTATTCTTTTTGGTTGTTACAGCTGTCAAACTGCATATATAAAAAACATAAGTGAATTCGCCATATTGTTGTTTTTGCACAACAGTTGCCACCTTCCAAAAATTCTCGTTCATTTTGACGTTTGTCTTGATAAAAAATTGTCTAATGTAGACACTATGTAACCGCTGAAGTGCCCTCCATGTACAAACAAATTATTGAATTCGCCGTATTATTGTTTTTGTAGAACTGCTGCCACCTGTTTCATTTCTCCATCAGTTATACCCTGTAAGCGAGAAAAAAAAATCTAAAAACAGGTTCCAATTTTTTTTTTTTTTTTTTGCAGACCAGTCTAATTGTTAAAAATGCACTTTATAATTCATAAACTACTTTAATTTTTATCAATATTAATTTTTTTATAATATTAAAATTTATGCCATCAGCAACAAAATTATTTGCTTTATTTTGGTTGCTTAACTGCTATAATGATAATATTTATTATTATTTCCAGGAAATTGATTTTTTTAAAAATATATAACTGGGTTTTTTGAAGAGAAATGAATGACAAAAATTATTGAAATATAAAAATGGATTGAATTATTTTCAAAAGAAATAAGTTTTAGATTAGTTTTTCTTTTGTACACCTGTATGGAGTTAAGTTTTGAAAGAAATATTATTTGTTTTGTTGATCAGACTATGTGTCGTTTTAAAATAAATTCTTGCCATACTTTATAGGGAGTTATAAACCTGAGACAAAATTATTACACAAATACTTTTTTAGTTGAGCTAACAAGTTGTTGAACCTCAGTAGATTTTGGCACATATTGACAAAAATTTTCTAAATAACTTGTGCATGTCGGGTATATAATATTCGCTCCAACCCTTCAAATACAAAAATCACTAAAGTGCGATTAAAAAAATCATTATACATATCATATAAATATATGTATGTTTATGAATTTTTGATTTATAACCAGTCAAAATTATAAACATTTTTATGGGTTTCAAACATTATAAAATTATAATATACCATAAATTTGTTTAAAAAATGACCAGGCGACAAAAACAAATTATCGAAATCAATAGCAATAATTATTAGAAATAAATTGAGGCAATTAAAACAAGATTAGTTAAAGTTTAATTGTACAATGTACATAAATTTTAGATTAATTAATAATAAAAAAATTTTAAATGAAATATAAATTTCGTTTTAAGAAATATAAGATAAGTGACGTTAATGGGAAAATTACATTAAGAAAATAAATTGAATTTGTTTAATGAGATTTGAAATGGATAGAGATAAAAATTTATTAAAGAATAGTTAATAAACGTGCGTTCACACAAGGTAATTTTTCTTGACAAATTTAAAAATTCACAGGAGAAAGAGGTAAAGAGTATATAAAGGAGAATTTTTCTGGTATGTACTTCTTAAAAAAGGGGAAAATATCACTAATTAATGTGAATTACTAAACATTATTGAAAATAGAAAAATATGAATATTTAAAATAAAAATTGCCTAGTCTGAACGCTCGATAAAACTCTTATACTATATAAAACACTATAAATGATAAATATTGATCTACATGAATTATTTATAAACATTTTTCTCTCTTTTACAGATCTGTTATGCAAAAATTTCCTTAAAAATCCACGGCTATGATTGTTTTAAACTAATATAACCTTTGGAAAACCTTTTTATTTTCCTTTTAAACCCACGATTCCTTAAAGAATAAATACCTCATAATAAAATCAGCCCAAAGTTGTCAAACATAGGACCAACAAAATGGCATTTATAAATTTGCCTTGCTGTGAGTATTAACTAAATAATTTTGATTTAAATTATATTAAATTAGCTGCAAAATTTCCTAAAACTTTTAGCTGACATTTATTACTACGCTAATATGTTAGACAATTTAAAATAAAACGTTTAAATAAAAAAAAATATTTTACCTTTTTTTTGCTCATATGAATTAATTTTTCGTGTCATGTGTATAATTGCAAAAATCAATATTTAGAATATTCATACTCATATTATAAACTACTTGTATTGTGAATATTAAATTTTTTTTAACTTCATACCTAATTGAAATTTAACTAGTTTGGGGGACTTTTAAATATAGTTAAAACATGATTATGTGATATTTATTTTAAATTAAACGAAATTAATAAAAAAACTAACTAAAAAAATTTAAACAATATTAACTTTTGTGATTTTGCACGGTGTGACAAAATAATTTGTATTTATTTAACACAGAGTTTCTCAAATATTAAAATATTCTTTACTTTTTTCACTCAATGAAAATTCTATTTTAAAATTAAAAAAAAAATAATCTTACATGAGCTCTATTATAGATTTAATTAAACCTTTTAATAATCAAAATAAATTTAGGAAAACCCCTAAAATTTATTTTCTTTAAATTATATATACATTTCTATTAAGTAGATCGCAAAAAAAACCAACTATAAACTTGTATATCATTTTAATAGTTAAATAAATAGTAATTTAATATCACTTTTAGTTTTTACAAGCTTTAGTAATTTTATTATTATTTTTTTATTATTACTCGTGATAAATTTTACAGTAGCCATATTACATTATATTTTTATTTTCAATAGAGACATTTAAGTTAACGTGTGGTTTAAACTTAACATGACGCCTAGATAGTAATCAAAATATTGTCATTTAATTTTATTTTCTATTAATTTTTTTAATAAAATTTCTTTTGTGTAAACAATTGGAAAAATTCCTACAAAATATCTATAATTATTTTAATAATAGTTAATATTTAAAATTTGTTATTTAAAGATGTTTTGTGAATAGTTTTGCATTTCCAGAAAATGTTGCATGTTTGCAGGAGTAAATTATTAGTAAGGAATATTAATTAAATGAGAATTTTAGATTTTTAAACATACATTTTATTCAAATTATAATTGATTTAATTAATTTGAATTATAATTAAAGTGATAAAGATAATGATCACAAATGTGCTTAATTACACTGCACAGTGGAAATAAATCATACTTCTTCATCGATACAAAAAATGAAGTGGAAATAATTATAGAATTTCGAAACGGCTATTCCGATTTCAATGAAATTACACTTTTTTGCTATTTGTTTTTAATAAAATAAAAAACTAAACTATACATACGGTGAAGTTTTTTGTAGATCTTCACCTGTAGAATCCTATCATATAAAAATCTTTGAAATTGATTCTGATACAACGAATCAGGATCGTTTTGAAAAATGTTCATACCTGAGGTGTTCAACTTTGGGACCATGTGGACCGTCCCAGGTAGGTCTCTATGATCCGGGCTCAAAACATAAACTCGCACACACCTGTACTATCACTGTGTGAAATTTCATTGAAATGGGAATTGTCGTTCCGAAATTCCATAATTATTTCCATTTCATTTTTAGAATTCGCATAGGCGTAGCAGAGAAGCGTATGATTTTAAGTTTGAAAGAAGAACCCCACATATCCTTTAGGAGCGGAGCCATTAGGGTTTAAAATAGGATACCTGTAACATATAAAATCTTGTTCAAGTTTTTTACAATATATAACCCAAAATTTCTATCCGATTTTCTAAATTTGCACCCAATTAAAAAGCAAAAATATCTATCGAATATAAAAAACTAGAATTCGATATCTCCTCTCAGTTTAAAAATAAACGATTTTATATTTTAAAAATTAGGGTTTATTGTGTGTTTTTTAACCAAAAAAAGTATCTACACTCTTTCTTCTCTAAAATAAAATTTTCTTTTCTGAAAGATATCTTCACGATGATGATTCTAGAATTAAAAACAAGTTCAAATAACCAATAGGACTATGTACAGGCCTCCCAAATACAATAATTTTATACTTTTCTGAAAGGTAAACTCATAAAGGTGATTTTGGAATTAAAAACAAGCTCAACCCCCCAATAAGACCCTCCCAAATTTGAACCTTTTTATATCAAAATGTTGAAGTATAAAAGTGAATTAATAATTAATAAATGAGGAAATTCTCACTTCTATTTCAATTACTTCAAGTTTTTTGTAGATGGGGAGCATCCGGGTGGCACAATGTAGTATTTACTAAAACCCAGCCGAAAATTTAGCAGCCGCCGAATTAATTTAATTTGCGCAGCCGCAACTGAAAATTTTGCCTCGGCTTGTTTCTCTGGGACCAAATTTATTTTTATTATTGCAGCGTTATAATATAATTATTAAGCCCAAATTACATTTACGCGTAGTCAGCAAAAATTATCGGCTGTTCACTGTCAGAATAACAAGTTGCTGCCGTTATAATTACATTTAAGCGTAGCAGCGACAATTTATAACCACCATCTTGCTTTATTCTACTTGTGTATTGGAGTCTCCCATTTCTTTGCTCACTTCCTTTGTCTCGCTCTATTCTGAAAGCAGCGCAGTGAATTTAGAAACAGGGCAAAATGAAACAGCACTGCAAACTGCTGCTGACCAAATGTAATCAACTCCAGAACAAACGGTGTATTCTAAATTATCAGCTGATTGTAACAGCTCACACTGCTGCTGACTATGCGCTAATGTAATTTGAGCTTTAGAGCACGAGCGGAGATACATTTGTTTTGCTTTCAAACGTCATTTTGTTGTATTTTGTTGACGTTTATTTTTTTTAGGAAGAAGGTCATTTCTTCATGGAAATCTCAATTATTTAGAGCAATAAATAACACAAAATAAAATGAAATTGAAAAAAATATATGTATGTACAATTACCATTAAATTTTGACAACATTCCTCAGCGACAACCAAAAAAGGGCTTTATTATAATAACATTTTATCGACGTGTTCCCATATATGCTGATATAAACAAAAACTTATCCTCGTGTAGACCCTACGTAAGATTTTGTGAAAATATCATTAATATAAATGTACGTAATTCACATTTATATTAATGTTATGGGATTCCTTTTAATCTTAATTTTTCTCTACTTTACAATTTTAAATTAAAGTCAATAATCGCCGAAAGTTCCGTTAGGATATTTTAATATGACAGGATTTTATTAAAAATCAAATATTTATAATTTCTCTAAAAACCAATTTTTTACAAAAATTTTACTTTATTTTAAATTAAAAACATTATGGACTCTTGTTTTTATATAAACTATAGTTGACATAAATCGTAATTATATACAAATTTATTTTCAGAAACTTTCGATTCTGCCTCACTCTGCAGTGTAGAAATTAGTGTATTCGTGATCATATCTCCGTATAATTCCTACTTACGAAAATAACATTTAAACTTATTAATAATTAAGTAAAATAATCCTTAAAAATTGTTCTTAACTATAGTCCATAATATGATCGATCTTAACAAAATGTAAATTTGTTAACTTATTTATATATATCTAATTTTGAAATAATCTCAATAATTTTATTACTTTTTTTATTTCCAGTCAACATACCGAAACGGTTCAATGTAGCCGTCATGTTATTTATGGCCTGCCTCATGAGCTATATGATGCGCGTTAATTTATCCATAAATATTATAGCTATGGTCGAAAATACCGATGCAAATTCCACAGAAGTATTGCCAGATGTAAGTAAAATATATTTTTGCTCTTAATACATATTTGTTATCAATTATTGTGATGTTTATTTAAATTTATTAGCACTTTTTTCTGTTTATCATTGGCCATAAAATATGTACAACTATGTTTGTATAGACTACTAACACGTAATTCATGTTCTCCATTATAAATTAATTATTTGATAAGATTTTTTTTTTTTTTTTTTTTTTACTACATGCTATTTTTCTGGCAATAAAATTTGTTTAAATAAATTTTTTATGAATTGGGAGGAAGCAAAAAAAGAAAACAATTTTGCTTAACATTAATTGTTAATAAAAATCAAATGTAGAACATTTGAATGAAAATTTTTTTCACTGAATTGATATGTGACTTACCCAGAGACTAGGGAATTTTTATTTAACAGATTTATTGGTGATAGCATAGAGAAAATAATGTTAATAAAATATGTTAAGATATTTAAACAGCTAAAACATTTGGTTGTGATCAAAGTAGATTAAGAAGGTAACGACATTAAAACAGCAGAGAATTTTTTTCTTTTTCAAATCAATATGGCGGCTTGTGTTTTAGAATTTGAGGTGTCATGTTATGCATTTTTTGTTTACTTTTGTGTTGTTGCGTCTTTCTCCTCTTTTTATATTACATGAAATGTCCAATGTATTTTTGTTTTTTGTAAAGAAACATGAGAAATGACAAAATTAAAGTTGACATAAGAGATGACAATGCAAAAACAAAATACATGGAGTTTTTTTGGTGTTGTAGTTGTTGTAGAGTTGTCGTTATCTTCTTAATCTACCTTGGGTTGTGATTTACAAAGAAATAAATACTTTAGAAATTTGTTTATAACTTTTACTTATTTCACCCTTTTTATTTACATAAAATTACATATTTATTTTATAAACAACCTGTAAATCTATAGTTAAATAAAAAATATACAACAGCCTTATTTATAAAAGATATCTAAAGTTATCAAAGGTTTACTGAGCAAAATTTCCATACAATATTTATGCATTTCACAAATTTTTGTTTGTTTATAAACAAAACTAGAGTAATTCCATGTCAAAACGGACAGCAATCAGATTTTACATACATATTTTTAAAGTACAGTGCAAGCTCGATTTTCGCGACTAATTAAAAACCAGACCTGTCGCGATAACAGAACCCAAAAATTTAATGTAATTTTTAAAATTATAGTTGTTTTTGTTGATATATTTACATTTTAAAAATTAAAAAAAAAATTGGTGATTTTGAGTTGAGCTGAATCACGTAGTTCATATCGTACTATTATCGGCTTATAATTGTCCAAAGCCCATTGTGTGCATATGTTTATCGATGTTATACAATCGTCCACTTTCATTTGGTTTTCTTCATGACCACTATCGTATAAATCCTCCGATTCCGTATCTGATAATTCCATTTGTTCCTCATTACTTTCCACATGAAACTCTTTTTGAATCCAGTTGCTTATGTCAGTATTTGTGAAAAGATGTTCCGTACCAACTTGAGCTACAAGAGTACCAATATATTCATTATTAGTGTTTATAAACCGGTTAACCGGTTAACCGAAAAACCGGTTTTTTCTTCAAATTTCGGTTATTTGCGAACCGGTTAATTTGAAATATTCAATTTCGGTTAACCGGTTTGCCCGGTTTTTATGTGTCGGTTAACCGGTTTCAAAAATTCGCTAAAAATATCACTAAATTTCGTCCTTTAGTTGCTTTTTTCTGAATTTAAAATATAAGAAAATATTTTGAAACTACTAAAAATTATTGCTGTTTGAGTTAACAAGTAGTCAGGTGATAGGTATATTTATTTGTTGGAAGCTAAATATATTTTAAAACTGTATGTATAATAAATATATAGATAATTAAGCATTCCATTTACAAAAACGTTAATTTCATGCGAATGACATTTTCCAATAGAAAAAAATAACCTACTAATGTATAGCTTTAGTGAAAGATAAGATTTTGTATAATATAATGGGAAAATAGATCTAAATAAGTGCAGAAAATTACTTTTAAATGATTAATAATCTTCTAAAAATTAAAAACAAATCCCTTTTTAGCAGAAAAAATATTAATTATTTTTCCAATTTTATGCAGATATTTTTATCACATTTTTTTATAAAAACTTTTCCTTAAGAGAAAAACTTTAAAAGCGGAGAATATAAATCATAATATAAAGTACATTATCCTAGGTTTAAAGCTTCCTTTTTGTAAAATTTTATTTTTAAGCTAGAAAAAAAAAATCTTAAAAAATACTTTATAGGATAAAAGATGTCAAAAAAGTTGTTTTTAAAAATATTTTTATAAATTTGCGATGTAAATCAATCGCGATTTATAAATAACACTGCAGTGCACTGCTTATTATTTGGTACATGGTTAAACCAATAAGTTGAAAAACACTTTTTTTAACCAAAAATATTTTTATTATGCTTCAAATTAGAGCAATTATTAAAATGTCGGTTAACCGGTTTAACCGGTTTTTTAGTAGACGGTTAACCGAAAAACCGGTTTTTTAATTTTACCCAATTTTCGGTTAACCGTTAAACCGGTTTTTTGAAAAGTCGGTTTTTTATAAACACTATTCATTATCTTCCTGAATTATATTTTGTAAAATATTTAAGGGCATGTTATCCCCTTCACTCCATTCACTACCGAATTCGAGCAAGGCGTTCCAGGATTTTCGGATATTGGACACCGATATTTTATCGCAGGCGTAGCTAGAATCTGACATGCATTTTTAAGATTGAAGTTTTTAGTTTGAGCTCCAATTTTGTTCCCTTCTCGCCAAGCAAGTGGGTGAGCAGTTGTTTTTTATAATTTAATTTGATCAAGTTGATAACGTTTTGATCTAACGGTTGAATAAGCGCAGTGAAATTGGGTGGTAGATTCATTGCTATAATTAAACCCTTATCACTTTTTAGTTCCTCAAATTTTGAAGCCAAAAATTCTCGAACCTAAAAAGTTTTTACTTATGAACAACTTACTTTTACTAACTGGTGAAAATTAACTTACGTGGGGAACAAATTCGTGATGGAACCAATCCCTGAATATAAATGATGTCATCCAGGCGTTATTACTAGAGTTGTATATTACAGGATTTTTGAAAATGCATTTAAAAGCGCGTGGGTTTTTCGATTTTCCAACAATCAACAATTTCAGTTTGTCTGTGCCATTCTCATTTGAACAGGGCAAAAAAGTTACTCGCTCTTTACATATTTTTTTCCGAGAGACGTTTTCTCATTACATGTGACAAGAGTGTGATTTGGAAGCATCCTATAATATAAACCGGATTCGTCGGCATTGTAGATTTGGTGAAGAGTCAGCCCATGCTCATCAAAGTAATCCTTGAACTCTTTCTCAAATGGATCAATAAGATGAAGTTTCGAAAACAATTTCTCGCCCGTAATTTTTAAAAATCTAATTCCATGTCAACTCTTAAATTTCTTCAACCATTCTTCACTGGCATTTAAACGTCAATTGGTTTGATACATTTTGGAATACAAACCAATACCAACGGACAGAAGGTTGGTTTGTATTCCAAATTTTGATAGTAAAATCGCTACTGATATTGGAACATTTATTCCCTTTGTTTTACAAACCACTTATAAAGCATTTTTTCCATTCTTGGGTACTCAGCTTTCTCTTGTACGTACGAAATTTTTTGCTTTATAATGCAGTAGACCGAAGACTTATGCAACTTGTAATTCACGCAAATTAAATTTATGGAATTTCCACTTTTAAATTTTTTTTAAATCTCTAATTTTTGAGAAATCGTTAGCTTGAGAAATCGTTAGCTTTAAAATATGTTGAACTTTTCCCATATTAAGAGATATATTTACACAACAAATGACACGAATAAACTGACAAAATTGAAGATCAAAATCATCCAAAAAGGTTAAGATACCAAAAGACTGGAATTTCCTTTTTTTTTGGTTTTAAACATTTTAATCACATTTTGAAAAACAGATAAAAGTCGGGAAAATAGAACCCGTTTTTCGTAAACTGTCGCGATTATAGAACCTGCAATTTTAAAAATTAAGCCGTTGCGATAATGGGTGGCCGCGAATACCGAGTTTGCACTGTATTAAAAAAACATTTTTCCGTTTGTAATTTCCACAATTTCATTATAAGAAAGGAAGTCGAAATAACGAAGTCCTTCTGTCCGTTTGTCGGTTGAAATGGCGTTTATCAAAGCACACGATATCGTAGATATATGACATATGTATAAAACGATCGGTAATCCTTTCGAGTATTTTACTATTGAAATTCATCAAAATCAATTTAAAAATGGCGGAGATATCTCATACGTTTCTCACAGAAAATTTGTAAATATTTTTCTGAATTTTTATGCCAAAGAAATGAATGAATCCTAGACATCGGTTAAAACGAATTTTTGTTCTTTTTGGAGTCCTCATATAGGCTACGGACTTCGTTGTTATATAGATCGGTCACAAAAAATGTCTCAAATTTAAGTTTTTTAAATCAATGAAATCGGTCTATAAACAACAAGTTTGAACGGCGAATATAGCGATCTAACTTGTTTGAGATGTACTGGTTTAATTTCTTTATGTCCAACTTCCAACCTTTAAACTTTCAATATAAAAAACTTTACACATATCGTTGTAAAGGTTTCATCTTTATCTATTAAAATGAAAGTAAACCTTTGTAAAGTTTTTAGTTTTTCAAAACGTTATATTTTTGGACCCAAAGAACCCCTAAGTCTAAAAGTTTATAATGTAAGAAATACTTCAAATAGTCAATGTCTTTAGTGACTTATTAAAATCATAGATGTCAAATCCTAAAATGGCTGTTTTTTTTTTTTGTATGTTTTTATATGGAATCACCCACTAACATTCATGTATGCTTGTTTGTTTAGTAAAATAGAAATTTCCGCTTATTTTGTTAATATAAACAAATTAAATATTTTCTCTTATTTTCATTATAACTTTTTGTTCTTACAGTATGGTCCGCGCTACAATTGGAGTCAAAGTGATCAGGCTATGTTGTTGGGTGCTTATTTCTATGGTTATATGATCACTTCATTGCCAGCTGGTATGTTGGCTGAAAATTTAGGCGGTAAACCAGTGGCTGGTTACAGTTGTTTGGCGGCTGGTATCTTAACAGCGTTAACACCATTAGCGGCATCTTGGGACAAATGGGCAGTGTGGGTTTTAAGATTTGCCATTGGATTTTTGACGGTAAGTTGATAATAATGTTTTAATGTCCTGTTCAAGAGTAGGTGGAGATCAGTTTCTTATCTCCTCAATACGTATTTGTCAATCTATGAAATTAAAATTTAAAGATTATTGTTTAGTGTTTGTGCTGATATCTTTAATGCACAGCAAAAATTGACCAACGCCACCAATCGAATGAGAATAACTTTTTAAATCCTATACCTACTAATGCTAGGATCAAATTAATATTTGACACAAATAAGTTTTATATAAATAGAAATGACAGTGCTCAATGTAATGTGGATAAGGCCCCGGGAAACACCTTAAAGTGCATATATAATGCATACGTATTTTTTATAGAAATATTTTTACAGAAATACACACCTAATACAAGTATAGGTCTATATTTGGCTACAGTTCCCATATAAAACCCCTTTTCGAATTTAGATTTACATTTATCATTCTACTTGATTTGGTTAATATCCACTGAATGTAAGATTAAGGCCGAGACTTTATACTACTCCCTAGAGTGAAGAGAACCGGTTCAAAACTAAGTAGTAACGTGACAGGTTCTAAGGGCTAGTGACCGGTCCCAGTTCTGGAACTTTATATGAGAGAAACCTGTCACTTTTACATGGTGTTGTCATTGGAGGTGGCTAATTAGCCCCTTGGGACCGGTCACAGGATAGGTCACAGGATGGGTCCAAGAGGACAGGTTCAGTGTCGATTAATATAATAAAAATTTGATAAAAATTCGGTAATTGTTTAATTTGTAAAAATTTTTTTAATATTTTTATTAAATTATGTTTATTTTTTTTTTTTTATAATTTTTCGTTAATGTCGATGGCGGCACCTCGGATCGAACCCATGTTCATCTAACGTATGTTATGTTTTATAGACTTCAAGGCTAACCACTCAGCCAATGATTGTTATTGCGCGTGAGTTTCTAATTGCGCACTTAACAAGCATGTTATAAACTTACTCTCAATTGTTAAATAGTGAGTGTGTTTGTGTCAACTGGTTCTCAATTGGAACTTTGGTGACGAGTTAGGTGTCAATTGGTACTCAACTGGTACTGAGGGACCGGTCCATTACGGCAATTGCCACAAATTTCCCGCATGGCTTTTATAGTTTTTGTTTAAAGGTTCGATTGAAGTGTTGTTGGCTTAACTTCTAAAATAGTGTAGGATTTCATGATGGACTTTGAATACATTTGAGAAGACACTGTTAATGCGTAGCAGTTTTTTTTTTTATGCCTTACACCACCAAAGGTGGTTAGTTCTCAAAGTACGTTAAAAATATGTGTATGTAAATATCGTTTAAAGCTGTCAAATAAGATCTGTGACTCATTATTAACAACTTCGTCATAAACTCATCACCCAAAATATCAAGATTCATAAGCATGGAAATTCCCTCCGGTTTAATGTTTTTGAAATCTTGAAAACCTTTTGAAGTAAATAGCTCTTAAAGGTTTGGAAAATTTTGAACAGTAATCCCTGTCTCTCTTTGACTACTTAATAAAGAGCTAAAAATTGGTGTCGGCCAACTTAATGGGATCACGATTAATCATCCTTTCTTTATCGCGTTAAAGAGAGATCTGAAAGCAGACCACAACTTGCCAAATCGTAAGTTGACGTTACAGTTCTTCAAATATATTAACCAGCGGTTAATTGAAATTGATCCTCGTTGACGAACCTTTTGATTTCCTGGTTTAGCTGAGCAATCAAGTCGGTGATACAGATATTATTACGCACGGTTCCTAGTCTCGCGGTTTATGAATGTCCACTACAGTGACAGTTTGTAAATTTTTCTTATTGCGTAGAAAATATTATAAGGTTCAAGTACAAAAATTGTGTTAATAATAATGGATCGCAGACTCTGATATAACGGAATGTATCTCTGAGAGATTTTTAGGACGCGGGTGAGAGTATCTTACTGGGTTTATCTTCTATCATGGAAATACCTCGGGATAGATTGAATAACGTGAACGCGCCGCCATTGCTTTGGTACAATCTTTCCGGAGAACATTAAACCAATTATAGCTGCGCAGACTGAATTTTATTATTTAACTAAGTAAGTCTTCTGAACCGCATTGATTACTTTGCTGTTGTAACTTTTAAGTTCAGTTAATTTTGATGTCATGTTTCGGCGTTGCAAACTGGATATTTTCTTAGTTCTATCTCTCTAGATACATACACGTTCAACGAGGATCACAATTAGTCTTTTCAGATTTATTCTTCGGAATCTAATATCGGTGATAATAACTAGCTATTAGACTATTGGTATAAACGCCCGGAAATTAAAACTTCTTTACAACGAAATTGCAACAATACAGAGGAAGAAAAGACGGCCAAACATTCCTCGATTTTTAGTGACCCGAGACTAAGAGGAGAAAGAGTAAACGTAGAAGAACTTTTTCTGCTACAATTTTTGCTTTTAATGAACTATGTCTAAAACTTTTAGCTTACCGGATGCTTCTTTAGTCTCTGGCCACTGCTCAGCCAAAGACTAAAACTTTTGGGGTACCGGATGCTAATTGCTAAGACTTGTATTTCCACTAAACTTTTGGGTGAAATCCACACTTTTATCAATTCAACAGATTGACTTTAAATGTCGGAAGATAACCGATATATTGAATAGGACACGTGCTTTAGTTTATAGGTATCGCAGTAAGCTCATTGAAGGAAACAAGTGGTGTTTCAACTTAACCTAGTTTACATTGATCTATTTGAGATTATCGCAATTGAAAGTTAGGAAAATCTATGATTAAATAGCAGAGACATTTTTATAGAGTCTTTCTAAGGAAAGTATTTTTTTTTATATTCTTAATCTATTTATTTTGGTACCTTTTTTTATTTAAGAAAACTATAATTTTTATTATTTAAACTCTCCTAACAACTATTTATCTATTTTCTTACCATTCCAGGGCGTTGTCTATCCCTGCTGTCACAGTTTGATCTCCAGATGGGCTCCTCCCGATGAAAAGGGTAAATTTGTAGCCGCCTTAATGGGTGGCACATTTGGTACTGTGATAACCTGGCCCATAAGTGGTGTTATTATTGAAAATATGGGCTGGGATTGGGCCTTCTATATGGTGGGTATATTTGTGGTGATCGTTTGTGGAGCCTGGTTTATATTTGTAGCCGAAAGTCCTGCTAGACACAAGACCATTAGTATTAAGGAAAGAGAATTAATTGAAAAGAGTTTGGGAGATACTGTATCCACTAAGAAGGTAAAATAAATTGATTTTAATTGTTTTAATTAAATTTATATTAATTTTTATAATTTTTCTTACTTTTAGCGCTGGCCACCATATAAGGCTTTGGTTTTGTCCTTGCCCTTCTGGTCTTTGTTATTGCTGCATTATGGCAGTATGTGGGGTCTATTCTTCTTGATCACCGCCACTCCTAAATTCTTAAGTGAAGTATTGGGTTTCAATTTATCATCTGCGGGTTTCCTTTCTTCTTTACCTCATTTGGCTCGTTTGTTGTGTGCCTTTGGGTTTGGTTCCGTAGCCGATTTAATAAGACGCAAAAATTGGTTGTCTGTTACCAAAATGAGAAAAGTGTTTTGTGTACCTTGTAAGTAGAGAGATCATTTATTAATTTACTTTTTGTATTAATAATTAATATTTTCATAATTCCAGCTCATGTTATACCCGGTATTTTGTTAATTATCCTGGCCTATTTTGGTAAAGATCCTTATGTTTGTGTAGCTATTATGACCATTTCATTGGGTTTCAATGGTGCCGCTACCGCTTCAAATCTACAAAACTCTCAAGATTTAGCTCCCAACTATGCTGGTACTTTATATGGCATAATCAATTGTGTAGGCACTACACCCGGTATCTTTTCACCCATAATAGTGGCCGCTTTTACCAAAGAAAATGTAAGAAGAAATTTAAATAATTTAATTATTTAACCTAATTATTATTATTATTATTTTTTTAATCCATAGAACACCATCGAACAGTGGCATTATGTTTTCATTATTGGAGCTGCTGCCTACATTATACCCGCCTTTATCTATTGGATATTTGGTTCGGGTAAAATTCAAAAATGGAATGAACTTGATAACACTGCTTCGAAGGAAGAAATTGTTAATACAAAATTATAAGTTACCAAAATAGTATTGGACACAAAAAAAAGTTCATTTGTTGCTGTTTCCCGGGAAAAAATTTAAAAGTCTATAAAACTCGAAAATTTATTTCTATTTAAACACAACATAATTACAATTATTATAGAGTATTTTTCAGAAAAATTAAGTGCTGTGCATAGACATTATACATTAATACCTATTTTATATATATATTTTTCGAAAATAAGCTATTTCGTTATTGTTCTAAGAAATTTTTTAAAATGTTATTAGATATTTAAAATTTTGAAATCTTAACTGTTGACAACACCATAATTTCACAAACTTATGGTGCTATTTTCAATATTTGTCTTTAAATTCACTTTAACTTGTTTAAGAAAAAAAAAAAATTATTACAAATTTTAAATTAATTTTTAAGTGTAAATTTCTTATTTTATTAGTCACTTTTTTTAGGTTAAATAAATGTATTTTTTTAAGTATTTAAAATATTAATATTTATAGAAAATATAAAATCCACAAATACGTTTTAGTAAATAAATATAATAAACAATTTATTATTATTTTTTTTTTTATTTTATTTTTTTTTTTTTTTTTTTTCTTTGGTGCCAAAATTGTGTTAATCGTCACGTTTTATATACTAGTGTTAATTAATTGCAAATAAAATTGCCTTTTTATTATTTTGTTGTTTATTATATAAAATGCCGATTTTTTCCCTGTTTCAATAGTGTAAACTCATGAATATTTCTTTGAAATTTTATTTAGCGAAATCTGGTTTATGTTTGATTAATAAATATTTCGTTATTTAATTTGAATTTCAGCAGTCTGTCATTTATTTGTTTTAACTGCCTTTACACCATCTGAGTTAAGCCCAAATTACAATAGCGCGTAGTCAGCAGCAGTGTGTGCTGCCATAATCAGCTGATTATTTAGAATGCACTGTTTGTTATGGTGTTGATTACATTTGGTCAGCAGCAGTTTGCAGTGCTGTTTCATTTAGCCCTATTTCTAAATTCACTGCGCTGCATTCAGATTGAGAGCGAGACAAAGAGAGTGAGCAAATAAATGAGAGGCTAAAATACACAAGTAGAACAAAGCTAGATGGTGGTTGTAAATTGTGACTGCCTACGCTGAATTGTAATTATAACGGCAGCAACATGTTGTGCTGACAGTGAACAGCTGATCATTTTTGCTGATACTGTTGCTGACTACGCGCTATTGTAATTTGGGCTTTATAGTTTAATAAATGTGAGGTGTTCAGGTTCGTTACTATTTTCCAAAAAAAACAAAAAAACTCAACCATTAAACCAAAGAATACTAAGAATAGAAGGCTTGTCAAAAAAACCTAACTCTGTTGTCAAAAAAAACCTAACTTTAAGATTGTGTTAGTCAAATTTTATTTATATGTATTAGTGCTGAAACCACTTTCACCACACATCATAATCATACATAGTTGCACAAAAGAGTATTAACAAATTATTAAATATAATTCATCACAATTATATTCGCAGATTTTTATCTTTTGATGCGGGTTACAACCACAAATAGTAATATAATTACATTTCTTTGCGTTTTGTTGATGAATATGAAAATAATTTAAAATTATTTTAAAATCTGTTTTATTTTTAATACCAAAAGTAGCAACATTGTTCGTTCAATTTAAATTTCAACATACAAAAAAGGAATGTCAAAAATAAAATAAAATGAAATTGAAAAAAGATTCGGCTGTGCCGAATCTTTGATACCCTTCACCATATTACCATATTACCATCCTACTATCTTATCGACATCATATCACCATATTACCGACAAATAATAAAATTTTCGCCTTAACGTATGCTTTCATATTTTCACATATATAAATTTAAATTTTTTTCAAACTACGAAAATTTGAATATGAAAAAAAAAAAACAATCATAGCAGGCTTTGCTTTTAAAAAATAAACAACAACAATTCCATATTTATTTATTTTTTTACGTGTGTATATACAAACTGACTGCATATACAAAGAACAGCAACAACACTGTTATTCATTATATTACTTCTGTTGCTAACTAAACTACTTGTCTTATAGGCAAAAACGTCACTAATAGTCATTACAATGCTTAATATACATGTTTGTGTATGTATTTATGTATATTCTTAACAGATATGTTTTAGTTTTAAAAAATAAACAACAACAATTCCATATCTATTTATTTTTGTACAGACTGCATATACAAAGAACAACAACAACACTGTTATTCATTATATGACTGCTGTTTCTAACTAAACTACTTGTCTATACAAAAAAACAAAAAACGTCACTAATAGTCATTACAATGCTTAATATACATGTTTGTGTGTGTATTTATATTCTTAACAGATTTGTTTTTGGGCCATAACTCTGTTGATTATAAACGAATTTGGTTTATTAAAAAAAACGAAATTTTATAAAAACATTTATGACTGATCTATATAAAAATAAAAATCTGTAGCTTGAACAAGGGCATCAAAAATAAAAAAATCGTTTTCCCCGATATCTCAGTTATTACTGAACCGATTTATTTCCTTTTTTCAGAACAAAAATTCAGAAAATAATTTCCGAGTCCCCTTTAAAAATTCGAAGTCCCTGGTATATGCAGAGGCTTCAGAAACTGAAAAACCGGTTCCAAAAACCGGTTTTTAAAGCATATCTCCGCCATTTATAAACCGATCCTACTGATTCAAAAAACCGAAATTTTATAAAAATATTTGTGACCGATCTGTATAAAAATAAAAATCTATAGCTTAAACCAGGGCTTCAAAAAATAAAAAATGCGTTTTGTCCGATATCTCAGTTATTATTGAACCGATTTATTTCATTTTTTCATGTCCGAGACTTCTTTGTAAAAACGAAGTCCCTAGTATATACAGAGGCTTCAGAAACTGGAAAACCGGTTCTAAAAACCGGTTTTTTTAACATATCTCCGCATTGTATGAACCGATCATGCTGAATTCCAATAGCAAAATTCTCGAAAGCATTTCCGATCGTTTGATATATATATTATATATGTCAGTTATCGGTGGGCTTCATAAACGCCATTTCAACCGACACACGGACGGACGGACGGACATGGTCCTATCGTCATCATTACTTACAAGGATCCCGAAAATGTAAACTTTTTTGCTCTCCGACGAAAATTGTGGGAATTACAAACGGAATGACAAACTTATATATACCCTTTACACCTTTGGTGAAGGGTATAAAAATATTTTTTCAGTTTGTGGAAAATATTCGTTTAACGGGAGTTAAAATACTATAAACGCGTGTGAAAAAATAATAAAAATATAGTGTGTTTGTTAAAAAAATGCGTCGCGTGTGTAATTTTCCTTAAATTTTAAGGAACATATTTGTTTATTTTGTGTTGTTTCTCTCTCTCACAAGTGTGTTGAATTCACACAGAACTTGTATGTGAAGAGAGAGAAATGTTGTTGTAGGAAAGAGTACTATTTTCCCTTCTTAGTATTCTTTGTTTCATATACATACAGTCAATCGCATAAATATATATACGACCCGTACGTATTTCTTTATCTTTCTATTTTTGCACTTATTTTTAAAAATATGTTTGTAATATTTGTTGGTTTTATAGTTAATGGTATGTCTCTAGATTAAGAAAACCAAAAAAATCCTTAGATATTCCCATTATGGCCTCTTATATAAAACAACCACTGAAATTTACATCGCAAAAGTAAGTATACGATGCATGGGAGGCATTGTTTTAATCGGATATAACTATTATGTAAAATAATATAATGGATCCAAATTCGAATTTTTTTTCGATACTTTACGGCCATTTTGCTAATATCTAAGAGTCTTGGGAAGATAAAAAGCGGATAATTCTGGGAAAAATATCGGTAATTTAAAGAATCCCTATCATTTTCGCATTTTATGTACTCCTTACCTTAAAAATTTTTGAAAAGTTCAAGAATAGGTATTATCCACTCATAATTTGTCTGGCTTAATGTGGAATATCTACAGTGTTTTCAAATTATGGACGAAACATTTTACTATTTCTGGATAAATTGGGATTTTTAATAGACTTTTATAAAAATGTCTGACATACCCTTCAAATTTCCTTCAAAATCCTTTTAAAATTTTGAAAATATACTAAATTACTATACCCACTTTAAATCTTTACTATATTCTTTAGTATTGATGTATACAAACATACAAATTTTGATACTTTGAATGGCTCTAAAGAGCAAGAATTTTTCGAAATATAAAAAAACCGAATAGTATAATTGTATAGTTGGAACTACTCCCAATAAAATATATATTAAATATATCGTCCAAAAAATTAATCAGCCATACAAAACTTATAGAAAGGTGACTATGTGCCTTTCTATAAATTTTGTATGTCAGTAGTTCAAAGTATACTACTAAACACCCAGACTGCTTCAAGGGTAATTTTATAGTATATTTTAATACGAACGAAGTTTGGCACAGAATTTCGAAGATGTATTAAAAATTGATGTAAAATTATACACAAAAATGCCAAATTTATCCATAAACCATTAAATGTTTCATCCATAATTTTAATACGTTGCAGATATTCCATATTTAGCCATGACAAATTGTGGGTGTATAATACCATATTATTGATCCTTTCAACATTTTACCAGCTAAAGAGTTCACAAAAAGTGAAAATAATTGGGATTATTTAAATTACCGATATTTTTCCCAGAATTATTCGCTTTTTATCTCCCCATGGCCTTAAAGTATCCAAAACCCCAATTTCTACAAATAAAAATATATCCAAAATCTAAAAATCTTTAGATATTTAATAATTTGACATGTTTTCTTTTTTGGATCCAATATATTATTTTATACAATAGTTGTATCCGATTAAAACAATGCTTCTCATGCCTCGTATACATACTATTGCGATGTAAATTTCAGAAGTTGTTTTATACTATAAGTGGTCAAAAAAACTGGCAAAATAGGAATATCTAAGGATTTTTTTGGTTTTCTTAATCTAGAGACATTCCTTTAACTATAAGACTAACATTTTTACAAATATTTTTAAAAATAAGTACAAACATCTAAAGTTAAAAAAATACATACGGGTCGTATACATATTTATGCGATTGACTGTATTTCTGTTGTATGAATGATAATGGCTTTTCTTTAAATTGTTAAATTAGTTTACACTTATTTTTTTAACATTTTTAAAGAACCCTAAGTAGATAAAACACCCAGAATGCTGAAGAAAAATACGTTCTTAATTACTGTCCACAAACTCTGCTTTGTTACCGCTAATCAGAGACAATAAAAAGAATTAACAATTACAACTTGGTCCTTCAAACAGTAACCATGTTTAGTTTGCTGCGCAAAGTGGTCTCAAGACGCTTTTTTCATGGAAAAAATTCTGTAACTTGTGAACCGTTGGAAGTATGTATCTTAATAAAATTATCAGAGCTGAGTTGTTTTCGAATGGATTTGGAGTAGCACATCTAGCAGGTCACTGGGATAGAGGGTTACCTATAAAGTTAGTCACCTCAGGTATGACATATTTTTAAATTTAAAAATTCATTTAAGACTTGGATATAAAAAATTTGTATATGTAATCTTTATAAATACGCTTACATGTATAGGTTATGTCTTTTAATCTATGTTCACATTTGTCAAATATTTAAGCGTAATTTGATTTTTTTTTATTTTTGATTTTGATTTTGCAATTGTTCTGTAAGAGAAAACAGTATCAAACAAGACTCGGTAAAATGTCAGTTATGTTTAATGATAAGTAAAAAATATATTAAAATATTCTCCATTAAAAATGGAGAAGTTAGAAAATATTTTTTGTAGTGGTTACGTCATTTTGGACAAATATTTGATATTTCTGAACATACTTTAAGTTTCAGATATTTTGTCGAATCAAATTTTATCTTTATTTTTAGCCTACACAGAAAAAAATATTTGAAATTATTTTTTTATAAAAGTATTAATTAATTTTATATTGGAATTTAATTATATGTATAATTAATTTTCTAATTGGTTTACAATATAAATTTAAGTTAATTTCTAACAATTTTCAGCTCATTATTATCTATTTTTTTAAAAAATCAGCAATAATAAAATCAGTTATTCTAGTTATTAATATTATCATTTTGATGATTAGAGCAAAATCAATTATAAATGAATTAATATAAGCAATTTCGTAATTGAAGTCCATTTTTACTTTTTTCCGTGTAGTTTCTTTAAGTTTTTTTTTTAAGGTTGTATGCCTTAATTTCGGCCATAAAATTTTTTGAAAATATCAGCTAGATTTCTTACAAAATTGAAAATAATATTGCTACAAGAATCATACTTAGCAGTTTATTTAGTGACAATTAAAGCCCAAATTACAATTGCGCGTAGTTAGCAGCAGTGTGTGCTGACATAATCAGCTGATAATTTAGAAAGCACTGTTTGTTATGGTGTTGATTACATTTAGTCAGCAGCAGTTTGCAGTGCTGCGTGACATTGTAACCAGCAAAGTGGTTGTATGGTAATTGTGTATGTAAATAAAGGGCTGCGTGACATTTTAATGAAAAATGTAAATTTTTGAAACAAGTATTCCCCTTACTGGGATTTTGGTTACTTTGGTATGAAAAATTGGTAGTTTTTCAATTCCCTAATTTTAAAACAATTTTATCAATATTGTGCAAAAATTTCATTGGAATACCTCTACTTTTTTAAGTTTTATATTGGTCCCAATATTAACATTATTTCTCAAAAATATACTTAAATTAAAATGTTTAGTTTTTCGGGACATGGTCCAGAGAAATCTCTTAAACTAAAAGAGATAACCTACACATGTAAACATGTTTTTGTAGAGATTTATAAAGACTACATACAAAAATTAGTTTACATACAGATCATAAATGAATTTTTGACGATTTTTTTTTAAATACCAGAGGTGACCAAATGTAGAGGTCTACCCTCTACCCCCATGACCCAGCAGCGAGATATTCTTCTCCAAATAAACCGGTAAACACCTCCAACCTCCAACGGTTGACAAGTTACAGAATTATTTAAAAAAATGATTTTGAACCACTGTGCAATATTAATTAGTATGAAATGCATGTTTAAAAAAGAATTCCGTAAATGTAAATGTAGCGAATCAGCTGACACGTTTTGCTTATGAGAGTTTTGTGTTTATGTGTACTCAAAAACGTAAATGTAACGTAGTAACCTAATCAATTTAGGTCGCTCTACGCTTTTACGTGACAGCTGGAAGAACAGTGTTGACAGCTTTTTATTTCAATATACCAAATTGCAAAAAAAAAATCGCTGTAAAAAGTTGATCACATGAACAATTTATTTTGCTGTTTTCTTCAGTAAAAACTTGTTGAAATTATTTACAGATTTCGTTTTGTATACAAATCGCTAAAATACAAACCATTAAATCTAGCGATTTTTAAACTGAATTTGATTTACTGAAAAAAATTGTAATTTACATCACTGATGTTGATGTGTACAAAACAACAAAGTACTGGCTACATTTACGTTTTTTGAGTAAATATCCACTTACGTTCTGTCTACATTTACGTTTTTACACTTACATTTACGGTAGATTAACAGAGCCTTAATTTTTATTTTTCTACGTTATCTGGGGGCTTTAAAAAGATCAGGACAGAGGAAAATGTTTTAAATAACCCATAGTGAAGCGAGAAGAAAATTATTAGAAAGTTAATATCACTTTCTGGCATGCTTAAGGATTATGACATTTAGTTAAATTAAAGCTACCGTATTAATATAAAATTTGACTTTTTCATAAATAAATTTAAAAATTATTTAGAACTGTAAAGTATTAGAAATTCATAAATTGTTTTCTAAAGATCTGTGGAGCACCATTAAGTGCGGCAATGTGTGAATATAATTGCCCCAAAGTTAATTAGCTGTTTGCAATTTGGACCATTGACATAAGTGTCCCGGGATTTGTGTATACTTTAATTTAATGGATTACCACTATGAGAGGAAACATGTCTTTTTGTTGAATCAATAAATATTCGAAAACATTTATTATGTTGCCTTATAGAAGAGTTATTAATTGGCCAAAAAAAGATGGTTCCCCTTTATTGAAAAACAATTAAACAAAATAGTCTTTGCTATAAACTCCTTGGCCACTGCAAGTACAGTAAAAATTTTGGATAATAATGAATCATTTTGACCCGACACTTCCAAAAAATATGTCTGCCGCTGTCAATTTTTTTTGCTAAAATATTTACCTTAACAGATCTTGTGAAGCAGTGAAATGAAAACTTAAATTATTTCCAATTCTGACTTATAGTACAATCCATAGAAGAAATCCTCGAAAATGTACGCGATATCTACAAGTCTGTGCAATTTTGAAATTGTTTTTTTTTTTTTTTGCATTAGTTGGATTGAAATCTTGCAGAAAGACTGGATGTTGTGGATGTTTATTTGTAATTTTGAATTTAGCATGAAAAAATTTTTTTGGACACTTATTTCGAAATATCTCCTAAACTATTGATCGGATAAAAATTTTATAGTAGAACGACGTAAGCTAATTTCGCATAATTTGGTGTATTATTTATATAAATCGTGCATACCGTTCTCGAGTTATAGTGAAGTATACTCGAGTAATCGGCTTATTTAGCGCACAATATTAGACACGCCCATAAAAAAAATCTCGACCTGATGGGAAAAAACTGAAAGCAGATTCCAGTTTAGCATACGGAATTCCATCTAGTCCTAAAATTTTTTTGTCGACCAGTGTAATTATAAAATTGAAAACAAAAATACAAATGAAAAAATTTAAATATGTTTCGTTTACATTTGAAATGTGGAAATATTTCTTGAAAGGCTGCAATATATGTTGGATATTTTGCGAAATTTAACACGAATAATTTTCAAAACGATTGACTAAATTTTCAAGAAAAATAAATTTGAGAACTTTCTCTCTAATAATTGTACCTTGTTATTTATTGCATCATGTTTGTACTTAAAAAATTAATTTATTTTTAAGTAGAAATTTGTTTTTTTTTATTTATTTGAAAACAATTTGAAAATATTAGAATTGTTACAGATTAAAATGAAATTTGTTATTTGTTCTCTAATTTGAAATTAGTAATTTAAAATTATTTTTTAATTCACTGTACATTTGAAATATGGAAATATTTATTGAAAGGCTGCAATATATGTTGTATATTTTGCGAAATTTAACACGAATAATTTTCAAAACGATTGACTAAATTTTCAAGGAAAATAAATTTGAGAACTTTCTCTTTAATAATTGTACCTTGTTATTTATTGTATCATATTTGTACTTAAAAAATTAATTTATTTTTAAGTAGAAATTGTTTATTTATTTATTTATTTATTTATTTATTTATTTATTTATTTATTTATTTTTTACAGATTAAAAAGAAATCCGATTTGTTTTTATTTAATTTAATACTATTAAATATACACACATATTTGTTCTCTGATTTGAAATTAGTAATTTAAAATTATTTTTTTAATTCACTGTACAAATTAAATTTAACGGTTATACAAAAACAAATATATTTAGCACATAGTTGCTAATAAAGTAATATTACCTTTTATACCTTATATTACAACGCTGCTAGTCGGCGAATGCCCAGAGAATAACAAATCAATGAAAAAGAACAAGAATTTACTAGAAAACACCGACAAAATAAAAATATCCACAAAAGGAATTAGCAAAAATGGTGCGTGTGGCTTTACAAATTTCCGCAAATTTGGAAAATGTTGAGGAACTTAAAACATGCCATCCTGACTATGCCTTCTTTATAAAAATTACCTGTACAAATTGTGGTGAAACATCAGATAAATGGCATGACATAACCGAGTCGGAGCGTACACAACAGGATACACGTAATCCGGATGGTTTCAATTTCTATATGAAATGTAAAATGTGCTGCCGGGAGAATTCCATAGATATTGTGGAGAAATCAAATGGTAATTATTGTATTTCGCTACTAATTTAAAGGTGTGAAGTTTAAATTTGATTTATGATGTTTGGTTTAGATGTTTATACCCAGGAAGATAGTGGCAAATTCAAGACCATTGTTGTATTCGATTGCCGTGGCGCTGAGCCTGTAGATTTTTCACCACGTAGCGGCTGGATTGTTCGTTCGGTGGATAATGGCCAAATCTTTGAAGATGTAGATTTGTCGGAAGATGATTGGGTGGATTTCGATGAAAAGAATAACAATTCTGTAGGAATTTATGAATTTGCTTCGAAATTCATCAAGTTGAAGAAGTAAAAGTGAGTTATGTAGTTGACTGCCAGCCAGTTTGTTTCAAGTAGCATTTTGAAAAATGTATATGGAAAAATACATTTTATTTTTAATTAATGATTGATATTGTTTTTTTTTTAATAAAAAGATATTAAAGTTTCTTTAAATAAATAAATATTTATAAAATATAATAATTACCATTGGAAATTAATACGAAGTATGTGTGAGTTATAGACAATAGGAGTCTAATGTTCCCAAAAATTTGAACATTAAATTGTAAATAAAATATAGTATTTCATTGAATATTAAACTATCATTAATTTTTATATTTGTCAAATTCACGACCTCATGGATTTCATATAAAAAAATATTCATTTGACATTCAATCCTTATTTTATCTTATAAGATTGTGTTGGGCTTAAAAAAGAAGTTAATTAAATAAACGAATTCACGATTTTTACTTAATAAAATTAAAATATTTAACAACCCAACTAAAAACGATCATATATTATAGTATATGATACATGTATGAAAGTATATGGATATATATGGTTCCATGTATGAAATAGTATTGGCTCATAAATGGATTCAGATATAATACCATATATCAAAAATATTATCATATGTAGAACTATATATGTGAACTTTTAGTCATATATGGTGTCATATATAAAAACGTTTTCTATATCTGGAATCATGTCATTGATTCCAGATATTGATTCATGGTGCGGGATTTATTTTATTGATTTCAGTGCATAGAGCCAGCTACCATGAGAATGTTATCTTTATATTTTATGCTGTTAAGAGTAAATGTGAATTGGAATAATGTATAATCAAGTCCAGCTGATATTTTTCTCAATGTATGTATTTAATTGCAGTTTTTTCATCAAACATGTATTTTTTACAAAAATATTTATTGCATGTTATTTTTTATATGTTAAATAAAATTTAAAAGAAATAAAATAAACATTTTAATCATAATTCACAATAGAGTTACTGATATATTAATAAATACTTATATGGACATATGTATGATCATATATCTCCATATACCCTCAATTTTCGGATCCAAACATATATGGAACTTCATATATGTATAAATATATAATCCATACATATTTTTTTTAGCTGGGAAAGTATTTATTGTAGGTACTCTAGCGAAAATTCCTGTCTGAAATTTTTTAAAAAATTGAAATTGTAAATTAGTAATTCGATGTGTTTCAAAATTTAACTATGATAGAGGAGAATAGGAGTATTTATTAAAAGTTTGTCGGCTTATATATAGAAATAAATATAAACAATGTTGTAGGCTCTACAATGTACAAATGTACAAATACAAATTTTTGAAAATATTGTGTGATCGATGAAGGGTAGTTAAGATTCGACATAGCCGAATATAGCAATCTCATTTGCATTATAGAAAAGTCTACTAGAAGACCAACTCGTTCCCACGCCAATTTGATTTATGGTCCGGAACGACACTAGGTCAAAGATAGTCATCTCCGCAACAGTTGTAACAACAGTACTTCTCTGGGAATATCTTCCGATTACAGCATAGACGTTACAACAACAAAAAACAAACTCTTATAGTACGCTATGTGAAACAATATTACTCTCTTTACACATATAAATAAGTTTTGTAGAAAATTCTTGAAAAACTTGGAAATTAAAATTGGAATGTTCAATTAAATTTAACATTTTTCATTAAGATTTCGGAATAATGAGATTTATCAATTCGAATTCAGAAAAGATTAATTGAAACTTTAATTTTCCATTTAGATTTTTGAAAAGGAAAATTGTAAACCAGATTTTTCGTATTCAATTTAGAAAATATTAATTCAAAATAAGAATTTAAATATGAGGAGTCGCAGAACTAAACGTACTTTTTTGCATTATTTCATAAATTGCTTTTTTGTTATTTTTGTATTCAACGGATTCAACTCTATCAAAAAAAAAAAAATAAAATAAAAAATAAAAAAATTCGATAGTATAATTTTTTTAATTTTTTTCTGCAAAAAAAATGTACTTTTTCCAAAAAAATTGAACTTTTTTCATATATTTTTTTATTTTAAGAGATATATTTATCTTAAGAACAAAAAGTTTTACTAGTTATTTTGGTTCACAATTTTTGCGAACAGGTTTTTTAGATTATTTAATACATTCATGAAAAATATTTCCTTTAAAATAAAAAGAAATCTTAAAATTTCCTAAAATTTTATCAAAACGTACTATTTTACATTTAATAGTTCTTTGATCTCACACATCCTTAAGATTTATTGTGGTGAATTGATGTCGTTCGATGCATTTTATAGAAAGGAGAACGCTTCTTACCATTTCCAGATACAACTGCTATGTAAGGGAACTAAAAAGTGAATTCTCAATTTTCCAGCAAATTCAAATAATGAAAAAAGTACGTTTTGTTCTGGGACTCCTCATACATTAATAATATAGACAAGAACAATTAATATTGGATATTCTGTTTCAAATATGAAAAGAACAATTTAGAATTTGAAACAAAATTAAATAGAGAACACTAACTATGTATGATTAAAAATTAAAATAATGTAAAAATAGATACAAATTTTTTAACAAGAAATGGTGAAGTAACATTTGGTGATTAAAACAGAGCATTCCAAAGTACGATATACCAAACTCTTTACAAATGCCCACAAAATATAACATCATTGTTTATATAAATTTATTTTCCAAAATTTTAATTTTTCTACATTTTAGTTGTACTTTTTACATATTGAATCGTTCTTTACTGAATAAAAGTTTAAATTTCAATTGTTCTTTTCAAAATCAAAAACAGAAAAACAGATTTTTATTTTACTTATACTGAAATCTATATAGAAAATTCTATTTTCGTTTGTTTTTTTTTTTTTTCTGAAATCCTTAAGGAAAATGCTAATGGTCTTTTCTGAAATCCAAATTTTAATTGATCTTTTCCAAATTCTAAATAAAAATTTTAATTTTTAATTGATATTTTCAATGAAAAAGATCATTTACAATTGCTGTTTTCTTAAATTGATTTGGAAAGTTCCAATTTTCTATCCTTATATTTCCAACAATTTTTATGTAAAAAAAAAAAAAAATATATATATATATATATATATATATATATATATATATATATATATATATATATATATATATATATATATATATATATATATATATATATATATATATATATATATATATATATATATATATATATATATATATATATATATATATATATATATATATATATATATATATATATATATATATATTTATGACAAAATTTAAAAATTTCGGATATACCTACATATATTCAAATTTCATATGATACAAATATTTCTTGTTTTTACTTTGGGAGGAATAGTGAAGAAATATTACTTTAAAATATGTTTAATTCCATTGCATAGTTTAAGGCATTTGTATAAATGTATCTAGTTATAATTAATTAATGACGTCTTTATCAAATAGTAAAAGTTTTACTGTGAAACAAACTATTAAATATTAAAGAACAAATCGATGTAAAAAACTCACAATTTTATTCACAATTTTAGTTTATAGAAAATGGTCAAAAATATTAGAAGTCTAATATTCATAACTTTTTAAATTGCAATCTAATTTCATTCGAGCGAGATGTCCTCTTTAAATTTCATAATAAAAAAATATTTTTATTAAAGAAAGTGCATTTATAAAGCAGCGGAATTTCTTAAATACATTTTTGAAAATGTTCTCCCTTTGGTATTTAAATTTTTTAATTTCATCTTAATAAATCACTTTTATTGGTTCTACAACTCAATTTAGGTTATTTTTATGATGGAAACAATTTGCCAAATTTGAAGTTAATTTAAAAACGAGAGAAGAAGACATAATCGGTCAAGTCCGACCATATGATACCCCGCACCATTTCGATCCACATAATTTTGTTTTTACTTGTATAAAACTTACTTGTATTAAATATTAACATAATACTAATTTTTGTATGGGATTTATGTACGTTAAAGTGATTTTCGGGAGAGGGGTTTATATGGGAGCTATGGTCAGTTATGGACCGATCTTCATGAAATTCGTGTTTATATAAAACTTATTTGTGCTAAATTTCATTAAAATATTCTTATTTTTAAGGCATCTGTAAGTGTTAAAACTCTAATCCGGGAGGACATTTTTATGGGGGCTAGGTGAAATAATGGACCGATCATAACCAAATTCAATAGGCTTCGTCCTTGTCTTGAAGAAAGCATATATACCAAATTTCATCAAATTATGTTCAAAATTGCGACCTGTACTTTGCGCACAAGCTTTACATGGACTGCCAGCCAGGCGACCAGACGGACAGACATTGTTAAATCGACTCAGTAAGTGATTCTGAGTCGAACGGTATACTTAAGGATTTTTTCTCTGTGTTACAATTTCTGCACAAACACATAATACCCAATCCACCTATGGTGGTGTAGGGTATAACAAAAATCGAAGGAACAGAAAGGGTTACAAATTCGCATTGGCATTGGAAATGCATTTTTTGAAAAACTAAAAATGTCTCTTTTATTGCGATATTTAAGGGGTCATATTAGTCACATCGAAAATGTTTATCAAATTTGTAGAACTTATTAGATTTTATCCACTTTACAGGCAGTTTTTAATTTTTGCACTAGAAAGTATGCTCTTGAATGAAGGTATTAAATTATATTTTTTGGGAAAGGTATTATGGAATGAAAAACTTGTATTTCTTAATTCAGAATTAAGTTTTAGGGAAATAAGATATGATTTAATTAATTCTTTCGAAGATCTGGTTTCATAGTTGGAAAGGAACAAATTTTTTATTCCATATATATAATATCGTTTAAAAAAAATTAAAAAAAAAAACTGAAATCAAAGTCAAAAATTTTAACAAAAAAAAGTATAATTTTGTAGCAAAGTGTAATTAGTTAGATACTTTTAAATAAAACAACTCAAATATTTAGAGGTTTGTTTAATATTTTTTTTTTTCTTAAAAAAAAAATAAATTTATTATTGTCTTGTCTTTTCTTATGTAAAAAATAAAAAATCTTTTTTAATGTTTTTTTCTTTCTTATACTTCTTTCAATGATTCCAATAATATACAAATAAACAAATAAAATATACAAATAATAAAATTAAACATTTTACTTAGGCATTATTATATTATTTAAGACTTTTAAATATGGATTTAACAAAAATTAATAATAAAAAAAATTAACAGCATTTCTTTTGATTTAACTATCACATTTACAGAAAATGAATAAAATAAAATTATTTAAAATAATAATTTTTTAATAATTATAATGAAATCTACATGGTAGGCAAATAAAAAAGTTATAATTTCATTAAACTTTCTTTTTTCTAGATATTTTATACAAAAAAACTTTTACAAAACAAGAAAAATTTTATTTTTTTATTTCACAATTTTTATAACAAATGAGGTAATTTTCGATTATATTTTCTTTTATTTTTTTGTTATAATAATATAATAATGTTTAAATTATACTGACATTTCGTGCTATATTTTTTTTTATTTTTCTAAGATTTTTTGTTTGTTTTAATTATAAACTTATAATTAATAAATAACTTAAATATTTCTTTTTTGTTTTTTTCTTTGTTTAAATTAAAATATATAATTACTTTTTCTTTAACAGCAAACATTAACTTCTTTCTTTTTTCTTATATTATTTTCAATTTTTAATATTTTTCTAATAATTTCAGATTTATTATGTCTTTTTCTATCATTCTTTTCTTTGCATTTCTTAACTTTTATTTTTTTATTTACTCTTCTCTTGCTTTAATAACTTTTAGTTTTAAACTTATAACCTAAAAAATCTAGCTTAGCCTTTTTTGTGTTTTATTAAATAATAATAATAATTAGTTTAAATTTAATTTAAATCTATATACTATTGGGTGGCTGTAATGGCTGCAGGACGTAACCCTGTTACTGTAGGGGGACTAGTTTGTAATTGTGACTCTAAGGTATTTGAGTCTTTTTCATCATTATCGGGATTATCCCAAGGTTGACGTTGACCAGAGGCAAACAAATTGTAAAAGGTACCAGCAGCAATATAAATACCAGCTGCAATAAAGAATACCTTTTGCCATTGAGCAATTGTGGGCTAAAAAAATAAATAAAATAATAAATTAGGTTAGTTTTTATTTAACTAAAATAGTTTTGTTTTAAACATACCTGATTATGAATTAAATTGCCAGCAGCAATTGGTGCCAAAAGACCAGCCAAATTGGCAGAGCAATTTGTTATGGCCATAAGGAAACCGGCAAAACGGGGTGTTAAATCCAAGTGATTGATTTTGAAACCTGAGTAAATACCACCATTTAGACCCACACCAATAGTAAGAATGGCCAATGTTAAGACACGATCACAACCAGTATAAGAGGCAGCTATTAAAGCAATACCGGGACCATATTGACCTTTAAATTAAAACAAAAACATATTAATCAATTATGTTATAATATGATTTAAAAATGCAATTATATTTAACAAGTGAGAAATTTTCTTTTTTTATTTTCTAACTTACCAATTGTGTTCATAATTTTTCTGGTCGAAGTGTGATTAAAGCGATTAGAAGAGATCATCCAATCGGCCACAACTGAAATACTCATTGAGAATATCCACATGGCTAAATAGGGTAAAGATGACAATAAACCATTAGATTTCAAAGAGAATCTTAAAACTTGTTTCATATAAGTGGGCAATTCAGTCATCAAGGTTTCATAACCGTAATTATGACCCATGTGAGCAAACAAAATGGCATAGAACGGCAAAGATTTGGCAATGGCTTTGAAGGGAATTGGAGGACTCTAAAATAAAGAAAATAATAAAATTAATTAAAAACTACTCTTTTATATAAATAGAAAAAAATGTGGCAAGACAAAAACTATTCAAATTATCCATGATACAATAAATAACATTATTCATTATATCATGGTTATTCATTATATCATGAATTGTATCAATTATTGAAGCGATCAAAATTCAAAATATTTTAAATCATTAAAAAATTCAAATTTATAATTAAATTGTATTTTTTCGAGAATATGTTTTTCTTTGTAAAACAGGGAGAGGAAATAAATATGATTTCAATAACATACCTTAATATCATTGGTGCCCCATAGAGAATGATTAATATATTTTCTTTCACGTTCATCGATCTTAGGATGTGATGAGGGATCTTCATATACCCAAATCAAGAAAGCTATCGACCATATTGTACCAACAGCACCGAATACATAGAAAATTGAGGGCCAGCCTCCATCAAAACCGTATTCAGCCAATAGACCGGACAAAGGCATAGAAATAATTGTACCAAATTGTGCACCTGCATACACAGCAGCACCCATACGTGATCTTTCATTGGGTGGTATCCATTTGGCCAGCAAAGCATGTGTACAGGGTACAATGGGACCTTCACCAAGACCTTGAATAAAACGTACTACACACAAACCCCAGACACCACCTTCACGGGCAGCAACGGGTACCAGAAAAGCGAATACGGAATTGATTAACATACCCCAACCGAGGAAGTTAAGGGAACCGTATTTTTTAGCCAACATACCAAAGGGAATCTAAAGGTGGAGAGGAAGAAAAAGATAATGAGTTTATAAGAATTTTTTGTTATTGAAAAGTTTAAAAAACAAACCTGTGTAATGACATAACCATAGAAAAAGGATGAAAGAATATAACCCTGTAATGCCGAATCCCAAATAAATTCACCATCTTGACCATGATCCTAAAAGAGAATATTATAAAGATTTTGATAAGAAAATTGAAAAAATATAGATGAAGGCTTAAACAAGTAAGGACTATTTTTTAAATCATAGAATAAGCTTTTTAACTTACCACTTCTGTATAGTTAGAATCGGGACATTCATCATCCAATACAACATCATCATTACCTGCTATAATAGCAGTATGATTTACCATAGCCACAATGGCCACCGACATATTAGTACGCATCACATAGGCATTGGCCATGCCCAAAAAGAGCATAAATGTTACAAAGTAGCGGGTTTGGAAAAGACCTAAAATATATAAAAATAAATCAAGAAATTAGTTACGAAAATAAAATAATACGTTATAACATTTTTAATTTAAATAAACATTTATAAAAATATTATTATTAAACTATTTTTATAACCAAAAATCAAAAAAATTATTGGGGGTATATTGGGTTTATCATTCCATGTGTAACATGTCGAAAAAAATCATTTAAGACTCCATAAAGTATATATATTCTGAGTCCTCGTTAAAATGTCCGTCTGTCTGTCTGTCTGTTGAAAGCAGGATAGGGCTGGGGGAGGACATCCGAGGGAGACAAAATTTTAACGGTAAAAGGTTAAATTTTAGAAAGTTGCAGATGGTGGGTATATAGATTCGCCCAAGCTGAATATAACATTCTCACATGTTATTATTAAAGATTTTAAAACTTGATTGTAATTCATTTTTTAATGCAAATCATGATTTTACATTTTCTAAATAACCCGGCAACAATTTATTTTAAATCCCTATTTAATAATAAAACTAAGTTTAATATTTATTTAAATAAACAACAATAAAATTATCTGTATTTTAAGACAAAATTTATTTTTATTTGTTTTTCTTTTAATCTTTAACTAAATTGTTTAAAACTTTATAGAAATTCCTAGAATAAAACTAACTTTTTAATAAATACAAGTCTTTATTTTTTTAAAAAACATGTGTTTTCTGTGTATTTTAGCACATTAGTCATGTTAGTTTCTGGTGGAAGTCTTTAACTTTTGGGAGTTTTGATACAATGGTTAACATTTGTGCTAAGATTTCTGTTAAACATATATTTAGCACAATTATCTTAATTATGTTAATAGAATATTAATTATGGCATTTTTAAAAGTGCTAAGTGATATTTAATACAAAAAATACAAAAAAGGTAAGTAAAATACAAATGAACATATAATACAAATTAAACCCCATGACTTCACGTGTTGAAGAAATTTTTTGGCCAGTTTTTTTTATATATTTAAAATGCTGTGGGTGTTTCTATGTATAAAAATGTTTAATTTTTGTATGTGTGTGTATGTGTTTTTTAGTTAAACATAAATTTCAACTTATCTTTATGATGCTAGGGGCAATGATCATAAATTATTTATATTCAAGTATTTAAATTAATATGTTTGAAAACCCGGCATTTTGATATGGTGGTTTTTATCATATGCTTGATGTTTAATTTTAAGATTCTATATTTAGTTATTTTATATTTAAAAAAAAAATATATATAAAACACGTGTTTTACATAAGATAAGGAAATATTATATACTATTAAAAGTTTTAAATAATAAAGGGAATCTAAGATAAATGATTTTATGTTGCAAATATTTTAGGGCTAAATTAAAATAATTTTTTAGTAATATAAATAATTTTAATGCCAGATTTTATTAAAATAGAACAAGAAAAATTCTGTTATTTTTTTTATGTATATAATTTACAAATTTATCTGCACTATCTTAAATCACCACTGACAACTGCGTTTATACGAGCGTTTTATAGGGAGATTGTATTTCCTTTAAAGTGTTTAGTGTTTACGTCAATGAACATTTCATTTTTTTGCCATATATTGCCTTTAATAAGTTAATTTATTTCTAAATTCAATTATCCATATAAGCATTAAGTTGTTTGCAAATATATGGCGTATAAACGTAGTATGAGTTAAAGAACTTTAAAATTGCTAAGTTAAATAATTGAAATGCATCCAGAGCAATAATTAACAGATATTAAATGATTGAGATGAGAAAAAATATGTTAATTAAATATAAAATTTATCAAGTAAATAATTTGTGAACAATCAGATGAGTGAAACATCGAACAAAGATGAAAACTCGGAATTGTAAAGGTAGGGAGGGATTGTAGCACCTGTTCAATACTGGTTCGCAGCTGCAGAGTGAAGAAAATATAAGACTTTTAACTGATTGTGATTGAAATCAAATAAGAATTATTTAAAGTTTATTTTTCATAACATTATAAACTGTGTTGAAATTTATTTCAAGTTTTATACGTTTTAGTAAAATTGTATTTATTAAACGGAAGATATATTTTAAATCATAGTTTCACGTTAGATCACTACATTGCCGGTTCGAAGGACCATAAATAATTGACAATCGTTAATAAACTTTGTTATGTCTATGAAATATATTTGACAAGGAAATTTTGATTAGAAAAATCCAAAATCAATAATATAATAATACATATTCAGTTATTTTTTGAATTGAAATTCAACCTATTTTATTAATTGAATTTGAACCTAAAACTGCAAATTTGATTAATTTATTGATTCAATAAGAAAAATAACTAAAAACCGATAAATTGTTTTACCTTTAGTAAAAAAAAGTTAAAAAAATTGGAATTTTGATCTATTAAATAATTGATGCAATTAAAAAAGTAATTGGAATATGTTTTTTATATTTGATAAATCGTTTAATATACCATATTTTTCTGTGAATATGTTTTGATTTTAATTGGTTTTCATTTTCGAAAAAATTTTAATTAAATTATTAATCAAAATTTTAAAATAATTTCAAATATTTTTATAATTAAATAAGTTATTAAAATTCGAAGTACTCGAACAAATTAAATTTAAATTGTACTTACAAAAATCTAAAATTAAATTTCAATTACGAATAATACATATTCAATTATTTTATTAATTGAAATTCAAGCTATTAAAAAATTGTATATTCAATTATTTAAATTACTACTAATTTATATTTGATTAATTTATTGTTACAAGCTATTAAAAAATTGTCTGTAGATGAAACAAATAAATAAAAAATTGTATATTCAATTATTTAAATTACTACTAATTTATATTTGATTAATTTATTGTTACAATAAGAAAAAAACTGAAAGCCTATAAATTGTTTTATTTTTACTAAAAAAAATATTACAAAATTTGAATTTTAATCACTTGAATAATTGATACAATTGAAAAAGTAATTGGAATAGTTTTTATCTTTGATAAATCGTTTATTAGATTATATTTTTTTTGTTTACAGTCAATACATTAAAAAGTTTTGAACAAAGCTACAGATTATTTTTTTTATTTATTTAATGTACTAAAAAGCAAAATTTGTTTTAATATTTAATAAAGATTTAAGATTGCTGACATAATTATTAAATATTATTGTTTATTTAATTTAGATTTTCATTTTGTTTATTAACCTGTGAAAACCTTATTATATTATTTTTATTTGGGACTTTTGGTATAATCTGTTATTTATGAAATTTTTAGTAGCTAAGAGATTATATCTAGTAGATTACGCCATTCATTATGGTCTATTTATGATAACGTCATTTAAAGGAAAATATAAAATTTTTCATAAGTCGCATTATGATTATATAAACAATTAGTCAAGTAGAAATATTATTCTATTCTATTTATATTTAAATATTATAATTAACTAGTTTGTTTTTTTGTTTTCGTTATATTATAAAGTTAACAAATAATAATAACCCAGTAAACATATATCGAAAAGAAAAATATTATAAACAAATTAAATTTATTAAGAAATTTATAACCATAATTTTAGGAAAAAAGTCATAAAGATAACTTTTTGCAGTTTATAATTATAAGGCGTCATACACTTCATAAATGTCTGTTATAATTTTTTGCAAAAATTTCATTTCAATGTCAATTTAATTTTATATTTCTTTTTAAAATGAAAAACACTTCAAATTATTTTTTAACACGTGTTAAATGCAATATTTTGCTAATTTATATAAAAAATTCCTTATCATTGCCTTTTAAAATAAAATTGTTGTTAAGACTTTAACAATTGTATAGAATGGCGACTTTTTTAAATTAAATTTTAAGTAAAAACAAAAACAAAAATTAATAACTAAAAAATTTTATATTAATTAAATTTTACTATAGAATAATGTAAGACATTCTTAAAAAAATGTGCTTATCAATAGATAATTTTAAGTAAATAAAATTTAGTAGGTAAATTTACAACAAATATAGAACAAAACAAAAAATATATTTTTTGCTGACTAAATCTAGACATTTAGTCAGCAAAAAATATAATATAATATAAATAAAAAAATTATAAAAACAAATTACACATCCAACATATATTAAAAACGCAATTTAAATAAATAAATTAAATTTAAATAAAAACACAAAATATTATGTTTGAGTAAACTATGTATTGGTTTATAATTCATTAAAAAAAACCTTCAAGCGTGAAGTTAACTTTCCTTATCTTAACAACATTTCTAGTACAAAATGTTGCCATATTTTTAAAAATTTATTTTAAAAATAACTTTTTTTTTTATTTGACAATTCTTGGCAATAACAAAATGTTTATTTTAATTAAATTACATATTTTGATTTATTGCTAATATAAATTTCATCATCATTCTTTATAGCTTTTTAGTTTAATTGTCACTTTAAGTCAATTGATATAGAATTTTTAATTAAATTGTCATTTCATTTGATTTTTTTTTTGCTATTGCTGTTAAACTTAAATTTATAAAAATTGTAAAAATTGACAAGTGTCAATTGTTGAAGCAAAATATATTGTATATTATTGTTATATATTTGTTTTTAATAATTAATAATAATGCTTGACATTTATTTTCGTTTCCATAATTTCTTAGGTAATAACAAAATTACTACTTGTTATTTATTGAAGTATCTTAGAGTGTATGTTAAATATGATTTGTTTGTATTGGCCCTTAATCAAATTAAATTATTAATAGTTTTCTTTAGGGTTATTAAACTTTTAATATAAAAATAGTTATTGGAATAAAATATTAGAGTTTTATTAAGGTTGGCCTAAGTTTTAACATATGAACTTGATTTTAAAGGTGAAATTTCAAATAATAGCTTTATTATTAAATTTATTATTTTTTCTTAACAATATTCGGTAAAAGGACTCATAATAAGTTAGCTGAAGATTTTATTTTTTAAGCGATTTTCAGCGACTAAGCTAATTTTTAATTTATAAATTAGTAATAATCCTTCAGTAATTTTTAACATAACTATTTATCTGTTTAAGTGATCGTTATGTTTAAATATATAACTTTTTTGTGTGATTTGTTTATTTATTAATTAATTTCATTTTTTCCACTTTTCGTTGACGTTTGTATTGTGTGTGTAAAAATGTCAAATGGCTCTCTGCCCCTGAGGGATAAGTGTGTCGACCACTTATTAGAGCAATGACCTTTTCGTCAACTTATTGATAAATTTAAACTATAAAATTTAGAAAGATTGACGACAATTTTTATCCCGTTATAACGATCCCTACTGCTACAGAAAGCGATCGAAAAGTGTACCTGCCAATTATTTTAAATACAAGCCAACAGAAGGTTATTCAATTAGCAAAAACATTTCTTTCAAACAAAGAAAATATCATGTCAACAAAAGTATTAATTACAATTTTTTTAATAAAGGCTTTGAAAGTATTAGTTAGATGATTGTTGACGTAGTTTTATAAAATTTTAGGGTCCAGAATTTAACAGAAAATTAATTTTTTAGTAGCTATGTAATATGGCGAAATGAAACAGGTAATAGCAGTTCTACGAAAAATACGGCGAATTCATTAATTTATACAAGGAGTATAACACTTTAGCTGGAAAGCAAAAATTGTGATTGTTTGACAGTTGTAAGTACTGAAAAAAATAACCATCTGGATAAGTGAGTTCACCTGTTAGAATTTGCCTTGCTAATATGTAATGTATCAAATTTTACTAATTGTGACTTTAATTTTGAATTAAAAAATTGTATAGATTTATTTAAAATAATTTATTCTTTATAGATTTTAATCATCATAAATTTATCTACAAACATTTTATTTTCAATTTCTTCCAAAATATATTGGGAAAAAAAAATTAAAGCTAATTTGTAATATGTTTGAATTGAGGAACATTTAGATGATTCAATACATTTTTTAAAATAAATATAATGGATTTAATTTAAAGAAAACATTCAGCAACTTATTCTTAAAAGAATTAGATTACTTGACTTGTAGTTTTAAGAAAATAAGGCTTTGTATAAGAATTTTTTAAAGCCAAATTGTAACAGATTTAAATTGAAGAAAATTTGAATTTGTTTAATTAATTTCTAAGGGATTTCATTTAAAGAAAACAATACAATCTAGAAGTAATTAATTTAATTGGCTTGAAGTATTTATAAATTAATCATTCAAAATTTTTAAACTTAATGTATCAATTAATACTTTTGAAGTTCTTTCTTGAAGTTTTTAAATCAATTAAATATTTAATAAAAATAAATAAATGATTTGATTAATTGTGAGAAGATAAATTGATCTAAAGTAATTGTATATTCTGTTTCATAAAATTATTTGTAAAATATTTGAATTGAATCTTTATTTAAATAAAGATTTAGTTGATTCTACATTATATTAAATCAACACCCAGAGAAAAATCGATCACATACGTGTTGAAAATGATACCATTCAGTGTCAATAGTGAATCTGCCACTTATGTGTCTAAATTTATTAGTGCGTGTTCAAATATTTAATGAAAATTGATCCGAATTGACATCAAACTGACACCACTTCAGTATAGAATTATTAATTTACATTATGTTACCGAAAATTGTCAATGAATTTACAACCATCGTGGATTTTGAATCGAATTTTTTTCCTTAGAAAATTGTTTAGAATTATTAAGAAATTAGATCTATAAATGCATTTATTATAAAATCTTTTAAGGAATGAAAGGAAAAGGAATAAATTTTTTAAAATTTTTAAGTCTCTTGAACGATTTGAAAAATAATTTTCTTAAATATTTATTTGATTTAAAGAAAAAATAGTTCAATTGGATTGAATTACATATTAAGGTATTAAGACCCTATGAACCAATTAATTATGAAAACTTTTATGGAATGTTTAAAATGTTAAAATTAATTCGATTTCGAAAAGCAAATAAAATATTTAAATATTTTGTGTTTTTTTTTTTTTTTTTTTTAATAAAAAATTAAATTGAATTAATTTGGTTTAAAGAAATTTTATACTAAAAAAAGATAGAAATAAATAAATATTGCAAATTACAAAAAAATTAAAAGAAATATCTTTGAACAATTTTTAAAATATTAAAACCAATATACCCACTTAAATTAAAATTTTAAGAATAAAAATTTTGAAAATAAATAATAGAAATAATAAGAAAAATATTCAATTCACCTCTTGGACGATTTTCTTCGAAAATCTCATTAAAGCTATTTTGATCCCAGACAAGGACATGTCCGTTACGTTCACGATTTACTTGTTGACGGGCAGCAGGCATTTTTATAGATTTTTTTTTTACAATTATTTTCAATAAATTATGAGAATTTAAACTTAAATTATAAACACTTAACACAATTGTATTTTTATAATATAAAAAGTTAAAGTTATAATAAAAAAAAAATAAGCGTAAACTTTTTTTGGTTAAAATTTTTGGACGTTGAGAAAAAAAACGCGTGTTTTAGAGATATTTTCTTAAAAATTGTTGTTTAAAAATAAAAAGTATTAAATACACTTTTTACGCACACGTTTAAACCATTTCATGTTCTACCGTAAAGTTCTTAAAAATTTCAACATTTTTAGCAAATTTAGTTTTTCAAAATGGTCGCGTTTATAAAATAAATTATTTGCTTTTTTTTGTTTTTGTAAATTTGTTAAAAATTTATTTAAATTTCTTTTAACGTTTCGCCCGCAGCGTTTTTAGCATTTACTACTGTCACCGTAAATGATTTTATTTAAACTGATTTCAATATTTTCAAAAGAATTTCTAAAATGCTTTAGTTTTTTTAAAAAAGTGCTTTTTGTTTAAATTCTCGTGTGTGTGTTTTTGCTTTTTCTTTTTTAAAACGTTAATGTTGTTTTTGGTAATTTATTTTATTTTATTTCTTGTTCTTGCTGTGTTCCGTTGATATAGTGGTTTCCTCTCTACTTTGTTGTAATTTTGAGTAAATACGGAAATGTATTTTTTTCTTGTTGTTATTGCTCTTAGTTGTTGTTTTTAATTTGCGCTTGATTGCAATTTTTATTTTTTTTTAATATAAATAAATTTTTGAAAAATTCTTTAATTGTAATTTTAATTTTAGGAAAAAATTTGTTTTAAATGTTTAATTTAATTTGTTGTCTTTCTACTATTTGGCGCGCGTTCTATAGTCCAACTGACACTTGTCTATCGGTTACGCTAAACTTTTTATCGTCTCGTTGCTTTTTGCTTTAAGTTCTTTAACGATCTGTACTTTGGTTGCGTTAATGTTGTTGTTATTGCAGCCAACTTGCTTATTTTAGTAAGAGTGTGTGAGTATATGAAATCATTGTTGTTGTTTTTATTTTGAGAGGGGCAGTCAAAGGGGGCCCGGTTTTTTTCTCTGTATTGTTTCGTGTGTTTTTATTAGGGGTTTGTTGTTATTGTTTTTTGCAAAAGCTTTTTCTTTCCATTTTGTTACTTTTTAGTGCTTTTTTTTGGGTGAAATGTAAAGGGAAGGTAATGTATTTTAAAAGTGTTATTGTTATTCATTTGTCGCTGGTTAAAAAAAAAATGTATTTTTTCTGGGGGGAGGTGTTTTGAATAAATAAGCGGTGGTAGAATTAACAAAATGACAAAGCAATAAAATGTTTATTAACTGTTTAAGGTGTGATTGAATTTTTTTATTATTAAAACTATAAAGAAATAATTGTTAATGACTTTCAGATATAAGAATAATTACTCTTAACAAAAAAAAAAAAAAAAGAAAATTGCAATAATATGGAAAATTTTAATTTCCAAAAAAGTAAGTTTTTATGTGTCAAGTACGTTTAATCTGGAATAGCGATGTCGGTCTGTCCGTCCGCAGGTTTAAGTATGTAAAATAGAATTAAAAATTAACAAAAGAAATGCTTCAATTTACAAACATGTAAAATTAAAAAAAAATAAAAAAATAAAAAATAATTACAAAAAAGTACAAAAAAATCATTAAAAAAATGTAATTTTTAAAACAAAGCAGAAATTTTTTAAATAAACATTAATTTCAAAAATGGGGGGGCAACTATTAATTTTATTAAAGGTATGATTTTTTAAAAAATAAAAAGTACTAATTTTCAAAATATGTATTTGAAATAAATACGAATTTTTGGTGAAAAATTTATATATAAAGAATAAATTTTGCAATTTTTTTAAGTAAAATTATTACAGAAAAAAATAATAATCAAAAGGTATTTATAGAAAAATAATGAATTTTCAAAATAATTAAACATTTTCTTAAAAATCACAATTTTAAAGAAAAATAATAATTTTTAATAAAAAAATACAGTACAAAGATTCCTCCAATTTTTTGTAGATTTTTTTTTTTTAATTTTTGTATATTAGAAATAAAGCATCATACTACAAAAAAAGTAATTTTTTGTAAGAGTAAAAATTCCCAATCAACTTTTTGATATTGTTAGTAATAATCCCCCACATTTTGTATTACTATTAAATCTCTTTTTGACACTTATTTAAATAAGAAAGAAAAAAAACTGCAACTCTTTATATTTAAAAAATAGTAGCCGATAATTCAACTGTACTCAATCAGGTACAGTGGATATTAATGAGTTAAGAGGCCTCCTGAAGTTCATACTACATGTTATCTTTAAAGGCTCTGTTACTCTACCGTAAATGTAAAAACGTAAATGAAAACGGAACGTAAAGGCTCCATTAAATTATATCAACAAGTTTTTAGTGAAGAAAACAGCAAAAATAATTGTCCAATTTATAAAACTATTACAGCGATTTTTTACGCAGATTTTGTATATTGAAATAAAAAGCTGTCAACACTGTTCTTACAGCTGTCAAGTTAAAACGTAGAGTGACCTAATTTGATTAGGTTACTGCGTTACATTTACGTTTCTGAGTACACATACACACATAACTCTCATTAGCAAACATACGGGGCAGATTCACTATTGACACTGAATGATATCGTGATCGACGCGGTTTTCCAACCGGTTTTTTCAGTCAAAGTGCTGTCGGTTTTTTCAAAATGTTAATTTTTCGAATGTCGAATAGACCGGTTTTTTTTAACACAAAAAACCGGTTTAAAAATAGCATTTTATTTCAGAAAACCTGTACTAAATAGTGATATTTGAATCGAAATTCAGGAATAATTTTTTAAATATTTATAAAGACTGATTTCTTATGTTTTAAAAATATAGTTTAAGTCTAAATTGGAATTTATTCTGTAATATTAAACAAATAAATAATTAATAATTATCCTGTATGAATTTTTTAATCTATTGTAATATCTGTAATATTTTTACACCCAATTTAATTTTTTTTATCCAATATTTCCTTTATTTTTTAAAGGTGTTGTGTTAAAAAAGTTTCACCTGCAGAATCGTTTCAATTGAGCCATGGGTTCTGTTTATGCTAACTAAAATTTAGATGATTTTTTTAAACAATTTTGAAACATAATTATCTTCTAGTCATCTAGATATATAATTTGCTTAGCATTTTTTCTTTTTCCAGAGCTTTCTGAAGCTCTCAAACGATGTAGGAAATTAAAATTTGGCTTAATTATAAAACTTTTCGTCCAAAAAATCCTAATGGAGCCATATTTTGAAATTTTTATCAGGGAGCAGATATAAGTGGATTTATGTGTCTTTTTCTAAGAATTTTCTCTCTCTTTCCAGAGCTTTCTAAAGCTCCCAGAATACGTAAAAAATTAAAATTCGGCTTACTTATAACCCTATTCGTCCTACAAATCCTATCGGAGCCAGATTTTGGAATCTCTATCAGGGTGCGAAAATACGTGGATTTATATATATCTTTCCTAAGCATTGTTTCCTCTCCAGAGCTTTCTGAAGCTCCCAGACGATGTAGGAAACTAAAAATCAAATAATTGACTTCGATTAGGGAGAGGAAGGTGTCTAAATGTTGTTCATATTTTTTTCTTTTAATTTTCGGATTTGTTTGTGCATATTTTTATTATTATATTATTTTTCCTGACATTGTAAGGCTTTTACGCTTATATTTAATAAATTTTAAATTGATTATAAGAATTATTGATTTTTTTGAAAGAAATGTAGTCTTTTGATATAAATATTAACTTCTGCAAAAAACCGGTTAACCGGTTTTTTCTGAATTTCAAAACCGGTTGTACGGTTTTTTTAAAATACCAACTATTCGAACTATTCGAAAACCATTTTCTTAAAAAAGTCGAATAATCGATCACCCTAACATTTTCATAAAAAGAAAAGAAAACATAATTTAGAAAAAAAATTAGCACTTTTTTAAACATAATTTTCAAAAACAAAAGAAGAAAAAAATAATAATAAAATAACAAATCGGTAAAGGCATAATAGAATAATAGAAGGTAGAATCATTAGAGAGAGTTTTCAGTTTTAATGCTTGTTATGTCAAATAACAGAAAAATAAAAAACAAAGAATACAAAATAAAAATATAAAAACGTTTTTGTTTACATTTTATTTTTTTTTTTTTTTTTTGTATTGAAACTTTTTTTTTGAAATTTATCTGGAAAAAGAGTAGTTTAGACTACAATATACATACAAAACTTTATGCCACCGGCTACTGCCTCACTACCAACAACTTCCAATGATGTCTTCTATATCCTGCCATGGAGTTGTCGCAAAAAAACGTTTACTGGAGCTGCAAATAGATGTTCCGGCTGGTCCAGTAGTTACCAATGACAAGGAATATACTTGGCTTCAATATTGGTAGTTAACGTAGAATTGGTCCATGAAGATAATTTATTCATTGAAAAAATCTTTAAAACAATTTTTTATTTTATTTATTTTATTCAGTATCAATATTTTATTTTTTAATTTTTGAATATTTTATTTAAATTTGTTTACATTTTGTTTTCATTTCTTATTGTTTGACAATTCAGGGTAAAATAAATTGAGAGCACTCTCTCTAATGATTCTACCTTCTGTTATTATATCATGGGTAAAGGTATCATTTACCAATTACAATATAAAACCAATTAAAAAAAATATGTATTTGGAATCAACTACCAAAAAAGGTATACATTTTTAATAAAAAGTAAATATTTTCAAAACATGTAGCAGAAAAAAGTAACACTATAAAAAAAAAAAAAAAATATTGAAAAAAAATTTTAGAAAGACCACTTCGACGATGTGAGCAGAATGCCGGAAAAATATTAAAAAAAAACTGATTTTAAGCAGTGTTTCCAGATAAAATTTTCCCCTTTTTAGGGAAATTTTAAGGTGAAGGAAAAAAGGGGGTGGGGTGTTAAATTTTAATATGTTTAAATTTTTCCCAAAGAAAAAAAAAAAATTAAATAAATAAGGAAATGAATGTTTTCTGTGTTCTCTTTTTCAATTTTATCTGCCATCACTGATCTTAACTTTCCTACCAGCAATCAAAATTAAAAATCAAGGTCTAGTACAATTTCTCTAAAATAAAAAAATCGTTTTGCCTTAAAATTCGTAATTTTAAACTTAAAAATTGCCAAAAAAAATAATAGTAACAAATTCGGGACACTGATATAAATATAAGATTCAACACAGTCGTATAATGAACTCCAATTTGCTCTCTTATTTATGTAAATTATTTTTAAACAAAAATATTGCAAAATACATGCATATATTTAATGATGAATAGACCCAGCTGTACTTCGGTGATAACGTGACGAAAGATTTCTACCTTCTTATTCGTTAAGCCGAAGACTAGAGATTTCATGAACTTAATAGCTTTTAAAAGAAAATTAAAGAATTTTGTAGCTATACTAAAAAAATTAAACAATTATTAAAAAATAATTCAAACCATTATCAAATTGCTCTTTTTATTATTGATTTAAACTATTTTCAAATCTAAACAAGGCCAACAATTATTATTATTGAGTTTGCAAAATAATTGATAAAGTCAAAATATTTCTATAATTTTTATAACATTTTTGTTTTCGAAATTCAATAATAAAATTTGGCTATATAATCATACAATATATATGATTTTTTATTTAATTTTTTTGTCAACTGTTTCCAACTACTGATATTATAATTTATACACATGTATTATTAAAAACAAAAAATTCGGAAAGTTTTTTTGTTTTCTTCGACTGTGTGTTTTAATTTAATTTATTAAAACATGTGTTGGCAGATTTAGCAAAAGAAAAAAAAAACTCGTATTCCAAAAAAAAAAAAATTATAATAATTTGAAAATTTAAATGTCTGTGCTATGTAGTATTTGTGTTGTTTTCAAATTTAAATATATAATAATCTGTTTTGCACGTAAGATGTTCGATGGATGGATGCGATAGATGAAGGAACGAATGGTACGACGTCGAGTTTTATGATTATGTGTGTTTATGTATATATTTTTGGTCAAAGTCACGAGATCTTTTTAGTATAGTTTTTATAATTCAAACACAAACAAAAGTCCCCCAAGAAAAAAAAAAAAAAGATTTTATTTTTAGTGTTTTTTTTTTTTTTTTTAAGAGATGAAAGTCCATTAACTTTGGTTTTCTTTGTAAATTTAAATGTTAAACAATTAAAAGTTTTATTAGCTTCAATGCGGTAAAATATTTACTTATATATTTGTTTAATAAATTTGATTGCTTGATATTTTGAATCTTTATTGAAAATTTTAAAGTTGCCTTCTTATTTGCCTATGAGGTGATTTCTATTTTAGATTTTGCTACAAAAACACACTTTTTTTTATGATTTTTATAAATTTTTTGCAAAATACGTAAGCAAATATATAAATTCACATATTTTTAAAAGATATCCAAAGATTTCTTTAAGAAAAAAAATGTTGAAATTTTTATAGTAAATGTCACAAGCCAAATTTTCCTCTAACATTTTATTTTGTTATCCCTTTTGAAAAACAAACAAACAAAATATTTTTTGCATAGTTTGATTTATAAAAGCTTTTTTGACGCATTTGCTTAAATCAGCTGATAAGAGTTTTTTTTTATGTATGTGAGCTTGATGCTTTATGATCACTTTAACTAAAAACTGTTTTAGCATGATCACGCTGTTTTCTCAACAAAATCATTCATTCAAAATTTGCTTTGGCATTATGTTATCTACATCCATATATATATATATGTATGTATGTATTGTTAATCGTTTTTGTTTAATGAGTCAATTTCATTCATTCGTTTTCGCCCAAGTTAATATCCGACCTACCCCTTTATAAAAGAAAACGTCAGAGTTATATAAGTTTATGTTTAAATAGATATGATCATGTATGTTTACTTTTAAGGTTTATTTTTGTGTACAATTTGAAAATTTTGTTTACTTTTAGCGCCCAAAATATTGTGTTATATATAGTTATATATAATTTGTATGGTTTTGATTAAAAAATAAATTTTGTAATCAGGGGAAAAATTCGGGTATAAATCGTATATTATTTGTCAAATTATTTTGTTTACTTTACTGATGATTTTAGGAAAATTTATACATATAGGAAATGAGAGATTTTTTTTAAGTTTCCAACACTGTTTTTTAGGGTCAGGCATTTTGTTTTCTTTTCAGGTGATTTTTGTGACAAGAACGCATACATTCGGCAAATAGTTTCAAATCAATAATTGTTTTAGATATTCATTTTCATTTTTCGGACTGCATTTAAAAAGTTTATAGAATAAAGTGCTATAGATCAAAGACTCTTGTGATTTTACGATTGTGTCAGTTTTATGTTGGAGATCAAAGGTTTAAACATGATGGATAATTTAATTTATTAAAGGTACAGTTTGATGAGCCCATAATTAATTGTTTCATGATTGTGCAATTTAAAAGCTTTACAGCCGTATTCACAAAAAATAATGTATGCTTGATAACGAGTTACTAACTTTTTGTATGTAAATTTCCATAAGAAAAATTTAGTAACTCGTTATCAAACCTACATTAATTTTTTTGAATACGGCTGTTAGACTTTCTCATGAGATAAAATTATTAAGAATCGCTATAGATCAATGATCAATGTCAGTTTTATGTGAGAGATCAGAAATTTCAACATGACGGAAAAAATTTCATATATTGTACGATTTAAAAACTTTAAGTGTGAATTAGTTGGCTGTTTATGTGACGTTTCCTCCCGCGAAGAAAACAGCTGATCGTTTATATTGTATGTATTGTAAGGGTAACAATTATAGAAACTTAACGTGGATGTGATGTCTGATTCTGTTGAAAGCAGAATTTTCTTGCGTTGTTCCGTGACAGTTGTTAGTAGCGTTGCCAAAAAATCACTTTTTTCTTATAAATAAACAAATACTTAACTTTGAGTCTACATTAGACAAATTTTTATCAAGACAAACGTCAAAATTTTATCAGGATAAAGATTTGTCTAATGTATACTGAATTTGTCAGTATTATTGCAGTGTTAAAAGAAAATTGTCAACGCTCGAGCTCTGACAACGTTGTCTTGATAATGCTTGGTAAAAGACGCCATCTTGATTGTTGTTGGTAGTTTTTGCATGGTTTATTATGACATACGTTTTCCCCTATAATTGATAGAGATAAAAAATTATCTGCAACTCAAACAAAAATTTGACGTTTGTCTTGATACAAATTTCTCTAATGTAGACTCAAAGTAACGAAGTAAAAAGAAAAAACCACAAAATAAACAAATAAATAAATAAATCAGGGTTGCATTTTTAGTTTTTTTCTAGTAAATAATTTATGGTAGCTCTGAGTTTTTGCTAACAAATGTCAAATACATATGTCACGTTATTAATTTTGGATAACTGCACAAAATTCTTCCCGTAAATAAACGGGACATCAACATCACATAAACAACCAATTAACCCGGCCTTTAGACTTTGTCAAGATGGTCTTTAACGCTTCATAGGATAATGTTATTAAGGACCGCTGTAAATCAACGAATATTGACTTTTGTGTTCCTATAGTTGAAAATGTTTTGTGTGGAAGATCATAGGTTTCAACACGAGTGATAAAATTCCATACAGTGGAATTCCTTATGATTAATAACAAATTAAATTCGATCAAAGACCCTAAAAACTTAATGTGTAGACTTTAAGTTTATTTTTGATAAATAATATGAATATTTGTAAACGAGTAGAGCTATTTCAATGAAATTTTGGCGCAATATAGATAAACATGTCCTAAAAGTTTAAAAAACTCCCAATTGTTTGTGCCCAAAAACTCAAAATCCCAGTTCGGGAATAACTTGTTTTTTAAATTTACTTTTTTCATTATAATGGTCACCCTGTTGTTATCAGAGGTGTGGCTTAAAATATATTTTTTATGTGTTTAATAAACATATGTAGGTATGTAATCAAGATATATATTTTTTAATCTCAGCTTTGACATTTAAGAATTTCACAAATAAATAAAGATAATGTAAATTTATAAAAGGCGAATAGGGCTAGTGGGGAAATCGTTGCCCCAAAAATAGCCCCGAATTTGCTTAATATACATTTATGTTTTGTTTTCTCTTAGAAACATGAAGAAAATTGTATCTTCCGGACTATAATTTTTGAAAAATCGAAAAAAATAACTTTTTTTAAGTTTCAATTTCAAATTACTATAACTTTTTATCGAAATTATATTCGATAAATTCTTGCATTAATATTATTTATAATTTTATACAGAATACAGGGAATATTTTAGAAAAATATTAGAACTCAAATTGAGCTCAACAAATTTAAAAAAACCTAACAAAATATCAAAAAATAAATAATAAAAATATACAATGCATATACAATGTAATTATTGTAAAGATTTACAAGTAAAATCAGTAAGTAAAATTGTTTTTACAATCAAATCAAAAATGAAATTTTGGCGATTTTTTTGTTTAGAAAAATAAGATACATGAGGTTACCAATTTCGGAGGTCCACCCCTATCCCTTAGATCTGCTGTGAGTCTCCAAATGAACTCAAAAACGCCTATGTGAAATTTTATTTTAATATCTCCAACTGTTCGCAAGTTTCAGAATTTATGTATTTTAGAAAAAAAAGTTTTGGGACTTAAAAGCTCTAGAATATTTTATATCACGGTATATGAAATCGCTGGTATACTCGATTGTTACCATTATAAGCCTCGTTGTAAGACTCCAACAACTGCAAGAAATTATTGCTAGATAGAATCTGCTGATTATACTATTAAAGTATCAAGCCTTGGAGGTCATATAAAAAAAATGTTTGCAAAATAAAAAATGCCATAAAAATTACATTAGGGATAAAAAATTCTATTCAAAATTGTGGTCTCATGAGCAATTTACGGTATCGGTTTTTTGATACCGTTTGTTTACAAATTTTAAATAAACATAATGTAATTTAATAATTCGATACTGAAGTGGTGTCAACTGGATGTCAATTTTTGTTAATAATTTGAAAACATACGAGGCAAATTCACTGAATGATATAATTTTAAACACGAATACATCTATGTACGTATGTGGTAAATTTTTCTCTGGATGTATTTTTCAAATTAAGTTAATTTTATGTTTAAATTTTAAAGTGATCTAACTCTCCATACTTTATAAAGTATTTTCATAAAAAAATTATACCTATATATATATATATATATTTTTTTAAATTTTTAGTAAAATATTTTCAACAAACTATTTTCAATTATTATTAATAAAAACAAATAATGTATAAACATTTTCCTAATAGTGCCAACTTTATTGCAAAATTTTCCTTTTATTAAACAAAATAATTGTGTTATATGTATATTTTTTAATTGATCATTTAAGTGTTGAATGAATTTATATAGTGTAATAAAGAAAAAGGAAAACTTTGCAAGCGCATAGTAAAGACCTTGAATTGCCAAACTTAATCATGTGTCTAGTCAATAAATTACAAAATTTTTCCTAAACATATAAAAACGGAAATAATTTTCCGATGAAAATAAATTTTGGGTAATCAGTGATCACTTTAAAAAGCTTAACCGGCAAATCAACCTTCACAAAAAAATTGTAAAGTGTATTAAATTTTAATTGCTGAAATATATTCTTGTTTTTTTTTTTGGTTTAAAATAAAATAAAATTAAAAAAATAATAATAACTCATGGGGTAAAAATTTGTGCAAAAAATGAAAAAATACGAAAAGAAAAACATTAAACAAATATATAAAAATAAATTAAAATATATTATAATTTGCGTCAGATAAGTTTATACTATAGCAATATGGTGCTTGTGCATGTGAAATCATTTTAAGTAATTAATTATATTTTTATACTTCTAGCCAAAGTAAAAAAAAAAACACAAACAAAATTTTGCAAGAAAAGTAAAATATAGAAAATTTTAAACTACACTAAATTAAAAAAAAAAGAGAAAATTTCAATTTTAAAAAATCCTTAAAGCTTCAGATTAGATTTGACATTTTCACAGGATGCCATATTTTTTTATTTTGTTTTTCATTACACCTAACTGTACATATGTATGCCATATTTCTGCACTAAATGACTAATCTTTTATTAAACTTTAGTTAGTATTACTCAAAGTCAAAAGTTCATTTTATTTTTTTATTAAATTGACGTCTAAGTCTAAAGCTTTCCCCCAGATCGATATCAATAGCAACAATCAATTGATAAAATATTTATACATATTGCAAAATTGTAGTTGTTGTTTATTTCGTATTTATACAAGTATTTATTTCATTTTTTGCCAAATCACAAAAATGTGCACATTTTTATTATTATCACAATTGTTTTTATTTTTATTATTTTGTTTTTGTTCATTGCTATACATGAGTGTATCTGTAGCCCCTCATTTTCACACTCTCTATCCGGTGTGTGAGTGTATTTGATATGAGTCCAATGCTCACGTGTAAATCGGCTGATAGCAAAAGTAAAAAAATATAAATTTATATTAAATAAAACAACAATAAGTAGAAATACATACAAACACGTAAAAAAAAACAAGTGTTAAATACAATACATATTTGTTTGTGTAAGAGGTAAAGGAAGGAATGAGAGTGTGAAATGAGACATACACACTTTCAAAGAAGAAAAAAAAAACGAGAGCATTATTAGAGGGGAGAGAATGCCAGAGTTAAATTTTATATAAAAGCTCCCCTTTGGGGGGTTGAGAAATAGCCTTAAAAATCTCAAAATGTAGGGAAAAAAGGCTTAAAAATTTAAGGAAAATGAAGGATTTAGGGAATAAAAATCTAAAAAGTTTTACTATTTAAAAACATATTCAAAATATAGGTATACATTTATAGAACTTTCATGGTATCAATAAAATATTAAAAAATTTTTAAAGAAAAGATTAAGAGAATAAGAATTTCATCTTAAAATAGTTAACTTTGAAATAATACCCAATAATCGTTTGGAAAATATAAAAATTATCCTGAGAATTTTCCTTTAAAAATTATCAAAATTGTTCCCCTTTAAAAATAATTCTTTTTGCAATAATTTTCATTTTTAATAAATTCTAAACTAGAGTATCAACAATTTCATCATGTATAAATATAGTATTTTTTTAATTAGTATTCATTTTAAACTTCAATGACTTGACATTTTTTCTTTCTCATTATGGAGTCTATACTAGATACATTTTTATTAAGACAACTGTCAAATTTGTGTCTGTATTACAGATAATTTTTTATCTTTACTCATCATATAAAAATACTAACAACAATAAAAAAGTGCGTATTTTGTCAAACAAGGTTAATATTAAATTGTCACCACTCGAACTCTGACATCTTTGACTTGACGTTGCAATAATACGGACAAATTTAGTATACACCATAGTATAATTATAAAGTATACTCCATAGTATAATAATAAAGTACTCGCACATCTACAAAAACAACAATTGCTTGTATTTTGTTAGTGTAAAACATAGTATAATTATAAAGTATACTCGTAAGAACAGCTGTTTTACAATTTTTTCATTGGCAAACCTCGCGGTACTGTCAAATTGTTTTTGTATTCATATGTAAATTTTTTTTCGAGTTTTTTTACTTTTGCTCTCCTTCATTCTCTCATTTTTCCGCTCAAAGCATTTTGACATTGTGGGCAGTAGTTTTACACTAACAAAATACAAGCAATTGTTGTTTTTGTAGATGTGCGAGTACTTTATTATTATACTATGGTGTAAAACTACTGCCCACAATGTCAAAATGCTTTGAACGGAAAAATGAGAGAATGAAGGAGAGGAAGAGTAAAAAAACTCGAAAAAAAATTTTACATATGAATACAAAAACAATTTGACAGTACCGCGAGGTTTGCCATTGAAAAAATTGTAAAACAGCTGTTCTTACGAGTATACTTTATAATTATACTATGGTATACTCGTAAGAACAGCTGTTTTACAATTTTTTCATTGGCAAACCTCGCGGTACTGTCAAATTGTTTTTGTATTCATATGTTAAATTTTTTTCGAGTTTTTTTACTCTTCCTCACCTTCATCCGTTCAAAGCATTTTGACATTGTGGGCAGTAGTTTTACACTAACAAAATACTAGCAATTGTTGTTTTTGTAGATGTGCGAGTACTTTATTATTATACTATGGTATACACTAAGCAAATTTTTATCATGATAAAACTTAAAAAAAATTTTCTTAATAGTATAGATTTGACCGTGGTGAAATGAAACAGGTAGCAGCAGTTCTACAAGAACTACAATTCACTAATTATTTTATACATGGAGTTTGACACTTCAGCGGGTAAACAAAAATTGTGCTTATATGGAGTTTAACAGTTCTGATTACTCAAAAAAAAAAAAAAAAAAAAAAATAGAAATAAAAACTCGACCATGGCGAAACGAAACAGGTGGCAGCTAAAACTCACTCATTTTTTTATACATGGATTTTGACAGTTCTAAGTACTAATAAAATAATCAGCTGTTTAAATCGCCTTGGACTCGACATTATTAACATTAAAGAAATATTTAAATTTCCACTTTTTAACCTCTTCAAACATCTGGCATCCCTCTTTAATTAATAACTAACGTTATAACAAAACATTTTTATACAGAAAAACTGAAATTAATATACATTTTATTAACTTTTAATATGCCATACCTTATACCATACCAAAAGTACCCTTTAGCCCCTACTTCCCTCCCTAATACCACACATTTTTGTTTTTATCACTAGAATTTATTTTTAGTTTATTTGATTGCTCTATCTAGAAGTTGTTTGAATTTCATTAATGCAATACATATTAAATTACGCTACTTTTGTTGAATATTTCATACAACGGAATATTACCGGCATTTTCTATTAAAACTAATACAAACAAATATGTTAGCTCCTACAATACAACTCTCACGTTTAAATAATACTCTTCCCCAATAACCACTTTCCGCTCTCTGCCCTACTAGCACTTAATTGAAATCTAAAATTATAACTAAATTTTCAATGAAACTCGTGACATTGTTATAGATTGAATCTTAAGAGTATCTATCGTCAGTTGTCAATTTATTGAATGGTAGTTTGAAATATTAATCATGACTTTTTTTTTTTTATTGATATTAAAGTTAAATAGATTTTGACTCGTGAGTTTTTTTCTTGCAACTCTCATTTAACTAACTAAAACATAGTCATAGGTTTAAAATAAAATAAACATAATGATTTTGTTTAAAAAGAAACGTGTTAGTTAAATATGTTAAGTCACTGTTGGTTTAACGTCACATTTTTAAGAAATTATTTTAACAATAATAAAATACTTAAATAAATCTTTTCTTTTACCCTGGAGATAAGAAAAGAAAAAATATAATATACATATCTGCAAAAATGACTCAAATTATTTTATAATTATTTATACTAACTATATTTTTAAATTAAATATACTTTGGGGGGTTTTTAGTCATTAAGATTTTTAGGAAAATTTCATCTGCATTTCACAAAAATTTTAAAAATTTTTAGATTAAAAATAAACTCATAAATCTGATTTGTAGGTACATATTTACAAAATTTAAAGTGTCAAAATGATAAATGTTATTTAACTTCTGCAGTCTATAATAAAATTTTAAAATGTACTTAATTTTTTTTGTATTATTGCAAAAAATAAAATAAAAAATGTTATATAAATTCATTGCAATTTTAGATTTTTCGTATCAACTTTAGAAAATTTTCTGACATATTGTGTCATGATAAAGTTAACATATAATTTAAACTGTCATTATTTTGTTTAAGTAGGTATAACAGATAAAATTGTAATCAAAAGCTTTTTAAATATAAATGTTTTTTTTTTAAATCTATGACATGTTTAAATTGCAAATATTTTAAATTTAAACTTTTTATTAAATGTGAGTCATTTTATTAAAAAATTGTCTTCAAGAAAATCTATTTTCGTTTGTTGATTTTTGTCACGTTTACATTTCAGCTGGTCGCATTGTAGTCTTAGTCAGCCATTATGATAGATGTCACGTGATTTATTTTAGGTTAAACAGGCCTGCTAAGGGCCTGGGCTCCTTCAATTACAAACACCTCAGCTATTGTCATGTTCAATTTTATTTTGAATCTTCAACGATTCACAAGTTACAGAATTATAAAAAAACGATATTGGAACCACTGTACGGTTCAAGGATGGCTACCACGATTATAAATAAAAAACAATCTCCAAAATTCTTGCTTTAGTTCAAGAGATATATGCGATGATTTTGAGCAATTAAAGGTCATTTACATTTGGTTTCTTTTCCTTAAATGATTTCAAATATTTGTAAAACTAAATAAATTACTCAATATTAAAATATAATACATATTCAATTATTTTATTAATTATAATTCAAAGTTCTAAATTATTGAAATTGTCATTTATTTTTATTTATATTTGATTAATTTATTAATTGATACAATAAGACAAATAATTGAAAGCCGATCAATTGTTTTATTTTGATTAATAAATATTATAAAATTTGAAATTTCATCACTTGGATAATTGATACAAATAAAAAAGTAATTGAAACTATTTTTATCTTTGATAAATCGTTTATTAGACTATATTCTTTCTGTGAGGAAAAAATAACTATTTCTCCAAAAAATATGGAAATTTAAAGTTTTCTAATATTTTTAGTATTAGGCAAAGAAATAGTTTTTTTTTTTTGTAAAAACATAATTGTTTATATTAAAACTTGTTCTAAAAGCTTATTTTTGTGTTTATATCACGGTTTACAAGTTACAGAATTATTTCTAAAACAATGAGTTTTAGAATTCCTTCATAACATTAGCACTTTAACTTGGCAGCACTATTTTTAGTGTTAAGGCCCAACCACTCAACTTTGCGACGCATCGTAGAATGAAGAAAAGTAGCGTGAAACATTTTGTATAAAGACAACAAAAGTAAACGTATCACATCTTTTTGAACATTCGTTGTGTAAACAACCTTGTAATTGGTTGTTTTGTAAAGAAAATAAACTACAGGGTTGTCAAAAAGTCACGCAGCTACGTAAAAATCTATTTTCTATAGATTTCTGCGATACAATCCTAGAATTTTTGTGTCAATCTGCATAAAGCAGGTTGAAATAGCTGATTGCGATACGATGATTTTTTTATGTTGACTGATTAGATCTTTATGGCTCCATTACTCTACCGTAAATGTAAACAGAACGTAAGTTGTTGTTTATAGAACAAATTTATTTCTTCAGGAGAAAACATAAATTTCCTGGAAATTCTGTACCTAGTAGAAGTTAAGAACTCGTTAGGAGAAATTTGTGTTAAGAGATTTATTGTTTGCAATAAATTTAAAATTGTGTCACTTGGTATGACTCTAGGTCTTATTTAAAAAAAACACGTTATAACGATAATTTTCATAGAATTTTGCGAAAAAGCGAATTTTTATTTGTAATTTGGTGAATATTAAAGTTTTTGTTAATTATTTTTTTTTATTTGTACCTATATCTTTTTTAATAATTATTAAAATTTGTATATACATTGTTGCTGTTGTACTTAAATTTTGTTTATTTTATTTATTTATTTTTTTTTTTGTTTAAAGCTCTATGTGAAAAGCTTTTTCCCTTTGAGGGTAAATTTGTTAAGCATGGTATGTTAAGATAACAAAAGCCCAGTTAATGTTAAGATCCACTAACTTTTAGTAAACTTTATATTCATTTACATATATTTATTTTATATTCATTAACAGTTTACTAAACTCTGTTAATTTTATTAAAAGTTATTAAAAAATTTTATCTATAATATTAACTAACATTATTATGTTATAAAAGAACTAGCTGCTATCGGTAAACAAGAAAACATAGTTATTAAATAGTAAAGCATACTTTTAGGTGAAAGATTAAAAAATTGTTACTTTTTGTTACCAAAACAAAACAATTAATATGAAACAAAATCAAAAGATTTAATTAAAAGTAAAATGGTTTAAATTAAACAATACATTATAAAAAATTAAATAATATTAAAAAATGTTATTAAAATATAATTACCAACATTTCTTTTTTAAATATTTATTTAGAAATGTTTAAAAAAAATTAAATTTTGTCTTGACATTGATTATGATTTGTTTAATTTGTTAAATATTTGTTTAAGCATTTTACATTTTAAATGGTTTTATTTATTTTAAGCAAAACAGAAAAAAATGTCATTATTTTTTTTTTTTTTAAATATAAAAAATATAATTTCTTCAATTTAATCTTGCCAGCTGCTATGATAGATGTTTAGATTTTAAATATTTTTTTTACGCCAAAACTGCCAAAAATTATCAAATTGTTTATTATTTTTAATTTGTGACATTTGCAAAAATTAAAAATAAAATTAAATTGCTTTAAATGTTACACAAAAAAAGAAAAATAAAACAAATTAATTCTCATACACTTGTTATACGCTTGAGTTAATAAGTATAAATAGAAAAAATCGTTACATTTAGTTGAGTATTTCCGTTTAATTTAATTCAGTTCTATTAGTTTTATTTTTTAGTTTTCATTTGACAAATGTAAATAAATTAAATTACTTTTTTTTTGCTACATTTTTAGTTTAATTGATGAAATGTGATGATTCACAAGTATCATTATATAAAAATGTTTATATAGTTTGGGACTATAATTATAAAAAAAAAGCTGTGGAATGTTTACAATTTTTTTATACATTTTATATAGGTAATTATTTTAATTAAATTTTTATTTATTTAGAAATTTTTCTAACGCCTTTAGCTTTAATTTCATTTAAATATTCTAAAATCGTTCTAAAGCCTTTAATGATTTAATTGTTTTTTATTATTCTTTTATAATAGATATTTATTTTTCTAAACAAGTTGTTAGAAAAAATTAATTTTAAAAGTTTTATTAAATAAATAAAAAATTAAGACATTTTTCGGTCTGCTGAGATTTTGCATAGAATAAGAAAGAAAAATAGAAAAAGATGCCAGATTGTTAGTATTTAATAAATTCCAAATACTTGTAAATTTTAAAAATTTAATACAAATTATTTTTGAAGTTGTAAATTGCTTTATGTTTATCTACATACAATTTAATAAAATCTATTTTAAAAACTTTAAAAATCTTTAATTGTGGACTTCTTGTCAATTATATTTTGAATAAAGAAAGAGAGATTTACTTTTCTAACAAAATATGCTGTTTAATTTGATATCCTATATTCGTTAACTGTCACTATCACTAATGATTAATGAAAATATTCTTCTAACGTTAGACTTTAGATTTAAATAATTCCTAGAATTAATCATGTATTGAAACTTTTTAAACAATACATGTTTCTAATACAATTACTTTTAATTAAAGAAAGTTATTATTATTATTTTCTTTCTAATACTTTCACAAACACTCATCGCTATTTTTATTGTAAATTTTATTAATAAAAAATATGAAAAAAATGTATGTGTCATGTAGTTTAACTATCAAGATAAATAAATACAAAAGCAAATAAATAAAAAATAAAACTATAATTGTTTAAAAAGAAATATATAAATAAACAATACAAACAATAATTAATGTCAAAATTATTGTTGTGAGCTAGAAGAAGAACGCAAGTGTAAACATTAAGTAAATATATATTGTATAATGATAACTAATTCCTCTTTAAAAAAGCAATTAAATAAAGAACATTTTATTATTTATTTATAAATACAATAATTTTCTATAAGATATTGACACTACTACTGCTAACGGTAAAAATTAAAACTCACGTACAATTAGCAAACTTATCTGATGTAAACTTGACGCACATTGAAAAAACGCTCCAAAAACGTGTTGAAGCTTAAACAGTTAAATGGTTGGCAATAGAAACAAAAAAACAAAATTATTGTAATCTTAAAGCAAATTAAAGGAATTTTTTTTATAAACAATATTTATATTTAGATTATTAAAAACAATTTATAAAAACTTTATATAAGAAATGTTCATTCTTTCAGTTAATTGCGCTATAAACAATATTTTTAACAGCAATTTACTTGTTATAAAAAATTATTACTACAATATTCTAATACAAAATTTTGCTTCTTCACCTTTCTTTTATGGAAAATTATTTTTACCTGTTAAAGCTCTTTCGAGTTGGCAACACTTAATACTACTTATTTATTATATTTAGTTATTTTCACGTGCACGTGCTGAAACCTGACATTGTCAAACAATTAGGTTTATATGCAATTATGTTGAACTTGCAACTGAATTTCCAATAAAAAACAAATATCAACTTGTTTCTTTATGTGAAACTAAACAAGTTAGTTAAACATGTTTTGGCGCCATAAATTTGGCTCAAAGACGCCAGGTAGTTGTAGAAAATTTTTGAATTTTTTTTTGTCATATTGTAGTATTGGCGAACTTGTGCTTCAATATTAATGAAATTTAGTATTGAGTTACTGCAGATATATAAGTAATATGCTGGTATATAATTGGAAAACAACAACAAGGAGGCCGTTGAGGTCATGGCGAAATGAAACAGGTTGCAACAGTTCTTTAATACGACGAATTCATTGGTTTTGTTCTTATATGGAGTATAACAGTTCTAAGTACTAAAAAATAGTCAGTCACCTGGTTTAATTCACCTTGGTGAACTAATATTTTTAAAAGAATTAAGCTTTTGATTTTAATAAAATCCTTAATTAGTTTTAACACAATATTTTTATGTAGTCTTAGATTGGATATAATATAGTCATATTTAAGCCTAAGGCGAAATGAAACAGGTGGATGAAGTTCTGCAAAAACATTATACATGGAGTTTGACACTACAGCAAGTAAGCAGAAATTGTGTTTATATGGAGTTCTACAGTTTTAAGTACTAAAAAATAATCCTCTGATTAAGTGAGGTCACCTATTTGAATTCGCCTTAAAATAAGCTTTAATAGAATTTCGAATCGATTAGCTTTATTCGAACATTTTAAGCTTTAATTTTAAGTATTTTTATAGCTCTATTTAGTTTTAATTGAAGATATTTCTATACTATCAAATTAGCTTAATTCATAGGTTTATATTTAGTGCTAGATTATCTTCAAACGAAGGTCTTATTATAATACCAAATTAGCTTCAATCGTAGGTCTTGATTTGGATCTAAATTTGCAATAATTAAAAAAGGTTGTTAAGCTTTAATCGTGGGTAATTATTTGGACCTAGGTTAGCTTAAATTATATTTAATAGTAGGTCTTTTTGTACACCTAAATTAATTTTAATTAAGGGTTTTGATTAACTATATTTTTATATAGAATTAGATAAGCTTTAATCGAAGAACTGGACAAGCTTTAATATTATGTGTATATCTAGTTCTTGATTAGCTTTAATCCAAGGACTTAATAAGCTTTAATTTTTATCTCTCAATTATTTATTATTTGTGAAGAACTGTCTTCTCTAATACTAATTATATTACTATTCATTCTGGGAATATTTTTGGTAAATAATTTTTATATTCAGGTCTTTGTAGTGATATTAAAAAAAACCAAATAGTTTGTAAGCAAGCTTTTGTTAACAAAATCTTTAGACCAGACAATTTTTTATTAAGACAAACATCATATTTTTATCAGTACAAAAATGTATCTAGTATATACAGAACATATTAGTTTATTTCAGCGTCCAGACAAAGGCGTAAGCGATGGAGATCTGCCAAATTGTTTGCTTGATAATATTTTTGTTGCTAATATTAATATAAAAACATTATCTTTAATTCTATTATAATTAATTGCACAATATTTTTCTTATTTAGACACTAAGTAAAAAATAAATCAATTAAAGTTGGCAATATCACTTTTTACTTTGGTTACGTTATGTCTAGACAAGCAAATTTTTTATCAAGAAAGATGTCAAATTTTTCTCTGAATTACAGAAAATTTTTTATCGTCGAGTCTATATTAGAATTTTTTTTTTTATTTTTATCAAGAAACATCAAGTTTTTATTAGAATAAAAATTTGTCTAATGTAGACTAAATTTGTCAATATTATTGCAGCGTTATAAAAAAATTATCAGCGCTCGAGTTCCGACATTTTTGTCTTGAAGTTGCTTGGTAAAAGACGTCATTTTGATATCTTTTGGTATCTTTTATCAGGAAATGTCATGACAAATTTTCAGCACTCGAACTCTGATGATATAACAGCAGTCGCGGCTATACGTTGCCTAGTGTGAACCTGTACTAACTAATTAATTCGACTTTTGTCCTAATAAAAAATTGTTAAGTTTAAATTTAAAAAATTAAAAAATTTAATAAACTTTCGTAGGATATTCTCATTAGTCTACTTAAACAAAATTTCTAAAAACTTGGCAATTTCGAAAAATGATTTTAATTTAAACGCAAAAAAAAAAAAATTTCATTTTATATCTGAAGATACTTATACTTTTGTTGTTGTTGCTATTGCTGTTATAGGTGAATGTTTATTAGAATATTGATTAGATTTGCCGGTAACCGGTTCTAATTTGCATAAAATAATAATTTAAATTTGTTTATTATTTTATTAAAAAGTTAAAAAATCACAGGTGAAGCTAATTTTAAATTGTTTGAACTTTTTGTATTAAAAGAAAAATTAAGCAATTTAATTTAAAAAATTTTTTTTTAAGCATAAATCATTAATTACAAAAAATCTAGAAAAAAAAAAATGGGAAAAATACTATGAAACGGTTTAAATAAATTTCAATAACATTAATAATGTTTTAAGCTTTTTAAAGTTAAATGCGTTTTCAATTTAAAATATTTTTAAATGATTTTAAATAATTAACACATTTTTTTATTATTTGTATTTTGTTAACAAAACCTTTTGCTAATTTTATTGAAAAAAATTTAAATCTTTTTTATTATATTTTTTTAATATTTATTTAAAAAATAATGTAATTTTTAAAGTAAACTGCCAATAGCTGCTACTTTTTATATATATATTTTTAAAAATAGGTTTTATTTATTTTTAATATTATTTAAAGAAAATTAACATTAATTTACTAACATGAGTTAATAATTTTTATATTAAGACAATATAGCAGTTAAAATAATTTTAATACAAAAAAAAAAAAAAAAAAAAAAAAAAAAATAATAAATTTATTTTAAGAGAATTTTAGTAAATATTTAATTTCAAATTATTTTAATAATTTCCCTAGTATTACAAAAAAAAAAAAAAAACATTTTTCTGAAGAAAATATTAGGAAAATTTGTTAAATTTAACTTAGCACTTATTTTAATTTTGTAATTTTTATTTTATAAAATTTTATTTTAAATTATAATATTTGTTTAATTTTACAATTTGTTTACAACATTTTTTAATATACATATGTTTACAAATATATCGTAAACTATTAATTTAGTTTAAATAAATATTAATTAACATATTAAAAATGTGTGAATTATAGTTGCTTTCTCAATAAAATTGCGCCAAATAAAAACTACTTAAAAAGTTAATTTTTTTAACACGTTAAACATTTTTTAAAATTCCTATCACATATATTGTATTTCTTCGAAATAATTAACAATATATAAACAATATTTTAATCGTTTAAGTTTTTTAAAATTAACAAAACGTAAACAAGGTTATAAGAGCGTTACCAACCTAATCCAAAAAAAATATGACTTTTGAATGACAGATGAGTCAATTAATAAACAAAAAAATTCCATTTTTATTAAATTGAATCATAAACAAATTTAATTATTTAGGGGTTTTTCATTTCAATTTTGCTAAATTTATTTATTTATATGATCGCTTTAGATCAACAGTAATTAGTTTAAAAAAAAAACGTACAAAATAGAAAACGTTCTTAGCATAACAAATAACTTCCGCTAATTTACAAAATACATATGTTTTTTTTTGTGTTGAAATTTATTTAAATTTTGCTCTTACAAAGAAAATAAATAAAAAAGAAGGTTAATTTTTTTTAGTCATAAGTAAGTACATATTCAATTGATAATACTTTAGTTTTATTTATTAGTTATTTTTTATTTTATTTTTAATTTGTTGTCATCTCCATGTATGAAGAAAACATATTTTGTCTGAATTTTTAACTAGAAACACTTGTGATTTATTTGTTTAGTAAAGTGTAAATGACCTCATATGCAGCGTCAACGACAACAAGCATTTTAAAGTTGTTGAAAAGTCAAAACAGTAGAATCTTAGTTATGAGAAAAAATATGCAAAATGTTTGAAAAATATCAAAAATATCCAACATTTTTAAAATGCAACAAAAATGCCATAAGAAAAACATATAACAACTCTGCTAATTTACTTAATGAATTTGACAACGCAGTAAACAGTGTGCCATGTAAACAAATACAACCCTTAAGTTGTTTCAAGTAACATTTTTTAAATACAAATAAAGCCCAAATTACATTTACGCGTAGTCAGCATCAGTAACAGCAAAAATTATCAGCTGATCACTGTCAGCACAACATGTTGCTGCAGTTATAATTACAATTCAGCGTATGCAGCCACAATTTACAACCACCATCTAGCTTTATTCTACTTGTATATTTTAGCCTCTCATTTATTTACTTACTCTCTTTGTCTCGCTCTCAATCCGAATGCAGCGCAGTTAATTTAGAAACAGGGCTAAACGAAACAGCACTGGCAACTGCTGCTGACCAAATGTAACTTTGAGTCTACATTAGACAAATTTTTATCAAGACAAACTTCAAAATGAACTCGAATTTATGGAAGGTGGCAACAATTGTGAAAAAAACAACAATATGACGAATTTATTAATGTTTTTTATATATGCAGTTTGACAGCTGTAACAACCAAAAATAATAATCAGCTGTTTAACTGAGGCTACCTTGTATAGATTCGCACAGATTTTGACGTTTGTCTTGATAAAAATTTGTCTAATGTAGACTCAAAGTAATCAACACCATAACAAACAGTGCATTCTAAATTATCAGCTGATTATGGCAGCACATACTGCTGCTGACTACGCGCTATTGTAATTAGGCTTAAATTAAAACATAAAGATTTTAACTCCTTACAATAATTTTTAAAATTTACTTTGTAGCTCTATAGACATACGAAATTTTGCTCAAATTTATTGGGTTTTAAAATTTTATAATAATCATTAAAAAAGTAATAATAATCTTTATTTCACTGTAATATCTGCTTAAAAATATGTCTTTAAAAACACACAAAAAAAAAAAAAAAAAAAAAAAAAAAAAAACGTGCATTGTTGCAAATAATATACATACATATACACACACATATAAAATAAAACATTTGTCATAAAAAAATTTTTTCAGACATTATTTATTATTCCATAAACGTATTTTAAACAAAAATGTGAGTCGAATTTATTTTTATTTAAATAAATTTAAGTAACTAACATAACTAACAACCGTTTTTGTAATAAAAACAAATATTCTAGGAAATTTAAAACACTTTTTAATGCCCCAAATAACATAAAAAGGAAGTGTAATTTACGCAATTGTGGGATTTTTGATTAACATAATAGTGGGAAAAAATTATAATAATTTATGATAAAAAAAGGGGGATTTAAAGGGGGGCTTTTAATAAATAAATTTAAAATTATTTGGAAGATAGATTAAATATATAAAATTATATATAAATTAATGTTTTTATTATTTCTACTTTGAGAGCATTTCTATAGCCTACAACAAAGGTGTAACGAGTATTAATAAGTTTGTCATTCCATTTGTAACATCCATCCGTTTGATTGTCGGTTGAAATGTCATTTATGAAGTCACCCGATATTGTAGATATATGATATATGTATCAAACTATAGCAAATCCTTTCGAGAATTTTGCTATTGAAATTTAATAAAATCCGTTAAAAAATGGCTCTAATAATCCTGTTTTTAGAGGTTTAGAAAATTTGTAGAAATTTTTAAAAATTTTATTTTTGGAGCTACTAAACTACTGGAAGGATCGAATTAAATTGTATGGGAGATTTATAGATGAGAACCTAAGCTTTCAAAAAAATTATATTGTAGATACCCTGTAATAATACGATATAAGCTACAGGGTGTCTAAGTTGACCACCTCGACAGTTTAAAAAATGTTAATTTCTACAAATAAAGTCCGATTTCAAAGATTTAAAAACCTTTGTACAGGATGAAATGAAGCAAAAATATAATTTTATTGTTAACAGATATTTTCGCTTGAATTTAGAAATTTGAATTTTTTGCCTTGACTTTAATACAGCATTGAAAATTTTTTTGAAAATATACTAAAATTCTCAATATATTTCAAAATAATGTATTTAAAAGTTTTTTGATTTATTTTAAATCGTTAAGTCATGATAAATTAACAAAATCATGGCTTTTAAATAAGTACAAAACAGTGTTCTGATTCTTTCACTTTTTTCTCGAAACTTATTTAATAAAAAAATATTTTTTTCACATATTTCAAAAGACAAAGCTTTAAGAATGAATAATAAAGAAATTTTTATTTAATAGAAAGTTACACCCTACATCCAGCATTGATCAAAAATGTTGAAATTTTGCAGAATTTTTAAAATTTATTGGGCTAGAAAAAAAGATCATGCGAGATTTTACAAATTTTAAAAAATTGTTTTAATAACTAAATATGTATAGATTAATTTGATACTAAACTGGTTACTAACCGCTCAAAATTATAGAAAGAAAATCATATTTTATGGAAATAATCAAACATTTTGGCTCATATTGTTTAAGTGTTCGAAAAAACATATTAAAATTATGTTTTCTTAATTTAATTTTAAGATAATGTATTAGAAATATAACGATCTGTTCGATTATCAAAAATAATTTTGAAAGCTTTAATAGGTAATTTTTTATAATTTTTTACATCTAAAAAATTTTTTTCTTAAAAATTATAAAAAATAAATTTAGAATTTTTTTTAAACAAAACTTCTTACTATTTTTAAATATGTAAAATATATAAACATAATATAAAAGTAGACATATTCACCTATCTAATGATATATATAATGTATACATATCTTTACAAATGAAGGGAATATAAAGATCTTAATATTTATATCTTAGAAAATTTTAAATAAAAAAAAAAAAAATAATAACTACCAGTATAAAATAAAAAATGCAAATTTTAAAAACAAGTCTTAATTAAAAAATAAAAATTAATAAGATTAATAATTTTAAAGTTTTTTAAAAAGAAATAGGTACTATTTAAAAAAAAAAGGAAAAAATTAAAAAGATATAGGGTATTTATTTATTTCTACCGCCTATAGAAGCTCTCTAACTTATTTGTTATTTATGACTAATTTTTAAATCTATTGTTTTTAAACTATAATTTTCATTTAACAAACAAAATTTCTATTTAAAAATTAACAATAAAATACACAATTTACTTAAGTGTAAATCTAATTACTATACTTAAATGACAAAAACGTGTAAATTAAAAAAAAAGAAAAGATAAAAATATAAATAAAGAAATAAATAAATTCAAAAGAAATTTGTTTTATAGTTTAAAATTTAATTTATTTTTGTAATTCCGCATTCTTTTATAAATTATTACATTATTTAAACTATATAGATATTATAAATTTATAAATTTATAAAGCAAAATAATAATTAAAAATTTTTAAACGTTTTTCAAGTACCAACTGACCCATATTTGGATAACAAAACCTTGACTATGGTGGTGTTATAAAAGATATGCTTACAAAAACTTTAACAAATTAAAAATTACAACAAATTTTTTGGTTAAAAAAGCAATTGAAAAATGTTTAAACTTATTATTTAATATTAACAAAGAAAATTAAATAAACAAGTTAAAAAAGTAAAGCAAAAATTATATATAAACAAATTAACAAAAATAATAACTGAGTGAGACAAGATAAACTTAAAAGTGTTAAAAACTATAAAAAAAAAAATAAAAAATACATAAATAAATAAAAAAGTAAAATGTTAGGTTTTAGTTTTTAGTATTATTTTGCAAAAAAGAAAATATATATTAATTTATTTGTATTTACTATAAAAATTTGATCAGCTGTTTAAATCTATTCAATAACCTTAAGTTAATTTAATAGTTTATGTTAAAAATTAGTAATTTATTAAAAATTCTGCATAATTTATAATTTGCTTGATGTCAATATGAATATTTAAACTATTTATATACATATTTAAATTTTGCTTTAATATTTTTTAATTTAAAACAAACAACATTTTATAGCTTCTTGGCTAAAATATTATATGACCGAATTTTTTGCATATAGATACTATATAATATAAAATTTTTTTGTTTTGAATAATATTAAAATTAGGAAATAAATTATTAAAAAAAATAAGCAAATAAAAAAAATTTATTTTGTATTTCGCAATAGTTGATTATGTGAAACAAATTGAATGGAAAGTTTATTTTGAAAAAGAATTGTTGTGAATATTAATATTCTTGTATATGAAATCGTAAAAGAAACAATGATTTTTGAATAATGATAAACGTGTTTCAGCATAAAATAAGTTATAAATATTTTTATATTTGAAAAAAAAAAAAAAAAAAAAACACGAACTAATGGGGGATCCCAAAGATTTTAAAGAATGTATAAGAAAATCTTTATTTTTATTGTTAAACAATTTTGACAGCAGAAGTTTAATGACTGCCGAGTTATTCAAAAGGTAAATATTGCTAAAGGCATTAAAAAGCTAAATATTAAATATCTGTTGAGTATACAAGTATTTTTTAATAGTTGTTAGAGGATTTAATGATATATTTATTGCTCATTTACTTTAAGATTGTTATAACCAGGGCTGCCAAAAATATGCTCTAAAAACCAGTTTAATGCTCATAAAAATGCTCTTAAAATGAGAAAATAGGCCTTTAAAATTAAAAAATATGCTTTTAAAATTTTATTTTTTCTTTCTAAATTTTAAATTATCCACTATTTTGCTAAAAATAATTTGACTTTTATTAGCAATTGCTGAAAAAATATTTTCTTTTTTGCACTTAAAAATATTAAAATAATATAATAAATGTATTCACTTCAAAATTTTGCAACCCTTGCAATTTTTCACTGTTTAAACCTGACGTGAGCAACTAATTTAAAAAAAATTAGATAAAGTTAGCAAAAAAAAGTAAAAAACATTTTTTTCACTGAAAAAAGAGATAATTCATTTCAAATATATCTTTTATTTATATAATTTATATTTTTTTGTTTTATTATTGTTGTTAAATTCCAAACACTATTTTTTTTACGTTGAACTTGATTTTTCAGTGATGTTTTTCAGTTTAGAGTTGATTTTTTAGTACTATTTGCAAATTTTTACAGAGTGGCAACATTATAAAATATTGTTGCAACTTTGCTACTTTTTAATCTGATAATTTTGCAATTTGTTCTACTCTGACAATTTTGTAAAAGTTGTGCAAAGTATTATTCTATGTGGTTGTTGTTGTGTTTATAGAAATCAATGCAACTTTGCTATTTTGCAAGGGTCTAGCAGAGTTGCAATTTTTGAGGTGAATACCTTTAATAATATTGTAGCAAAACATTTAAAAATTTCTATTAATTTATAAAATGAAAATTATTATTGAATTATTATTAAACGTATGTGACAGTAGAAAGAAATTTTTATTAATGGAAAATTGTGAAAAAAAAAAATTTTTTTCTTGGGTACAAAATATGACATTTGTCTCTTAAGTTTATCCTGATTTGTGTAATATATGCAAAAATATGCCAGTTTAATTGTTAAATATGCTTTAAAACTATTTATAATAAAAAATTATAATAAAAATTTATAATAAAAATTTTAAATTTATCAAAGTTTTTTAGAAGCAGAGGTCGGAAAACAAACTCTTATTTTAATTATATTTAAATATTATTAAGGAATAAATAAAGGGTGGTTGTTGTTGTGTTAACAGAAATTAATGTAACTTTGCTTCTTTGCAAGGGTCTAGCAAAGTTGCAATAATAATAATAATAATAATAATGATAATAATAATAATAATAATAATAAAACCTTTAATAATATTGTATCAAGACATTTAAAAATTTCTATCAATTTATAAAATTAAAATTATTATTAAATCGAATTTGAAAAACGTATGTGACAGCAGAAAGAAATTTTTATTAATGGAAAATTGTGAAAAAAAGATTTTATTTTAAGATTATCCTGATTTGTGTAATATATGCAAAAATATGCCAGTTTAATTGTTAAATATGCTTTAAAACTATTTATAATAAAAAATTGTAATAAAAATTTTAAATTTATCAAAGTTTTTTAGAACATTATTTCAAACATATTTGATCTATAAAACTTTTATAAATTTTAAATATTTATTATGAATAAGTTTTTAACTGTAAAAGTAAATTCATCTAAAAGCATAATTGGTTTCATAAGATCAATATAAATTTTCTAATTATATATTTGAACTCAGTATACTTTCAATTTGTCTGTTGGTACTAAAGCCTTTCTAAGCAGGGGTCGGAAAACAAACTTTTATTTTAATTATATTTAAATATTAATTAAGGAATAAATAAAGGGGTTTTTATACTACAATACTTTGTAGTAATTTTCTTTATTAAGCTATTTTTTAAAAAATTAAAATTTAAAAATTTAACAGAATTGAATACAAATAAAAAAGTGTGCCGAAATATGCTTTAAGAGATGCAATTACGTTTCAAAAATTTCAAGATTTCAACATATAAAGTATTGAAGGTACATATTAACATCATAATACAATTGAAAATATTTTTAGTATTAATACAAAGTATTATAGTGTAAAACCCCCTTAAATAATACAGTACCTGATTTCTGTAACTATGTGAGAAATTTTTTATTCAAAAAAATAAAACTCATCTTGTATAACAACAGGGTGAGTAAGAGTAAATCATTTATTTTTTGTTTACTTCATAAATATTGAGTTTTGAATTTTGTTAAACCACCCTGTGAAAAGCTAAGTGACTACTATAATAATAAATTTTTTTTTCGATTTGAAAACTTTTCACAAGTTATAGAAACTATGCACAGGTTCGAAATATTTTATACATAATTGCTGTATTATTTATCAGTAAAAATAATTTATAAGATCACTTTAAAATTAAAAAAAAATTTAAATATTTAAAATTAGAAGAGATTTCATGTAAAATGTTCTAGAGGATTTTTAGTGTAGCAAGTATTAAGCGGTAATCATTTTAAAATATATTTCTTTTTAATCTAAAATTTCTTGAAGTTTTCAATAAACTTCAGTCAAGTTCCAAGCCATTATCTATCAGCTGATATGATTCTATATGATAAGATAAATAAATTCGGTTAAAAATTCATAATGTTCGGAAAAAAAAGACGAGCCTCTATTTTTAATCCATTAAAAAATTCCCATTGGTAGATAGCAAACATATGCTGAGATAATCTTGAATCAGACAAGATAATCTTAATCCTGAAAGGTTATACTTCATTGAAATTGATTATTTTATGATTGTAAATCGTATAGTAAATAATTTTATATAATAAAAATAATAAAACTGTTATCAATTATGCAATTTATGATATATTGTTAACGAAAAAATAAGGTATCACTTTCCTGGGTTAACAAAATTAAAATGCTATAAGAATATATTTTTAAAAATTTACTTATAAAACTTTTGTGTCTAATATATATTTTTCACTATATTCTTCATTAATTATTATATTAATATGAATTCGACCTTTTTTTTTAACAATATGAGCATTAATTTGAAATAATATTATTAAGATTCCTTTCCTTTAAAAATATTATAATTACAGCTGACTATAATTCTTATTTCATTTATTATTAGCTCTACCTTTAATTGAAATTATTTAAATTTTATTTTCTATTCTATATATTAATTTAAATTCAATTTATTTTTGTATAACTTTTTTATTTTAAAATGAAAAATGTAAGTAATAATTTTTGCGGTTTTTTCTATATAAACTGTAACGCTTGTGGTTTGTTGCTTTTATTGTAATTTCATGACATTGTAAAAAATTTTCTTTCATATAATTTGTATTTTAAAACTGCTTAACATTTAGTAATAGCTCATAAAATAATTAATTTAAAGTGTTAATCTAATCGCAAGAGAGTTGCAAAAACATAAGTATAAGTAAAAAATTTTACAATTTAAAAAGGAATAAAAAACTTTATGGCTTATTTTGAAAAAAAAAAAAAAAAAAAAAAATGGGAAAAATAAATAAAAAAAAATTATAATTATTATAACTAAATATTTTGAATTAAATTGTTTTTATCTCCTAAAAGTTTTCCTAAAAGAATAAAATAAAATTATTCATAAGTCAATTGTAAATATCTGAGAACTATAATTAGAGATTAGTTATTTAAAATGTATTTGTTAATTATTTTCAATATTAGCAAAAAAGAAAGAAAAATTTTCGTAGAAATTTTATAAAATTATTAATCAGAATTTTTAAATGATTTCAAATATTTTTATAATTAAATAATTTATTCAAGATTTAACAAATTGTATTAAAGTTTTACATAGAAAAATCTAAAATCCAATTTCAATTACGAATAATATATATTCAATTATTTTATTAATTGAAATTTAATCTATTAAAAAAGTTTTATATTCAACTATTCAAATTATCTTTTATTTGTATTTATATTTGATTAATTTATTAACTGATACAATAAGAAATATAATTGTAAGCCAATTAATTATTTTATTTTTAATAAAAAATATAAGCAAAGTGGAATTTCAATCAATTGAATAATTGATACAATTAAAGAGGTAATTGGAATAGTTTTTATCTCTGATAAATCGTTTAAAAGACTATACTTTTTCTTCGGACATTTTTGGAATTATTTTTTAGAATTTTAATTAAATTGTTTATACTTTTATAATATTAAATATAAAAAGTTTATTTCATAAATATTTATTTATTATTTATTTATTCATTTTTTTTTATTTTTATTTTATCAATAAATTTTTAAAATTATTTGTATAAATTTGAATTAATTATTTAATAAACTTTTTAAAAATATAAAGAATTATGCCTTACACAGAAAAAATATGATCAATTTAACGATTTATCAAAATTTTAATACGTTTCAAAAACTTTTTTAATTATATCAATTACTTGAGTGATTAAATTTTAAATTTTTTATATTTCTATTTAAAAATAAAGTAATTTATTAGCTTTCAATTATTTTTCTAATTGTATTAATTAATTGCTTAATCAAAAATAAATAAAAATTAAGTGATCATAGAAGTAATTGAAAATTTAATTTTTTCTTTGGTTGAATTTCAATTAATAAAATAATTGAATGTATAGTATTCGTAATTGAAATTGGATTTTAGTTCTCCTATGTAAAATTTGAATTTAATTTATTAGAAACTTAGATTTTGAGTAATTTTTTTAATTATACAAATAATTAAAATTATTTTAAAATTCTGTTTAATAATTTAACTGGAATTTTTTCAAAAATATTTTTTTTTTCTGTTATAAAATAAACTTTTTATGCATATTTTGGCAATAGTTAATTTAAACATCATTTCAAATGAAATTGTAAATTATTCCCAATAAACAATTTTGTTGTAATTCAAGCTTAAATTAAATGAATTATCATACTACTATCAAACTTTCAATTATAATTTTATTAAACTTTAATTTAATAGTGTACTCTGGTAAAATAAAAACTATAAATTTATGTCCAAAGTATTTTATTTGATAGCCAGTAAATTATATTTCAAACTTTAAATTTTTTTTAGTTAGATTCAAGCTTAATTGTCTAACACCTGAATTTTTAAAATTTGTTTGCTTATTGGATTTTTAAATTTCAAAATAATATTTGCCAAATTCACAACCTCTATACTATCATTACATAGTTGTAAAACAAAAATATTTTTCAATTAAAATTTTTTAAACAATAAATTAAAAATAAATCAATTTAAAAAATATTTCGACAAACAATGATGCAACACTGGTTATGGATTGAGCCCCTGTTATGTCTATTTAAAATTATTATTTTAAGAATTACGAAATCATTTTTAAAAAGTTTTCTAAGTTAAATTAATTATTGTATTATCAAAATTTTTTAAAAGTTTGTTATTATATTACACTTTTAATTTAATTAAATTTAAAATATTTACTTAATAATAATAATAATAATAATAATATTTAAAAAAAAATTGTACATACCTGGAGGTTTTTCAAAACCCTTCTCCTCACTAGCCATAATTTGTTCCTTGGAAGTCATTTTGCTGGAGTTTATTTATTTGAGTTTTTTCTTATTTTTTATTAAAAATTATTTAATACTGTTTTATTTTAGTTTTTTAAAATAAATTTATAATTTTTATTTTTAAACGAGGTAGTAGTTATGTATGTGGTAATTTAATACGAGGTGATGGTTAAATTTTTTTTGGGTTTTATTTTTTATTACGAAAGAATAAAAATATAATTTACAAAATTTTAATTCCGGCCAAGAATTTTAAAATTAAAAAAAAAAAAAAATTTAAACTGCACGTTTTATGGTGGGGTTTTTTTTTATTAATTTTTTTTTAGTTTTTGTTATAACATGTTGCTATAATTTAAGCGGTTTTACACTTTTATGTTATTTAATTCTTTTAAAGAAAAATTCTTGTTTTATTTTTCTTTTATTCTTATTTTATGCTTAGAACGCGTTAAAATTTCAATTTCGTTTTAGATTAAAGCAAAAATTTGCTTTAATTTTTTTTGTTATATTTTATTCGCGTTTAAGTTGTTTGCCGTAAAGCAGTTGAAAACGTTCTGATACGACCTGAGCAACGTAACTGCGATTTAAATAAAAACTTTAATACATTCGTTAGCGGTACAAAAACAAATCGACAAAAAAAAAAAAAAAGGTAAACAAATAAATATATAAAACAACAACAACAATACGACTCAGTACAAGTGAATATAACTCAATAAAACGAAAATCAGGCGAATGATCTCTGGTCTAGTTGACTCTCAATTTTCGCTGGAAACTTTTATTTTATCTTTAAGTTGCTTTCGTTTTTTATTTCCAATTGTTGTTGGTGGTGTTGTTGTTGTTGCAAATTTTATTGTTGTTGGTTTTTGTCATTAATATTTATTTGTTGCGATTACTCGTTTAAATTGTTGCTGATGGCAAATGGCCATTGAATGGATGGTTGGTTGGTTGGATGTATGTTGTTGTCCGCTATAATGATACAAGTACAACGAGTACTACTTGTAGTGAGGATTTCTTGTCTGGTATTAATCTGTAAAAAAAACAACAACAAAAACAATAAATTAATAAAAGAAATTTACTATAAATTAAACATGTACTCGAACTTGTACTAACCAAGTATATACAAGTCAAGTGCTGCCTGAGTTAAAAAAATAATTTACACTACAAAATTCACAGAAAAAATATGGTCTATTGAAGGATTTATCGAAGATTCCAATTACTTTTTTAATTGTCTCAATTATTCACATGATCAAAATTTAATTTTTACTAAAAATAAAACAATTTATCGGCTTTCAATTATATTTCTTATTGTATCAATTAATAAATTAATTAAATATAAATAAAAACAAGCGCGAATGTTATATTCGGTTCGGCCGAATCTATATACCCACCATAAACTTTTTCAAATTTTACGTTATAAGGGAGGTGGGTGGTAAAGTGGGCGGACCATGCCCATTTTTTGTTTCCGAGTTTACATTGGTCCTTGAACTATTTGAACACAATTTCGTTGAAGTTTCACCTTATATGGGAGGTGTGCGGTAAAGTGGGCGGACCATGCCCATTTTTGGTTTCCAAGTTTATATCGACCCTCAAACTATTTATACAAAATTTCGTTGTCGTACATGCTTTTGTTTAAGAGATATCAACAGAAAAGTATGAAATTAAGCTACAACGGACACCCTGTGTTTCTGATTTTTATTTATTAACCGATTTTGCCCATTTTCAATACCAAACAAACCTTATATTAGATAAATATTTGTGTCAAATTTCGTCCCCCTACGTTGTTCCGTTCGAGCCCTATCCTGCTTTCAACAGACAGACGGACGGACAGACGGACGGACATAGCTAGATCGACTCAGAATCTAACCAGGACCCAGAAAATATATATTTTGTGGGATCTGAGATGATTCATTCGACATGTTACACACGGAATGACAAAATCAAACCCTCCATCTTTTTGATGGTGGGTATAATAAATGATAATTGTAATAATATAATTTACAATTTTTTTTCATAGATTGAATTTCAATTAATAAATTAATTAAATTATTATTCGTATCTGAAATTGGATTTTACTTTTTTCCATATAAATTTTGAATTTAATTTGTTAGAATACTTCGAATTTGAGTAATTTATTTAATAATAAAAATATTTGAATTTATTTTAAAATTCTGATCAATAATTTAATTGAATTTTTTCGCAAATATTTTTTTCTATGTAAAAATAAAACAATTTATTGTCTTTTAATTATTTTTCTTATTATATCAATTAATAAAACAATCGAATATAAATAAAATTTAGCTTTGAATAATTAAATATATAATTTTTTAATAATTAAATAAACAATTAAATAAATAATTGAATATATATTATTGGTAATTAAAACAGGATTTTATATTTTTCTATGTAAAATTTGATTTGTTAGAATACTTTTATTTTAAGTAATTTATGTAATTATACAAATATTTGAAATCATTTAAAAACTCTGATTAATAGTTTAATTAAAATTTTTTCAAAAATATTTTTTCCTAAGCAAACGAAAACATTTTTAAAAATTTCAAAATTTTAATTGAAAATAAATTGTTTACAAAATATTTAAAGTAAACCTTTTAAAATATATATATATATATATATTTTTTTTTTTTTTAATAATCGGCAACACTGTTAAAAATTACTATTGAGCGCAAAATCCAAGTAAGAGATAAAGAGAATAAAGTTATCATTCGCTGTTAATCACATTTATTTTTGTTGTATTATTATCATTATGATAAGTATGATTATAACTATTGCCATAACTAATCGTGTAGTTAATATAAAAATATACATACAACAAAAACATATACATTAAGTAATTGGGTGTGATGCAAATCGTGTTTAATGTGTGATTTTACACATTATTTACACACTAGCATCATAACCACCCAGCAGAGAAAAACGTAATTTATATGAGAATCTTTTGTTTGCATTTCAAAAAATAAAAAATAACAATAAAAATAAAAAATATCAAGCGAGAATTAAAGTTGGGTGCATATTGATCTAATAAATTTAGCGTTAAATTAAATCTCTTGTATGTTTATAATCGTGATATTTTTCGTATTATAGTTTGTTTGTTGGAATTTCACAATTACCCCAAGGAGGAGATTTATTTGATAGCAGAGATATCTAAAGCACCAACAACGTATTTTGCGTATTAGGTAATAAAAGTTATTTTAGACACATATACAAAGAGATGATCGTCAATAATCTCTGGACTTTATTAAACATAATAAGTTCTGCGAAAAGTTGCAATTTTTTAAAATGCCGGAGAGAGTGAAACACAGTTCACACTGCGATGATGATACCATGAATTAATACCCAGCAAAAAACGATGAAGTTCTTTCAAAAAAGAATATTTTCACAACTTCAAAAGTGGAACAAAGTGCATATTTTAAACATTTTTGGAAGTTCTTAATAATTACTTCCAAAAAAGTGAAAATAAATGAATTTTTAGCGGGAAAAAATGGTAGAAATTTCTAACACAAATTAAATTTTATAAATTTTAAAGCATTTTTATTATTATTTAATAGGGCAAAAACATAATTTTTATAAAAAAATTGTATAAACATAGTTTTAAGTGAAGTACTTCAAAATGAATGTAAAAGAAGTATAAAAGAATAACATCCTACCAATGACAACCATGGGTTAAAAAAAGAACTTCTGTAGCTCTTTTTCACCACTAAGTACTTCCTTCTAATGACAACACAATGTTTAAAATCATGGCTTTTTCAGTTCTTTTTTTGCTGGGTAGAGTTTGATACCCTACTGTCACCACTTCAAAAGTATAACTAAGTGCATATTTTGTCCTTTTTTGAAAGTTATTAATAATTACTTCAAAAAAATTAAAATAAATGTATTTTTAGCAAGAAAAAAGGTTAATAACACTGGTCGACAAAAAAATCCTCCCCCAAAGACGAATAGTTGAACTTGATGCATTTTTATGTGCTAAACACGAATCTGATTTCAGTTTTTTTCCATCAGTTCGGGATTTTTTTTTTATGGGCGTGTCTAATATTTCGCCCATAGTAAGACTATTACTATGGGCGAAATATTATGGGTTATGAGGAAATATACTAGATAGTATAACTCAAGAACGGTGTGTACGATTGACATAAGTGATACACCAAAATATGCGGACTAAAAATATCTTCAATTCAATTAAAGTTTATGTTTTATGTGCTCAATAGTTTCGAAGTTATTTTGAAATAAGTGTCCAAAAAAATCTTTTTCATGCAAAATTTTAGATTTTTTTGTTACTAAAATTTATTTTAATAAATGAAACCATCAAAAATGTTACAGTTTATCATCTTTATTTTAAAGCTGGCAATGTTGCAAACAAAATAAGGTATGTATCTTCAAAATTGATGCACAAATCTTGATTTTATTCACAGTTAAGTAAAAATACTCATGTTACAAACAATTGAGTAGAAATACAGTGATGGGCAAAAATTTTTTTTTTTAATATTTTTTCTTGAAACAAAAAATAGATGTATTAGGTGGACTTTGACGATTTAAACAAGAATCTGCATTCACTTTTTTTCTATCACGTACTGATTCTTTTTTATGGGCATGACTAATATCATCACCTTAAAATTCGAGAATGGTTTGTCAAATTTACACTATAACTCAAGAATCGTTTACACGATTTTGATAGATGATACATCAAAAGATGCATACGGAAATTGTTTTCAAGGTATGCCAACAATATTTTTTATTCGCTCAAGAATTTCAGAGTTATGGATCAAAATTTTCACCATTTTTCAAAATGGTTACTAATTACCGAATAACTACGGAAATATTAAGTGAACAAAAAATTATGTAAATTCAGCTTAAAGACAATTTAAGTCACTATATATTAGAGTTTAATTTATCTTAATAGGACAAACCGTTCTCGAGTTATACAAGTGTGACTGCCTAAAGGTGGGGTCATAGTAGTCATGCCAAATTTGATAGTAGAACGACTTAAAGCCAATTTTATTCCGCATAATTTGGTGTATTATTTATGTAAATCGTGCATACCGTTCTCGAGTTATAGTGAAATATACTCGAGTAATCGGCTTATTTAGGGCGCAATATTAGACACGCCCATAAAAAAAATCTCGACCTGATGGAAAAAAACTGAAAGCAGATTCGAGTTTAGCATACGGAATTTCTTCTAGTCCGCATATTTTTTTTAAAGGAGCACGATTTTTTTTTTTATCGACCAGTGTAATTTCTATGAAAAGTAAAATTTTACAAATGAAAAAGTATTTTTATTATCTTTTAAATAGGGGTAAAACTTTTTTTTCATTAAAAAAGTTCATAAACATAGTTTTTGAACCACATTAATCATTATAAAATTAAACCCATGCACGTTGGGCTAAAATGTGTCAAAAGTGGCGCTTAATTGAATTTTAAAATTTAAAATTTATAATAAAGTTGGGTACCGAATAAAAATATACAAAATAATGTATCAATATCAATTAAAATCTTTAAGCTAGGTTGTGCTGTTTTCTTATAAGAAGCTGTCAAAGTTAAGATTTTTTTTACATTTTTGAAAAATAGTAAAAAATTCAATTTTCATCAACTTTCAGTGTATTTATTTTAAATAAAAAGGCTTTGAAAGTAAAAATTTAAAATGGATTCATCAATTTCAGATATATAAGTGTACTTTTCTTCAAATATTTGTAAATTATATTTTGTCCTAATATTTTTGTTAATTTTTTTAAAATTGTCCTAAAATATACTAATTTTCAACTTTCATGGAATGCAACTTAAAATGTTACAGGATGTTTGTTCTGAAAATTTTCTGAAATAGCCAAATATTTTCAACCGATTTTATTATATTTTATACAGTTGGTTAAAAAACAAAATTATCTATCGAACAAAGAAAATCTATCGAACAAAAGAAAATTTTGAGTCGTTATCTTTATTGAGTCAATAGTTAGACGATTTTGAATTGGAAAGTTTGCAAAAATTAGCAAACATACGGATAGATGGATGGACATTAGAACTCTTTCAAAAAAATGCTAAAATTCGAAAAATATTTTGTTTCTACTTCTTGATTAATATGAAAACCAAATGAAGGTATTTAGATTTTGATATCACCTTTCCCTGAATTAAGTGGTATTTTCGACCCATTTAACCCAAATGTATAGACGGACGGACATTGCCATGCTGTCAAAAAATATTTTAGAATTCTAAAAATGCATTTGTTTACTAACTTATAAATAGAAAAAATAAAAAGTGATCATCAAAATTTGGATTTTACCTTTTCCTGAATTAAGCGTCATTTTCGTTCCATTTAATCCTAATGTATAGACGGATGGACGGACATTACCATTCAGCCAAAAAACTTTTTATAATTCTAAAAATGCATTTTTTTACTTACTAATAAATAGAAAAATTAAATGTGATCATTAAAGTGTTGATATCACCTTTTCCTGAATTATGCATAATTTTCGACCCATTTAACTCTAATGTATAGACAGACGGACAGACTTTAACGTTCTGCTAAAAAAAATCTTGAAATTCTAAAATTAAATTTTTTTTAACTAATAATCAATAAAAAAATAAAACGTGATCATTAAAATATTGATATCACCTTTCCTTGAATTAAGCGCCATTTTCGACCCCTTTTACCCCAATGTGCCATGGTGCTAAAATTATGGACTATATTTTAGTTTCACTTATAAGACAAGTTCAGATCTGTAACCCGTTTATTTAAAATTGTAAATAATAAAATTAAAAAAAAAAATTATAACAAAAAAATAATAAAAAAATATATATGCTAGAAAAACTGCTGTCAGTAGGTCGATTATGCTAAAAAGAATTTAGCAGAATTTTTCAAAATAAATATGCAATTTCCCAATCCATTCTGCCAAATTTAACAGAAAAAAATGCTAAAATGGCAACACTGGTTCAGTTTTTTAATTGGAAATATTTATCTGATTTTTATAGTTTTTAGTAATTTATATAATTATTTTGGTGAGAGAAGCAAATTTAAAAAAGTTTTTAATTGAATGAATTATTTTCTAATGACTTTTTTTCTGTGTAGTAAATTCTCTAATGCAAATAAACTCGTAGTTATTATAAGAGGGAAGTGATCCAAATTACTGAAAGATTATCTTTTTTGTTTTAGTTATTCATTAGTGAAATAACATTATTTAACATTTTTCAATAACGATCAAGGTGACTTTTTAAAAAGTCCATATGTACTATTCCATTGAAAAATTTACAAAAATAATTTTTATTAATACTTTGGAAAATTAAATTCAAATTAGTTTATGACAACCAAGGGTTAAAACAGAAATTTTCAGCACTAAGTACTTCTTTCCAATGAAAACACAATGTTAAAATTTTCATTTCTTTTTTGCTTTACTATGATCTAATATTTGGTCTAGGAAGTTAAAATGTTATAAATTGTTTGCTGTCATAGTACATATTGTCTTTTTTAATACGCATATATAGTCCGATTTGGAAAATTAAAAAAAAAAACTCTAATGTCTCCCATACAAAAAAGAAACATTACACAGTGGAAAAGATTTGAGCACTTTTGGAAATATATCTGTAACTTTTAATCGGTTGGTTGGTTGCCAAAAATCGGGTTTTAAAGATTTTTTAATGATTTTAGCAGGAATGAAAGATCGATATATAATTTATACAATACATAAGAAATAATGTCGAAAATATTATGCTAATATGTTTTTTTATTCAATTAAAAAAAGTCGTTTAAAATATTGACTTTTTTCATGCTCTCCTGCATTCGTTTTTGACCGGGCGGGAAGCAGTTTAGTGTTAAATCGTTCTCAATCTATTTCTTGATAAAATATTGCCAATAAATTTAAAAAAGCTCGCGTGACATTTTTTTTATTAATCGATAAAAATTTAACCTTTTTCAAAAATTGACCATTTTCGACCAATGCCTGATGTAGGGTGCAAACATAAATTAATTCAAAATTTCGTTATTACACATTTTGGAAGCTTTATCTTTTGAAATATATAAAGAAAGAATTTTTTCGTTAACGGAACTTTGAGAAAAAAAGTGAAAGAATTGTACTATATTTTTGTAAAAAATTGCCATTTTTCATACTAATTTCAGAGTGCTGAATTTGAATATTTTTCACGTCTAGACGAATTGACATAATCCAAAAATTCTTTCAGCATATTATTTTGAAATATATAGCAAATTACAAAATATTTGTAAAAAATTTTTACCTCATATATCTCCGGACTTATTCCTGAAAAACGAAAGAAAGTCGAGGCAAAAAATCAAAAATTCAAAATTCAAAAGTAAATATATTTTTAACTGTAAGAGATAACTTAGGTGAGTAAGCTTATTTTTTATTTAAAAAATCTTGCAAAGCACTTTACAGAAATATAAAAATCTTTAAAATCGGACTTCATTTGTAGAAGTTACGATTTTTTTTAAATTTTATATACTCGAGGTAGTCAAGTTTGACACCCTGTAGCTTATCTTGTGTTATCACAGGGTGATCACAAGATGATTTTTCTCAAAGCATAAGTCCTCCTCTGCAACTCTTCCATACATTTCAATTTAATCCGAACAGTAGTTTTGGAGATACAGATTTATTACCAAAAAATTGCGTTTGACCAGAACGTTCAGCGTCATTTGTACTTGTACGACCACAACGAAAGTCAGTAAACCACTTTTTTACCATTGAAATCGATGGTGCAGAGTCCCCATAGTATTTATCGAGCTTTTCCTTGGTTTGATGGACGGTTTGTTTTCGCAAAAAATAATAATGATTAATAATGTTTAATGAGCACTCGAAATTCACTTTTTTCCAATTTTAGAAAAATACACGAGGTTGTATGTTTTGAACAGCCGTTAAACGCAAAGTAAATGACGACACTTGCTTAAAATTTAACAGTAGTCTATTAACAGGTGGTACTTGATGGGAACAGTGTTGCATTTCATATAACTACGAGGAAAGTTCGAAAAGTCACGGAAATATTGATCCGTCCTCGTATATAAAACATATCGTTTAATGCTTTTTGCGTTAATTACACTTAAATTTATTAATAAATCCTTAAAAGATATAATTATATTATACTTGCTAATACCCGGTGTTCTTCGCCACCCCCCGAAATGAAATACATAGTAATTAAAAGATTAAAAATATATATTTATTTAGTAATTAAAATATAACATTTTTCTTAATAATTAGATAGATTGATAGATAGATATATAGATAGATAGATAGATAGATAGATAGATAGATAGATAGATAGATAGATAGATAGATAGATAGATAGATAGATAGATAGATAGATATATAGATAGATAGACAGATAGATAGATAGATAGATAGATAGATAGATAGATAGATAGATAGATAGATAGATAGATAGATAGATAGATAGATAGATAGATATATAGGTAAATGTTTCCCGTGCAAAATTTGAAAATTCAAGTTCTAATAGTTTCCCAGATATACTAATTTTTGTATTTAATTTTTATGGAAGGGACCATACCCCCATAATCCTCTAATTTATTACACAAATGTTTTCATGGATGTCAAAATTCTTTGTGCAAAATTTGAGTATTCCAACCCCAATAGTTTCCCAGATATACGAATTTTTTGCATTTAATTCATATGGGAGGTACCATGCTTCCTACTTCTAGTCCGCCCATATTTTTCTTAAATATTAATATTGATACCAAAGTGGCTCCGACAAAATTTTAGAACTCTAACTGTTATATTTTCTCAGATATGATAATTTAATATTTTCTTTATATGGTAGGTGCCACGCCCACTATTGCTAGTGTACCAATTTTTTTTCCAAAATATTCATATTGAAGCTAATGCTAGTCGTACAAAATTTGAGCTCTCTAACTTTTATAGTTTCCCAGATATACAAATTTTGGTATTAACTTTATATTAGAGATGACACGCCCACTATTTCTTTTCCGCCCATTTTTGCACAAAATGTTCACATTGACACTTAAATTTATTGTACAAAATTTGGGAAATGTAACTGTTATAGTTTCCTAAATTTACGGCATTTGGTATTGGCAAGCAATATTAGGCGTGGGATGTGCCACACCCCCTATTGCTAGTTCGCCTATTTTTTTTCAGAATGTTCATATAGGTGTCAAAGTACATACATACATACATATATGTGCTAAACTTTATCTTAAAACATTAATAATAAAGAAATTGATGAAAATAATTACCAAATAATTTATTTCCATACATTTTTGCCAGTGCATTTTGTTCTCTTTGATCTCTCAGCAAGGACTAAATGAAAGAGCATTAGAATACGTGTAAACTTAGCCAGCATAATTGTGCTATAAAATTGACATCTCTAATGTATATTATTATATTACTAAGTATTGGAAAATTTCAAGGGTATTTGCCACTCTCTTTTAGAAATTTCATATTTTCCCACTAGCACATTAGCAGCCTTCCAACTGCTAGGGAATTTACCAATATGGTATAAAGTGCTGAATATTAATTCATCTTTTAGAGTAGAAAATCACTATTGGATTTATTTATACTTTATGGATTTTACTGCAATTTTGTAGGTCTGGGTAAAATAAAATTCTATTTTCTAACAAAGAATACTAAGAATGGAAAATGTGTCAATTTCGTACAACAACAAAATTTCTCTCTACTCACATACAAGTTCTGTGTGAATTCAACACACTTGTGAGAGAGAGAAACAACAGAAAATAAACAAATTTTTTCCTTAAAATTTAAGTAAAATTACATACGCGACATATTTTCCCACTAGCACTTTTTGACATTCCTTTTTTGTATGTTGAAATTTAAATTGAACAAAAAAAGTTGCTACTTTTAATATTAAAAATAAAACAGAATTTAAAATAATTTTAAATTATTTTCATAGTCATCAACAAAAAGCCAAAAAATTTAATTATATTACTATTTGTGGATGTAATCCGCATCAAAAGATTTAGATCTGCGAATATAACTGTGATGAATTATATTTAATAATTTTTTAATACTCTTTTGTGCAACTATGTGTGTTTTTGATGTGTGGTGAAAGTGGTTTTAGCACTAATACATTTGACTAACACAATCTTAAAGTTAGGTTTTTTTGACAAGCCTTCCATTCTTAGTATTCTTTAGTTTAAAATGTCGTGTGGTACAAATTGGGGAGAGGGTCAAAACATCTACTTCATATTTGACAAGTTTGAAGTGTATTTATTTGGTACTACACATTCTATTGGCACGACACGACAGTTCTGAAATCGACTATTAATTAGATCCATCACAGCTTAAGCCCCAACCAGTCAACTTTCCATCGCAACGTAGAATGAAAAAAAGTAGCGTGAGACATTTTGTACAACCAGTCAACAAAATTAAACGTATCATATGTTTTTGAACATTCACTGTGTAAACAACCCTGTTTTTCGGTTATTTTGTGAGCAAAATAAACCACAGGGTTGTTAAAAACGCACACAGCTACGTAAAAATCTATTTTCTGTAGATTTCTGCGATACGCTACCTAGGATTTTTGTGTCAATAGCTAGATACACACATCTGCATCTGAAACAGCTGATTGCGATACGATGATTTTTAGTTGAGTGGTTGGGGCTTTACATACTCTCACATACATAAAATAAACATTCATAAAATAGATCTCATTATATTTTGACAGTGAAGTGCATAATTTGCTATCCATTGTTAGGTTGTAGCTATTAAGGGAATATAAATCAATTAATGTTTGTAAGAAAATCAAAATAAGCTTCAAGCTGAAGAACATTTTTAAGGCTACAATTAATGAGCTCACACCTAATGAGATCTTTACTTTATTGTTTTGCGGAAGTCAATACGAACTTTGGTTAATATTATTAATGAAACAAGTTTTGCACTTTCTGTGATTATCTCAAAGCTTCACTAAATTTACACAGAATCTTTAAGAGAAAATTTTGAAAAAGATGCTCATTAAAATGTTCATAAAGCCCCCTAATACTGAATACCATTTAAAGACTTTTAAGTGATTTAATTTATTTTCAAAGACCTCCAAGAAAATCTATATTTAGATGTAAACATAGTCCATTACGATTGTTTGGTGAACATTATTATAGTATTAAAATATTCTACAATAGACTATTATTTAACATTTAGATTAGATTTAAATAATAACTAATTCATGAAAAACTAATTTAATCATATGAAAAACGTGCAAACTGCGTGATTTAATATTGACATTGTTTTTTGCTACAGTAAAACATAGATATATGGTATATTCTAGATATAAAAAATTCAATAAATATTTAAAGCTAATAATTTATAAATATATTATTAGTTTATATAATTTTTTATATATTTAAAATATAAACTGTCATTTATATAGTTCGTTTTATGCAAGTTTCACTGTATGTTGTATTTTTCATTAATATTATTTTTAGTTTTTTTTTTGACATTAACAATTTTGATTTGTTTACCACTTGAGTAAATAATTTGCAAAAAAAAAAAAAAAAATAGAAAATTGTCGGCTTTAATTTCAGACAAATTAGTGACAAGCGATTTATTTATTTAATAAATTCTTTTAACAAAAAATTATTTATTTATTTTTTTTTCTACGAGGAAATCCAAATTTGATTTAAGTACTTTATATTTATATACATTATAAGTATTAATAACTTCAATATTTATTTTTATAATCATTTATAATGATTTGTTATTATTTATTTGAATAAAATGTTATATTAGATCTACTTAAACTTTTAGTTATTTAATGATTTTGCAAATTTCTTATTAGCCAAATAAAAGGAGACATCTTTATAGGGTAAATTGAATTTATGATTATTATTTAGGAAAATTATAATGTTTTTTGTTATTATTATAGTGACCAACAAAATGAGATGCTAATTTTTGAAATTCGTCAACCACACTTCTAAAAATTATTGGGAGTGTGTATATTAAATAATTGTGCTAAGTAGAGGAAACTGTCACAATCATTAAGATTACACAGTGGTTCCAAAACGCTTTTTTTTGGAAATAATTCAGTAACTATTGAACCGTTAAAGGTATCTCAATTAAATTTCACATGGTCAGAGCTGATGTGTTTTCAAATTGATTTGGAGGAGTACAGGTTCCTAGCGGGTCAGGGGGAGAATTGGGTGGCCCTCCAAAGTTGGCCATCTCGGGTTTGTAATTTTTTTTGAAAAATCGTTAAAAATTCATTTATGATATGACAGAAAATAAATTTTATATATAGATAGTCCTTGTAAATTTCTACAAAAAATACGTTTACATGTGTAGGTTATCTTTTTTAGTTTAAGAGATATTCGGGTAGAAATAAATTTTTAGCTCATTTTTTTTTTAGTTTTTTTTTTAACTTGGCGGGCTTAATATTGCCCATAAAATTTTTTTAAATATTCGCCAGATTCCTTACAAAATTCTAAATAACATTGCTGCAAGAATCATATGAGTCCGTTAAAAATAATATAACATTAATCTGAAATTGATACTTTAAAAAAATTTTACATTTTTTTTTTTCCAAAAAGGTGGCAATATTTATTCACTGATAAAATATGTTTTTTGTTCTGGGTTTTATCATTTTTTTAATATTTTCATAAGAAATCTTAATGTAAATGTGTGCAAAGTAAATTTGGAGGAGTTTGGGGCAAAGGTCTGCCCACAAGCCCTATCCAAATTTTGTCAATTTTGAAAATTTAGTTTTTCTTTTTTTTTTGTTATGTTCTCAAATTGCAAAGCTGGGATCGACTTAAAATTATTTTAAATATATAGCTCTATATATAAGGTAAACACTCAAAAAGTATTTTCTGACGGAGGCCCTTTATAACGACAGGGTGACCATTTCAATGAAAAAAAGTAAAATTTTTTAACACGTTTTATGCGTATTGGGATTTTGGGTAGTTTCATGTAAAAAGGTGATTTTAGGACAAGTTTATACATATTATACTGAAATTTCAATAAAATATCACTATTCGTTTAAATTTTATTAAAGTTTAAATATTAATTTTAAGTTTTAAAAAAGATTCCAAAAATGCTAAATTTTAAGTCCTTCAAGAAATACGCGATCAAATTACATTCCACTAACTTTTTTTTTTATAAATTATCAATCTTTATATTCTAACCTTTTCTTAGTTGCCAAATACATGTATAAAAAGTTTATACTTTGAAATGTTAAACAAATAGAATTTCGATCACTTGAATAATTGATACAATTAAAAAAGTAATTGGAATAGTTTTATCTTTGATAAATCATTTAATAAAACATACTAAATAGAACACAAAAAAATATGTTTTTATCAAAATAGTACACAGAAAAAATATGGTATATTAAACTGTTTATCAAAGATAAAAATTATTCCAATTACTTTTTTAATTATATCAATTATTCAAGTGATCAATATTCAAATTTTCTAATATTTTTGACTAAACATAAAATAATTTATTGACTTTCAATTATTTTTCTCATTGTATTAATTATAAAATTAATCACATATAAATAAAAGGAGGTATAATTTTAATAATTGAATATACAATATTTTTAAAAGGTTGAATTTCAATTAATAAATTAATTGAATATATATTATTCGTAATTGAAATTCGATTTTAGATTTTTCTATGTAAAATTTTAAATTAATTTGTTAGAATACTTCGATTTTAAGTAAATTATTTAATTATAAAAATATTTGAAATCATTTTATACACAGAAAAAAGTCACCAATTAACAAATATATATGAAAATAATTCATTCAATTATAAACTTGTTTAAATTTGCACCTCTCACCAAAATGATTATATCAATTACTAAAAACTATAAAAAATACAAAACAGAAAAAAATTCCCAATTAATAAATTAATTAAATCAATCAAGTAGATGATTGAATGAATTAAAAATGTTAAAATCATATATATAAATATATTTATTTAATTTTGCTGCAAAATTAAACAACTGAGTTAATTGGAAAAAAGACGGTAATAATTTTTTCTGTGTAATTCTGATTAATAATTTAATTGAAATTTTTGGTGTAGAAATTGTGATAAATGATCCGAAACTTAAGCCATTATAAACTGACACATATTCTTTGGCTTCGTGCTTATTCTTCTAATCCCTTGGCACTGTTCGGCATAACACAAAGAGGTTTGTTAGCTATTGAAATTTTCTAATATTTAATACAATGGTTAATGTCTCTTTATACTTAATTTCTTTCTTCTGAAACTTATTATACAGTGGTGGCCACGAATTTAAGACACGACATTTCACTTATATATTTTTGATAATTTTTACATCTTATCGAACAAATTTTAGATCCATGTTATTTTTTAAAGATCCTAGTAATGTTATGAAAAAAAATCAACAATAGTTTGTTACCTATATTTAGTTTCCAATTTTTATTTACATATTATACAGATTAATACAAGTTTAAGCCTGGTCATGAATTTAGGACATAGGCAAAATAAAAGTTAATTCACAAAAGTAAAGCTCAGCTTCATAAAACAATATTAGTATTTGGTGGGAAATCCTTTATTTTGAATCACAGCAGCGCATCTCCTGGGTAAACTTTCAACTAAGGCCATACAGCGCTCCTTTGGAATGGCATACCAAGCCTTTTGAATTTCTTCCCATAAATCAGTCAAATTTTTTGGCTTTACTGCTCGTACATGCTCCTCAACATCATTCCACAAGTTCTCAATTGGATTGAGATCCGGGGATTGAGCTGGCCATTTCAGAACTGTGATATTATTTTCCTCTAAGCAACTCTTCACTAGGCGTGAAGTGTGCTTAGGGTCATTATCATGCATAAATTTCCACATTAGAGGCATGTTGTCTTCAGCGAATGGTATCATGATGCTTGTCAGTATGTTTTTGTAAATATGCTGGTCCATTTTATTGATAATCTTCTGAATGGGACCTACACCATGCCAGGAAAATGCTGCCCACACCATGACATTTCCACCACCATGCTTAACCGTTTTAAGGGTGTACTTTGGGTGATGCTCCAGGTTTGGAGGACGCCATACGTACTGTTTTCCATCAGAACCAAAGCGACAAAACTTCGACTCGTCGCTCCAAAGTATATTTTTCCAAAATGTCATCGGCTTATTGAGATTTTCTCTTGAAAACGCTAGTCGGGATTTAATATTTTTTTTTGACACAAGTGGTTTACGTTGTGCAATACACCCACGTAAGTTCTTCTCATTCAGACGTCTTCTTATTGTCCTGGACGATATATTAATACCAAAATCCGATGAAATCTCATTTTTAATTTTACTTGAGCTCTTGAAAGGATCTTTAGCAGCTGATTTATAAATTAAGCTATCCTCCCTGGGTGTAGTTTTTCGGGCTCTAGGGTGCTGTTTGACATTTTTGGTAGTGCCATGTTGCTTGATGTGTTCCAGTGCATTGTAAATCTTGGATCTGGAACATTTTAGTAGCTTGGAAATTTCCATTACTGTTTTTCCATCAGTATTCATTTGTTGGATCAATTTTCGCTCGGCATCCGAACTCCAAGTACCTCTGGCCATTTCTAACTAAATATTTTGATGTATTCTAACATTAAATGGAATAAAACATTCATTACTTACCTTTTAGCTTCAAAAAACACCAAAAAATCACTTAAAAACCAAATATTTCTTATATGTTTTAAATTCGTGACCAGCTTCAAAAGCACGTTTTTACGAAAATATAATAAAAACAGCAACAAAATGTATACACAAACAAAACCAAATAACGGTAATTGATCTTAACATTACAGGGTACACTGAAAAATTAACAAAATCTAATTTTATATTGCAGGGTTGTAATAATTATCACAACTTAGTTCGTTACATGTCGTGTCTTAAATTCGTGGCCACCACTGTAGTTTCAATGACATTTCTTTGTAATCTCAGCAAATATGTTTTCGTTTAATAATTTTCTTTTTAATTTCAAATTTAATAATGTTAAATTCTCTCAAACAATTATGTTGTTTTGTTAAACAATTTAAACATTTTGCAACAACAATAACAAAAATAACATAAAAAAACATACATACTTCTTAATTAAAAAAAGTAATTGAAATCTTCAATTGATAAAATTAAATTTATCTGTTTTTTTTTTTTTTTTTTATTGCATTAACAATAGCGCCAATACAACTCTGTTTTAAACGATAAGTTTTATTTAATTCTGTTGAGAACTTCATGACACGTTGTAAATTCCTATAAAAATATTTTTTTAGTGATTTAATAACAAGATAAACCAGTTGGTTCCATTGTAATAATGAGAGGGGAAAAATGTGGGAAATAAACATTAAACAATATTTAAAAAAAAAAAGAAATAATAAAAATACAATCGTAATAAGGTACATATATTAAATAATAAAACGTTAAGGTCACATTTTTTAAATAAATTGCAATTGAATAGTAGTTGTGCTGGGATGGGATACTAGGGCATATGGGGAAATATACACCTAATAATAAATGTGATTTAAATAAAATAATCCAGTTTATTAAGTTACCTACAGATATTTTTTAACAATCACCCTTCATGAGCAGTTGTACTCAGTTATACAGCGTCAGTCCCTGAAGATAATAACGATTTTTTTTTACTAGTGAGAACAAAGGAAATTTTATAGTAATTGATGATAAAGAATTTTTTGTATTTTATTGTAAATAAAAAATTGTAAATAAAAAATAAAAGTAAATTCAAAGAACTAAAGAAAATCGTGATCTTTATATGTAACAAATCATGGACATGCTTTAAACTTAAAGCTTTAAACTATTTATAAATTTATATTTTGTAAATGGAAACATTTTTAAGAACTTGTTTATTTTGTTTCTTAGTTTTTAAATTCCTATCAATTTTATTAACTGTTTTGTTAATTGTTTAAAAAACCAATAAATTGTAAAATAAAATTAAGTGATTAAAATTAAGAAGATCAGTTTGTTCTTAAACCCTTTTCGAATATACCAGAACACATAAGATCAGTTAGAACGCATTTGTAGTTCATCGATCTACACGCAAAGAAAAAATATGGTTCCTGTGACCATAAACTAAGAGCAACATACTATGATTGTAATATATGATTCCAGGTTACAATAAGTATATTTGTACGTGATCATTATTATGATTCCAATTTATAATTTATTAGTAAGGTTCATAACCTTATTAATAACTTTTAGTAAGTTTTATAACCTTTTCTTAAGTATTACTTTTAATTTCATCATGTTTTTATCATTTAATAATTCCATGTTATCATATATATAAACTAATTTCATCATATATATAATTCCATTTTATCATATATATTATTCCATTCTATTATATATATGAACTAATTCCATCATAAGTAAAATTCCATTTTATCATAAGTATAATTCCATTTTATCATATATATAATCCCATGTTATCATATATATAATTCCATTTTATCATATGTATGAACTAATTTCATCATATATATTATCCCATTTTATCATATATATGATCCCATATTTTCATATTTATATTCATTTGTACCACGATATGTGGTACAATCATCATACTGATACACAAAAATGTGTATTCAAAAGGCATTAAAAGTTAATGGCTTAATGGTTGTAGAATTAACCAAATTTGTAAAATGAAATGAATGGTTATGTAATTAACTAAATTGTTGTAGAATAGACTAAATGATTGGATTTATTCATAAATATGATTTCATATAAACATATTTAAATACATATTATAATTCAGTGAACCATATTAAAATTTTGATTGTGGGTAATCATTAAATGATTAAACAGAATTATAAACGTTGCAATCATGAACACAGTATATTTAAATGAATGTTGTGGTGATCATGCTGTAACCATGTTTTTTCTCTGCGTGTATAGACCATTTTTTGAAAATAACCATAGACTGGGTGAGTTGTTGGAGAAATTTGATATTATGTCAAAATTACTATATTCTGTCGTTGCATTCATGCTAGGATTCTTCTAAACTATGAGCAAACAAGTGGAATCGCTAAGACTCAGTTTTAATAAGAACATGTTACTTGTCACAAAAATGAGTACAAACTAAATACTAGAAAATAGTGTAAAGCTTAAATCCAACTTTTAGGGAATGTTTTCTGGATAATTATAGTAGTGTCTGATCGCACTCTGAGTTGGATATTAGCATGAATGACCATATTTCCTTCTTTTCGTGCTCATTACAAATGCGTTAGTATTTATTAAAAAGCCCTAGAGGAAAGAGAGAGAAAAGTACTGTTGAACCGGTCACAGGAGTAGTCTAAATGTACTTTTTCAATACTGGTCATAATAATATAAATTTTCACAGTCTCAGAACTAGATGCTTTTACAACAATTTTCGCATATTACATTTATTATTTTTTAAAAGTACAATTCATATTTTTAATTGCCTGCGTTTTGCCGTCACTTCGGCTTCTCTTCTAGGAGAAATCTACTCCTTGATGTATTGCTCATACATGGTAGCTTAAAATTTTACTATAATTTTAGAGCAATTCTCTCAGTTGTCTTAAATGTTAAATTTTACTCATTGAAACAATTATAAAAAAATGTAGACAAACACACAAAGAAACAAACATCAAAAACAAGCAAGAAAAAAAGTCAGCTGTGTTTTCAACACTACCTTATAGTTAATATGCCTTGAAAAAGCCTTTCATACTACACTCTAATATTCGCCTTTCGGTCTAATAGATCGTATAAGTTATATAGCTCCATCAGTTAGATAGCTCCAACCCCTAAGCAAGAAGCGAGTTTATCATCCAGACAATGAGTTTCTCGAACTGCTACCTGTGTGTTCCAGACGGGCACATGGGGGCGTTGGTGGGGTTAGGTCGTCAAGGTAAATCTGCCCGCGTGTTGTTAATTGTATATTTAACATGCTAGAAAGTGAATCTTAACTGCTACTTAGTGAGCATAATTGGGGCAACTGCCCTAGAGGAAAGAGAACCTGTTCAAAACTAGTCACGTGACAAGTTCTCAGGGCTAGTGAACGGTTCCAGTTCCGCAACTTTATACGGGAGGAACCTGTTACTTTTACATGGTGTTGTCATTGGAGGTAGCTAATTAGGCCCTTGCGACAGGTCATAGGACAGGTTACAGGACTGGTCCAAGAAGACATGTTTAGAGTCGATTAGTATAATAAAAATTTTAAGAAAAATTTTTACTTACTTAAGGTTCACTATATCGACTTTCAAATAACCGAATTTCTATTTAAAAATATTTTAAAGTCGAAATCGATTTTTTGGATTGAATAAGAACTTACTGTTCAAATATCTTTTGTCTTTTGAGGAGTGGTACATAGCGCATCTGTGATTCCGATGATGGTATATCTTTGTATTCCATATTTTATATTTTTGCTGTATACAGTCAATTGTTAGTTTAGACCTCAGGCCCTATATGTTACGATTGGTACCAAAAACAATCTTAGCCTTATAAACCTTGTTTAGCACATATGTGTAGTTTCTATGATAGCTTAGCGTTTAAAATAATACAATTTTTACAACGCCTGATGGGCTAGGAATCGATTTCTCGACAACTTACATAATAAAAGTATAGTGCACACTTATAGCTAATAGATGGTGTATCTAAGTATACCCTATAAATATTATAATGACATTAAAAGTATGACGCATAGCAAAAAATAAAATTATTCCAATTACTTGTCACTTAATACCTAGTAATTGGAATAATTTTTATTTCTAATAAAAAGTTTAGTTGACCATATTTTTCTGTGTGCAAATCGCATGGTCGATTCGACGAAGTGTGGCTTTTTCATCATATAAAAAATTTAACATGATTTTATAAGCATTTCACAGTCGAAATTATAAAAATATTTAGAATTCTATAAAAATTATTTAATTTTTATATTATTTATTTTATTTTTTTACATTTTGAATTTATTGTTTTTCGTTGTATTAAACTTTAAACAAATGCTACTTTATTCGTGCACAGAGAAAAAAATTCGTTGTGACTACCGAATTTTTAGCCAATTGAATTTTGTCGGTTGCACATACATACTATCTTATAATTCTATTGGAAATACTGAATAATACGTTAGGTACAAATGAATTATAAAAGGCAATTCGGTTACGACAAGCGTTATATTCCACAAATATAGATAAGAATATTAGGCCGGCTCAATTTTTTGTTTGTTTTGAAAATTAGGTTTATATAATAAATTTCACATAATGTTTTGCAGAAAAACTTACATAATCTCGTAATAATTAATTTTGGAATGTTGTTGGTTGTAATGGCAGAAATTTAGTTCATCGATTTCATTAATTTTTCAATTTATTAACTGGAGAAAACTATATATAGAAAATATTAATAAATGATATCAAAGGGATGATTACAATAAGTTTTTTGATTGTTTTTTTACCCTTGTTTATATGGCAGTTTACAATTAGGATCATTGTAGTAGAATGAATTGAAAATTCGATAATGGAACTATCGATAGATAGTTGTCATAAAATCTTTTTATTTAAAGATCCTGAAAAAACCCTGGTTTGCTGTTATTCTTGCTGACTTTCAGTACTTGTATAGATATTCTGCATTTTATACTACGCCATTCCACTGACATTGAAAAATAACTATAGTTCAGGGTCTTGTAACTATAAAACGTAGCTTAGATTTTAGATTTTGTAGTACTTATAAAATTTATAGAGTGAATGGGGTAAAATGTGTCAAAAGTAGCGCTTAATTGAATTTTAAAATTTAAAGTTTTGTAATAAAGTTGGGTACCAATAAAATTATGTATCAATATCAATTAAAATCTTTAAGCTAGGTTGTGTTGTTTTCTTATAAGGAGCTGTCAAAGTAAGAATTTTCTTTTACATTTTTGAAAAATAGTAAAAAATTTAATTTTCATCAGCTTTAAGTGTATTTTTTTAAATAAAAAGTCTTTTAAGGTAAAAATTTAAAATGGATTCATCAACTTCAGATATATAAGTGTACTTTTCTTCAAGTATTTGTAAATTATATTTTGTCCTAATATTTTTGTTATTTTTTTGGAAAATTTTCCTAAAATATACTAATGTTCAACTTTCATGGAATACAACTTAAAATGTTACAGGATTTTTTTTCTGAAAATTTTCTGAAAAATATTATATATTGTCCACTTAAATATTATGAAAAAAAAATTGTGCGCATATATAGACCGATTTGAAAATTTTTTTATTTTTTTTAAAACTCCAGTAGATTTCATACAAAGTGAAGACATTTTCTTTTCTTTATCGAACATTAAACAGTGGAGAAGAATCGAAATAAATCTGTAACTTCTAATCGACTGGTTGGATTTTCGCGAAATTTCACATAGACGTAGCAGAGGACAGTAGCATCTTGAGTTTAGAAGTGGGATCCAATATACGCATCAGGAACGGAACTATGGGAGTTCAAAAAAGGGTACTAGTGTCATTGAAAATGTTTAACCACTAGCGAATTTTTGTTCCTTACGCGATTTCCAAGATTTTTATATCACCTTAAAGTCCTTAATAAATCCTTTATAAAACATGTTTGCATGTACTACTTATCTTATATATTTTTCGAGTTATATACATTTGAAATTTCAAAAATCTCAATTTTACAAGATCTTGGTTAAGATTTTTCCATATATAGCCAAATACTTTCAACCGATTTTATTATATTTTATGTAGTTGGTTAAAAAGCTAAATTATCTATCGAACAAAGAAAATTTCGAATCATTATCTTTATTGAGTCAAAAGTTAAATGATTTTGAATTGGAAAGTTTGCAAAAATTAACAGACGGACAGATGAACAGACATTAGAACTCTTTAAAAAAAATCTTAAAATTCGAAAAATATTTTTTCCACTTCTCGATTAATATGAAAACCAAATGAAAGTATTAAAATTTTGATATCAACTTTCCCTGAATTAAGTGTCATTTTCAACCCATTTAACATTGCCATGCTGCCAAAAAATATTTTAGAATTCTAAGCAGTGATGTCAGATGGAATGAATTTTCCCTTTTTGAGGGAATTTTTTAAGGAATTTTAATTTTTGTCAAAATAAAGAGAATTTTAAAACGTATACATTTGCCTCAAAAACCGACAAACATTTTAAATAAAAAAGCAAAAAAATGCAGTATTATCATACACAGATTTAAAAAAAGAAATATTAATTTGCCGAATGGATGTTCTCGTTCTTTGTTTAAAATGCTTTTGTATATTTTTTATTGAATTGCAAAGAAAAACTACATTTATGTAAATTTCAATGCAGTTTTTACTAAAATTTGTTTAGTTGGATTTGGATTTTATCTTTTCCTGAATTAAGCGTAATTTTCCTCCCATTTAACAGAAATGTATAGACGGACGGACATTACTATTCAGCTAAAAAACATTTTAAAATTCTAAAAATGCATTTTTTTACTTACTAATAAATAGGAAAACTAAACGTGATCATTAAAGTGTTGATACCACCATTTTCTGAATTATGCATAATTTTCGACCCATTTAACTCTAATGTATAGACGGACGGACAGACATTACCGTTCTGCTAAAAAAAAATCTTAAAATTCTAAAACTGATGTTTTTAACTAACAATCAATAAAAAATGATCACTAAAATATTGATATCACCTTTCCCTGAATTAAGCGCCATTTTCGACCCCTTTTACCCCAATGTGCGTTGTAACTAGCTCAATATAAGTTTATATATTTTAAGATTTTTTTGTTTTAAATACAAAAAAGCAGAGAAATATTTTTTTTTTTTTTTTTTAGAAATTTATAATAAATAATTTACTTCTAAAATGTCAAAAATCTATAAATTTTATTTTTATTAAACAAAAAATCCCTACATTTCATAAACTAAATGGTTAGAATTACCAATTCGTAGTACTAAAATTCGGTTGCCTGGATCAAAGTATTTAATAAAGCTTATATTGGTTTATCTAATTAAATTTAGTTTAAAAGTGATTTCAAATCTATCACCATAACTGTTAAATTGTTATAAATATTTAATGATTGTTGGATTTATAATGTTTTAATAATTGTAATTAAATATTGACTAGTGTTATGAAATTTATATCGTTGTAACCGTTTTCCAACAAATTAGTTTTCTGTTTGTGTAAAATTGTTTACCCAATTAAAAAATTATTTAAAATATGATTATCTATAAGCACCTGGTAACATAAGTAAAATAAAAATACTTGTAACATAAATTTTCATACATTTAAACACATGTGTTTAATTTAATGTCTTTAAGCAAAAGTTTTCACCTTTTAATCAAATCGAAAAAATCTAACAATAAATAATAAAAAATTTCCATGTTAAAATTTATAATTTAATTTATCATGAATTATTGAAAAAAATATAAACTGTATAATATTTATGGGGCTTTTGTTTTTATTTAATGCCCATATAAATAATTAAAAATGATTTTAATTATATATTTATTTTATTAATCGCAAAGCAATTTTATGACATTTTTTTTTAATACTCGTTGGATTCATTTTGTTTGAGGAAAAGCCAGAAATACTTGGCAAACATTAATTGTATTGTGTTTAATCAGTTTAATACTTTAAATCTGAAGTGATATAAATTTTTGAAGTGAAGTATATAAGGGTATTATATTGATAATATTGACAAAAACAAAGTGACGTTATTGAGGTAATAAATTAAAGGGGAAAATGTAGTTTTATAGAAATTGATTTTATTGTATAGAGGGGATAATAGAAATGAAAAAAAAAAAACATTGTAATATATAGGTTAATTAAAGAAAATTAGAAAAATGAACAGATTTTAGGGCTAAAACCAAGGTAGATTAAGAAGGTAACGACATTAAAACAGCTGAGATTTTTTTTTCTTTTTGAAATCAATATAGCTGCCTGTGTTTTGTAATTTGAGGTGTCAAATTTTTGTTTATGTTTACATTTTTTGCTTACTTTTGTCTTATTGCGTCTTCCGCCTCTCTTTTTACTACATGAATTGTTTTTGTTTTTTGTAAATAAACATGAGAAATGACAAAATTAAAGTTGACATAAGAAATGTCAATGCAAAAACAAAATACAAGGGATTTTTTTTGGTGTTGCAGTTGTTGTAGAGTTGTCGTTACCTTCTTAATCTACCTTGGCTAAAACTATATAAATAAATTCGAACAAGCTAAAAATGTACGAGTTTGTACGGGTTTGTTTTAATTTTGAAATTTACAAAAATGCTAGGACTTTTGAGTGGGGAATTATTATAATATTATTATTATTATTATATTTTCTACAAAAGGAAATTTCTCTTTTTTAATTCAAATAAATGAATACGCACCTGTTTTAAATATTGCGTAATATTTAAAATATTGAAAATCGATTGGCAGATAGGGTTCTTAAAAGATTGAAAATTTTAAATATTTTTTCTGTTATTGTAAAATTTTTTAAAAATTGGCAAAATATATAACCTGTTTTTGATGAAAAAAACAATATAATAATATTAAAAAAATAAACAAATCATTAAAATTTTTATATTTCATAAATTGTGTGACGCATGAGCTGTCAAATAAATGAGATGTTGTAATTAAACACCTCTTATATTTGTTTACAAATAAACAATTATTTTTGTTCTTTTATTTTGATAAAAACAAATTAAACAGGAAATTTATCATCATAGTTCTTATTTTGTTTTGGGCGAATTAAAGAAACAAAATAAACGAGAGAGAAACTATAGTCGGTCAAGACCGATTATATGATACCCTACACCAATTGTAAACCAACACTTTTACTAAATGTAAAACAAATTATATAAATACAGAATAATGCATTTATACTAACATCTATATGATTTTATGCCCTTTAGGGTGATTCCCGGAAGTGGGTTTATATGAGAGCTATGGTAAATTATGGACCGATTCTCATACATTTTGGCAACGTTGTTTCTACTTATATAAAACTTATTTGTGTCGAATATTAACTTGATACTATAATTCGTATGGGATTTATGCATGTTAAAGTGGTTTTCGGAAGGGAGGTTTATATGGCAGCTATGGTCAATTATAAAATTTGAAATTTGGCACAAAGATTAATGCTTATACAAAACTCCTTTGTGACGAGTTTCAATTAATAAATGCCTTAAATATTGCTATATTTAAGGCATTTATGATCGTTAAACCAATATTCCGGGAGGACATTTGTATGGGGGCCAGGTGAAATAATGGATCGATCATAACCAATTTCAATAGGCTTCGTCCTTGTACTAAAATAATTATCTGTGCCAAATTTCATCAAGTTATCTTTAAAATTGCTACCTGTACTTTGTTCACAAGGTTTACATGGACAGACAGACAGCCAGACGGACGGACGGACGGACGGACATCGTTAAATCGACTCAGAAAGTGATTCTGAGTCGAACGGTATACTTTAAGGTATGGGTCCGATAATTACTTTTGTGCGTTACAAACATCAGCACAAACGCATTATACCCCAACCACCTATGGTGGTGTAGGGTATAAAAATGAGAAACAAAGGTTACACATAAAGTTATATAAATAATACCTTTTAGATATAGAGAAGTGATTAATTTCTTTAAGTAACAAAATAAGAGAGAATAAAAAAAGTAACAAGTTTAATTTTTTATTTAAAACACACCTGTTTTTTATATATATTTTTTTTTCAACAAAAATAAATAAAAAGTAAACACTTTAAATTCATCTTAAAAATTCTTAGAAATTTAAAAATTTGACATTAAATAAACGAAAATAAATTCTTAGCAGAGTTGTAAAAGATAGTAGTGCTATAAAGTAGGTACTATTTGACAAAAGATCTTATGAAGTACAGTATCTTAACTGAAATGGATGAATATTTTTAAAGTTACGATTTCTTATGGAAATAATATTCATTCTAAAAAATTAGAAATATTTCTACCTACATGTAGAATAAATTATGTAAAAAAAATCTACTATTTTCAAGAATTTACATCTTTGCGTATACTTCACAAAGAACTAAGTTCAACATACTGTATCCAAAAATGTGTGTATGTATGCGTATCACAGTGGGGTCAAACGCAAATTTTTTGGTAATAAATCTGTATCTCCAAAACTACTGCTCGGATTAAATGGAAATGTATGGAAGAGTTGCAGAGAAGGACCTAAGCTTTCAGAAAAATCATCTTGTGGTCACCCTGTGATAACACAAGATAAGCTTCAGGGTGTCAAAATTGACTACCTCGAGTATGTTAAAGTTTAAAAAAATCGTAACTTATACAAATGAAGTCCGATTTTAAAGATTTTTATATTTCTGTAAAGTGCTTGGCAAGCTAAAGAAAATATAAGCTTACTTAGCGAATTTATCTCTTATAGTTAAAAAGATATTTACACTTGAATTTTTAATTTTTGATTTTTTGCCTCGACTTTCTTTCGTTTTTCAGGAATATATGTATGTATAAGTAATTATTAAATAGATTTGCATGACCTTTTTTCTAGCCCTATTAACTTGAAATTTTGTTCAAAATTATGATCAATTCTGGATATAGGATTCAACTCTCAATCAAATATAAATTTATTTAACAACTTTTTTGTTAAAAAGTTGGAGATTTTTCGTACTCTATTTAATTTAAAAATTTTTAATTTTGGAATGTAATGAAAATCTAAAGAAATAGTAAATAAAATGGAAGAAGTTATCAAAAAAGAGCCAAAAATTTAAATTTCCAAATTCAAGCGCAAATACATATCTTTTTATTCATGAGAGATATCATAGATGAGTAAGTTTTTTTTCCTCATTTCATCAAGTTCTTTACAAAAGTTTTTTAAATCGGACTTGATTAGAAGAAGTGAACATTTTTGAACTTTTTCATACTCGAGGGACTTTGATACCATTTAATTTATCTCGTATTATAACAGGGTGACTACATTATATGCAGTGGTTTTTCACTAACAAAATACAGACAATTATTGTTTTGTCAATGTGCGGTCACTTTATAATTACATTATGTGGTACATCCTGAATTACGCTAACTGGTATCACAAATAAAAGACAATTCCATGCAGCTTGTGAACATACCGCAAACCAACAACTTTTCTAAGAGCTTTTTGACAAGAAGAATCGAACCATTACACATTGAAGTAAAAGGGGTCAAAAATTGCGCTTAATTCAGGGAAAGGTGTTATCAATATTTTAATATCAAAATTTTTTTTTCGAATTCATCAATAAGTAAAAAAGTGCTTATTTAGGTTTTGCAAATTTTAAAATTCCAAATTGTTAATCTTCGGACTCAAATTTCCATTTTTTTAATAGATAATTTTATTCTTTAACTAATTACAAAAAAAAAAAATAAAATAAAAAATATATATGTAAAATTGAGATAGTTGAAATTTCTAATGCATATTAAATGGAAAAATATAAGAGATAAATAGTATATGCAAGCATGTTTTTCAAAACTTTATCATGTGCTTTAAAGTGATTTACAAAAATTTGGCTAGTAATTGAAAATTTTCTATGTTAGAGGTACCCTATTTGATCCCCTATGGCTCCGCTCCTGATATGTATGTAGGGTCCAGTGTTGCCAGTTTAGCCTTTATAAGGCTAAATCTAGCCTTTTTATTTTGCTTTTAGCCTCAAAATTTTCGTTTTAGCTTCTAGCTTTTTTTCTAGCCTTTTTTTTTTTTGATTTTTAATATAGCTTTAAAAAGGCTAAAAGCTTACTAAATTTATTTTAACAGAATCATATATTTAAGCATTTTTGTATATTAATTCGCAGAAAAAATCGAAATTATTTATATTTAGTGACAATTTTCGCCTGCGGCGTATCGTTCCACAAAAATATTATGATTATATTTAGATTATATTTATAAATTCTTTAAAATATCTTTAAGAAATACCAAAAACTAATGGCTTTATTTTTTGGGACATTTAGCCTTTTTTAAAGTCTAATTTAGCTTCTTTTTTTCTCCAATCCTGGCAACACTTGTAGGGTCTTCCCTTTAAACTTAAGATTTTACTCTTCTCTGCTACACATATGTGCAATTATGTAAATCCAACCAGCCGATTGGAAAAATTTTTGATTCTGCCTCGATTTTGTTTAATAAATCAATAAAGAAAAAAAGTCAGCATTTAAGATGTTTTTTGTATGAGAGCAACAGCAGTTTTTCACAAAAAATTGTAATTTCTAAAATCGTGCTATATATGCGTACGATATTTTTTTAAATAATAAAAAAACAATATGTACTATTTTTCAGAAAAATATGAGAACAAACATCAAATTTCAAAATTAGTGTATTTTAGGTAGACTTGGGAATAATATTTAATTTTTGTGAATTGTTCGTTATCGGTCATACGACTGAATAAAAGATTTTTATACCCTACACCAACATAGGTGGTTGGGGTATAATGCGTTTGTGCTGATGTTTGTAACGCACAAAAATAATTATCGGACCCCCACCTTAAAATATACCGTTCGACTCAGAATCACTTTTTGAGTCGATTTAACGATGTCCGTCCGTCTGGCTGTCTGTCCATGTAAACCTTGTGAACAAAGTACAGGTCGCAATTTTAAAGATAATTTGATGAAATTTGGCACAGATAATTTTTGTTGGTACAAGGACGAAGCCTATTGAAATTGGTTGTGATCGATTCATTATTTCACCTGGCCCCCATACAATTGTCCTCCCGGAATATTGGTTTAACGATCATAAATGCCTTAAATATAGCAATATTTAAGGCATTTATTAATTGAAACTCGTCACAAAGGAGTTTTGTATAAGCATTAATCTTTGTGCCAAATTTCATCAGGATCGGTTTATAATTGACCATAGCTGCCATATAAACCCCTCTTCCGAAAACCACTTTAACATGCATAAATCCCATACGAATTATAGTATCAAGTTAATATTCGACACAAATAAGTTTTATATAAGTAGAAACAACGTTGCCAAAATTTATGAGAATCGGTCCATAATTTACCATAGCTCCCATATAACGAACTTCTGGGAATCGCCCAAAAGAGCATAAAATCATATAGATGTTAGTATCAATGCATTGTTCTGTATTTGTATAATTTATTTTACATTTAGTAAAAGTGTTGGTCTACAATTAGACATAGGTCTAATTTTTAGCTCATACACAATGGTGTAGGGTATCATATGGTCGTTCTTGACCGACTATAGTTTCTCTCCACATAAAGTTTATGAAATTTGATTTTTGATAGTGTTGTAAGCCGACATCCGGTACTAAGGACTATAAACAGGTTTACAATCGTAAATTGTTTGTCTCTGATTAGCGGTACAAGAACAGAGTTGGTGCAATATAATTAGATACCAGTAAAATGGAATACATGAGTAATTCCATATCAAAAGGGACAAAAAACATTTTCGGATTAACTGATTTCAATGAAATTCGCTACAGTTTATACTTTGTTACATAACTTCTAAACTAAAGGAGTTTCTAATATGAAAGTTGGCACGGCTATGGACAGGAGTTGTGTTCACAGTACATAATTTGTTTTTGGAGATATAAAGGTTTAATTTTTACAAGTTTAATAGCTAATACCCGGTGTGCTTCGCCACCCCCCGAAATGAAATACATAGTAATTAAAGGATTAAAAAAATATACTAATTTTTATATTTAATTTTTATTGGAGTGACCATACCCCCATAATCCGCTAATTTATTATACAAATGTTTTCATGGATGTCAAAATTCTTTGTGCAAGATTTGAGCATTCCAACTCCAATAGTTTCCCAGATATACGAATTTTTGCATTTAATTCATATGGGAGGTACCATGCCCCCTACTTCTAGTCCGCCCATATTTTTCTTAAACATTGATATTGATACCAAAGTGGCTCCGACAAAATTTTAGAACTCTAACTGTTATATTTTCTCAGATATGATAATTTAATATTTTCTTTATATGGGATGTACCACGCCCACTATTGCTAGTGTACCAATTTTTGTCCAAATAATTCATATTGAAGCTAATGCTAGTCGTACAAAATTTGAGCTCTCTATCTTTTATAGTTTCACAGATATATATTAATTTTGGTATTAACTTTATATGAGAGACGACACGCCCACTATTTCTTTTCCGCCCATTTTTGCACAAAATGTTCACATTGACACTTAAGTTTATTGTACAAAATTTGGGAAATGTAACTGTTATAGTTTCCTAAATTTACGGCATTTGGTATTGGCAAGCAATATTAGGCGTGGGATGTGCCACACCCCCTATTGCTAGTTCGCCTATTTTTTTCCAGAATGTTCATATAGGTGTCAAAGTTGTTCGTGCAAAATTTGTTATATAGTAAGTGGGCGTGGCACCTCGCCCACATGGAATTTCAAAATAAAAAGTAGCCTATTTTTCCTTCCAGGTATATAGGAACTCACTGTGAAAAATTCAAGAAAATCGGTTTAGCCGTTTAGGCGGCTATAGACTTCAAACAAACATACATATATACATACATACAAACAAACACACATTAATTTTTATATATATAGATTTTGACCTTTGAATTTCGAATTAAACCAACTTACTACATATTATTTTAAAGGCAATATCTTGATACTAAAACTAAAATTTTATAGTGTATAGTTCAGTAGTTATAAGTAATTAGATTTTATTATAGTGCTATATAGTTCTAAACTAAAAGAGTCTCCAACTCCAAAGTTATGTAAACATTATATAATTTTTTTAAGAATTTTTAAAATATCGTTTTTAAGATATAATGATTTGATTTGAACTTTTGATGAAAAAATCTTTATAAATATCGTTATCGTTAAGGTAATATCGTTGTCTTTAATATGAATTTAAAACTGATATCTACGATGTATAGTTTAGAAGTTATTAGCAATTAAACAGGTACACCTTTGTAAAATTTTTAGCTTTTTTTTTTGCTAAACCGTCATATTTTTTGACCAAAAAAGGCCATGAGTCTTAAACTTTATGATTTGAGAAACACTTTCAATTGTCAATACCTGTAATGAATTTCAAATACATCGATGACACTTCGTCAGCATTCGTAGTGTTTTATACATTTAGGTTTCGTTGAAACCTAAACAAAAAGGTAGACTGGTTTTCTCCATGAATATGAGGAAATTAAATTCAACTCAAATTAATTAAACTCAACTGAGTAAATGATTTCTATCCCAAAATCTCCTTTTGAGACTGGCTCTTTCACTGAGGCGCACAATTTACAAATAGAATGAATGGGAATTGGTATCTTAGGATGGATCCATTTCAATTTCAAGATCTTTTAAGAATGACACCTGGATTTGAACTTGTCAGAATTCATGAATTCGATGGGAATCTTTATAAATAAAGATGATCAGGTAAATCTGATTATATTGTACAAATATTCCACCATATAATAACAGAATGCCCTAGGAGAAGCATAATACTTTTTTTAAGCCTTAAAATTGTCATTTAAAAACTAAATTAATAAAATTATCATCTTCTGGGGCCTCAAAATTCTAGTATTTCTTTTATCATAAAAAACCAGTATTTTTCTATATTTCCTCTTTAAATTTCCCGGAAATAATAAATGATTTTTTTATTGTACTTAACCTTGTCACAATTTGACACTGGCCACACTTTATAACTCTATTCTCTAAAAGCATTTTTTTTTTGCTTGCAGTCTTATAAATTATTAGACTCTATAAAACAACTGTCCAATTAATCATTAGAAGAAATAAAAGTTAATAGTACAAATATTTTATTTGCACAAATCCAATTGATTAAAATTGACGTTTTCAAAAAGTTTGATCGTATTAAACGATTAACTAAAATTTGATAAATTGTTGGAAATAAGTACAACAAAAATCTTATCATACGATGGTAATCATTAGATTAGTTATTAAAGGTATTATTTTATTCGTTCGATAAAATGAGTACTTAAATATATAATATATATGACTGTATTTCACCTAATAACTGTATAAAATATTTACTAATTAACAATTTGGTGGCTTAGTGATTGGTAATATAAACGTAGAGAAAATGTGAAAGATTTTTGTTTTTATTTAAAATAGTTGTTTAAATAAACTTTAAGTTAATGATTTACATAACTTAAAGTTTTATTAATAAATTATAAAAAAATAAATTTTTATTGCAAAATATTTATTCCTAAGAAAAATCCCCCATGTTTTAAAATTGTTTGGAAATCATTTAATTACTTTTTACTAATGTATTCCAAACGTGATGTGGTTTCTGAAAGTATTCAGTTAAAAGTCACATGTTCAATTAACATGATAATTTCATTATTACATTCGAAGAAAAAAACCCTTTATAAAAATTCTTGTTTTCAAAACTGTCATATAAAAATGATGTAAAAATGTACACGCAGAGAAAAAACATTTCTCAATATGGTTGCCCCAACAATATTATTTTCATTGCATTCATTACATTCTTATCGTTGAATATATTTTATTTTAAAAACAATTTTGTTGTAGCAATTATACATTTGTTATCAACTCAAAATTATATTGTTGGCACAACATGTTAAGCAATATGTTTAAATTAGAAGCACATTATTGTTGTTAAAATTGCATGTGCAAAAAAAATATTTTCAATACCTGAATATGTTATTTTGTTTGTAATTTTGAATTGACAACAAAATGTTTGTTTTGTATTGGCAACAATATACATTATTAGTACTTGACAATTAGTATACTTGCTGATTTTTATTCAGTTTAGTGTGCTTCTTGCATAGAGCTAGTTGTCTGTCGGCAAGTTAAAAATGTATTAGAAAATATACTGAATGCATATTTAAAAAAGTGAATTATTTAAAATAAATTATTTTAATTAAAGTTAAATTATAAATAAATGTTTCGTACTGCGAAAATATTTTGAATGCATAATATACAAAGAAAACTTCATAATTGGTTATCTTCGGAGTGCTAAAAAAATGTGTCAGCTTGTACAAGTACTCAAGAAATTTCTTAGGTTTCATCGTTCACAGGTGATAAATTTATCGTTTTATACCAAAGTGATTTGTTTTACATAACTAAATTATAATTAATTTTAATAAAAACTTCCATACGATAAATTAATTGGCTTTTATTTATTTTTAGGCATAATAGTTGTTTCTCGACGCTAAGTACAGTTACTGTGATTCAACATATTATTGCTGTATACTTGAATCAAGTATATATACAACACAAATATTGTTGTAAATCAACAATATTTTTATTGTGATTTAACCATATTATTGCTGTATACATGAATCAAGTTGTATATCAACAATATTTTTATTGTGATTGTTGTTATATACATGAATCAGGTATATATACAACAAAAATATGGTTGCAGATCAACAATATTTTTATTATGATTTAACCATATTATGGTGCTACACCTAACCATAATATAATTTACAAACAACCATAAAATCTAACCATAATATGACAGTACTCGATTATGGTTGCTATTCACCATATTTTTTCTTTGCGTGTATAAAGAACTTTAAATCTACTGGATTGGTATAGAAATATCGCTGGAACTAAGCTTTTGAAATATTGTTTACAAATAAAAATCAATCATATTTTGTTTTCGCAAAACACAACTTTGACTTTTGTTTTAAAATTTTTTAATTTATTTTATTTCATTTATGGAGAATAAAACTGTATTGTTGTTCTTTATATTATTTATAAATTAGTGCTGAAAAATGGTAAAATCCATTACTTGACTTGGAAAACATTTTATGCCTTTAGAAATATTTGAAAAGCTTAATATTTACATATACCACCCTCATATTTTGCACGCATATCTAGCAATCAAATATTTTCAAATGTTACCAGACCTTAGACAAACTTAGCAGAATGTTATAATTATAGTGTAATATTAATTTAAAAAGTAAAAAAAAATAAAATAACACCTAAACAATTAACTGATTATAATTATTAAACTATTTTAGTCTTTCCATTTTATTGCATGCAATTTACGTTGTAGCTTGAGAGAAATATATAAAATATACATCAAATCATTAATACTCGTACAATTCATTCATTCCCTGTAGAATTATTTATTTTATTTAACACAATAATTATTAAATGATCAACGTGTTTTTTTATATTTAAACAAATTTACAATTTTTATTGCTGCAACGAACTTGAACTTGAAATTAGAGACTAAAAAAAAAAAAAAAAAAAAAATGTTAGAAGAATATTATATTGAATATTCTATAGAATTTAGAAAACGAAATTAAAGAGTATCTAAGACTTTAGAAACAAATTTTTTAAAATATAAAATGGTCACGATTTATCTTAATAGTTATATATTATAAAAAGCCCTCGTTCAGAAGAAATCCGTCATGCTATATTCTTTTAAAATTGGAAATGAAGCTTCCTTAAATATATATGTACATTACCGTGCCTCCACCTAACTCTCAAACGATGCAATTCCAAAAATAAAATGGAAATAATTATAAAATTTCTGAATGGCTGTTCCGATTTCCACGGTGATAGTAGAGATGTAGGCGAGTTTAAGTTTTGATGTTGGACCATATAGAACTACAGGGGGCGCACAGTGCTTTGAACTCATACAACGATGGGACAAAAATAGAAGGAGTTGTCGTAGCAAATTGAAACTTGGTACATATATTACTTTAGGCTTAGAATGAATAAATACGAATTTTTGAAAAAAATTGGCACAAGGACACGCCTACCTCTCATATATCCTAAAATTAAAAAAGTAATTTTTTTCTAAAATACTGGTTTGAACTTTACCAAAATTTGTGCCAGCCATTAAAAATAGATTGTTTATAAGTCTTCTAACTTATTTTTTAATCAGAGTAAAGACACGCCCACCTCCCATATATCCTGAAACTAAAAAAACGGATTTACTGCGTGAATTCTGATCGGAATTCCACCAAAATTTGTGATTGCAGTTAAATATAGATTATTTGTGATTCTGCCAATTTTTATTTAAATCGGAACAAGAACACGCCTACCTCACATATATCATGAAATTAGAAAAACGCATTTCTGGCTAACACACCGTTTTTAATTTTATAAAAATAGAAGGAAGTGTCGCAGAAAATTGAAACTTTGCATATATAATACTTAAGACAATGTTTTGAAAAAATCGGAGCAAGAACACGCCTACTTCTCATGTATTCTGAAATCTGAAAAACGCATTTTCTTTCAAAATACTGGTCAAAACAGTATCAAAATTTACGATAGCTCTTGGAAATAGGTTTTTTTTATAGATCAGACAATATTCTATTTAATAGGAGCAAGGGCAACTTACCTCCCCCAAGCCCTATCATTATTAAATATTATTTTAATTTCTGCACCAAAATTTTATGTTGAATAAATCATTAATTTGCCTAATATATATACAATGTTTTGAAAAAATCGGAGCAAGAACACGCCTACTTCTCATGTATTCTGAAATCTGAAAAACGCATTTTCTTTCAAAATACTGGTCAAAACAGTATCAAAATTTACGATAGCTCTTGGAAATAGGTTTTTTTTATAGATCAGACAATATTCTATTTAATAGGAGCAAGGGCAACTTACCTCCCCCAAGCCCTATCATTATTAAATATTATTTTAATTTCTGCACCCAAATTTTATGTTGAATAAATCATTAATTTGCCTAATTTCAACCGATTTCCGATCCAAAATTGTTAATTTTTTTAAATTATTAAATTTTAAAGCAATGGCGATTTAACAACACGAAATATTTCAACATAAAGAATTTTTTGACCTTTGTGTAAAAAAAGGAAAAATATAAATTTTTTGATTTATAATTTTTTTTTAGTTGTGGCAAAAAATAGGAAGTAGTTTTTCTTTTTTATAATAAAAAACAATACTAAATTTAAGATTCAAGCAAAAAAATTGTATAATTTTTTATAATTTTTTTTAATTCTCCATCGAACTCACGTAATTTTTGTATTAAAATTTAAAAATTCTCTATAATTAGCGCCATCTGGAGAATTTTTAACGTAATATATTAGGCCAACAAATTTATTTTTCTAATCCTTATTTGTTTTTTAAATTTCGGAATAATTTCTATAATTATTTTATTTTAATTTATCAACATAAATTACGTCAACATTGTGGACACTTTGAAATTAAAGTAAAAACGGAAAATAAGACACTTTTTCAATTAAACTTTTTTTAAAGTTGTGGCAAAAAATAGGCCCTAAATGTCTTTTAATCTATTAAATAACTTTAAAGACTTACATGAACCGTAAAAAAAAAGTATATTTTTTTATAATTTTTTTAATATCCTTCACCAAATTTAAGGAATTTTTAGGTTTTAAGAAAAAAATATGTGTGAATTTGAGCAATAATATGTATATATTCGGAACACTATATTTAAAAGGTAATAATAGTATTAATCTACCAATATTCTGAAGTATTGAAAGAAAAAAAGTTCGACACTTTTCATCAAAAAATGAATTTTTGACGATTTTTTTCTTAAAACAGTTTAAAAACAGCTTTTTGGTTCATTAATATTGGCTTTAAATTCTCTGACTTTAGCGCCCTCTAGTAGCCACATAATAACTTTATTAAAAAAAAATCTTCTTAAATCATATGAACTATATTGTTATCTTTCCAAAAACATATATTTCAACTCAATTTGAAAAATGTTTTTATTTTGATTTTTGTCTATGGAACAAAGCACTGTGGGGAGTGTCTACAGGGTCCCAAAATTGGACACCTTGGGTATACAACTTTTTAAAAACGATCCTGATTCCCTATATCTGAACCGATTTCAAAGATTTTTATATAGTCAAGATCTACAAAAAATATAGTCATATAAATATCTTATCTCTTTTAGTTTAAGAAATATTAGACTTCAAAGATTAAAATTTTTACTTTTTAGCCTGCCTTTAATTTTCTTTATTTCATTAACAACAAATGGCAAAATTGTGTAGAGAATGAATTTTAAAAATATTTACGGAGTCAAAAGTTACAAGCATTTAAATTTAAACTTTCAAAAAAAGTTGATTTTTTCCCGTTTTTTTTTTTGCCAAAAAAGTGGTTACATTCCTTTTCTGTTATATAAAAAATTTCTTAAGTAACTTATATAATATTTATATTTTTCGGAAAGATAACTAAACACAAAATACTTTAAAGGAAAAAACACTTTTTAAAATTAATTTTTGCGAGCACAAGGGTTTCTCAAATTTTACCTATTTTTCCAACAAGTTTCAAATTTTCGCCTTAATTTCTCAAATCGCAAAGCTAGAATCAAAAAAAGGTTATAGTTTTTATTTAGCCTAAAGTGTTTTAATTTTTTTCGCAATAGAAATTTTTGCTCCCCGATATAGGTTGGAAAGATATAGCAAAAAAAGTAAAAAATCCCATTTTTGGAAATTTTTCAAAGTTTTTTGGGAATTACGGGATTTTTGTAGACAAATCTAAAAAAGTGAATAGCGCTAAAAATTAAGCATCAAAAAATCTACTTAGGTGTAAAATTCCATTCAAAAATATTTACTAACAAGAATTTTATTGCATAATTAAAAATGAAAAATATGCAAAAAATCACAAATCCATCTTTTCTCAGTGTTTTTTACAAAAAAAACTTCAACAAATTTTCGTATTTTAAAAACGTGTAGATATATTTGAAACGAAGACAAAATTTCCTAAACATTGATGTACAACAAGTATATTTTGTTATTTTTGCGTTTGCAATTGAAGTATTATAAATTTATAGTTTCAAGTAATTTGGCCAATTTTAACTCGTGTTTATATGTATGGTAATGCCGCTCGTGATAATGCCGTAACAAGATATATTTTAATAAAGCTCAACGTTTTCTTTTTTTAGTATAGTGCTAAATTCATATCCTTCTATTAGATCCGTCAGACAGATAAAAAATACATACGACCATGTTTTTTGTAGATCTCGACTAGCAGAATCCTCTTATATAAAAATCTTTGAAATCGGTTCATATATAAGGAATCAGAATCGTTTTTAAAAAATGTCATACCCGAGGTGTCCAACTTTGGTACCCTGTGGACTGCCCCCTGTAGGACATGGAAATCGGAGCAGCCGTTCCGAAGTTCTATAATTATTTCCATTTCATTTTTTGAATCGCACACTGTGCGAGATAATTTTGTAAATGGGTCAGCATTGGCTTAGTTAGTTCGAAAAGTTCTTACGGCTAATGGATTATAGAAGCGTAGATGAAGTTGGGGAACATTTAAAGATAAATTGCTCAACAGAAACTTAGAACAGATATCTCCATTTGTCAGGTTCACAAAAAATGAGACATTGAGCATAATTCAACAGCTTTTTAATGTTGGCAAATTAACCATGGCAAGACTGGATGACTATGATGGCAGAGAAAAATAATGTCGATATACATCTCTTAAGTAAAAGAGTAAAAATTGTTTCTGAACCGATTCAATACGATCAATGTGGACTTTTTATAATGGATCCCAAATAACCAAATCATATTCTAAAATCGGTCTGACTAATGTAGTAAATAAATGTTTGGTGATGAATGGTTCATTGAACTTTCTTCCCCATCATTTAATAAATGTCATTGGCTTTATTAATAGATATTGTTATATGCTGAACAAAGTCCAATTTTACATCTTATAATATTCCAAGGTCCTCTATGTTATTCACTAATTCCAATTTATATTACAGATCATACAAAAATATATGTAAGTTTTATAGTTCTAAACACTAGTTATGAACTCGTGGGCCCTTACATTATAGATTTGATAGTTGTTTCAGTCACTTTTTTGGAAAATGCTCGATATCTTGGGATAACTTTTTTGTGCTTTTCAATTATTTTTTTACAAGAGTCTAATATCTCTCCACTGGTCTTAGCTTTGGACAATTTTGAGGTTTGACCTCTATTGGTACAAAAACTATATTATTGTTTTGGTACCATTCCAGAGTTTTCCCTGAAGATCGGCATATAATTGAACATAGTTCATATATAAAATTTTGATAAGAAAAATGTTTTAAACTTTGTAAAGTTTTTTAAATACACGTGCATACTAATAAATAAACTTTATTTAATAATTAATAAAAAAAGCCAAATTTATTGCCCAACTTTAATAAAATTGTGCGCGTCAAACGAGTTATCGATGTTTGTAGTGTACTTTAAAAGGTAAACAAACAATTAAAGCCCTTATAAAAAAAAAATGATAAATGTTTTTTGTACTAAAATAAATTGCAAGTTTTACTTACATATTGTTATGATATATTTATTTTGTATTGTTTATTACTTGTATTTGTTCTTGACTTTAACGACACTTCAGAAACAGTTTATTTTACAATTAAATTTTTTGTTTCTTTTGTTTTTTTTTTTTATTTATTTTTTGTAAGATCTTCTTTTTGTAATCATAAAATCTTAATTGTTACTTTTAAAATTAATATGTATAAAACTTTAGCTAAAATGTCACGTAACGGAATGTTTCTTTATTTATTATTTTAGCAAATAAATAAAAAAAAAAAAAAAAAACTTTTATTAATTTAACACCAGAATATTGTACTGTTTTTCTTATTAATTAAACTAAATGGAAAATACTCGTTGTACTAATTTGCAAATGTTTTTTAAATTTAATCAGTTTTGGTTTGATCGCAATAAATAAATAAATTAAAGCAAAACAAAATAAGAAAAGAGAAAAACAACCAAAACAAATGAAAACAAAACAATAACAAATGAAATGACAAGAAAATCGCGTCAATATATTGCATTCACTATCACTCACACTTACGTTAATGAATGACTGAACCGAACAACAACTGGTAAAACAATGACATACCTATAAAACTAATAACACTTTTTGATGTTTCTCAACATTAAAAATAAAAAAATTAAAACAAAATTCGAAAAAATTACTACAACAAAAAAAAAAAAAACTATTTTTTCAAATATGCAACAACAAAAATAACAATATGTAATTTAAGTTAAACAAATAAAAAATAGTAACAGGCAGAAGATGAAGAAAGCGCAGAGAAACAAGTCAGGTTATATTCGGCTTGGCCGAATCTGATATACCCGCTATCATATTGTACGTTAGGTTTAAGACTAGAACTGCTGTCACTTGTTTCATTTCGCCATGTTTGGGTTCAAATGTCCCATAATAATGTTTGTGGTCTAGAGAACCTAGATAAAATTTTGCTTCATTAATTGCTAAAATCTGTGTTATTAAGTTTAAATATTTCTATTTGACTATTCTAAACAACTATTCAAAGTTAGTAAAATATTTCTGTTTTCGTGTACAGTGTAAAAATTCAAATCTTCTAAAGTTTAAATATTAATAATTCAAAAAGTTGTTTTTTATTTCTGTATATTATATGTAAATATTATTATTGTTATTATTAGGGCAAGTTTTTCAATCTTTTCGCTTGGAAAGTAAGCATTTGCATATTTTAAATGAATTTCACAAAAAATGCTTGTTTTTAAAATTTTGGCATAAATTTGCATATAATGGAAATAAAAATTTGTTTTCTTAACAAAAATACAATTTTTAGTGATTTTTTTGCGTTCAATCAAATGATTTCTAGAATTTTTTTGTGACTATTTTGAGTACGTTGTAAAAATTGTAAAGAAAAAAATTCAGACATGTCAAATATAACTTTAAAAATTAATATATTTTTATTTTTATAAAAATCGAAATCTATCAGAGATTGAAAGTTAAAAAAATGCATATTTATGCATGTTTTTTACATATCAATATATAAAAATGCATAAATACGTCGGTTTTTCTATACATATTCATGCTATTTTAGCATATTTCTGTGCTTTTTCAAGCGCATATTTTAGTTTTTTTCATGCATATTTAAACTTGCCCTGGTTATTATTATTTCTGTTATTACATAGATAAACACTGATTCCACTGGCCAACAAAAAAAACTTTTTTGCGAGCTCCTTCAAAAAAAAAAAAAAAAAAAAAATAAATAAATATTTGGACTAGATGGAATTCCGCATGCTAAACTCGAATCTACATTCAGTTTTCTCCCATTAGGTCGAGATTTTTTTATGGGCATGTCTAATATTGCGCCCTAAATAAGCCGATTACTCGAATATATTTCACTATAACTCGATAACGGTATGCACGATTTATAACAAATTTTTATCCGCTCAATAGTTTTGGAGATATTTCGAAATAAGTGTCCGAAAAAAATTTTTTTGTGCTAAATTCAAGATTTCTTTTTTTTACTAAAACTTCTTTTTAAAAGTGAAAACATTAAAAATATTTCAGTTTATCCCCTTTATCTCAAAGCTGGCAAAACTACGAGTAAATAAAGCCGCGTAGCATAAAAATTGATGCACAAATCTTGATTGGATTCACAGTTAAGTTAGGATACCCATGCATACCTTCAGTCTCAAAAAAAAAAAAAAAAAAATTTTTTTGTCTTAAATAAAAAATAAAAAAAATGGTGGATTAGATGGAATTTAGTGTACTAAATAAGAATCAGCTTTTATTTTTTTTCTATCACGTATTGAATTTTTTTTTATGGGCATGACTACTATGACCCCGCTTTTAGGCAGTTACACTTGTACAACTCGAGAACTGTTTGTCCAATTAAGATAAATTAAACTCCAGTAGATAGTGATCTAAATTATCTTTGAGCTAAATTTACATAACTTTTTTTATCCAGTTAATATTTCCATAGTTATTTGGTATATAGCGAAATTTTTTTTTTTGAAAAATCGTGGGTATAAATAGACCACCCTAATTCAGCTCCGATTTATTTGATTTTTTGCCATTGATAGTACCTTTAACGGTGAATATAATGATGTAAAAATTTTTGGCCGCAAATAAATATTTTGGAAGTTATAGGGCTTTGAAAATCGATTTTTCTTAAGAAACTCGTATCAAATAAATATTTTGGAAGTTATAGGGCTTTGAAAATCGATTTTTCCTAAGAAACTCGTATCAAAAACTTTTCGTATTAAAAAAAGTTGGGTAAAAAGAAAGAATTTCGTTAGCGAAGCCGCTTTTGGACATACCACAGAGTTAAAAACCCGAAGGCCGGCTATTAAGAAAAATTATTTCCACAAAAAAAATTTTTTTCCCACAAGAAATTATAAAATACTTCAAAAGTTGTGTTTATGAAACTTTTATATTATTTTTATTTTATTCTTCTAAATGCAACCTTAAGAGCTTTTAACTGACACCTTAATCTTTGCAATCGGATAAATAGTATAGGAAATATGTACGATTTTAAGTGAATTAGGGAGGTAAATGAGTACCAAATCGTGAAAATTTTGATCCATAACTCTGAAATTCTTGAGCAAATAAAAAATACTGTCGGCATAACTTGAAGACAATTTTCGTATGCATCTTTTGATGTATCATTTATCAAAATCGTGTAAACGGTTCTTGAGTTATAGTCTTAATTGGACAAACCTTTCTCGAATTTTATAGTGTGACCGCTGAATAAGGTGATGAGGAAATAAGTTAGAGTAATGGCCTTACTATGGGCGAAATATTAGACACGCCCATAAAAAAAATCCAGACCTGATGGAAAAAAACTGAAAGCAGATTCGTGTTTAGCATACAAAATAGATCAAGTCCAACTATTCGTCTATGTAAGGAGGTTATATTGAAGCATATTTTGGAAACTACTTGTCTGATTTTATTCCAAAAATTTCAATTCAAATTGTCTTCAAGTGAGCTGTCAAAGTTAGTAAATTATTTATGTTTTCGTGTACAGTGTAAAAAATTAAACCTTCTAAAATTGAAACTTTTATAATGGAACTTTTGACTCCGGATATTTTGTTAACCAAAAAGTAGTCTTTTATTACTATCACATTAGGCGAGAGCAAATATTTACTACTCCTCCTGGACTTATACGTCCTATTCGAAATTTTATATGAAAATTGCTGCTAGAACTTTTTAAGGCTTTTACTGTAATACTCCTTTAGATATGAGAAAATTAATATTTTCTTTGTATAGGGGCTATCTATCCCCCTGGACCTATCTGTGCTATTTCCATTTTATCAATGCGATATGATAAGCTAGATGTTCACACGAAGTTTGAGGACTTTCACTATATTAGTTCTTTAGATATACCACTGTACTTTATAACTCAGGAAGCACCACTCCGCCTGCTTCAATCGAAAAATAAAATGTCATATTTGAATTTAGAGACACACAGGATGGTGCTGTGAAAATTTTAAGAAAATCGGTTCAGCTGTTTGAGAGTTTTAAAAGAGAGAAACAGATATAGTCGGTCAAGCCCGACCATATGATACCCTACACCATTGTGTACATTATAATTCGGGGAGGGGTCTTTTATTACACTTGGAGTCAAATGTGAACCGATACTCATAAGCGTAAAATAAAACATACGAATACAGAATATTACGTTGATGCTGACATTTATATGAATTTATTCACATTTGTGTGATTCCGAAAAGTGGGCCTTATATGGGAGCTATGGTAAATTATGGACCGATCTTTGTAAAATTTGGCGGTATCATTTATGTTCATATAAAACTTATTTGTGTCGAATACTAACTTGATACTAACATTTTAATGTGATTTATGCCCGTTAAAGTGATTTTCTGAAAGTGGTTTATATTGGAGCTATGGTTAATTATGACCGATCTTTTTAAAAATCGGCACACTTATTTAGACTTATGTGAAACTTATATGCGCCAAATTTCATTAAAATATTGCTATATTTAAGGGATTTATGATCGTTAAACCCTTTTCCGGGAGGACATTTGTATGGGGGCTAGGTGAAATAATGGACCGATCATAACCAATTTCAATAGGCTTCGTCCCTGGGCTATAAGAAACCTGTGTACCAAATTTCATTAATTTCGGTTCTGTACCAAATTTCAGACGGACGGACATCGTTAAATCGACAAACATCAGCACAAACGCATAATACCCTCCCCACCTATGGTGGTGTAGGGTATAAAAAGTGATCGTAAACTAACTATATGGTACTGTATGTGTGTCAATCGGTTAACCGATTAGAAGTCTTTATTCTAGATTAATAAAAAATAGTTGTAATTTTTTTAATATGTTACAAACGGAATGCCAAACTCAATATACCCTACAATCTTTTTGATGATGGGTATGAAAAAGCAACAACAATAATAACAATAGAGAAAAAAATTATATGTGATATAATGAGAGTATTTAAGAAAAGTATAGCGAACAATAATAAATACAACATAAACAAATAAATACCTAATTACTCGATTACAAGTCAATTTATATTTGTTTTCAGTCAAACTTTTGCCAATAAAACATGTGCGATGTAATATGAAACCGTAGTTCGTAATGATGATGATTATAATAACGATAATGATCATGATAATTATTAGGTTTATATTGTCTGAACAAATGTTTGGCAGTGATGCCAACGTATTTAAGCATATAATTATGACTTTACGATTTCGACTGAATACTTACTATTTTAAGACTTACAAATTACCTCAAATTATAGAAAAATCACACGAATGAAAAATTACGCAAAAGAAAAAATAAAAAAATAAAAAACTTTTTAAAATTGACAAAGTTTAGATAGGGCTTTGGTGGGAAACGGTTGCCTAAAGCGTTTATGTTAAGATTTCTTTTGAATCCATCACAAAAATTCCATAGTCCGGTACAAAAATAATATTTTAGAAGTGCAAATTACCCCAAAAATATGAAATTTGATTAAAGAACTTCATATTAATATAACATTTTTTTTCGCATAGATAACACTGGTCAACAAAAAACAAAATCCTCCCCCATAGACGAATAGTTGGACTTGATGTATTTTGATGTGCTAAACACGAATCTGCTTTCAGTTTTTTCCATCAGGTCTGGGTTTTTAATATTTCGCCCATAGTAAGGCCATTACTCTAGTATATTTCCTCATAACTCAAAAACGGTGTGTACGATTGATCAAAGTGATACACCAAAAGATGCGGACTAAAAATATCTTGAAATTCGCCAAACTTAATTTTTTTATGTGCTCAATAGTTTCGGAGTTATTTTGAAATAATTGTCCGAAAAAAATCATTTTCATGCAAAATTTAAAATTTTTTTGTTATTTAAATTTCTTTTAATAAATGAAGACATCTAAAATGTTACAGTTTATCATCTTTATCTTAAAGCTGGTAATGCTGCGAATAAAATAAGGCATGTATCTTCAAAATTGATGCAGAAATCTAAATTTTATTCACAGTTAAGTAAAAATACCTATGTTACATACAATTGAGTAGAAATACAGTGGTGGTCAAAAAAAGTTTTTTTTGAAACAAAAATAGGTGGATTCTTACGAGTTAAACAAGAATCTGCATTCACTTTTTTTTTATGTGCATGACTAATATCATCACCTTATTCAGCGGTCACACTATAAAATTCGAGAAGGGTTTGTCAAACTTAGGCTATAACTCAATAACGGTTTACACGATAAATGATACATCAAAAGATGCATATGAAAATTGTCTTCAAGGTATGTCACCAATATTTTTCATTCGCTCAATATTTTCAGAGTTATGGATCAAAATTTTCACCACTTTTTTCAAAAAAATAAATTTTAAAATTTTCGGTACTAATTACCGAATAACTACGATAATATTAACTGGACAAAAAATTATGTAAATTCAGCTCAAAGACAATTTAGGTCGCTATATATTAAAGTTCAATTTATCTTAATTGGACAAATTTTTCTCGAGTTATACAAGTGTGACTGCCTAAAGGCGGGGTCATAGTAGTCATGCCCATAAAAAAAAAATCAATGCGTGATAGAAAAAAAGGAAAAGCTGATTCCTTTTTAGCACGTTGAATTCCATCTAATCCACCAATTTTTTTTATTTAAGACGAAAAAAAAATTTTATTTTGCCCACTCGTGTATTTCCACTTAGCTATAGGTATACATGGGTATCCAAACTTAACTGTGAATCCAATCAAGATTTGTGCATCATTTTTTATAATACGTGGCTTTATTTACTCGTAGTTTCGCCAGCTTTGAGATAAAGGTCATAAACTTAAATATTTATGATGTTTTCACTTTTAAAAAAAAGTTTTAGTAAAAAAAGAAATCTTGAATTTTGCATGAAAAAATTTTTTCCGACACTTTTTTCGCAATATCTCCTAAACTATTTAGCGGATAAAAATTTGATAGTAGAGAGAGTTAAAAACAATTTTATTCCGCATTTCATGGTATATCATTTATATAAATAGTACATACCGTTCTCAAGTAATAGTGAAATATTCTTGAGTAATCGGCATATTTAGGGCACAATATTAGACATGCCCATAAAAAAAATCCCGACCTGATGGAAAAAAACTGAAAGCAGATTCGAGTTTAGCATGCGGAATTCCATCGACCAGTGTAATTTAAATGATTCTTGCAAGTTTAAAAACCTTTAAAAAAATGGGGATAAAATTTGTAAATTTTTTTTTACTTTAAAAACCATTATTTTCCTTCGGACCATACATTTTTTTCATGTTTCTAAAAGAACGCGAACTGGAATTTTGGGTATTTCGGAGTAAGAAAATGGAAATCTATTTATTCCCTTTTTTTAAGGACAATTTTTTTTTTATATTATACTAAAATTTCGTAATGATTAATTAATGTAGAATTTGTTTAAGTTCAAATATTTTAGTTTTTTAAATATATATAGAAAATGTGTGATGCAGCATTCTATATACATAAGTGCTCAGCAGTTTCAACGTGTTTGTTTTTTTTTTTAAATTTGTGTAACTCCGAATCAATTAGAATACACCTCAGGATCGTCCATGCGAAATTTCGTTAAAATATATTCAGTAGTTCTGAAGTTACAGAATTATTTTCAAAAAAAAATCATTTTTGGACCACTGTGCAGAGGAGGACTACACTGCTTATGAACATGTGAAATATTTGGACCAGGTTTTTAAAAAAGACTAAGATAAATTTAAAAAAAAAAAAAAATGATTTTTTATTCTTGTAATCTGATTTTTTTAAATACGATACATAATTAAGAAACTAAAAAAATCTCTATAACGAACATCTTTACCTAATGAATGAATGTCCGCTTATGGGAGATTCCACTATAGTTTTATACATTACTAGCTTATCCCTGTGAGCTCTGCTACCCCTTTTGATGCGATAACAAATATTTACTTTATATGAAAGCTACTACTCCCCTTCGACCTATTCGTCCTATTTAAAATTTAAGATTTTGTAAAATTTTTTAAGACTTTCAGTAAATTACTACTTGAGATATGCGAAAATAAATGTTTTTTTTTTTTTTTTATATAACGAGCTCTTCTTCCCGATGGTCCTATTCGTCCTATTTTCATTTCATCAATGTAATATGATGTAGTTTCCACAAAATTTTAGAGCTTTCACTATAATGGTTCATTATATATGCCACTAAGAATATTTCCTATGTATGGGGGGTAAGATTTCACCAGGTCCTACCCATTCCATTTGCATCTGAATTTATGGAGGCTTTTGAGAAAGTTATTCTTACAAAACGTATAAACTTTTGCTTATTGGTTTCTAAAATATACGACATTTTTGTTATATGGGACGTACCATTTCCTCTGGTCGTTTCCGTTCCATTTACATTTTAAGTTTGTTGGTTTATAAGAAAGATATTCTCCCAAAATTTTAAGACCTTTTTTTACTGTAACAGTATTTAAGTTATCTGTTATATTACATATTCTTTGTATGGGGTCTATCACTTTCCCTAGACTTATTTGCCCCACTTTCATCTCAATTATGTAAATTGCTAAAAAAAATATTTCCACAATATCTCAGGACTAACTAAGGACTGCGTACGAAAAAATCCGTGCATACAAATCTGCTTATAGAAAATAAACTAATAGGCAAATTTTTTTTAATTATATTTTTATTAATGACTGTTATGTTCAAGTTCTATACATAAAAGAATAAATTATTTTCTGTTGTTTTTTGAGGAAATATCTGATATTTTCCAGAATTCTTCCAATTAAAGGTTTTATTGTCTTTCAGTCACTTTTTTTTCTTGAATAAGTCCACTTATTTTTAAACTCCGCTTCATTTTAAGCTGAGCTTTTAATGTTCTTTAAATTATTTTTTACTAAAGTCTAATATCTTTCAATTGCTCCGGAGTTCCGGACAATTGGATAGATTAGCCTCTTTCGGTACAACACTAACAATTTCTTTATTATTGCTCCATTGTTTTGTTGCTGTAATGAGAAGAAGCGAGAACAGGCCATAAAAAAGTGGATACACTGTATTTTTTTAGAAAAGTTAAATATCTTTTCCAAAGTCACTCAATCACGTATAATTATGTGTTAATGGAACTATTTTTTTTTTTTTGAATGAAGTGCTTTTTCTCCGCATATGCATTTGGCTTCCCAAAACAAAAACTTTCTTGGGAATTTTGATTTCTTTGATACACGATATTTTTCTGCCATATTCCCTCTAGCATCTGCAACATAGAATTCCTGGCCAGGAACTTGAAAAAAGTTAGACTGTACGAACGTTTCATCGTCTATTATAACCTGATGTTAATTATGGAAAAGATCGTCCGAAGAACTTTCAAGTTATTTATTACCTCCAAATTCTTGTTTTGCGTTTCTATTAGGATTTTTTTGTACTTTATACGTCTACAGGTTAGGTTTTTTTTTTTCAACTTTTCTAATCAAAATTCAAAGCAATAAACTTTTTGTGGCACTTTTCTTCCAGAGATGAGGGGAATTTCTCTGAATATCCTTTCTATTTTGGCTGAGTCCTACAGCCTGAAGATACTATTTTTCTTCCATGACTTCTTTGTATAATATTATGACCCAAGAAACTGTATTTTTTGACACAACTGCCTTCCTAGCAATTGTTTTATATGACCGATGTAAGATTTCATGAAAAATTTCTATTATGTGTTTTGGTGATTTTTGTTCAATTTCCATTTTAAGAAAAACTAGTTTCACTATAACCATGAAACTTAGCACATAGCTAGTGAACATAACGACAAATGTAAACCAGTTAACAGAATTATTTAATTTTCACCACATCAAAAGTTATAAGCCCAAGAGCATGCACGGATTTTTTCGTGCGCAGTCCTTATAAGAGTTCTGTAAATATGTGATAATAAATAAAAATCCCTATGCTCCTTTCGAAAAATAAAGTAGCCTATTTAACTTTCGAATTACAGACTGATATTGTGAAAATTTCAAGAAAATCGGAGTAGCAGTTAAGCTTTCAATAAAGCCCAAACAAACCAAGAAGCAAACACAGTTTCATTTTAATATACATATATAGATGAAATCAAGTTCCACGTGTAGGACCAAAGAGACAGTTTGATGTTTTCACTTTTTATTATGTAAAATATTAAAATTTTGTAGTTTTATTCAAATAGTTTAAATATAGAGTATATAAACGAAAAACAAAAATATGAAATTAATGAATCTCGAACCCGTTTGTTGAGAACTCTGATAAATATATAAATGATCCCTTGTAATAAAACATTAGTTATTACTGAATATCATGTCTGTCAAACTTTTTTTAACCTCTTTGATATATAAGTAAAGAATTATCAAACAACTTACAACAAAACGTTAAATAAAGTCATTAGAAAAAACAAAAGAAAAACGTAAAAAAAAGATTAATAATTAACAGTTAACAGCAGTGAATTTAATAAAACTGTTTGCATTCTCTTGCTTCTATTATTAATTGATGTTGAATTATAAACCAGTGTTAATTTGAGATTTATTTTTTTCCCAAGAGTATAATTAATATTGAAAGCAATGTTAAAAATTGCTAACGTATTTATTATGAATTATTAAGAATATATTTTTGAGGACCAGTATAAATGACATAGTATTATATTTATTTAAGTGTAAATTAATAAAGACTTGAGGCCCATATGGATATTAACATGATGTTACCAAGTCAACTACTGTTATACATACTTAACGTGACCAGACATCCCGCTTTTTAAACTTCGATCCCGCCTAAAATATTTTCCGCCTAAAATATTTATTTTTTGATGACTTTGATGTAGAAATGCAATTATTAAGCTTGTTAAAATATTTACAAACTTTTTTTTAACATATCTTCAGTTCTCTACCAGTGAATGAAAAATCTCAAGTCTGATACACAGAAAAAATTAAAAATTGACTTTAATTACGAAATTTTTTATATTAATTTTTAATAGATTTTGCTCCAATCAATAAAATGTAAATATTAATAATTAGAATAATTGATTTTTCTTATTACTTCTTTTTCTTAAATAGATATAATAAGCAGAACATTTTTGGTAATTTACTTAATTTTATTTTATTTCTGTATTTTTATACACAAATCTTTAATTTTTCTTTATATTTTATTAACAGCTGTCAATTTATTAAAAAACTAAGTTGTAAATAATTATAAATTTTATTTTATTAATAAATAATATAATTAAATTCCAATATAAAGTTAGTTAATAATTTTATTAAAAAATAATTTGAAATATTTTTTTCTGTGTATATTTTGAATAAAAAAGTTTAGATTTTTTTTCCAGAATAAATAAATAAACTTTTGGAGAAAGAAATTTTTGTTCTTTCACAGAGATTTTTAGATTTTAAAAACTCTTTTCGTGAGAACATTTGTGTGGGGGCTATTAAAATAATTTTTACCAATTTTATTTACCAAAATGTGCCAATTCAAAAAGATGTTTTGATATGAACTTTGATCTCAAGGTTAACATGGATATAAATATCTGGAACCATATTAACGATGAGCCTTTGTTTTATTTTCATATAAACTGAAAGTTATAGAAATATCTGGAACAATGTTTTTGATTAAATTTACTTAAAGTTAGTGCCTTGTGTTAATGATTTTATTTTGATTTTTTATTTTAACTGAATATTAGTGTTTAACTTGTTGGCAGCCAATTCAAAAAGGTGAAAAGTTAACAGTATATCAGATTATTTTGATAACGGTTTTTTAGAGGTAACAGCATTTTTAGTTATTTCGGTAATGGTAATTTATGGGTAACTGTTGTTTCAGAATTTTCAAAGTATCGGTTCAGAACCATAAAATATAATCCGTAGTCAAGTATTAAAATGAGTTCGGGTAGCCAAAACTTTATTACAAGTTTTATTTCAACTTTATTAAAAATAATATTTCTTAAATCCAAAAATAACGCTAACGGTATTTTAGCATTATGGATATTTCGATCTGTTTCGGTAATGGATTTTTAGCTTTATATATTTTAGCGGTAACCGTATTTTCAATTATTTCGGTATCTATATTTTAGGGGTGACGGTATTGAAGTTAAATGGTTCTTTAGCGGTAACGGCAACCAAACTTGGTTTTATTGTTAACGGGTCTAAGAATTATTTAAGAAAAACTATTGTTATCAAATTCAGAAATTGAAATTTATATAGGAATATTTTGAAAACATTTCGAGAAACACGTTAAAATTATAATTTTTAATGTTTCAATTTGTAGCGATATATTTTCTTATTTCGATATTCCAAAATTTTGAAGAGTCGTTCTCAATTTGTAATGTCTCAACTGGGTCGTGAACTAAGTGCTTGCGATAGAACAGCTGATTATGATTTTAATTGAGATATAAAAAGAAAATCCCTCTTTTTTTACAAAGCTTTTAAAAATCCCGCATTTTCCATAAAATTTTGTTCAGAATCCCGCTTTTTAGTCGTTCGGGTCTCGCTTTTTGACAAAAACCCTCTGGTCACGTTATACATACTGCATGAGATATTTTGCAATGGCTGTTATTTATCAGAAATAATTCCCAAACAATTATCTTTGGAAATTATTTGTTATGCAATGTAAACTAATAATGTCATCACAATAAAATTTTCCAATAAAAATTACACGTGCAAAGTGCTTATCTTACCCTTAGAACAATTGTCATTTGCCATGCTTTTAACACGGGAACACACCTTTCTCAACATGAAGTAACTTGGTTGTACATATCGTATCTATAAATAGAAATTTGAACTCTCTGTTTGGTAACAAAATAGACAAAGTGTATTATGAGAACAAAGTTCTGTCATCAAGCTTTAAAATATTTGCCAGACATATGCTTGTTATTGATGTTTTGCTATACATATACTCTTTGAAATCATTTGAATAGTTTTGGGGTAAATATTAGTAGTCTCAATAATTTTTGTTTTTTTACTCTCGAAGACCTGTTACGTTTAGGGGCCATACTAGATTACAAGTTAGTATTGTAGTGGTTTAGTGGTTTTTATATTTTGTATAGCAATTACTATAAATGCCACTATTGTAATTGCTATTATGAAGAGTTTATTACCCTGTTAAAAACATTTCAGTTTTATTGTTATTGTGTGTACGATTATCTGATGTAATACAATTGATAAAGTGTAATTGAATAGTCACATTACTCATACGATGCCTCTGTAATGATTTGTGATATAATTCCTACGTAGCATGATATATAAATATGATTTATAACGGTTATGTCCTTAATAATATACTATAAATCATGGCGAAATGAAATAGGTGATAGCAGTTCTACAAAAATAACAATACGGCGAATTCATGCATTTTTTTTTATATTTGTAGTTTGACACTTCAGCGGAAAAGGAAAAAATTGTGCTTATATGGAGTTTGACAATTCGATGTATTAGAAAAAGGCGATATAGTCGGTCAAGCCAGACCATATGATACCCTACACCATTGTGTACTTCAAAATTATGGGAGCGGTCTTTTATTAGACTTGTGCCAAGTGTAGACCGATACTCATATTAAGTGTAAAATAAAACATACGAATACAGAATATTACGTCGCACAGTGGGGTCAAACGCAAATTTTTTGGTAATAAATCTGTATCTCCTAAACTACTGGTTAGATTAAATTGAAATGTATGAAAGAGTTGCAGAGGAGGACCTAAACTTTGAGAAAAATCACCTTGTAGTCACCCTGTGATTACACAAGAAAATCTACAGGGTGTCAAAATTGACTACCTCGAGTATGTACAAGTTTAAAAAAATCGTAACTTATACAAATGAAGTCCGATTTTAAAGATTTTTATATTTCTGTAAAGCGCTTGGCAAGATAAAAAAAATAAGCTTACTCAAGTTATCTCTTACAGTTAAAAAGATATTTACACTTGAATTTTGAATTTTTGATTTTTTGGCTCGACTTTCTTTCGTTTTTCGGGAATAAGTAATGAGGTATATGAGATAAAAATTTTTTAAAAATATCTAGTAATTTGCTATATATTTCAAAATAACATACTGAACGAATTTTTGGATTGTCTCAATGCTTCTGAAAAATATTCAAATTCAGCACTCTGAAAATGTTACGAAAAATGGCTATTTTTTACAAAAATATAGTACAATTCTTTAATTTTTTACTCAAAGTTTTTCTTTATATATTTCAAAAGACAAGGTTTCACAAATGGCTAATATAGAAATTTTGAACTGATTTAGGCTTGCACCCTACATCAGGCATTGGTCGAATATGATGAATTTTTGAAAAAGTAAATTTTTTAAATGACTTTTTTCAACTGCATAAAAAAGCATATTAGCATAATATTTTCGCAATTATTTCTTATGTAGTATATAAAATATATATTGATCTTTCTCTCGTGCAAAACTTATTAAAAAAGCTTTACGAATAAATTTTTGGCAATTTTTCAAAACTCTTTCATACATTTCAATTTAATCCAACTAGTAGTTTAGGAGATACAGATTTATTACCAAAAAATTTGCGTTTGACCCCACTGTCCGTCGACAACATTTATATGAATTTTGGTTGATTCCCGAAAGAGGGTCTTATATTGGAACTTTGATAAGTTATGGACCGATCTTCGTAAAATTTGGCCCTATCATTTACTTTTATATAAAGCTTATTTGTGACGAATATTAACTTGATACTAACATTTCAATGGAGTTTATGTCCGTTAAAGTGATTTTCTGAAAAGGGGTTTATATGGGAGCTATGGTCAATTATGGACCGAACTTCCTTTGACAGACAGATTTAGACTTACATATATGAAACTTATATGTGACAAATTTCAATAAAATATTGCTATATTTAAGAGATTTATGATCATGAAATGGACCTTAGACTATATGAAACCTCCCCACCTTTGGTGGTGTAGGGTATAAAATAATTAGCTGATTAAGTGAGACCACTTGTTTGAGTTCGCCTTAGATTTTAATGAAATCCTGATACCTTATGACTTTAAATAATGTTTGTAGCTTTGAAAGTTTGAATTTTAAGAACTCTTTATAGAAAATATTTTAAATCTTATAAAATAATAAAATATACCTACTTTTTTTTAAACTTACTACAAAATTAATCCTTTAATAAATTAGTTTTAACCAGTTTTATTGTTGAGTACTTGTTTTTCAATTTAATAACTTATGATAGATATTTAATCTTTTTCAAACAAAATTTAATTAACTTATTTATTTGAATATATAAAAAATATTCCATTAGTTCACTTGATATCATAAGTATTTGTTAGAACTCTGAAGTGTTTTAAATTAGGCAAATATTCGACCGCACGCGTCTTGTGATTCAGTAATTTTTTTCTAATTATGAAGATTTGATTTGCGTCATTTTAATTGTACTGAAGATTTAATAATATAACTATATACCTAAAGATTAGGTAATTTATACTTATTATAAATATTTTTTTGGGTGCATAATACTTATAGGCTTTTTTGACCATTTATTCTGTAAACATATTTACCATGTTTGTGATCGTCATCTAATTTAATAATCTTAACAACGTGCTTTATCGGAAATCTTTCTTTGTTTTCATTATCTAATACATTGATAAATTATAGATGGTTCTTGTCATGATTTTATAAAAGGAAACAAAAATCCATAAATAGCACACAGAAAAACTTATACCACGCCCAAGTATATTGCTCAACTTGGAATAATTTTTTCAGTCGATTTATAGATGGCGGTCCGTACGTCTGGGCGGTTTGTTGTCCATGTAAAACTTGTGCGCAAAGTACAGGCAGCAGTTATGAAAATGATTAAATTCAATAAAATGGGTTATGTTCGGTTCATTATTTCCCCTAGTCTCATAAATCTCATATCCATTGATGTATTATGTATTGATTTTATTTGTGGTGGACTTTATGAGGAAAGAGAATAGTTACATTTTTGGAGAGTTTTCGATTTTTTTGAAAACAAATTTTTTTTAAAGATTTTAAGGGATATAAGTTGGAGATTATATGAAAGAGTTTTTTTTTTTTTTTTGTATTTTATTAAATTAAATCAGACAATACCTTCCCGTGATGTGATGCGATATGTCGAGTAACTTCATTAATTTTCTATCAGTCCTATTGTAAATATTCTTAATGAATTACTTTCCCACGACAAACAATTTTCCAGATTTTTTAACACAGCACAGTGGTCCCAAAACGGAATTTTTTGGAAATAATTCTGTAACTTTAGAACTGCTGGATGTATTTGAATGAAATTTCACATGGGTAATTCTGAGGTGTATGGCAATTGATTTGGAGGAGGACAGGTTTGTAGCGAGTCTGGAGGACGAGGGGTGGACCTCCAAAGTTGGTCACCTCGGGTATGAAAATTTAAAAAAAAAATCGCCAAAATTTCATTTATGATTTGATTGAAAAAAAATTTTGCACACAGATAGAACTTATAATTCTCTACAAAAAATATGATTACATGTGTGGGTTATCTCTTTTACTTTATGAGATATTTGAACCAAAGTAAAATTTTGACCCATTTTTGGACATGTTTTTTTGAGTTTTTTTAACTTGGCGGGAGCAATTTGTGTCCTAAAATTTTTCCAAAATATTTTCTGGATTCTGTACAAAATTTTAAACAATTTTTGTGCAAGGATCATATACCTATGTGGTTTAGATAAAAAGTTATATTATTTTGAATTAGAAAATTTGAAAAAAATGTGATTTTTTTCAAAAAGGTGGTAACATTTTTTCACTTTAAAATCCATTATTTTCATCTGGACCATAAATTTTTTTCATGTTTCTAAAAGAATGCTTAATATAAATGCATGTAAAACAAATCCGAGGGCAGTTGGGGTAACAGTCTCCCCGCTAGCCCTATCAGAATTTCGTTAATTTTAATTTTTGTGTTTTTAGTTTTTTGTGGAGCACAAAAATGTCAAAGCTGATATTAAAATAAAAATACCTTGGAATGTTACCTCCATATGTTAGCTAAACACACAAAAAATTTTGAATAAGCCACGCCTCCTATAACGACAGGGTAGCCATTTTACTGAAAAAAGTAAATTTTTGAAGGAAGCTTTTCCCAAACTGGAATTTTGGGTATTTTGTAGTAAGCAAATAGGAATCTATTTATTTTTTTCTTTTAAGGACAAATTTTTTTATATTTTACTAAAATTTTATAATGATAGCTTAATTAATGTAGATTCTATTTAAGTTCAAATATTAAATTTGTTTTTGAAAAATAACACTAAATACAAAAAATTTTCGTTTTTTGATCAATTCAATGAAAAAAATTAGTTGGAATACTTTATTATTTATATATTATTATTTTTCAAGTAATAACCTTTCCAACGATACCAAATACTTGCACAAATACTTTACACAATCGTTTAAAAACTAACTGAAACTTTACCTCTTTCCGCAAAATTTGACCCGCTACGATCCTTACCCATGTGAAATTACATTCAAATACATCTAGCAGTTCTAAAGTTACAGAATTATTTCCAAAAAATTCCGTTTTGGGACCACTGTGCACAGTTGATATAAAAAAGAAATTTATTTGTGATTGGGCTGTATATAATGGTTTATCTCGTGAACTAGAGTTAATTAAAAACAGGTAGGTTTAGAAATTCATGATTTCCTGTTTCCTAATTGATGGGGAAATCCCCTACTACAACATAATAATAATAATAATAATAATAATAATAATAATAATAATAATAATAATAATAATAATAATAATAATAATAATAATAATAATAATAATAATAATAATGATAATAATAATAATAGTAATAATAACTATAATAAAAAATATAATAATTTCTTATCGACTTGTGTTATTCTTAACCGCAAAATTATTCTTTTCTATATGTCTTGGTTCACATACAGCAATTTTTGTCGCAATTGTGAGTTCGTAGGTAACATAGTGTCTACATTAGACAAATTAGTGCGAATCTATATAAGGTAACCTCAGTTAAACAGCTGATTATTATTTTTGGTTGTTACAGCTGTCAAACTGTATAAATAAAAAACATTTTTGGCAACTATTGCCACCTTCCATAAATTAGTGTTCATTTCGACGTTTGTCTTGACAAAAATTTGTCTAATGTAGACACTATGTAAGAGAGTAAAAGGAAATACTAAGCTTTTACATTCTCTTTACCTCTCTCGCCTACGAAGTCAGAATTGTGGCGAGAAAAGTCGCTGTGTGTGAACTCTCACTAAGTGTTTTTTAAAATTCTATGTGAACAAACCATAGATTTTGGAAACTCTCATAGAGAATGTCGGAAAAGTGAACGACTCACAGTGGCTTAAAATTGTTTTTCATTAGCCAAAAATCTGTAACTTTTAAATAGATAAATATATTTTTTTTCTTGATCGAGATATTTTCTTGAATTTTTCAATTCCATTAAAATCGGTTTAGCAGTTGTTGAGAAATTTAAGACTAAAGTTGAATTTTTTTTTTTTTTTTTTATAGCATTTAGTATGAAAATGCTGATTTTTTGAATCAGCTTTAGAAAAAAGGTATAAGCAGATACTTTTCCATCTATTGGTAGCTTACTTCAGTTGTCTGGCCGTCATTCTCGAATTCGAATGGCTGTAGTGTTTCAATTTGGGCTCTAATATCACATACTTCTTTTTTAATGACATCATGAGTTTTTCTTTTAAATAAAAATTTAATTGATCTGCAGTATTTCTTCCAAATTCTTTATTAATCGCAATGGTACAAATAACACCACGAACATATCTGTGTCTGAAGTATTTTTACATATTGTTTTTATCCAGAAGAACCATCACATCTCCATTTGCAAAAGGCCGTTAACTTGCAGTTTCCATATTTCTTCAAATCATTACCTTTTAATGATAGTAGCAAGCATTGAGCTGTGTTTCCGCCTTTTCGATCTATCGCTACAGTTGTCGAGAGATGATGGCGGTTTCACAACATTGTTTTGGTTAGTACTTTCTAAAGATATCTGGACAGTGTTTGCCCTTTTACCAGTTTTCCAAGCTGGTATAAAATCTTTGTTTGCTCCATATACATTTTTGTAGCGCTTTGTTAAGTTTTCCGCTTTCAAAATACTCTTCGGATTATTCTTAATAGCCGAAGCTCTCCATATTTTATAAAGGTTTTAAAATTTATCCTTTTCTTACATTACGTTCTACTATGTTCCTAGGTAGCATAAGTACAATAAAAAAGTGCTTAAAATCTAAAAAGGACTAAAAAGGAAAAAAAGGTTTAGGGATAGTGATAGCGCCAAATACAAAGAAAATACTAATTATTAGATAACTTAAATACTGTTAAAGCAAAAGTATAAAAATTTTGCAGGAATATCTTTCTCATCAACCACCAAACTTAAAATGAAAATGGAACGGAGAGGACCAGGGGAAATGGTTTCCCCATAAAACGAAAATATTAAAAGTTTTAACATTTTATTTAAAATTTTATTAGAATAACTTTCTCAAAAACCTCCATAAGTTCAGATACAAATGGAATGGGTAGGATCTAGGGAAATGGTACTCCCCATACAAAGTAAATATTCTTAGTTCACAAATTTTGTGGAAACTCTTTTCTTATCAAATAAACTATGAAATAAAAATAGCATAGTTAGGGCCGGAGGATGTGGTATCCCCCTACAAAGTAAATACTAATTATTAGGGCAAGTTTTTCAAGCTTTTCGCTTGGAAAGTAAGCATTTGCATTTTTCAAATGAATTTCACAAAAAATGCTTATATTTTAAATCTTCGCATAAATTTGCATATAATGGATACAAAAGTTAGTTTTCTTAACAAAAACACAATTTTTTAGTGATTTTTTGGAGTTCAATCAAATAATTTCTAAAATTTTTTCGTGAGTATTTTGAGTACATTGTAAATATTGTAAAGAAAAAAATTCGAAAGCGTCAAATATGATACACTTTAAATTAAAATAGTTATATTTTTATAAACATCGAAATCTATTTGAGATTAAATGTTAAAAAATGCATATTTGTTTATATTTTCTACACATTAATATATAAGAATGCATAAATTCGTTGGTTTTTATATACATATTCATGCTATTTTTGCATATTTCTATGCATATTATACAATTTTTTCGTACTTTTTCAAGCGCATATTTCAATTTTTTTTTGTGCATATAAAAACTTGCCCTGCTAATTATCCACATATCTTGAGAACTATTACAGCAAAAGTGAGAATATTTTGTTGGTATAACATTCTTACAAACCTGCATATTTGAGATGAAAACGGAGGAGATAGGACCTGGGGGAATAGTACCCCCATACAAAGGAGAATAATTTAGGACAAAAATGGGACGAACAAGGGAGAATGGTACCCCTTATTAAAAGCAATTATTCTTAGTGGATATGCAAAGAACTATTATGAGGAAAGACCTCAAATTTTATAGGAACTTATTTTATTGAATTGATAAAATAAAGTAGGACGATTAGGGGAGTGTAGTTTCTATACTTTTCGCATATCTAAAGTTGTTATTTATTTAAAATTGTAATAGAGAGAATAGGTCGAGGGGGAATAGAATAGTAGCCCCATATAAAGTTAATATCTAATATGGCATCAAAGGGGGCAGCAAAGCCCACCGGCTTAAGCTAGTTATATAATATACTTATGATATCACAACTTATAGGGCTTGGTGTATTTATATTTGAGTCATCTGAATAGGTAAAATATAATAAAAAAAATAGAAACAATTTTGGAAGTAATTTCATTCATATGGAAAAAGTGTTCTACAGACGGCACAGTGTCACATTCGGAAGTTTTAGAACGACAAGAATCCAGTTTTTGAGATATTGGACTGGAATCTTACATTCTGTTATTAGACAAGACCGTAAACATTCCCACCAAAAATGGGCGGATATAATCGCTGCCACTCCCATACTGAAAAAATAAAAATATTTAATTAAACATTTCTAGCCAATATCATAAAATTGTTAAATAATTCTTAAAAAATTGCTAATATGAGGTACAGAACCTTTTTATCAAATATTTTAAAAGATCGCTAAAAGTCGCAGTCAATATTCTCAAATATAATTTTATAGACGTTCTCTTACATACAAATCGTGTTTTTAGATTGGAACTCGTTGGAACTTTTTAGTTCTGTCCAATAAAAGTACAAAAAAAAATATAATTTTTTTTAAATAAAAGAAAATAGTTTCAAAATTTATTTTTTTATCTAAAAAATTATAATAACATAATTTAGATACATTCATTATTATATATCATCTAAATATCTGCATTATTTACTGAGATATATGCCGTTAAAGTAAGCATAATTCATTACAAGTTTTAAATAAAATTAAAATATTTTTAAAAGTTGCAACTTTGAAAATTCATAATTCGCGTTATAGACACTTTCCAATATTTTAAGTATGTTTCCATAATATATGATATGACTACTAAAAAATGCGAAAAGAATTACTTCAATTACTAAGCTTATATTTTCTTATTTTTGTCGTTCTAATTTAGATAAATATGACACTGTGGACGGTTTAGAGAGGACACTTTCGCCTTTCTTCTGGTAGTAAAATTTGTTTAACCTCTTTTGTCGTTCAAATTTAATACTGATCTGCTTCACCTGTGCGCAACTGTACGTAGATCAAGTCAATTAGATATTTAAGATTTTTTTAAAAAGAGTAAAAAAACATTATGTCAATCACTTATGGATTGATTTTTTAACTTTCATTAACAAATTTTTTTTAGTACATATCCAATTAACTGATTTAGCTTGTACTTAAGAGAACATAATACTTTATACTCTTTTTCTGTTATGAAGTATTATACTGTTTTTCTAATAAATTTTTTGCTATTTTTTTTTAGTACTTTTAAGATTAGTTAACGACTACGAGCATGCTTGTCGCCTTTAATGACCAATAGTTCCACTCCATTTTCTAATTTTATGGTCCACCCTCAATCATAAAAACGATTTGGAGGCAATTTTAAACATTTTATCGTTAAGTCTATACTTTCCAAGCAATATCTACAAAAATCCATATGTTATTTAAAATATGCGAAATCTTTATGATTGAAATCATAAACCATTTTTAAATTTATTTGGACTTGTCCAACAAATCAATTTTAATTTAAGGCTCTAAATAAAAGTTTAAAGTATTTCACGTGATGGGTAATAAAGATAAATAAACGGTAGCGAAAAAAAATATATAAATTTAAATTTTTAATAAGGCGGTTTTAGAAAGGAAATATAAGATTAAGAAAAAAAAAAAAAAAAAAACAATTTTATACATATTTTTATAACAAAATATAACCATTAATTTTTTAAAATTTTACGTTATATGGGAGATGGGCGGACTATGCCCATTTTTTCCGAGTTTACATTGGTCCTTGTACTATTTCTACAAAATTTCGTTGACGTTTCACCTTATATGGGAGGTGGGCGGATCACGCCCATTTTTGGTTTCCAAGTTTATAGCGACCCACATTGGGGTTAAAGGGGTCGAAAATGGTTCTTAATTTAGGGAAAGGTGATATCAATATTTTAGTGGTCACGTTTTATTTTTTTATTGATTATTAGGTAAAAAAATCAGTTTTAGAATTTTAAGATTTTTTATCATTAGTAATGTCTGTCCGTCCGTCTATACATTAGAGTTAAATGGGTCGAAAATTATGCATAATTCAGAGAAGGGTGCTATCAGCACTATAATAATGACGTTGAATTTTTCTATTTATTAGTAAGTAAAAAAATTAATTTTAAGAATTATAAGATGTTTTTTGGCTGAATAATTATGTCCGTCCGTCTATATATTTGGGTTAAATGGGACGAAAATGACGCTTAATTCAAGAAAAGGTGATATCCATATTTTGATGATAATTTTCTATTTTTTCTATTTATTAGTTAATAAACAAGTACATTTTTAGAATTCTAAAATATTTTTGGCAGCATGGCAATGTCCGTCCGTCTGTCTATACATTTGGGTAAAATGTGTCGAAAATTCCACTTAATTCAGGGAAAGGCGATATCAAAATTTTAATACATTCATTTGGTTTTCATATTAATCAATAATATATATTTTCCAATTTTAAGATTTTTTTGAAAGAAATCTAATGTCCGTCCATCTGTTCGTCTGTTTGTTAATTTTTGCAAACTTTCCAATTCAAAATCGTTTATCTTTTGACTCAATAAAGATAATGACTAAGAATTTTATTTTTTCGATAAATAATTTTGTTTTTTAACCAATTACATAAAACATAATACAATCGGTTGAAAATATTTGGCTATATATGGAAAAATCTTAACCGAGATCTTGTAAAATTTAGATTTTTTAAATTTTAAATGTATATAACACGAAAAATATATAAAATGAGTAATACATGCAATAATTTTTTCTAAAGAATTTATCAAGGACTTTAAGGTGATATAAAAATCTTGGAATTCGGGTAAGGAACAAGAATTCGCTAGTGGTTAAACATTTTCCATGACACTAGTACTCGATTTTGAACCCCTATAGTTCCGCTCCTGATGCGAATATAGGATACCGCTTCTAAAATCAAAATGCGACTGTCCTCTGCTACGCCTATGTGAAATTTCATGCAAATCCAACTAGCCGATTAGAAGTTACAGATTAATTTCGATTCTTCCCCTCTGTTAAATGTTTGATAAAGCAAAGAAAATGTGTGGCACTGGAGTTTTTTTTGAAAAAAAAAAAAAAAAAAAATATATTTTCTCAAATCGGGCTATGTATGCGCACGATTTTTTTTTCATAGTGTTAAAGTGGACAATATATACTATTTTTTAGAAAATTTTCAGAACAAACATCCTGTAACATTTTAAGTAGCATTCCATGAAAAATGAAAATTAGTGTATTTTAGGATTATTTTCAAAAAAATAACAAAAATATTAGGACAAAATATAATTTACAAATACTTGAAGAAAAGTACTGAAGTTGATGGTTTCATTTTAAATGTTTACCTTAAAAGATTTTTTATTTAAAATAAATACACTGAAATCTGATGAAAATTTAATTTTTTACTATTTTAATGATTTTAACTGATGTTGATACACAATTTTGTATATTTTGATTCGGTACCCAACTTTATTACAAAACTTTAAATTTTAAAATTCAATTAAGCACCACTTTTGACACATTTTACCACAACGTGCGATCCTCAAACTATCTGTACAAAATTTCGTTGTCGTACATACTTTTGTTTAAGAGATATCAGCAGAAAAGTATGAAATGAAGCTACAACGGACACCCTGTGTTTTTAGTATTTAGCCCATAACCTTTTTGTTTATTAAGCGATTTTGCCCATTTTCAATACCAAAAAAAACATTATATAAGATAAATAATTGCCAACTTTCGTCCCCCTAGGTTTTCCCGTTCGAGCCCTATCCTGCTTTCAACAGACAGACAGACGGACGGACATAGCTAGATCGACTCTGAATCTAACCAGGACCCAGAAAATATATACTTTATGGATTCTTGAATTATGTTTTCGATTTGTTACACACGGAATGACAAAATCAATATACCTCCATCGCACAGTGTTCGATTTTCAAATTTAGGTGGCCAAAATTAATTACACAAAAACTATAAATCGTACAAAAGTGATTTTTGGCATAATGATTACTTACGTATTGAAGAATTATTGGACAAAAAATTAGACAAATCCGCCTACCGCCACGCTCACTATTAATTACCCAATTATGAAAAATAGTCAAAATTTAAGAATAGCTTCTTTTATAATTCTTTTTCATTTGAAAATAAGTTTAATTAAAAGTACAAAATAAAGATTACATAATTCATCATAATTTTTTAATGAAAGTATAAAAAAGTTTAGTAAAAAAAAAAAAAAACAAAACCATGTGGAATCTGCACCAATATCACTGTCATTTTCACTATCAGACTCTTGTATATTATAACATGCGTTTTTTAGTAGTTTCAATATATCTGGCGTTAAAGTTCGTTTTTTAACTGGTGGAATTTTCCTGAAGCTGCAAATATAAGGATCTGATGATATTAATAGCCTTTTTATTAAATCTGCATTAGTCTCGGTCCGTGAAGTTTTCCGCGTGAACGTCTATTGTCTTTATTCCTGGATTCTTGAGCTTCTTCAGATTATTGACCAATAGGAAGGATGCAATGTTCAGTTATAGCTTTTCCGTGCCAAAGAACTTTGTGAACACTGACAGGCATGTAATACCAGGGATATAGTTTCAAATAAAGATTTCTTGTTTCAAATGTATAACTTTCGAATGCTTCCACGTTTATAGTATACCCAGATGCTAAGCATTCCAATATAACATTAAAACGTTTAATAAGTTCTAAACTTAACCCATTTATTTGCGCAGATATTTCCGCATTTCTAAAAAATCGCCTGGCTGTATTGCCATCGTTAGTATTTCCCGATATCTGTTTAGGCATGTCTATCAATAACCCCATTTTTTATCTAAATTCGTCTTGAATAATTTTTTTTTTTTTTTTGTAAAACTTTTACTTTGTTATCTTCACCTCTAACTTGCCACATTTTTATATCTATCCTGTAAGCTATATGTAGTAAACATTCCATGAATCGTATCCAGGAATGTAGAGGCGACAAGCCAAATTCCAAAACTCCAGGGTCTAAGGTTTTTTGTAACAGGGCTGAAGAGTTATTCATTTCGGAAGGCTTAGCTCCACATACATAACATATTTGTGACGAATTGTAATTCGATAAAGCAGAACAAACTTTTCCATCAATCATGCATAAAATTAATTTCGGTTTTATATAAACAGTATTTTGGATATTGTTCACGACAATATTAACCTCAGTAGCAACTAGTTTTGCTATTTGGTCCTTAATACCTTGTACTTCTTTTTTTTATCAAAACAATAGCGAGAGGAGTTGGGCGTTTTGTTTTCATAAATTATAATTTTCTCTTCATTTTTATTAATTAAATATATTTGTACTAGTACAAGAGAAATACTAAACAAATTTTCATCACTACTACCTTCTTGTATCCATTTTTGCTTATAAAGACTTTGATTAGATCCATCGCATCCCCATTTGAATAAAGCGAATATTTCCGTATATGTACTTATGTGATTTTTTATAAAATCACTATAACTTGATTATAGTCTTAAAATCGTGTGGTCTATTAGGGATTGTAATTTTATTTCAGCATAAGATTCTGTTACTGCTATTTTTTTTGGGTAGCATAGTTCTTTTGACCTCTTAACTAATTCATAAGAAGGGTATAAGGATCGATTATAACTCATTGTATGTTGTTTTAACATTCGATACTTGTTTGAGGATAAATCTAAATCCAAAATCATAGCTAAAGCTTCATCCGCTGAAAGACCATTTGTTACCTCAATTGTTGACTTTAACTTCTTTATGGCTTTACCCCTTTCTGGTGAAGGCAAAGCTAACTCTTCCACCAATTCAGCTGAACAGCGTTTTCCAGAGGAATGCAGATGTGTTTTAATCGCCATCACCATTTGTTCGGCACCAACTGAATGAGTTAATTCTTTTACTTTTCTTCTCTTGCTTCTTTGGCTACAATCTTCAAACTCTTTTTTTGGCCTGCCCACCTTATGATCGTCTTTTGCAGTATTTACTGTAAAACTATAATAATCTATTAAAACTGCTAGCCAATCGTTATTGTCATGTAGGAATCGGGGTTTTGTTCTTTTAGCTTTTGTCCATCTTTTCTGAAACTCGCTGCACATATTCAAACAAAAAGATTTCAATTTATCAAACTGTATCGTTTTGATGGTGGTTATAAAAAAAGAGAAGGATGATAAAGTAAAGCGCTAACTAGGCTACTGTACAATTAAGTGTCTGAGTGATTCAAAACGTATACAATTGATCATCACTATTTGTAACAACCTTTTTTTAATGTCTAGTCAAAAATCTTGTAACCTTAAGCTTTACTAATTTTAAATTTAAATATCACGTTCATTTTTCTAACCGGTCACTACGTCAATATATTAATTATTATAAATTAACATACATAATATTCAGTGCATTACAAATGCATTTGTTTGAACAACGTTGATTTAAATATTTATTTATTTATTTATTTTTTGTTTAATGATAAAATTGCAAAGATGTGAATATTAACAATAAAATGTAGCAAAAAATTCAGATAAATAAATGCCTCACGTCTAATGTCATCATTTTTAAAAAAAATATTTAAACGATTTCAAACTGTTAACAACTGGCAGAAAGCGAGTAAAGTGTCCCAATACTAATAAAGGTGACCAGATAAATATGATTAAGAAAGTGATTTAAAATGTATCCCCTTATTTTGTAAAAGGCTTCATCACACCATACAAATTTTAAGAAAATAAAAACAATTTATATGATAGATTATGTCAAAGTAAGGCCAAGTGTTTTATAAAATAAAGTTAGTTATTTTTCTTATTAAAACACAAACTAAAACTTTATTTAAAACAAACTAAAAATATATATTCTTTTCGCTTTTTCATTCAGAAAACCTTATTATCATCCAAAACATGTTTGTCACTTGTATTTCTTTAACATTTCTCTCAGTTCACCAACAAAAGTATTCGTATCAATGTCTGATATTTCCGTTATGTGCTTAAACAAAATATTTAAATTCCACTATCTGGCCACTCTTTTTTACACTCATTCTTTGTAATAATCTTATTTAAATTTCAATTAAATTATAAATATTTACTTGCTATGTTCGTTTTTTTTTATGTAAACGAGTTTTTTTTTCACTTTTAAAAATAATGCATTAAATTAATAAATGTGAATCTTCATGATTGCAATGAACAGACAGGCACGTGAAAATGTTGAGTGTAAAAATGTAATACAAAAATTATTGTAATTTATCTTTGCTGCAGTATGATTTAATTAGTTAATTAGTTTAATTTTTGCATTATAATATGTATAATAAAAGCAACAATAAGAATAAGAATGACTCAATTTTAAATCTTAAATATCATAAAATATGTAAATTAAATTTAAACAAAAAAAATAAAATTAACTAAATTGAAGTTCATTAGAAATATGCATTTTGCGTTTGAGATGTTTAAACAACATTTCGTCTATAAAAATAGTAAGATATTGTAGGTATGTATATAGAACATAGGTGCTTCTCGAAAGAATACAAAAGCACAAGTGTGCTCTATGTGATTTCAATAGTGACATCGATGGACTATTATTGGGAAGCCCTATATTTATAGTACCCTGGTAAGGCGAAGGTTAATTTCTTTTTTATAAGACCACTTACCTAACATTCTCTATGGATTTCTAATCCACCCCACTTCCTATGGATTGTTATATGTGATATATTACCGATACTGTAAACATTGTAAAAATTAAGACATTGTTACCATTTCACTATATCAAACAGTGTGCCATCCAGAATATGAAATGGTCCCGGGAGAAGTTCTACAGGATTCCAAAGTTGTACAACTCAGGCAACAACATTTTTTAAAACGATCTTGATTTGTTACATTTTAACTGATTTAAACGATTTTTATATGAAAGGAAATTTTTCATTCTTACAAATATTTACAATTTTTTTTTTTAAATTTAATTTTAATAAAAATTTTACTTTTTGCAAAAATTTACTGAAAAAGGATTGATTTAGGATTTTATTAATATTATATATTTTTATACCCACCATCAAAAAGATGGGGGGTATATTGATTTTGTCATTCCGTATGTAACATGTTGAAGGAATCATTTAAGACCCCACAAAGTATATATTTTCTGTGTCCTGGTTAGATTCAGAGTCAATATAGCAATGTCCGTCCGTCTGTCTGTCTGTTGAAAGCAAGATAGGGCTCGAACGGGAACGTAGGGGAACGAAATTTGGCACAAATATTTGCCTTATATAAGGTTTATTTGGGATTGAAAATGGGCAAAATCGGTTAACAAAGAAAAAAGTTATGGGCTAAAAACTAGAAACACAGGGTGTCCGTTTCATACTTTTCTGCTTATATCTCTTAAACAAAGGCATGTACGACAACGAAATTTCGTATACATAGTTTGGGGGTTGATATAAACTCGGAATTCAAAAATGGGCGTGGTCCGCCCATTTTACCGCCCACCTCCCATATAAGGTGAAATTGTGTTCAAATAGTTCAAGGACCAATGTTAACTCGAAAACAAAAAATAGGAGTGGTCCGCCCACTTTGCCGCCCACCTCCCATATAACGTAAAATTTGAAAAAGTTGATGGTGAGTATATAGATTCGGCCGAGCCGAATATAACATTCGTGCTTGTTAAATTTGCAATAAATCTTTTGTTAGTAAATGTTCTTGAAAAAAATTTTACACCTGATTAGATTTATATGATGCTTAATTTCAAGTGTAACGGTAAATGTCATGCTCTTCTAGTCTATCTACCATATCTCTTCGAAAGACTCCCATGGTAGTACGACTATAAAACATAAAAGAAAACTCTTCCGATATTTCTCGATGGCTTCTTTATGGTCGTTCCTGTTACCAGGACTTCCAAAGTTGGTCATCTATGTATATTTTTTTTTAAATCGCCAAAATTTCATTTATGATTTTAATGTAAAAAAAGCGAGAATGTTATATTCGGCTTGGCTGAATCTATATACCCACCATCAACTTTTTAAAATTTTACATTATTTGGGATGTGGGCGGACCATGCTCATTTTTTTTCCGATTTTACAATAGGTCTATTTTGTACAAAATTTCGTTGACGTTTCACCTTATATAGGAGGTGGGCTGACCACGCCCATTTTTGGTTTCCAAGTTTATATTGACCCTCGAAAAATCTGTACAAAATTTCGTTCAGCAGAAAAGTATGAAATGAAGCTACAACGGACACCCTAAGCTTCTAGTATTTAGCCCATTACTTTTTTGTTTATTAACCGATTTTGTCAATTTTCAATAGTAAACAAACCTTATATAAGATAAATATTTAAGACAAATTTCGTGCCCCTAGGTTGTACGGTTCGAGCCCTATCCTGTTTTCAACAGACAGACAGAAATTTTCGACATGTTACACACGGAATGACAATATCAATATACCCCCATTTTTTTGATGGTGGATATAAAAAAATTATATATAGATAGATATAATTCTCAAAAAAAAAAGAAAAAAAAAAATGGTGCATGTAAGAATGTAGGTTATATTATTAGGTTTTAGTTTAGGAGATATTTTAGTTCGAAGCAAATTTCACCCTAATTTTTCCCTTTGTTTTTTTAAGCTTTTTAAACTTGGTGGGCTTAATATGGGCTCAAAAAATTGTTTAATATATCCTATAGATTTTCCACGAAATTCAAAATAATATTACTGAAAGAAATCTGATAAAAAGATTTTTTTGTTCGGATTATACATTTTTTTTTGAAAAGTAATGTAAAAGTAATTTCTGAAGATCGGCTTTTATAAAGACAGTGTGAAGATTTCAATGAAAAAAGTAAATTTTTGAAATACATTTTCCTCGGTTTGATATTTTGGATATTTTTATACAAAAAAGTGGAGTTTTTTTTAATTCCCTGATTTCAGTACAAGTTTATTTATATTATATCAAAATTCCATTACGTTATCTATTACTATTCCCTCTCTCTATTACAATTTGAAATAAATTACTACTTTATAAAGTATAGGAGCAACAGTCCCCTATCCTTCCTATTTTATTATATCAATTTAAAATAGTTCTTTAAATATCCATTAATAATAATTGCTTTGAATGAGAGGAACCATTTCTGTTGTCATATTCGTCCCATTTTTTCTGAAATTATGGTGGTTAAAGAGAAAGTTGTGCCTATACACAGTATATTAAAATATTTTCGGTGTATGGGAGTGACCATTCCACCTCGAATACCCGCCTTATTTGTTAATGTTAATTGTTGAACTTGATAATAGGATTATTCACAAAGAATTTTAAAACTTTTGTTATTTTAGTTGTTTAAATTTACTTTAGAAAAAATCAATTTCCTATTTTATTTACGAGGCCTTCAAGATTATTCTGTGAAAATTTCAAAATAAATTGGTTAATCTGTGTATAAAGTACCTGTCATAACAAATATTTAATTTATATGCGGGCTAGTACTCCCCTAGACCTATCCACTCTAAAATTTAATATTAAAGGTTTTTCTATAGCTATTTTTCAAACTTTCACCAAATAAATATTTTAGATAAATATATGCATTGTAAAGGAGCTACCCCTTCCCCCTAGCCGCATCCGTGATATTTATACCCTTCACCACAGGTGTAAAGGGTATATATAAGTTTGTCATTCCGTTTGTAATTTCTACAATATTCGTCTAAGACCCCAAAAAGTATATATATTCTGGATTCTTATTGATAGGGGAGTCGATATAAAGATGTCCGTCTGTCCGTCTGTCTGTTGAAATCAGTTTTTAGAAAGCCCCAGTTATCGGATATATATGTTTTATAAATCAAATTGTTAGAAATATTCCTTAGAAAATCGTTAATAAAAATGAGCAAAATCGGTTGATAAATAACTGAGATATCGGCAAAAAACCGAAGATACTTTCTCGGCTCCTATAAAATATAGCGATTTCGTTTTTGCACGAAAAATTCAAAACCTTTCTTAGTTGTTTTTTTTTGTAAAAAAAAAAATCGGTCCACTATATTCCAGATAGAGTTTTTGAAGCTCCTATATAAGCTACATATATAAGCATACATACAAAAATAAAAATATATAACTTTTCAATTGTTGTTGTTTATATTTTTAAATCAATGCTTACTATGAAGGATGAAGGGTATCAAAGATTCGGCATGGCCGAATCTTTTTTCAATTTCATTTTATTTAATGAATGCAATCTGAAAGGAAAGTAGTTCTCACAAAATTTGCTTTATAAAGCAAAAATTATTACGGTCTTTTTTTTCAGTTAACATTATTGTTTCATTTTGCATTGAAATTTAATAAATTTATTCAAGCAAAAATGAAATAAAAATAAAATTTAACTATACTTTTATATCCTATATACATTTTTAATTCATCCAATCAACTACTTGATTGATTTAATTAATTTATTAATTGGGAATTTTTTTCTGTTTTGTATTTTTTACAGTTTTTAGTAATTGATATAATCATTTTGGTGAGAGGTGCAAATTTAAACAAGTTTTTAATTGAATGAATTATTTTCATATATATTTGTTAATTGGTGACTTTTTTTCTGTGATAGGGGTACCATTTCCCAAGATATTAAAATAAAATATTAAGGTTTTTGCTGCAACAGTATTTAACTTATCCTTTAATAAGTATTTTAAAATTCCCCCTAGACTCTACAAAAAGTTAAAACCTTTGTTAATATGAATTTTATGTTACTACCACCATTTTAAAATTGACGATTTTTTTTTCTTTTGAATTTCCCAACTTTGTGATTCTATCTAATCTATCGGCTATAGATCTATTAACTTAACGATTAGTAAAGGAAATAAACAATAGCATTAAATCGATAGGCATTATCTTGATAATTGAACAGTTATTTTTTCTTTGGGTTCGACCACATGTCTGCATAGCTTATCAGCACTTGAAGCTTCAATGTTATTGATGAAAAAAGGTAGGGTAATATCTTTGCAAAGTATTGGCTAAAGCTATTAAGTAGTTAGTGTTATAAATTATTCGAATATTTAATTCTTTAGCCTAAAGAATTGTATGTATTTTTTGTTTACTGTGCTATTATATACAGTTAGGGACAAAACTATTTGTACACCCCATGCATTTCGTATATCTTCAATAATTTATAAAGAATAAAAAATTATTATATGTAGTTTTAATTCAGGTCCATTTTTATTGAATTATTTGATAAAAAATAAATTAATATATAACACATTGTTAAAAAAAAGTACAATTTAAGTAAAAATCTTTGGGACAAAAGTATTTGTACATCAGTACTTTGTACAATTATTTGTACGTTGGACTCTTGTATGATGATTTTTTTTTAAATACCGTTATATTTTCTTCGTTAATCGAGTTTTATTTTACAAAATAAGAAGTTGGTTTTAACGTTTTGAATAATAAGCACATCAAAAATGGGAAAGCGAAAAGAGTTGAGTTTGGATATTAAAAATTTAATTATTGATGAACATAAAAAAGGAAAATCTCTCCGGAATATAAGTAATTTAGTAAATTTGCAACATTCCACAGTACAATACATTGTAAACAAGTATAAAAACAGCGGATCTGTTGAAAATGTGCCAAGAACTGGACGGCCAAAAAAGGTTTTCAGACGGGAAGCGAACTTGGTGATAAAAGAAGTGGCAAGAAATCCAAGAGTAACTCGGGCAAAATTAGCGGAACAAATCGCAAATACTACCGGAACAATTGTTCATCCAAAAACAGTAGGGAGGATCTTACATTCTGCGGGATATGCAAGTAGAATTCCCCGCAAGAAACCGCTGATTAGTAAAAAAAACCAGCATTTGCGTTTAGAGTTTGCCAAACGATACATTGATAAGGACGAAGAATTTTGGAATAGGGTTTTGTTTACTGATGAAACCAAAGTCAATCTTTTCGGAAATGATAGCAGGGGAAAAGTGTGGCGCAAAAAAAATACAGCGTTAGATGTTAACAATTTGACCCCAACAGTGAAACATGGTGGGGGAAGTGTTATGGTATGGGGGGCAATAGCAGCCAGTGGGGTAGGGCGAATGGTATTTATAGATGGTGTAATGGACCAGCATTAATATAAACGTATATTGGAAGACAATTTGAAGGATTCCGTAGATGGTTTGGGTCTTGGCCAAAGTTGGATATTCCAACAGGACAATGACCCAAAACATATAGCGCGTTCAGTGAAGGAGTGGTTGCTTTACCATGCACCAAGACAACTTAATTCTCCTCCCCAATCATCTGACTTAAAACCCATCGAGCACTGTTGGGATATTTTGAAACGTAAAGTCGCTACAAAGCACGTCCGAAGCAGGGATGAACTTAAAATTGCTTTTGAGGAAGCCTGGAAGGAAATATCTCCAGATGAAACGAGAAATTTGGTCCGATCGATGCCAAGAAGATTACAGGCCGTGATAGATGCAAAAGGAGGACCCACAAAATATTAAATTTTTCCAATATAAGTATTATAAGTAGGTGTAGATTATATGTACAAATACTTTTGTCCCAATGAATTTTCATTATTTTGTATTTTTTTAAATAATGTGTTGGATATTAATTTTGTTTTTATAACTTAATTAAATAAAAATATATTAAAAATAATACTGCATACGACAATTTTAAATTCTTTATAAACTATTGAAGGTATACGAAATTTATGAGGTGTACAAATAGTTTTGTCCCTAACTGTACGTAAACTTTTATTGCATACTATCACTTACATATTTACCTACTTCGCATGTACTTTCCCTTAAAAAAAGTACCCAATTTCTTTACATTAGTATTCATGATCAGTTTATATTTGATGGCATTTCATCAATTTTATTAAATTTATTTGTTTATCTTTTCTTAATTTTATTATATTTTTTTTTTTCATTCTTAAGGAATTATCACTTAAATGACGTCATTATGATTTTTTTTATTACTTAAGTATTGTGGCATTATGTTTATTTTTTTAAGTTGATTTCAATTGAATTTAATTTGAATTTTGTCCACATTTAAGTGATTTTTTTTTTTTTTTGGTTAAAAGATTTCAAATTTATCATGTGATTAGTACTTGAATTAGAGATTTTGAATTTATGATAAAGTCAGGTAGGAGCAATTAATAACGTTATATTGATAATTGTTTTAAGAAACCTAATTTAAGTTTGGCATTAGTAAGGCAACAATTTAAAACTTGATTGTGGAATTAGAACATAATTTAGATAAGTGCGTAGTAAATTTAATATATTAAAAGGAATGATAAAATTATTGAAAATATTCTTTTTCATATCAATTATTTTATTTAATCAAAGAAGATAATATTAGATCTTAAACTATACGAATCTCAACCCTTAATATGGTGAAATAAATTGGAAATGGTTTTATTTATATAAAAAGAAATCTGGATTTAATTTTATTTTACTTTATCTATTTTGTTTATTTTATTTCAAATTAAAACCTTATTTCCAAGTTTATGGAATTTTTTTTTTTTTACTTTAACACAAAAATAATAAATCTAATCAACAACTTTTTTTGCGAACTTAACTTTGAAGTCAAAACGTAATACATTTTAAAATCTATTATAAAATAATTAAAATTTATTTAATTTCTGTGTTGTCATAAAAACGTAACGTAACGAAAAAAAGATTATAACAGTATTGCTGTTGACTGTAATAAAAAAATCAACTTACAAAATAATGATAACTTTGCATTTTTGTACGATAAATTAATACTTTTTACCTTTTGGTTTGTTTTTTATATATGTATTACATTTATGATGGTAGATTGTAAATTTTATATTTATAAAATAAAAGTGTCATTATTTTTTAATAAAGAAAACAATGAAAGGATATTTTTGTCTTATTTAATAATATAAATAAATCTTTAATTTTAAATTTTCATATATAAAATTAGAAAGTAACTAAAAATAAAAAAGTGTGTACGATCCAGCTTTATGACATACACCAGATCACAGGTGGTGGGGGGTGTTGTTTAATTAAAAAAAAATTTACATAAATTAACTGATCAACTTCGGGAGACTGCTAAGTAGGCATAATCATGCTAATTTAGTCTTAAAATTTATTTTTTATGCACTTAAAAATATATAAATAAGAAAATTTTACTATTTTCATAAAATTTCGTCTCCGGCCTACATATTCAATTGGACCAAAGTCTCTACAGTGGAATTAATACTAATCATATTTAATTTGTAAAATTTTGTGGCCAACTTTGATACCTTGTAGCACATTCCGTATTATAATAAGTTTATTGTAAGATTTTTAAAAAGTAAAACTGTAGAGAATGACCTAACAATTCTGTAATACATTATTTTTCGATTGGATCAGCAGTTTAGGATTGGCAAAACTTTGTGAATATAGATTTTTTATGTGCTATAGAACTGTGGTTCTAAAACTTTTTTTTTTTTTTTTTATAATTTTGTAGATAGGAGGTAGGAGATATCTCAATAAAATTTCACATGACCAAAGGAGAGGTTTATTTGAGTTAAATTGGAAGAGTACGAATTCCTCTGTTTTTTTTATCGACAAAAATTTATTTATGATATGACAGAAATTAAATTTTATATATAGATCAGGCAAAGGCGCCCATAGCACTACAGAACGGAGTGTTTTCGGCATTTTTAGATTAGGTTAGGTTATATTGGCAGCCGCCTTAGGCTAAGTTCACTTGGGTCCAAGTAAGGTCCCATTATGTTACCATAAAAAAGCTTCCGCTGCGTCAAGGCCTAATCTTTCTGACCATCTGATCCTTCAAAAATTTCGTAGTCCGAACAAAGGAGTTGATCTTGGATGGTTCAACTCTAGAGAGACACAGGATTTGACTATTAATATTCTTAGACCATATAGCCGTTGCCGTTGGTCATCAAAGGACGGACAGTGACATAGAATATGCTCCGTGGTTTCTTTTTCTTCCTCGTCTTTGCAACTCCTACAAAAGTCGTTGTAGTGGAGTCCTAGCCTGTAATGATACCAATAACATTCCTTAGATGGGTCCTTGATAGCTTCAACATTTGCATTGTTCGCTGTTCTTCCATCACGGGCCAGATTTTCCTGGACTCTACACAAGTGGGTTCCATGGTCTATCTTTCTACAGCTTCAAGATGAAATTTGCGTGATATCAGCTGCTTACCTATTAATAACGGAGCGCCTATATCACCATTGTCATCATATTGTTCCGAATTGGCGTGCAAGCCTATCGGCAACTCAGTTGCCGTTAATGTCCCTATGTCCTGGAACCCAGAGACCACCAGCATTCACGGACAATCTTTGATGTGGTGTACACACCTGACATAGAAATGATGGCCGCTTTGCTGTCAGTAAATATGCGAATATCCTTATTTGATATTCCATTATACTGCACCCATTGTCCGGCTATATTTATGGCCATCACTTCGGTCTGGGTAATGCAACAGTAGTTGGGTAGCCTGTGGGACAGTCTCACGTGCAATTGTACAGAAAAGATGCCAAATCCGACACTATCTCTTGTTTTTGAACCATCCAATCAAGATTTGTGCGTCAATTTGTATGATACGTAGTTTTATTTACTCGTAGTTTTGCCAGCTTTGAGATAAAGATGATAAACTGAAACATTTTGGATGTTTTCACTTGTAAAAAGAAGTTTTAGTAAAAAAAAAAGAAATCTTGAATTTTGTATGAAAAAAATTTTTTCGGACACTTATTTCGAAATATATCCAAAACTATTGAGAGGATAAAAATTTGTTAGTAAAATAAGGAGCACGAAAAATCTTTTTTGTTGGCCAGTGTAATCAAAGCTAAATATCTCAAAAAACGGTATTTTAAAATGCTTCAAAAAATGACTCCGTTCTATAATCGATCCGAAATTCAAGTTGGAGCCTCTTTTAGCTTAGGAGTTATGAAGCAAAATATGGTAAAAAGCTATTTTATTTAAAGTATTTTTTATTAATAATTTTTCAATATTTATTCAGGCTCAAGTTCATTATTGTAATAATTTCTCAGAATACAGAAAAAAATTTATTAGACACTAACAGGATGGAATGCATTTTTATTAAAAAAAGAATAATAAATAAAAAAATTGTATATACAAAATTTGACTTTGATTTATATTTTGTTACATAACTTTGAAATTTTTAATTAAATAAATTTACTACATATCATTTTGAAGGCAATATCTTCATCTTTAAAATGATAATAAAACTAAAATATTATTGTGTATAGTTTAGAATTTATAAGTAATTAGATTTTATTTTGGTCCATAACTTCTAAACTAAATGAGAAACTTTATGTGCGTAGGAAAAGGAGTTATGTCAACATTATATACTTTTTCAGAATTTTAAAAATACCGTTTTTGAGACATAATTATTTGATTACTATATGTCTTACTTTGACCTTTGAACTTTTGATGTAACAAGATTTTATAAATATCGTTATAAAAGTCATATTTTTGTCTTTAATATGAAACTAAAACTAGATATCTACCATGTATAGTTTAGAAGTTATTAGCGATTAAACAAGTACACAAAATGTAAAATTATTAGCATTTTTTTTCATTGTTTTAGCCGTTATATCTTTTGACTGGAAATGGACATGAGTCTAAAATATTATGATTTGAGAAACACTTCCAGTTGCCAATATCTGTTGCGAATTTCATAGACATCGTAGATCTCATGTTCGATTGCTGTCCGTTTTGACATAGAATCACTTATATACCCTTTACATCTGTGGTGGAGGGTATTCTTGGTGGTTTTATTCTTTCATTTCTAAAATATATGAAAAAAAGAGGCAGTAATTATTTTTTAATCTGTTAAATAACTATAGAACCACATAACCCTTAAACAATTTTTTAATTTTTTTATATCCTTCATCAAAATTAATAAATTTATAGGTTTTAAATAAAAACATATGTGTAAATTTGAACAATAAAATAAATTCATTCGCAACACTATATTTTAAAAAAATAATAGTTTTAATTTAAAAATATTCTATACTAGCTAATACCCGGTGTGCTTCGCCACCCCCCTAAATGAAATACATAGTAATTAAAGGATTAAAAAAATATATTTATTTAGTAATTAAAATAAAACATTTTTCTTAAAAATTATATAGATAGATAGATGTTTCCAGTGCAAAATTTGAAAATTCAAGCTCTAGTAGTTTCCCAGATATACTATTTTTTGTATTTAATTTTTATGGGAGTGACCATACCCCCATAATCCGCTAATTTATTAGACAAATGTTTTCATGGATGTCAAAATTCTTTGAGCAAAATTTGAGCATTCCAACTCCAATAGTTTCCCAGATATACAAATTTTTGCATTTAATTCATATGGGAGGTACCATGCCCCCTACTTCTAGTCCGCCCATTTTGGTATTAACTTTATATGAGAGATGACACGCCCACTATTTCTTTTCAGCCCATTTTTGCACAAAATGTTCACATTGACACTTAAGTTTATTGTACAAAATTTGGGAAATGTAACTGTTATAGTTTCCTAAATTTACGGCATTTGGTATTGGCAAGCAATATTAGGCGTGGGATGTGCCACACCCCCTATTTCTAGTTCGCCTATTTTTTTCCACAATGTTCATATAGGTGTCAAAGTTGTTCGTGCAAAATTTGAGGACTCTAGTATTACCAATTTCCGAGATATACTACTTTTAATAGTTATTTAGTAAGTGGACGTGGCACCTCGCCCACATGGAATTTCAAAATAAAAAGTAGCCTATTTTTCCTACCAGGCATATAGGAACACACTGTGAAAATTTCAAGAAAATCGGTTTAGCCGTTTAGGCGGCTATAGACTTCAAACATACATACATACAAACAAACACACATTAATTTATATATATATATATATACTCATTTCTTAAAAAAATTAATTTTGGAAAATTTTTTCCTAAAACAGTTTAATACCAGCTATTTTGTTCATTAATATTCATTTTAAACTTTCTGACTTTAGTGCCCTCTCGTAGACACAAAAGTAATTAATTCTAAAAAAAATTTAATTATATGAGCTATATTGTTTCCCCTATGCTTAAACAAGTTAAAAAAAACTTTAAAGTATTTTGGGACCATTGCGTATAAGAAGTGAGTTCGAAAAAAACTTAACACACGTTTTGCTTCTTAACTTTTTTCGGAAGCAATATTTAAATTTTCTTTATTGGTCTAGTTATCTTTGAAAAATACGTCAGTTATATTTTGAATGACAACCGTGTTGATTTGTTGTGAGTTTGATCAAAATGAGTGACAAAAAAGAAGTTCGTGCTAAAATTATTAAAAATATAAAAAAATCCAAATTGGTCCTACAAAAAATTGGCCAAATAATAAAAGGTCTGCCGTCAAACTGTTTCCAATATTATTAACAGAATTAGATTGACAGGAAACCTGGTTCAGGAAGAAAAAAATTTCCACATGATTTTGGGAAGGCCAAGAAAATTGGAAGCATTTTGAAAAGAACTTTAAACACATCTGGTAGAAAAGCAGCCCGGTTAGCTTAGTTTTCTGACAATTTGTTGCGAAAAGTTAAAGCCAATCCAGGCTTGAAAACATACAAAGTCCAAAACGGTCCAGACAAGAATGCTGCAAAAAGTTTAGAAGCCAAGAATAGGGCACGGAAATTTAAATCAATTTTCATGCAAAAATACTCATGTTGCATAATGGTTCAACATTTTTATGTTGCTAATGCTCAAGGAAATGTTTTAGATAAGCACAATGTGCCCTCATATTTCTGGCCTTATTTGGCATTACTACGTTAAGAAAGCTCAGGTGTGGTACCAAAACAATATCACAGTTTTTGTACCAAGAGAGGTCAATCCTCCAAACTGTCCGGAGCTATGACCAGTGCACAGTCTCCCATTCAAAAAATAAAATGGAAATAAATCTGGAATTTCTAAACGGCTAGTCCGATTTCAATGAAATTTCAGACAGCGTTAGTAGAGGTATAGGCAAGTTTAAGTTTTGAGTTTGGACGTCATAGTCATAACGAAGGCGGGTCCAGAGGGTCCTAAAGTTGGACACCTCGGATATTCAAAAAATTTAAAACGATCCAGATTCGTTATATCTAAGCCGATTTAAAATATTTGTATATGAGTGGATTCTGATAGTCGAGATCTAGAAAAAACATCGTCATATGTGTAGGTTATCTCTTTTAATTTAAGAGATATATGGCTTCAAAGATTAAATTTTTTATTTTTTGACCTATCTTGGTCAAATATATATATAGGCCCCCGTTATGCCTATAACGTCCAAACTCAAAACTTAAACTCGCCCACACCTCTACTAACGCTGTCTGTTCATTGAAATCGGACCAGCCGTTTAGAAATTCCAGATTTTTTTCCATTTTATTTTTTGAATGGGATACTGTGCAGTGGAGAGATATTGAAAATTTTAAAAGGAGATGGGCAAACTGTTTCAAAAAAGTGACAGAAACAACTATCAAATCTCTAATGGAAGGGTTATTAAAAAAATATCCACGAATCCATAGGTAGTGGTTGGAACTATAAAAGTTATATATTTTTGTGATCTGTTATATATGTAATATGAATTAAATAAAAAATCAAAACTCTAGGATCAACCGTTACCAAATTATTGAATTTTATATATGTCAAGGTTTTTTCAATCTCACTCCTTAGTTCAAATGCATTAGAAATTAATGAAGAGTATAAAGTAAATAAATCAGTACAATTTTACAGTTTTCTTTCTTTTTTGAAAAATGTAGCTACTTTGAAGTGCAAAATTACAAAATAGTAGAAAATTATTTTATTTAGAGCACATTTTCCCATTTTAAAAAGTATTCTTACTAATCTTTTTGAAGAGTGCTTTTTGGTTGTCTTAATCATCAAGATATCTTTACTTAACTCTTGCTTTATTTAGCTAACAGCTGAATAAAATGGTTTGTGTTAAAGTGTTTTGTATTTTCGTATTTTAAACAAACGCACAGTGTGTGATCCAAAAAATTAAATGGAAATAAATATGCAGTTTCCAAACGGCTGGTTTGATTTCAATGAAATTTCACATGGTGCTAGTTGTTGGCAAGATCAACAGAGTCCCAAAGTTGGACATCTCGGGTATGAAATTTTTTTAAAATGATCCTGATTCGTTAATTCTTGAATTTTTTTTTGGAATAACATGATTTCTGTTGACAAATCTAAAAAATTGAGCGAATAACAATTAAAATTAAACATCAACAAGCGCGAATGTTATATTCAGCCTGGCCGAATATATATACCCACCATCAACTTTTTCAACTTTGACGTTATATGGGAGGGGGCGGTAAAGTGGGCGGACCACGCCCATTTTTTGTTTCCGAGTTTACAGTGGTCCTTGAACTATTTTAACACAATTTCACCTTATATGGGAGGTGGGCGGTAAAGTGGGCGGACCACGCCCATTTTTCGTTTCCAAGTTTATATCGACCCCCGAACTATACGGACAAAATTTCGTTGTCGTACATGCTTTTATTGAAGAAATATCAGTAGAAAAGTATGAAACGGACACCATGTGTTTCTAGTTTTCAGCCCATAACTTTTTTGTTTATTAACCGATTTTGTCCATTTTTAATCCCAAACAAACCTTATATATTTTTGCCAACGTTGCTCCGTTCGAGCCCTATCCTGCTTTCAACAGACAGACAGACGGACAGGCGGACAGACGGACGGACATTGCTAGATCGACTCAGAATCTAACCAGAACCCAGAAAATATATACTTTGTGGGGTCTTAGATGATTCCTTTGACTTGTTACACACGGAATGACAAAATCAATATACCCCCCATCTTTTTGATGGTGGGCATAAAAAATCTTAAAATTAAACATCAAAAATCGGGTATAAAATTTCATAATAAAAAATTTTATTGCATAATTAGAAAAAAAAAAAATGGAATTTATGGCGATTTCTTAAAGAAATCATATGTCCGAGGTGAGCAACTTCGGAGGTCCACCCCTAACTCCCCTGACACACTAGGGATCTGTGCTCCTCTAAGCCATATGAAATCAGATATCTTTAACAAATCAAAGATTACAGAATTATTTCAGAAAAAAAAGATATAGTTTGTCAAAACCGACCATATAATACCCTACAGAATTATGTATGACCATAAAAATTCAGATAGAAGACTTAAATTAGTCCTGTGGCCAATCGAAGACCAACACTTTTACTAAATGTGAAATAATATATACAAATAAAGAGTAATGCGATGATACTAACATCTATATGATTTTATGCACTTTAGAGCGATTTCCGGAACTGGGTTAAAATGGGAGCTAAATTATGAAACGATTCTAATAAAATTTGGAAATGTTGTTTGGATTTATATGAAACTTTTTTATGTCGAATATTAACTTGATACTAACATTCGTATGGGATTTATACATGTTGAAGAGATTTTCGGAAGGGGGGTTTATACAGTCAGCCAATCAGCCGTCCAGCCAGACGGACGGACATCGTTAGATCGATTTGAAAAAAGACTCCGAGTCAATTGGTATACTTTAAGGTGGGTGTTGGATAACGTTTCCTATGCGTTATAAACATCATCACAAACGCATAATACCCCAATCATATATGATGGTGTAGGGTATAAAAATGTTTTGGAAACACTATGATACGTATCACAGTGGGGTCAAACGCTAATTTTTTGGTAATAAATCTGTGTCTCCTAAACTTCTGGTCGGATTTAATTACTTTCCAAAAACATATCAAATATTACAAGAATATAAAAATATACTTATTTTCCCATTAACTTATGTATAATATACATATCGTTTTAAAAGCATTATATCATGGTCTCAAAGCTGACGATTTAAGTCAACTCTCACCAAATTCACTGTTTTACAATATTTCCATCTGTGCGTATACGTAACACACAACTGTATTGGCGCTTTTTGGTTGTTGAACGAGATAATATTCGTAATAAACGCTTATATTTATTAAATATTGTTTAATTCTGAAAAATTGCCAAAAATTGATTTGTAAAGCTTTTTAAATGATTTTTACAGGAATGAAAGATCGATATATATTTTATATATTACGTAAGAAATAATGGTGAAAGTAGTATACTAATATGCTTTTTTATGCAAATAAAAAAAAGTCGTTTAAAAACTTCACTTTTTTCATAAAATCTCCACTCCTGCATTCGTTTTCGGACGGGCGGGAAGCAATTTAATGTCAAATCGTTCTTAATCTATTAGTTGATAAAAATTGATAAATATGAAACTATTTTCTAAAATTCACCATTTTCTACAAATGCTGGATGTAGGGTGCAAACTTAAATCAATTCAAAATTTCTTTATTAACCATTTATGAGATCTTATCTTTTGAATTATATAAAGAAAAAAATTTTTCATTAACGAAACTTTGAGAAAAAAGTGAAAGAATTTTTCTATATTTTTAGTAAAAAATTTCAACTTTTCATACTAATTTCAGAGAGCTGACTTTGAATATTTTTCACGTCTAGACGAATTGAGAAAATCCAAAAATTCTTTCAGCTTATTATTTTAAAATATATAAAAAATTTCAAAATATTTTTAAAAAATGTTTGCCTCATATTCCTCAGTACTTATTCCCGAAAATCAAATAAAGTCAAGGCAAAAAATAAAAAATTTAAAATTCAAGTATAAATATATTTTTAACTGTAAGAGATAATTTAGGTGAGTAAGCTTATATGGCCAAGAAATTGACAAAAATACAAAAATCTTTAAAATCGGGCTTCCATTGTAGAAGTAAATTTTTTTTTTTTAATTTTACATACTCGAGGTAGTCAACTTTGACACCTTGTAGCTTATCTCGTGTCATCACAGGGTGACTACAAGATGATTTTTCTGAAAGCTTATGTCCTCCACTATAACTTTTTTGTTAATTTCAATTTAATCCGATCAGTAGTTTAGGAGATACAGATTTATTACAAAAAAATTTCGTTTGACCCCACTGTGCGTATGTAACTATCATAATTAGTAGATGATATCATCAGACGTTTTGTACCTATAAAAAGTTAAATTTAGAAATATTTGTTCTCTTAAATCTCTTCATTTATTTAAGAAACCAGAGCTAACATATAAATAACATTTAAATATTTTCTTTAAGTGTTTACAAATGTTTAATGCTATAATGCCAAAAGAATGCAATTTTTTTATTAGACGTCTGCCTGTCAAGTTTTTTTTTTTTTATTAAAATATTTAAAAAACGCCAACATTTTTACCACTTTTTTTTAATTTTTTCAGCAAGTCAGACAAAATAAAATAATTTGCCAACAATAAAATCCCATCAATGACAAAATTTATGATATTTTCTTGACATTAAAATTTTTGTTAACCAAAAATAAAAAAAAAGCAGATAAATTTTTGATAAGAATAACAAGAGAAGATGACTGAACACAAAGTTTAAAAGTAAAATAACAAGTTAAATTAAATAAATATATATTTTAAGTGTTATTAGCATAAAAACAAATGAAATAAGTCAGTGTGCCAGACATAAGCGGAACACGTGACATATGATTAATTTTAATTAATAAAAAAAATAATTTTATGAGGTTAATAAATCAATAATGACGGGGCTATGAATAGTATAATAATAGTAAAACATTTTTTATATAAAGTCAGGTATCTAAAATTTTTTTTAATGATGTTAAATGTGGTTCATTTAAGGCAAAAATGTCATAAGTACATAACAAAACTTTTAAAAATAATTCTGTTTATTTCTTAAAATTCAATATATTTTTGGCATGAGTGTAAATTTAGTGACATATATTGTATTCTTACAAAAATACTTTTTTTTGGAATAGCTTTTATCATAATATTTTTTTCTATAATAATTTTGAATGTCAAGGTTGTAGCTTATCTTCCTTATACTTACACGTGAAAATAACGTTAAAGTTATAAACTAAATATTGCTTTACTGATACTCAGAGTCAAGCCATTGACGCATGTATGACTGTAGCAGAACTCATGTTATTTATTTTTTCAAAATTCCAAGACCTAAATCACTTTTAGGCCCATATAAATCTGAGTAACATTAAAATGATTTCAATTTTATATCGCAACTAATAAATTTGGCAAAAACTAATAAAATTACAAAAACAATAAGAACTATTAATAAAAAGAGGCCATATCTTTCTTTTCGCTTGATAACATTTAAAATTAAAGTGATAAAAATACAACCATATGATGACTATAATTTTATTTTAAACTTATAAATAATATTAACAATATAAAAGAGCCCTGGTAAGTAGAAAAACAATAAAAACAATTATAATTAATAATAGTTTATATTTGTTGCAAAATAACAAAAACACTAACGATATAAATAATAAAAAAAAAAAAACAAAAACAAATAAATAATAAATCAATTCGTATCACGCGAGACTCTGCCGATAACGAACGTGTTTTTAGCAACTTGTTTGGTTACACGTGCAATATTTGCAAAGTACATACACATTATAGTTAGTGCGATAAAACGAAACAACGAACCTCTTTACATGCAACAAACAATCTATGATATTGTTTCTATTTATTATATTCTCTACACTATACTAAATTACACAAATTATCAGATAGTGACATTATTATCGTAGATAATTTAGATAATTAAAATATTTTTAGTTTTTGAGGAAGGCTATATTTACGATGTCAGTGTAAGTAAAACTTTCCAACTTGATAAAACAAAAAAAAAAAAAAAATAAATGCAAATATAAATATAAATATGTACCTACAAATAATCTTTTGCAAAAAGAGCTCAAACAAGAGAATTAAAACTCAGCATTTTAGATTGATAGATCTATTTGTAGAAAAACATTTTTTTTGTCATCACAAATAATCATAAATTTGTCTTATAGTCTTACATTTTTCAGACAATATTTAAACTTATGTATGTTGGGAGGCAAGCTAAATTAAATAGTTATTTAGTTGTTTAAATTATTGTTAAACAGACGGTTGGTTCGTTGATTCGTTTTATACATTGGTATAGAAAGCTAGAAATTAAAAAAAAAAACTCTAAGCACTTTTTTGAGTGATATACTGTAAAGAAAACTTTTGATATCCTTTTTATTAAATTAAATGATGAGGTTTTTTATTATTAGTTCACATATTTTAAAGTCTCATTAATTTAAACATAAAATTCTATTACACAGAGAGAATGAGTAGAAAGGTCGGAAAAACTTATAATTTATTAAACATAAAATGTTCGAGGTTAAAAATTGAAATGTGTTTGGGCATGAAATGATTATTTTAGCGTTTCGTAATCATGAAAGTAAAATTATATGTTGTTCACCATTATGTCTACCAGATCACCATATAATTTTCATAATTTTTCGTTATTAATAAATGTCTTTTTAAAAAAGTATTCTAAACTCTTTTTGTATCTAAATAAAAACCGTAAGGTAAGGTATCCTTAATATCTTAGAAAACAATCAATCGAGTTCTAAAATCCATACTTCCAGCAGCATGACTTAAATATAAAGTCTTATAGACAAAGATGCAAAAAGATTCATCACTATAAATTATATTTTGTCCTAATATTTTTGTTATTTTTTTGAAAATTATCCTAAATAATAATTATATAAAGTGTATACTACAGTAGAAGCTCACAAATTAGAACCACTTTGTTTTTGAGGCAATTCTAATTTCTGAATTATTCTAATTTCTGGACGTTTATTTTTTTTTTCGAATAAAAAATAAAAAATTGAGTAAATTTACTTCCAAAAACTAAAATAAAACACTTTTGAATTCAGTCCAATACATTAAATGTATTTTTATAAATTAAATTAAAAAACATAACAATTCAGTCCAAAAAACTAAAATACTTTACATATGTAAGGAGTGAGATCGAAAAAATCTTAACACACATTTTGCCTCATAACTTTTTTCGGAATCAATATTCAAAATTTTTTTTGATCTAGTTATCATGGGAAAATACTTCAGTTATTATTTTTAATAACAACCATATTAATTTGTCTTTGTTTTCATCAAAATAAGTGACGAAAAAGATTTAAAAATTTCAAAAAATCCAAATAGGTCTTACAAATAATTGGCCACAGAATTAAATGTCATACGTAAAACCGTTTCTAATGTTATTAAACAGTATCAGGAGAATTTGACTATTTATGTGAAACCTAGTTCGGTAAGAAAAAGGACCACATGATATTGTGAAGGCCAGAAAATTGAAGGCATATTGAAAGGAACTCCAAACACAACTGGTAGAAAATCAGCTCAGTTTTCTCAGTGCTTCGACTATTTGGTGCGAAAATTTAAAGTTAATGGGAAAGTTGATAACATATAAAGTTCAAAAAATTCCAAACTGGAATTCTGCAAAAAAAAAAATTACAAGCCAAAAATAGGGCTCGGAATTTAAAACCAAATTTCATACAGAAATACTCAAGTTGTATAATTGACGAAGAAACGTAGGTGCTGGCAGAATCTTCGCAGCTTGTGTCTCAAAAATTTTTATTGCTAATGCACGAAGCAATGTTGGAGATAAGTTTAAGACCCAAAAGCAGCAAAAATTTCTTACAAAATTCATGGTATGATAAGCTTTTTTCAGTTGCGGCGAAACAGGAAAGTCATTTGATACATTCGGATCTATAAATAACAAAATATGCATAAAGGAATATTTGCAAAAAAGACTTCTTCTTTTCTTAAGAAAGCACAACGTGTCCACATATTTTTGGACCCATTTGGTATCATGTCAATACGGTAAGAAAGCTCTGGAGTGGTACCAAATTAATAACATAGTTTTAGTACCAAGAGAGGTCAATTTTCAAAATTGTCCATAGCTTAGACCAGTGGAGAGATATTGAATACCTAAGATATTAATAGAAGATGTGCACACTGTTTCAAAAAAGTGACTGAAGCAACTATCAAATCTCCAAAGAAAGGGTTTTCAAAAATGGTCCACGATTTTATAATTAGTGGTTAGAACCATAAAAGTTATATATTTCTGTGATCTGTGCTAAATTATCAAATGATTAAAAAAATAATGAAAACTCTAAGATCAACCGTTTTCAAGTTATTGAATATTATGTATGTTAAGAATTTTTCGATCTCACTCCTTATTAAAAAAAAAAAAAAATTAAAAAATAAAGTTAAAAGTTATTGGAGGGATAGACTTTTGGTTCCATCGAATCCGAAATATCAATACGGAGAGCCAAAAGATTTCTTATGTGCTTAGTGGAAAACAATTCACTGTTATTGCACCATTTTATTAAATTATTTACGATTTCAATGGCTGTAGTATTAGAGACAACTGGTGAGACTTCAACAACATCGTCTTCGCTGCTATCTGAAGACTCACCATCGCTACTGAGAACATATACAGATCCGTCATCAAACACATCTTCATTCCATCTGTCGATATCTTCTATACCAATGCAATCGTTTGGAGCTATTTCTTCTAAAAGAGCTTGAGTTCTCTGAATAACTTCGTTGCAGTCCTGATCTATTTGCAATAATTGCGCTATTGGCACGTCATCGTCGCTGTCGTATTGGTTAGAGTTCCAATTGACCAAGATTTCTTCATAAAACTTTGTGGTACCTCATCCCAAGCTTGTTTCAGTAATAATATTGCATTTCGGATTGAATAGGATTTCAAATGATTCTTCAGTTCACCACCTTCAGCAATTAATTGAGAAAGAAACATACTTCTGTAATTGAGCGATGATCCTAGAACAAATCTTAAAAATTTGTTCGCATCAATATTAATGATTTATAAATCAAACGATAGCTAAAAAAATGTACCCATATTTTTTTATTTTTTTAAAATAGTTAGGAAGGATAAAATCGTAATTTTAAAAATAATTCATATTTTAAAACTAGAAAGAAATAGTTGGCCATATAATATACCATTGTTTATAAGCATCAACATTTTGGAAGAGGTTTTTATCAGACTTTTGGCCAATTGTAAACCGATTCATTTACTAAGTGTTAAATAAAATATAAGAATGCAGAATAATTCGTAGATACTAATATTTATATGAATTAATGTACTTTTGAGCGATTCACATTGGGGTAAAAGGGGTCGAAAATAGCGATTAATTCAGTGATATCAGTATTTTAATGATCACATTCTATTTTTTTTATTTATTATTAGTAAAAAAAAAATCTGTTTTAGAATTTTAAGATTTTTGTTGGCAGAATGGTAATTAGAGTTAAATGTGTCGAAAATTATGCATAATTCAGGAAAAGGTGATATCAAAACTTTAATGATCACGTTTCATTTCCTTATTTATTGGTAAGTAAAAAACATGAATTTTTAGAATTAAAAAGAGCTTTTTGGCTAAATGATAATGTCCGTCCGTCTATACATTTGGGTTAAATGAGTCGAAAATGGAGTTTAAGTCAGGAAAGGGTGATATCCGAATTTTGATGACCATGTTCTTTTTTTTCTATTTATTAGTTAGTAAAAAAATGTATTTTTATAATTCTAAAATATTTTTGGGCAGAATGGCAATGTCCATCCGTCCGTCTATACATTTGGGTTAAATTTGGTTTTCATATTGATCGAGAAGTAAAAAAAAAAATATTTTTCGAATTTTAAGATTCTTTTTGGGAGAATTCTAATGTTCGCCCATCTGTTTGTTAATTTTTGCAAACTTTCCAATTTAAAATCGTTTAACTTTTGACTCAATAAAGATAACGACTCAAAATTTTCTTTTTTTGATAGATAAATTTGTTTTTTAACCAACTGCATAATAAAATCGATTGAAAATGTTTGGCTATATACGGAAAAATCTTGACCAACCCAGCAAAAACTTTGGTTGCCATATAATGAGTTAAGAAGCTAATATAATGGGTCTTCACTAATTACTCATTAGCTGAATAACTCATTATTTTAACACGGTGATGACATTAGAGGCAACTACTTACCCTATACATTACTTAGATGTCATTACAATAACTAATTACTTCCAAGCTGATAAAAAGCGCATTGATTTTAAAGCATTACTGAAGTCATGATTAGTAATAACAATAGGAACTTGTTACATTTTAGATTATAAATAAGTAATGAAATGTCAGGATATATTTGTTGTTGTAAAAATATTTTTTTAATTTTAATTTAAAAAATTTAACAACAAACAAAAATTTGATCATAAATAATTATTTTCAATCGGGTTATAAATACTTCTATGAATGCAGACATTATGTTGTCATTACAAAGTAACTATATCCGTAACTGAATGTCATTACCAAGTTTTTACTGGGAAGTTCTTGTAAAATTGAGATTTTTGAAATTTCAAATGTATATAACTCGAAAAATATATGAGATAAGTAGTACATGCATGCATGTTTTCTAAAGGATTTATCAAGCAGACTTTAAGGTAATATAAAAATCTTGGAAATCGTGTATGGAACAAAAATTCGCCAGTGGTTAAACATTTTTCCATGACACTAGTATCCTATTTTGAACACCTATAGTTCCGCTCCTGATGCGTATATAGGATACTGCTTCTAAGCTCAAAATGTTACTGAGTTTAGAGCTAAGCTCTGCTAAGCCTATGTGAAATTTCATGTAAATCCAACAAACTGATTAGAAGTTAGAGATTTATTTCGACTCTGCCCCACTGTTTAATGTTTGATAAAGCTAAGAAAATGTCTGCACTTAAGCTGCTTTTAATATTAAAGTTTACAATATGCACTATTTTTGAGAAAAATTTCAGAACAAACATCCTGTATCATTTTAAGTTGCATTCAATGAAAGTTGAAAATTAGTGTATTTTAGGACAATTTTTAAAAAAATAACAAAAATATAAGGACAAAATATAATTTACAAATATTTGAAGAAAAGTAAACCCAAATACCCGAAGTTGATAATTCCATTTTAAAGTTTTTCTTTAAAAGACCTTTTATTTAAAATAAATACACTGAAAGCTGATCAAAATTTAAATTTTATTTTTTTTCAAAAATGTAAAAAATGTTTAGCTTTGGCAGATCCTTATAAGAAAACGACACAACCTAGCTTAAAGATTTTAATTAATATTGATACATAATTTTGTTTATTTTTATTCGATACACAACTTTAGTACAAAAAATTTAATTTTAAAATTCAATTAATAGCCACTTTGACAATTTTGACACAACGTGCGTCGCTTATGGTTTCTTTTGACTTACATATTTCTCAGGAATCGCACTGTTTGAATTATTCTAGACGATATTCTTTTGTCTTAAATTATAATTCAAACCAGTTGGTCTAAGAATCATAATATGAAAGAATTATAAAGTTATACAGGATTTTGAAATGGTTTCAGAATTGGATCGATTCGCTAGTTTCTAAATGGGATCGATTTAAAAGAATCATTTTTGTATGTAAACTCAACGCTGAATATTTTGCTTTATTGGGTTGGTTGGTTTCATAGCAATAATATTTACTAAAGGATCATAAACTCGTGATGTTGGAAGAAGTACTCAAATACTACATACACAGAGAAAACTAATTTGTTGTGGCAACTGAATTTTTTGCCAATCGAATTCGTTCGGTTCCATGTACTACCGCATTATTCGATTGTAATAATCGAATAATATGGTTACTGGAATAGATTTAAAAAAGTAATTCGGGTGGGATATTATTTATGTTTCAGTAAAAATTCATATTAAATATTAGACCTACCTAAATCTCAACAGAAAAACAAATTTATTATTTTTAGAAAGTACACAGAGAAAACAGATTCATTGTGACTTCCGAATTTTTAGCCAATCGAATTTGGTCGGTTCCAATAACTAATACACAATTCGATTACAATTACTGAATATTTTTGTTACTTGCAACTATATTTAAAAACAATTTAGTAAAATAGAAATAACTATTGTGAATTAATATTTATATTATTTGACTTTTTCTTTTAATAATATATTTCTTTTTTAAATAAAACGAACATATAAAAACATAATTAGGAAGTGAATAGAAATAAATACATTAAAACTCGAATTCGAATGTGTACCAGATTTTAGAATCCAAGCCATTGAAAGTTATAGTCTGCAAACACATAAAAAACAGTGGAAACTTTTTTTTGGAAAAACATTTGTACATCTAAAAAGCTTTCCTTTTGGACAACAAAATTTGAAAGTTTAAAGAACTCAAAATTACTTACCGTTCTGATATGAGGTTTATTTTTGTTGAAATGGCCAGCGCGACGAATTTGCAGCGACCTTGAGTGTGTGCCGATTTGTAGAGTCCAAGTCATTGAAAGTTTTTTGTTTGCAAACATATAAAAAAAAGAAGAAACTTACATTTTTGTAAACGCATGTGTACATCGTAAATAGATTACATTTTCAACCCAGAAGGTTTAAATAACTTTCAACTAATTTTTACATGACCAATGTTTTAATTTAATTTATTAATTTCACTGTATTTATAGAGAATTTCCTCAAAAAATGTGTATGTAATTTTATTACATTTATTTAAAATAATATTTTTAGAAATGTCAACAATTTTTCTATTTTAATTCGATGACATAACCTAATGTGCTTATCTTATATAATAACCGAATATTTTGTTTACGTCCGCCATTAACGCTGGATTAAATTTGTTTGTCTAATCCGAATTATTGGAAAAAAATATTTGAAACGAACAATTCGGTCAATTGTACTTTTATTCAGTTGTTAGAACTATAGATCTATTTAAATAAAGTTTTTGTATTTATAAACAGAGAAAAGACATTAAATTTGTACTAATTCAATTATAGCAATAGAATTTCACTTTACTCTCTAAAATATTGGTAGCTGAAACCGAATTTTGAATAATCTGTTTTTTGTGTGTATGTTATATTTTGGATATATCTTAATGTTTGCTTAAAAAATTAAAATAAATTTTATGTTTTAATACATTACATTAGGCAGAAAAGTTGCAGATGCTTATTTTTTAACTCAAAAAGTTATCGGGTCCTGACAATATAATTCCATGTTGAATAGAAGCTGGTGATCACGTTACACAATAACCAAATTTGATGGATACCATTGTACTCGCATAACGAAAACTAGTGATGATGATTATAAGCATTCTCCGGATACGTGAAAATATCTGTGTACGTTAAAAATATAATATTATATCCACTTATAAAGGTACAAAATACAACAATAAACAAGAGTAGTTATGGCACTAAAATGGATCAAAAGGATTAATGATTATATTCAGTGTTCCATATGATATCCTGAGATGCAAATTGGGGCAAAATGTGTCAAAAGTGACAATCAATTGAATTTGAAAATTAACTTTTCATAACTAAAATGGGTGCCGAATAAAAACAAAGTTATGTATCAATAGCAAAAAAAAAAAGGCATTGGTCTAGGATCCGTTATTTTTTAAAATTCAAAGATTTTTTTTAGATGTTGGAAAAAAAACCTAAAATATCATCAACTTTAGGTATATTTTTTTTTAAATAAATAGTTTCTTAAATAAAAATTTTAAAATAGAATTATTGACTAAAGGTATGTTAGTATATCGTCACCGAAAATGCAAAACAACGTAACGTCACTTTTTATACCCACCATCAAAAAGATGGGGGGTATATTGATTTTGTCATTCCGTGTGTAACATGTCAAAGGAATCGTCTAAGACCCCACAAAGTATATATTTTCTGGGTCCTGGTTCGATTCTGAGTCGATCTAGCTATGTCCGTCCGTCTGTCCGTCTGTTGAGAGCAGGATAGGGCTCGAACGGGATAACAAGTATTTATCTAGTATAAGGTTTGTTTGGGATTGAAAATGGGCAAAAAGTTGTGGGCTAAAAACTAAAAACACAGAAAAAACACTTTTCTGCTGATATTTCTTCAACAAAAGCATGTACGATAACGAAATTTTGTACGTATAGTTCGGGGATCAATATAAACTCGAAAACCAAAAATGGGCGTGGTCCGCCCACTTTACCGCCCACCTCCCATATAAGGTGAAAATCAACGAAATTGTGTTTAAATAGTTCAAGGACAAATGTAAACTCGGAAACAAAAAATGGGCGTGGTCCGCCCACTTTCCTGCCCTCTTTAGCACCCCCTCCCATATAACGTAAAATTTGAAAAAGTTGATGGTGGGTATATAGATTCGGCCGGGCCGAATATAATTCGCGCTTGTTATAACTTTACAGGAGGCACAAAAAACGTTCTAAAATCTAAACAAATTGTCCTACAAACATGATTTTTGGGTTGTTACATCCTTAAATATTGTCTAATATATTCATGATGAATATTTTTATTTTTATTAAATATTTTCTAAGTTATGTGGTTTACGTTTTTCAAGATTTCAATTTTATAAAGCCAAAAAAACGTAAGATCAATACAAATTTTAAAAAAATTATAATTTTAATTCGGGGAGTAGTCTTTTTTTTCTAGACCTGTGGTATTGTGGACCAATACTATGGTTAATTATGGACCGATCTTCATGAAATTCCGCACATAGATTTAAACTTATATGGAACTTACATGTGCATAAATTCTTGCTACATTTATGGGATTTATGATCGTTAAACCCCCTTTTCCAGGAGGATATTTTTATGGAGGCTTGGTGAAATGATGGACTGATCACAGCCAATTTAAACACAGTTCGTCCTTGGTCTATAAGAAAATTTCACTAATTTATGTTCAAAATTGCGATCTGTATTTTGATTTCAAGGTTTACATGGACGGACAGACGGTCAGACGGACGGACGTGCATCGTTAAATCGACTTAAAGCCGATTGATATAAACTAAGGTGGGAACGCATAGTACCCTTTCAACCTATGGTGGTGTAGGGTATGAATGTTGTAAGAAAATAATCATCAAAACTGATAATTAGCTTTTACTTAGCATAAACAACCATGGGTTAATATGAAGAAGCCAGAATCAATTTTATTTAAAAAGATTCTGCATGTGAAACTTTTTGTGAAACAAAATCTTTGAATATATTTAAAAATATTTTTAAAACATTACAAATAACACTTTATGAATTAAAAAAAAAAAATCATAAATTTCGATTCAAATATCAGTATTTAGTACATGTTTTTTGAAATAAAAAACCATTTTTAAAACCGGTTTTTTGTGTTCAAAAAAAAAAAAAAAAACCGGTCTATTCGACATTCGAAAAATAACATTTTGAAAAAACCGACAGCACATTGACTGAAAAAAACGGTTGGAAAACCGAGTCGATCACCCTAGATGTTACGTTGTTTTGACTTAAGAAAATTATTGCCTTCGTTAATATAATCGTTATTTTTTAAGCTACAAGTCTGAAAATTTGCGATCACGCGTATTTTGGAAAAAAAAAACTATATTTCATCAAAAACACAAATTTGAAAATTTTGATGTTACGTTGTTTTGCATTTTCGGTGACGGTATGTTTTCTCAAGTATTTGAACATTTTGTTTCTTCCAAATATTTTTATTATTTTTTTGAAAATAGTCTTAAAAAACACTAATTTTTAACTTTGTCGCAATGGAACTTAAACTGTTACAGGTTGTTTGTTCTCATATTTTTCTAAAAAATAGTACATACCTACACCCAGAGAAATATCAACCACATACGTTTTAAAAACGATAACATTCAGTGTCAATAATGAATCTTCCCGTATGTGCTCATATTCAACACTTTGTGTTAAATCATTAATGAAAAATTGATAACAATTGGCATCAATATGACACCACATCGGTAGTGAATTATTTGTTTTCTATTTTGTATATTTAAAATTTGTAAACGAAGGGTATCAAAAAATGTGATCACAACCATGGTGGATTTTGAAACGAATTTTTTCTGTCGATTAATTTGAAGTCGATTAATAAAGATAAGTCTAAAAATAAACGATTTAGAATTTGAAAATTTGCAAAAATGAACGAACAGATAGATGGAAGAACGGGTATCTGAATTCTCCTAAAATTCAAAAAATGCTTAATTTAACTTATTGCTTAATATAAAAACAAAATGTGAACATTAAAATATTGATATCACCTTTCCCTGAATTTATAGCCATTTTCGTCTCATTTTGTCGTTAAGATTTCATAAGGATCAAATGATCCCCCGATTAGGATCAACAGCAATTTCATTATACGTTTCTAAAGAAAAACAATATTTATATTTGGAACATTAGAATTTCATTTCTTAGAAAAATTTCAAATTATAATGAAATTGTCAATTCTTCTAATAGTACTTTTTAATTATACTCCCTCTCTATCTGAATATCCTAATTGTTTTTATTTATTTTTTCTAGCTATTTTATCTTGATTGCAAGTAATATTAATAAATATTTTTTTTTTTATTATGCCACAATTCCCATATGGATTTTTATGGAAAACAAAACCATGTTAATAGAAGTCTCGGATCACGTCAGCCAACTGGAAATGTCAGTCAGAGAGAAATAAATGTAGATAAAGTGAAAGAGGTGTGATTTTTTATAATAGTTGACAATAAACGAGTGTGTTTGTCTTTGATTTAATTGTTTGTGTTATTTTTAATGAAGGCATTTTATTTGTCTACAAAGTAATCACTTGTTTTGCAAACTCATGGCAAATTGTTTATATTTATTGGACTTTTTTTTTTTATATTTTGCAAACGCAAGACATAGAACACGAGACTAAATCGTGTTAACGGAATGTTATTATTTCAATTATACTCACATGGCAGTGCGCTACGGTTCACTAGGACTAGGGATATGAATGACTTATTTTGATTTGCGAATTATAATTAGATATTTTGAGCAGTTGCTAACAACAAAATAATTCTCATTGGTTATTGAAAAGCAGATAGACAAGACGTGAGAATATTATTGTAGACATATGTATATCTGTCTACCGAATATTCTTGATGACAAATTTTATTAACATAACATACTGTTTACATTAGACAATTTTTTTTTTTTTATCAAGAAAAACATCAAAATTAATGCGAAGCTGTAGAAGGTAACCTTTGATGAAGATCTGATTATTATTTTTGGTTGTTACAGATGTCAAACTGCATATATAAAAAACAATAATGAATTCGCCATATTGTTTTTATGGAACTGTTGCCACCTTACATAAATTCGTGTTAATTTTGACGTTTGCCTGGATAAAAAATTGTCTAATGTAGACACCATAAAGTAATTAGAAAGTGCTCGTACATCAACAAAAAAATTTTGTGTATGAATACAAAAACAATTTGACAGTTCCGCGAGGTATGTCAATGAAAAAATTGTAAAACAGCTCTTCTTACGAGTATACTTTATAATTATACTATAAGTATACTTTATAATTATACTATATTAGACACTATCTAAAATTTCTATTTCTTGTTATGCATATGTTATTGTTTTGTAAATATGTATATGAAAGTATTCACTACTTTATGCTGTAGCGTTTTCTTCTTATTCGTTTCTTACCATCTAAACTTTTTAAAGTTGTTTTTAAGATCATAAAATCATAAAATAAAACCGTGAAAATAATTATAAACTGCTTAACAAAATTCTAATGCTTTAAATATATTTTCACTGAATTAAATTAAATTGCTTTGGAATTTTTTAAAACTTATTCCAAAAAAAATTTATTTTTTAAAAATAACTCTCTATAAATTTAAGGCTATAATTAGTTCATATTTCAGGAACGTGATTATCAAAGAGCAAAAACGTTTAGGGTGTAAATTTTTTAGTCATGTGTTTTTTACTTAGGCTGGTAATTGTACTTTAATCGTTTTTTTTTTTTTTTATAGAACAAAGATAATGAGGCAAAGATATGTGGGGTAAAACCCATGAAAGCAAAATTATTTTTAAATATTTCTGTAGTTATAAATTTTATTTAATAAACCAAAAATACATATATAATCCATTATTTGTCTTTTTAGCTAAAAATTGGAACTTTATAACTATACTAACCTAATTAAAATTTGCAATAAAATTTTACTAATATTAAGAGTCCAAAAAGCATTTATTATACACGAGCTGTAAACCCGCTACTTCGTTAGCGGAAATTTTTTTATAAAAACAATACTATATGATAAATTTATACTAAGATTCGTAACACCTGTGGGAAAAATTTTTATTCTTAATAATGTTGTTGTGTCGGAATTAACAACAATAAACTTTTAAAATTTTTTACTTGAAAAAGTACCAAAAAATTACATTAAAAAATAGGATTTTCGAAAAGTACAAAGGACTTGTTAAATATATTTCTGATAAAAAAAAAATAATATTTTAAATTTATTTCTATGCTTTTCATTTAGAAAGTTAGTGGATTGCTAATAAAGTACCAATTTTTAACATATTTAACGTTCCATCGTTAAAAAACTACCAAAGTAGTCTTATTATTTTTTTAGTATAGCAGAATGTGACTAATACAGCTTGAGAATTCTTATTCATAAATAAAAATACCTCCTTAATTTCTGGTTTCTAATATTAGAATAACGAAAAATAAATATTAAAATAATAAGGAAAAAGTACCACAAAATCCCTTTTAAGGATTCTGATTCACTTAGGACCTTGAATCTTAAATTTTATGTTTCTAGGATGAATAAACAAAACATTCAAGTAGTACTACTAGAAGAAAAAAAGTACCACAAAGTCCCCTCTTATGGATTTTCATTCACTTTATTTTCATGTTTCAAGGTTGAATATTATAGAAAATTTAAAAAGTACTATTAGAAGAACAAAAAGGTTCATCAAGTCCCCCCTGTGAATTCTCAAACACTTAAGGCCGCATATCTTTAATTTCATTTTTCTAGGCTCATTCATAATTACAGAAAATTCAAAAAGTACCAATTGAAGAACAAAAAAGAACCACAAAGTCGCCTCTTATGAATTCTCACTTACTTAGGGCCTCATATCATTAATTTCATGTTTCTAGGTTCAAAATTAAGAAAAAATTATAGGTTAAATATTACAGAAAATTCAAAAAGTACTATTGGCAGAACAAAAAAGTACCACAAAATCCCTCTTATTAATTTTTATTCATTTAAAACCACATGTCCTTGTTTCTAGGTTCATAATTATAGAAAATTGAAAAAGTACCATTAGAAGAACAAAAAAAAAAAAAAAAATAAAAAATTGGTACAAAGTCCCTTATTATGGATTCTCATTCATTCATGACCACCTATCCTTAATTTCATGTTTCTATGTTCATAATTAAAGAAAATTCAAAAAGTACCATTAGAAGAACAAAAAAGTATCACAAAGACCCTTCTTGTGAATTCTTTCCCACATAGGACCATGAATATTTATGTATATTTTGCAAATTGACCTATCTTGGTACTAAAACTATGTTATTGATTTGGTACCACTCCAGAGCTTTCTTACCGTAGTGACATGATACCAAATGGATCCAAAAATATGTGGACACGTTGTGGTTTCTTAAGAAAAGAAGAAGTCTTTTTTGCAAATATTCCTTTATGCATATTTTGGTATTTATAGATCCGAATGTATCAAATAACTTTCCTGTTTTGCCGCAACTGCAAAAAACTTGTCATAACATGAATTTTGTAAGAAATTTTTGCTGCTTTTGGGTCTTAAACTTATCTCCAACATTGCTTCGAGCATTGGCAATACAAATTTTTGAGACACAAGTTGCGAAGATTCTGCCAGCACCTGCTTTTTTTCGTCAATTATACAGCTTGAGTATTTTTGTATGAAATTTGGTTTTAAATTCCGAGTCCTATTTTTGGCTTGTAAATTTTTTTGCAGAATTCCAGTTTGGAATTTTTTGAACTTTATATGTTATCAACTTTCCCATTAGCTTTAAATTTTCGCACCAAATAGTCGAAGCACTGAGAAAACTGAGCTGATTTTCTACCAGATGTGTTTGGAATTCCTCTCAATATGCCTTCAATTTTCTGGCCTTCCCAATATCATGTGGTCCTTTTTTCTTACCGAACTAGGTTTCACATCAATAGTCAAATTCTCCTGATACTGTTTAATAACATTAGAAACGGTTTTACGGACGACATTTAATTCTGTGGTCAATTATTTGTAAGACCTATTTGGATTTTTTGAAATTTTTTAAAAAATCTTTTTCGTCACTTATTTTGATGAAAATAAGGACAAATTAACATGGTTGTTATTAAAAATAATAACTGAAGTATTTTTCAATGATAACTAGATCAAAAAAATTTTGAATATTGATTCCGAAAAAAGTTATGAGGCAAAATGTGTGTTAAGATTTTTTCGAACTCACTCCTTATTCGTAATACGTTCTCTGTAAGATCTTGTGATAAATCCCATGACTCAGAATAACCTAAGTACATATAACTGATGCAAATTAGGACACGTTGAATACAAAGCTAATAAAAATAATAGATATCTCATACTAAATGTGATGCACGCTCCGAAACACGTGTGTACATAAACGTGACTTACTATAAATAATTTTTGCATTTATATAAATTTGTTTAAAATCTAAAGAATTAAACAATAAAACTTTAATTCAATCTAGTACAAATTGAATGGTTGAAAAATTGTTTAATTCAATTTGTAATAGTTTGAATTTAAACAAAATTGAATGAAATCTAAAGAATTAAGCATTCCCAAAGAATTAATTCATAAATGAATTAATTCCATAATATCAAAAGCTTTAGGAATTAAGCTACAGAATTAATTATGATGAATTTATTTAAAAGAATTAATAATTCTATATGATTTAATTCAATTTTAAAAAGGGAATTAAAGAATTAATTCTTTCGAACCTTTGTTTTATACTATGTTCACATATAAATGTTTTTTTTTGTTTAAACTAGTCGTTTTCTTAAAAAACACAGAGAAATTGAATTGTTTTTTCATATATTTCAAAGCCAGAAAACATCTCGATTCGAGTTGTTCAATTATTAAACACAATAAAAACATACTAAATTTCCATACAGGGAAGAAATTTTAAATATTTTTAGTACATAGAAAATTTTTGAAAAAATAATTTGAAAAATTGTCAAACAGTTTAAAAACAAAAAATTAAAAATTATGAATGAAAATTATATTTGTTCATAAATTTTATTTGTTTGAAAATTTTATTTTGTTACTTAGAAAGTGTCTGTGTGTGTAATTTGTATTTAAATTTAAAATTTGTGAAAATATTTTTACAAAAGAAAAACAGGCCAAAAGGAAAAATACAATAAAATAATATGTGAACAGTGATGTTTAAACTCTTTGTTTTTTTTTTTTTTTTTTTAACAAATATAAAACTAGTGTATATGAACATAATATTAAATTGTAATACTATTTTAAATACATTTGGTTTCAACTTGAATTCCAACAAAAATGCTTATTGGGTACCATCCTAAAAAGATATATAAGGGAAATATATTGGATTTGTCAATCTGTGTGTAACTAGTCTAAAAACTTGTATAAGACCCCATTAATCTTGGAGGATCGCTTAAGATTCTGAGTCTATCTAATAATGTCCTCCTTCAGTCCGTCTGTGTGTATGTTGAAAGAAGGATACTTTTCCGCCGATATCATTAACAGAAATTTCGAACATAATGAGAAATTTTGTATTTTTGGTCATATTTCGAATATTAAATTTTGATTTTTAGAGAGATTTTTGCGAAATTTCGAATATCTTATTTTAGTGAAGTTTTGGTAAAATTTTGAATTTTTGGCGATATTCTGGATAAATAGATTTTTTAGTGAAATTTTAGATTTTGGCTAATTTTCGAATATTTGATAAAATTTTTTATTGTCGAATAAATTCCGATTTTTTTAATTTTTGGTGTAATTTCGAAATTTTTGACTATTGGTAAAATGTTAATCTTTTCGAATTTTTTGGACAAATTTCCGATTTTTTTGTAAATGTTGAATTTTTGTTGAAATTTCGATATTTTTATTTGTATGTTTTTTGGTGATATTTTAGACTTATAGCAAAATTTTTAATTTTTAATGAAATTTTGGCGACATTTGGAATATTTTATTTTGAAATTTTGGATATTTGGTGAATTTGAGAACATTATGTGATATTTTGTGTTTTGGTAAAATTTTTCACTTTTAGATTTTTGGTTAAATTATACAGGAAAACACAGATTCTGAACCCCGTACCGCAGACATTTTTTCTCATTTTATAACTCTGTGTTATGAATTTTTTTACGAAATTTTGGATTTTTGGTGAAATTTTATATTTTAAGTAAAATTTTAAATTTTTAGTAAAATTTAGAATTTTTAGGGAAATTTTGTCGAAATTTCGAATATTTGGTAAAATTAAGATTACACTGGTCGACAAAAAAAATTTTGTTCGTGCTCCTTCAAAAAAAAAAAAAAAAAAAAAAAAAAATAAATATATGTATCAGATGGAATTCCGTATGCTAAACTCGAATCTGCTTTTAGTTTTTTCCCATCAGGTCGAAATTTTTTTTTTTATGGGCATGTCTAATATTGCGTCCTAAATAAGCCGATAACTCGAGTATATTTCACTATAACTCGAGAACATTACGCACGATTTATATAAATGATACGCCAAAATATGTGGAATAAATTTGGCTTTAAGTTGTTCTACTATTAAATTTGTATCCGCTCAATAGTTTAGGAGATATTTCCTAAACTATTGAGCAAAAAAAAAAAAATTTTTTTTTTTTTTTTTCGTCTTAAATAAAACAAATAATAGGTGGATTAGATGAAATTTAACGTGCTAAATAACAATCAGCTTTCATTTTTTTCTATCACGTATTGATTTTTTTATGCGCATGATGGGATGACCTCGCCTTTAAGCAGTCGCATTTGTATAACTCGAGAAAGGTTTGTCCTATTAAGATAAATTAAACACCAATATACATATAGCGACTTTAATTTTCATTGAGCTGAATTTACATAATTTTTTGTCCAGTTAATATTTCCGTAATTATTCAGTAATTAGTAGCGAAAAAATTATTATTATTTTTTTTTGGAGAATGGTGAAAATTTTGATCCATAACTCTGAAATTCTTAAATTAATAAGAAATATTGTTCACATAACTTGAAGACAATTTTCGTATGCATCTTGGTGTATCATTTATCAAAATCGTGTAAACAGTTCTTGAGTTATAGTCTAAATTTGATAAATCATATTCGAATTTTATAGTGTGACCGCTGAATAAGGTGATGATATTAGTCATGTCCATAAAATAAAATCAGTACATGATAGAAAAAAAGTGAATGCAGATTCTTGTTTAACTCGTCAAAATCCACCTAGACCACTTATTTTTGTTTCAAGAAAAAATATTTTTTTTTTTGTTTTTTTTTGCCCATCACGGTATTTCTACTCAATTGTATGTAACATGGTTATTTTTACTTAACTGTAATTTGTGCATCAATTTTGAAGATGCAGCATTACCAGCTTTAAAATAAAGATGATAAACTGAAACATTTTTGATGTTTTCATTTATTAAAAAAAAAAATTTAGTAACAAAAAAAAAAAAAAAAAAAAAAAATAATAAAAATAATAAAAATAAAAAAATCTAAAATTTTGCATGAAAAAGATTATTTTTAGACACTTATTTCAAAATAACTTCGAAACTATTGAGCACATAAAAAAAATTAAATTAATGGATGATTTGAAGATATTTTTAGTACGCATCTTTTGGTGTATCACTTATGTCAATCGTGCACACCGTTCTTGAGTTATATACTAGAGTAATAGCCTTACTATGGGCGAAATATTAGACACGCCCTTACAAAAAATCCAGATCTGATGGAAAAAACTGAAAGCAGATTCGTATTTAGCACATCAAAATGCATTAATCAACTATTCGTCTTTGGTGGAGGATTTTTTTGTCGACCAGTGTTATTGGTAAATCAAATTTTTATCATTTGGAAAATAATAGCATGTTTATCTTCTATTTAATTTAAGAGTAAAATATGTAATATATTTTTGAGATTTAATAGCAACACCATGACGAAATTAATCAGGCAGCAGCAGTTCTACAAAAACAATAATACGCCGAATTCATACGTTTTTCCACGCATGGAGTTTGATACTTAAGCGGATAAGCAAAAATTGTGCATATATGAAATTTGACAGTACTGAAAAATAATCAGTTTATTAAGTGAGTTTACCTGTTTGAATTCACCTAGAGCAACACAATGAGGTTGCAGCAGTTCTATAAGTACAACAATACGGCGAATTCATTAATTTTTTATACATGGAGTTTGACACTTCAGCGGGTAATCAAAAAATGTGTTTATATGAAAATTAAAGTGCCTTGATCTGACCCGTTTATTGTATTAAATTTTTTTTCAGAATAGAGAAAGTAAAGGACATAAAAAGTCTTAAGAATTACCATGTATGTTAGTGTAAGCTAAAAATGTTATTTGAAAACTCTAACAACTTTATTCCAATTTGATTCTATTTCAAATTTATTTCATTTATTTTACATATATATTTTTTAATCCTCCAAATAATGTCTCTTATTTCGCGTTCCCGCTATCAACCAGTCGTTCGTTTGGGTAATTGGTTCGAAGATATTTGTCTCGAACAAGATAAGCTTCGTGTCTTCAAGAATCTACGTGATAGTGGCGAACTATTGGTTGAAAAAACACGTCAACTTTTCAATAATTTTCATAAAGAAATCATACTCGAAGCTCCTAAAGAAAATATTCGTTTTGGTGCCATCGTACAACTTATGCCCTGTGATATGCAAGTATGTGAATACGATACTACTCATGTACATCCTGCTCTCTCGGTGGTCGTTAACGAACGTGTAGTAAGACATAGTCAGAAAATTAATGATGAATGTGAATTAATTATAGCGCCATCTGTGAAATCTTGTGTACGTAATTCTTTTCGTATTGTTAGCAGTGATGAAAAGGAACGTACGTATGAATTGTTAAAATATGGTCAACAATTTCGTTTGGAATGCGTTGAGACCATTGATGATCCCTTATTGTTGTATAGTGCTCAAAAATCGGCGGATTTGAATAGTTTGATTACATCAACGTTTAGTTCGAGAAAATATGGTGAACTTAATTTGAAATTGGGATTGTGTTTGAAAAGGGTAAGAAGAGTTTTATTTATTTTTAAGTTTTACTTTGATACTTTTAAATTTATGAAATCATTTTTTATAATTTTTTTTTTGCAGAATTGTGGTCCTGGCAAATTAATACCCTCGGCTTATACAAACTGGTTTTGTCAACACATAGATCATAATCAACGTTTTGAAACTGATGGAACTCCTTTGCCGGTAATAAGATTTAAATATTATTTTTATACCCTACACCACCATAGGTGGGGAGGGTATTATGCGTTTGTGCTGATGTTTGTAACACCCAAAAATATTGGTCTAAGACCCACCTTAATTTATACCAATCGGCTTAGAATAACCTTCTGAGTCGATTTAACGATGTCCGTCCGTCCGTCCGTCTGACTGTCTGTCCGTCCATGTAAACCTTGTAATCAAACTACAGGTCGCAATTTTGAACAAAAATTAATGAAATTTGGTACAAAGGTTTCTTATCGTCTAGGGACGAAGGCTATTGAAATTAGTCATGATCGGTCCATTATTTCAACTAGCCCCCATACAAATGTCCTCCCGGAAAAGGGTTTAACGATTATAAATCCATCAAATATAGAAATATTTTAATGAAATTTGTCACATATAAGTTTAGTATAAGTTTTAATAAGTGTGCCGATTTTTAAAAAGATCGATCCATAATTAATCATAGCTCCCATATAAACCCCTTTTCAAAAAATCACTTTAACGGGTATAAATCCCATTAAAATGTTAGTATCAAGTTAATATTCGACACAAATAAGTTTTATATAAACATAAATGATATTGCCAAATTTTACAAAGATCGGTCCATAATTTTCCATAGCTCCCATATAAGGCCCTCTTTCTGGAATCAACCAAAAGTGAATAAATTCATATAAATTTCAACATCGACGTAATACTCTATATTCGTAAGTTTTATTTTACACTTATAAGTATCGGTCCACATATGACTTCAAGTATAATAAAAGACCCCTCCCCCAATTATAATGTACCCAATGGTGTAGGGTATCATATGGTCGGGCTTGACCGACTATATCTTTTTCTCTCGTTTATTAATAAAATTAGTAATTGATTTTTCTGTATTAAAGAGCAATAAGCCCCTGGTTATAACTCATGCGGCCACAAATCGCAATTTAGCCGCCGAAAATGTGGTCATACAAACTCTTTTTGGACCGGTAAGTTATAGAAGTAAGTTTGTGGTCTAGACATAAACCATAAACTACTATAAAAAAATTTTATTTTTATTAAAAACTTATTCTCCGTCAAATATTAAATATTGTAACTGATTTTGCACCGGCATTTTAGCTTGTTATTTATTTTGGGACATGTTCAAATGAAAATCTAAAAATTTTGCACGAAATACACAATGAGACTGCAGCAAATTTGCTTTGCGTTAGCATAGCTTTGGGGCCTAACTTTACCATTCATAGGCTTTATCGAGGGCTTTATAATTATATTTTTCATTTATAACTACTTTAAATGAGATTTCAAACAAAATCTACAAAATTTTATTAGATTTTAATTGAATTTTTTATACAAATCAAAATCTAGTTTTATTTGCAGATTTATTTTCGAGAATATTCAATTCTGCCTCACTGTGCATTGTAGCTGTAAAGTGTACTAAACTGTGGCACGTTTAATCCAAATAATTTAAAGATAAAGAAACAATTATAAAAATCCAGATTCTAAAACTTAAAAAGAAATTAAAAAATTTTATTTTAATATGACGGCAATTCTAGTTCAATAAAAAACTATAAATTAACTAACTAGCTTTTCCCGGTACGCTTCGCTACCCCTTATTAGGCGATAACAAATATTTACTACTCCCCCTGGACCTATACGCTATATTCGAAATTTGATATGAAAATTAAATTAATATTTTCTTTGTATAGGGGCTATCATTCCCCCTGAATCTATACGTACTATTTCCGTTGTATCAAGGCGATATGAGAAGCTTGATATTCATAGTGTTGTCAGGGATAGTTTGAAAAAAGTTACAGTTTTTTTTTTTTTTATCAAGAGTTACAATTTTGATCATAAAGTTATATTTGGCATTTTTTTAAATAAATTGTAAATAAATGTAGACGTGAGATATCGAGGGCTTATATTCAAATCGGGCCTCATGCAGATTTAGAAATTCTTTTTTGCGTCAGACTTTAGTTTTTTGTTTTTTATATATGGTGTTAATTTTGGAGTCAAATGTTAATACAAATACTATATTTTTCACTTTTTGTTTTTGGGCTTTCTACAAACAGTATATTTTTTTTAAGGCAAAACGGGCTATATGCAAGTTTTTGTTTGATTTTCAAAGAAATGTAAAAATAAAAATTGATAAATTAGGAGAATTTTCTTTGCAATTTGAACTTTTTTTAAACGTTTTTAATTAGAGTCTCTATCTCAATGCAGTCCGAAGAAACAAGCCTTTGAAGTTACATTTTTAACCTCTTTTGGATGCCTATAGATCATACGCGGGTACACCTATCAAAATTTTATGAAGCTAAGTGGGAGCACTACTTAAAAAAAATTAATAAAATTCGTGATTATAAGCAAAATATTTTAGATACCAAAAGCAGTTTCTTAAAAAAATGATAATTAAATAAAAAGTGCAATAAACATCGTCTTTAAAGGTTTTAATCATTTTTGAGTTGTTGATATGCAATTTAATACAGTTTTAATTGGTTCAAAAAATTTGTTTGCACAATTTCTTTTTGCAATTTTTTTTCGCATGCAATTTTTTTTTTCAAAATTTAATTTATAATTTTAATTTTGAACACGTTTTCGTCCTTTTAGTAAACATTCCTGTTATTTGAAATTTCTAACGATTAAAAATGGTCCATCCACCACAAAATTTCGCTTTTTCTTATCTCCTGGTTGGTATGATATGATAAATTTAACATATTGTCAATTTCTTTTTCCAAAAATATTATGTTTTACTTCTTTAATTTCCAATAAACAAAAAGGGCTATATGAACATATTATAACAAACATTAAAAATAATTAAGACAAGACGGGCTATCTACCTTAACTTCGCGAATAATGAACTTAAAAGATTTATTTTTCACTGTGAGGTTTTGTAGACGTAATATTAATAACTCGTAGAAGAACGGATTGCAAAATATTGAAAAATGAGGGAAATAAACAGTTTTTATGTTCTCCTGAACAATGGTGCTTTGGATGAAGCCCGTTTTGAATATAGACCCTCGATATAATATACATTTTCAATTCGATAATTTAGGGAAAATAATACAAAAATACTATTTATCATCTCACGAATTTTTAAATGAAAGTAAAATTTCTATATCTGTATAAAACAGCATAAGATCCTCTTGACACACAGGTCAACAAAATCGCAAAAAAAAAAAATTATATCTGGAATAATTCTGCAAAATTATTATTTCTTAGGCTTGATATAGTGTAGAAAGTCAAATGAAAATTTTCCATGACGTCACATTTTTAACCCATTGAAAACCAAAGAAAATTTGCTTCCTTGAGAAGTTTTTACGTTATAAAATTTTCCAGGTAATAGGTGGAGGAAATTAGTCACATATGTTTTTGAGATCTATGGTCTTTTGTTTGTTATACCAAATACAAATTTTCCCCCTACACCCACTCTTTATCCCCCTCATTTTTCCATTGTTTTGTGAGGGTTAATTGAGAAATTCTTGATTTTTACAACATTAAAGACTTCTAGGGGCTATGTGTGTCAAGTTAGCGACTTGACTAGTACTACATTCTTGTAGCCCCATGTCTTGGCTATAAAACATGAGTAACTAATCTGCTCCACCTATTCCTTGGAAATTTTATAACCTAAAAACTCATCATGGAACCATATTTTCTTTGGTCCTCAGTGGGTTAAAAATGTGACGTGATGGAAAAAACCAAAATGTTCCTGGTGATTGGGATGACACTATCTACAATGATTTTCCAGATACTTTTATAGTGTTGACCTGTGTTATCGATGAGCGCGCATTGAATACATTCCGTGTTTTAGTTTCTTGCATATATATGTAGATATTTTCATGTGTGAAAATGACTGTCACACGGTGTAATACAAGAAGCGATAATAAACAAATTTCAAAAAATTACACATAAAATTCTTCGTTAACGCGCCGACGATATACTATTTATTAAAAAAAAAAAAAAAAAAAAAAACAAATTAAGGTAACTATTACAATGCACATATTAGTATAGGAATGTAAAAGGTACATATAAACCTTTTTTAAGTCATTAAAATATATACAGTGTCCTAAAATACAGCAGGACTAAAAAATATTACATCGAACATAAGATTCGTTATAACACCAAAAATGATAATGGTACATAAAAATATACTTCATCAAATCAAATCAATATTCCCTCTATCATATTTCAAAATTTTACACTCCTAGGCTATAAGTTTATGGTTAAAAATATAAAAAAGTTAAATAAAAATTTAAAAATTTGCTAAACTTATATATTTAAATAAAAATATGCTATTATATGCATTTTACTCAAGATATGTATTTACAAATTGATGCAAATACTTCAATTAGCAAAAATAAATAGTCAACATTGATATTTAATTCCTCACTAAAAACATGCATTTGCATGAAAGTTTCAGTGCTGGTTATAACAAAGGTCAAACTGATTAAATCGTTTAATTGCCTTTTCTGAATTGATTCTAGTTCTCGAGATATAAATTATTATATAGAAAACTAGTTTTTTTACAGTGCGCTTCGTTACGCCTTTTCATGCGATAACTTATATTTACTTTATAGGGAGGCCACTACTGCCCCTGCACCTATCCGCCCTAAGCGAAATGTGATGTGCAAATGATTCCAACAAATTTTTATATTTAAAGACTTTTTCTGCAATAGCAATTATCTTTTGTATGGGGGATACTGTTCTCCTTGATCCTATCCTTTTTATTTTCATCTCAATTATAAAAGATGGAAGTCATTTCCTTGAAATTGTAAGACTTTTGCGGAAATAAAGTTATGTAATTTCAATCTCTATCTTTGAGTTTTTGAACTTTGAACCACAATTATGAATATAAAATGAAACCTATGGTGCTTAAATATAACACTCTATTAATTTTAAGTCTTGTGAGTTCAGATTTGTAACCAATTTATTTAAAATACCCCAGTCAAATAATTATATGTGCATACCTATAAAGTAATTTATTTTCCTTAAAAATAGGATTTTCAAATTCAAATCTTTTTTATATTTTTAATGTTTATTAGAACTTTATAAGTCAAATGAAAAATTTATTTCTTATGTGTATTTTGTGGCAAAATTTAATTGATTTTAAAATTGTTCATAGAAAATAATTATATGTGCACGACAAGAATTTTATAAAAATCCTTTATTTAAATAAAGTTAATTTTCAATATTCATGAAAGTTGTTAAGGAATTGTGTTATCCTAATATAACGTTACCAGATGCATCCTTCGTTATACCGATTCGTTCTTTTTCCTTTACATATATATAGGTCAAAACTGTAGTATACTTATACAAAATCAATTTGAAACATTTGATGTTGTCATATAGCTCTGAATCTAAATATATCTCAGCATACCGTATTCTTTGGAAATCCTTATGTCATGAAGGTCTGAGGATCATTACTTGTTGCTCCAGAAATATAATATTTTGTGACTTAACAACCGATTTTGAGGCCATATATAGTAACATCGTCACATTAATTTACTGAAAAATCAAATTTTTGTAGGAAATTCATCAACGAAGCTATTGGAGTTTTTGTCCAGTAAATTTATGTTGTGCTGTGAACTAATTTAGCTACGTCCAATAAATATTTTCAACTTCTATCTAGAACTAAAATTGACTTATATTATGTGCGATTCGACACTATGATTACGCTTCAAGCATGTCTTTTGTAGACGTCGAATACCCATGTGATATTTTTGATAAACACTTGGATAATTTAAATATAATATTTTTCATCCCTTATGCACATAAACTTATGGTGTAATTAAAGTTTTTAAACAAAAAATTATATTTATCATAAAATCCTGCTTGTGGATTTTTGTACCGCTCTATTAGTTATGTTTTTGCCACCCAAAGGTCATAATTTTAATCTAAAACCTCTTTTATTATTTTATGCTCACGTTCAATTATTAAAACCCGTTTATTTGGCCGTTATTTTTCTGTAACACATGTTGTTTTTCTTCGAAAAATTTCCTTAAGCCCCGCTAATCAGCAATTGATTATGGGTTACCGCTCCTAGAATGATAGCAATTTCTCAGATTTTTTGAAAATTTTCAACAGTATTATGAAACATTTTATGTATACACCATTTTTTGGACTTTTACATAAACTGTCGTCTTACTTTAATGATTTCAGCACTTCAACTGACAGCTCATGACCTGGTGACATATTTTGGCTATAAATTAAAAAAAAAAAAAAAAAAATTAAAAAAAATTTTGGTATTTTAGGTCTAATCATTTTAAATTAAATCCCCAAATAACTTTATTTTTAACTTTAATTGGTTAAACGGTTCAAACTGCGGACTTCATGTTAGTCTGTTGAGTAAAAATTTCAATTTGCACATATAATTATTTTCTATTAAAATTTAGAGAATTATATGTTTATTTTAACGGTATTTAAAATACAATGCCAAGAGGAACCTAAAATTTTGCAAATAGTGATATTAGGTAAGAATGAAAAAAATTGTAAACCAAAGAAATGTATATCACTCTTGGAATATATAAAAACCAGAAAACAAATATTGCACATATAATTATTTGACAGAGGTAGAATCAGGTAAAATTTTTTTGAATATAAATTTGTAACTTTAAATCTGCTGTAGAGAAGTGTACAATAATTAAACCAAATTAGTTAACCTCTGACATAGAAAATTTGTCATTGTTTGTAAAATCTTTTTTTCCTATCCGATTTCATATATCATTGTTCAGTTTTTTTAATATATATCTCAATATTTAAGTCTGATTTTGTAATATGTTTAGCCTATGGGAACAAAATGATCCATCGACTAAAAACACTTGAGGTCGATAACTTTTCTGAGTCCGAAAACAACAAAAAAAAAAGTAGCAAAAATTATGATTTTTTTTTTTGGCGGGTTTTTACACTCATTTTTTATACCCTTCACCACAGATGTAAAGCGTATATATAAGTTTGGCAATCCGTTTGTAATTTCTACAATATTCATCTAAGGCCCCAAAAAGTATATAGTTTATTCTGGATCCTTATTGATAGGGAAGTCGATACAACGATGTATGTCTGTCTGTTGAAATCAGTTTTTAGAAAGCCGTTGTTATCGGATATATATGTTTTAAACATAGAATTTTAGGGCATATTCCTTAGAAGAAAGCAAATAAAAAAGAGCAAGATTGGTTTATAAATAGCTGAGATATCGCCAAAGTAATTTTTGTTTTCGGCTTTTCTAAGCTCCTATACAAGATAGCGACTTCGTTTCGGAAAATTCAGAATCTTCCAAATTTGTTTGCTGAATAAATGAACGAAATCAGTCCATTATTATCTGAAATATCGGGCAAAATGCATTTTTAAATTTTTTGAAGCTCCTATATAATCTACGATCTTCATTCTTGCACAGATCTACCACATTTATTTTTTTATTTAAATTAATGTTGTCCTCATTTGGGATTGTTGTTGCGTTAACTTTAAAATATGTTAATTTTTATATAACATCCCAACTTGGCTGAAGGGTATAAAATATTCGGCACAACCGAATATAGCACAAGATCTCGATTTAAAATAAAATCTTATTTAAGAACATATAATAATTTATCACTTTTTTAAAAGAGATAGTTTTAGGTTTAAGTACAAGCCCAGACACTCAATAGGACTATGTACAATTCGATTTTTTGTGATAGTTTCCCAAAAAAAATAAAAAATAAAAAATATTTACAAAAATGTTACTTTATTTCCAAAAAAAAAAAAAAAAAAAACTATTAACTTCATTTTTTTAATTTTGGAAAAATTGAGGGTTGAAATTTAAAATGCAAATAACTTGAATATTATAAGAGATAAATAGCATATGCTTAGGTACTATCGAGATGAGCTCATATACCCTCTAAATTTAGAGATCTCATTAGTGTAAAAGCAGCTTTTGAAAATCTTAATATATTATCCTTCTTTTCTTTTAGGAATTTTTGGTATCTGTGCAAAATTATAAAAACATTTATAAACGTGAAACTTGGAAAAATATTTGGATGATAAGTAATGGCCATCAGTTCAAATAAAAAGTTTTTAATTTTTTTCAAATTTAAATCTTTTTATTTATTGTGTAAAAAAAATTGTTTGTACTTGTACTTGTATTAAATAAATTATATAAATTTTGAATGAACTGATTTTCTAATCACCATAAACTTAAAACCCAGCACGAGGAAATTTTAAAATTTGGTTATTGCCAATTTCAATTTAAAAGTCTGAATAACATACAATTTACACTGATAAAAGTGCGAAAAAAAAAAAAATAGGCGTGTTTAACTGCTAGAACTATGTATGTGGAAATCAGGTCATGAAAATCATTAACTTTAGAATTTTAACATTGGAGTTAAGGCGCCCCATAGAGAACGTTAGAAATTAATGATTTAGAACATGGAAAGTGCTATGAAAATATTTTGGTATAAAAGAAGGTTGTTTTACAACTCAAAATCAGTTCAAATTCGAACAGTTTTCGAAAAACTAAATTAATAGCAAAAAATTCCTGAAATTTAGAAATAAAAAAACAAAATGTTGTTCTTTATCATATTATCGGTATTATTGGGTCATATATCCTGTGCTTCGCGTATTATTGGTGGGCAATTTGCTACTCCTGGGCAATTTCCCTATCAAGTATCCCTACAATTAAGAGGACGTCATCATTGTGGCGGTTCTATAATTTCGGAAACCTTTATAGTTACCGCTGCTCATTGCACTATTGGCCAGAGTCCTTCACAAATGAAAGTTATTGTAGGCACCACTGATTTATTGGCTGGTAATGGCCAGTCCTTAAATATAGCTCAGTTTATCATACATCCTCAGTATAATCCTCAGTCTCAGGATTACGATATGTCTCTTATTAAACTTAGCCAGCCTTTGAAATTGGGTTCATCTACTGTGGACAAAATTGAATTAGCTGGTTCAGATGCCAATTTTGCTGCCGATACTATGGCCACTATTAGCGGTTTTGGTGCTATCAATGGTAATCTTCAGTTGCCCAACAAATTGAAATTTGCCAATGTCCAGTTGTGGAGTCGTGATTTCTGTAATCCTCAAAATATACCCGGTATTACTGATCGCATGATTTGTGCTGGCCATCCTAGTGGACAAATTAGCTCTTGCCAAGGTGATAGTGGTGGTCCCTTGACTGTAGAAAATAAATTATTCGGTGTTGTATCCTGGGGCTTTGGTTGTGGTGCTCAAGGTAAACCAGCCATGTACACTTATGTGGGTGCTTTGCGTTCTTGGATTAAGCAAAATTCAGGAGTTTAATTTAAATAATTGGAGTTATGGATTTGGCAAAACAGTATGATTTATTGGCAAGAACTTAGTATAATTAAAAAAATAATAATAAGTAAAATGTTTTAGCAAAAATAGTGTAACTTTTTGCACTTTAAATAAAATTGAAGAAAAAATGTATTTAAAACGTATTTATAACGTGTATTTAAACATAGCGAAAACACTGTATTCATACTACAGTTTAAAAAGCACTTGTGTAATAATTGTGTGGTGAATAACTTTACTAGCTGCTTATTGAAGCCAAGAACCTACTATAATTCACAATAGTACATTATTATTGTTTAGGTCTTGAATAACAAAATAAAAGTAGTCTTCGAACGCAGAGACCTGCGCCGACCGGCTTAACAGATGGTTGAGGTAAGCCGTCTATTGTTTTTAAAAGCCGCCGCCATGGCTTAAATGCTCTCCATCGGTCACCAATGAGCGTCTTGGCGACTGTCACTTTACTGACTCTAAGGTAAGCGGGAAGAAGACGAAAAGAAGATATAAAAAATTTTTAACTGACTCATTGTAACCAGTAAAATGTGTAGTCATGGAGGTGATTGTGTGCTCAAAAAAAGTGACAGCATGTAGTTATTTGAGGTGACAATAGAATTCCTCCTAGGACAAGCACATGTTAAAGTGACTAGTCACGTAGCTAATAATGTGACTAGTGCTACCCTAATGTAGTCGTTAGGTAATTTCTGTATCATCATATTATGTAGAACTCCCTTAGATAATTGAGATAAACTACCAGTGATGAAATATTTAAAAAAGTTCTAAAAAAAGGCTAAATTTAAAAAGACTACAATTTTGTTGCACAATCAAGACAAGTTTTGGGTATGCAGAGAAAATCCTGGTTACAGCATTATCACTACAACTATATTATGTTGCCATTGTTAATTTTCTTGAATTTTAGTAACTCTATGTTCATGATACCAATGTTTTTGTTTACATTTTGTCATTTAATTTTTACACTCAATAAAAATTTTAATATGGTTGACTACAAAAATATGTTTTTGGATATTTTTTACCAGACACAAAATTTTATTAATATGAACAATATATATTTTCAGTCTTTAATCTTAAATCATATTCTGTTTTTAAAACATATTAATATGATTATTTCCATGACAATAAAATTCCATTTTATTATATGTATGATAAAATGGGATTGTATGTACGATAAAATTTTATTATACATATGATAAAATGAAACTATATATATGATACAAATAAATACAATACTTATCCTTTTCCCAAACCTAGTGTAAAAATATTTATAGTTTTCACAAACATAGCAAAAATTCATAACTTTTTTGTTTTTAAATAGTTTGGGGGTTGATATAAACTTGGAAACAAAAAACCGCCCATCTCTCATATAACGAAAAATTTTAAAAAGTTGATTTTGGGTATATAGGTTCGGCCGAGCCGAATATAACATTCGCGCTTGCTATTATTTTTTTCTTTTTTGCTGCTTTTCATCATTATTATTCAGAATATAAAAAGTACTATTAGTTCCGAAAAAAAGAGAAATTTTTAGTACTCCATTTTATGGAATCTAGTTTGTTAAGCGACATTGTTGCCTACCCCTGAGTGTTATAAGGCAAGAGCCCCAAAATGTGTGCTTTGCATTATAATCTCCCGCTGCAATAAATTTTGGGCTTAAGGTGGAAAAATAATCAAGAAATTGGTCTTGTTTAATATTATATTTTGGAGGAAAATATACTGAGGAAATTGTTGTTTTATTATCAGGTATATTTATTGAAGTAGCTTGGATGTGTTCCGTTTTATATTCTGGCATTGGAAAGTGCTTTATATCATTACGGATTAAAATTGCAGTACCACCATATGCCCTACCACTTGGATTTTTTGTGTCGTAGGTGTAGTAGCCATTTACTCTGAAACAATTCTTTTGTGTAAAGTGAGTTTCGGATATTAATTAATTAAAACATATTTTGAAAAGTAAAAATAAACATTAAACAAGTTTGCAATCGTAAATTGCCTTGTTGTCTCTGTTTGGCGGTACCAAAGCAGAGTTTGTGGACTATAATTAGACACCAGCAGAATGGAATACGTATTTTCTGTGCCGCTACACACTTCATCAGCATTCGTGGTGTCTTATCCATTTCGGTTTCGTTGAAACCTAAACATGTCGCCCGCCTTGCACTGGGTGCAATTTTGAAGGACTCAGTTAACAGCGCCAGGCGTTTGGGGCAAGTAAAAAAGAGGTTGAACCTAGCGTCGTAAACGCTGTTTAAGATGTGGTTACATAGTGTCGTAAGCCGACATCCAGTTCGAAGGACCATAATCAAGTTTGCAATCGTAAATTGCCTTGTTGTCTCTGTTTGGCGGTACCAAAGCAGAGTTTGTGGATTATAATTAGACACCAGCAGAATGGAATACGTATTTTCTCTGCCGCTACACACTTCATCAGCATTCGTGGTGTCTTATCCATTTCGGTTTCAGTGAAACCTAAACAAACATATAAGTAGTATTTCTTGATTTAAAAATTTTCAGTTCTTTCAACACTTTTCCACGTAAGCAATTTTAATAATTAAAGACAGTTTTCTGTTCAATAATAAAGTTTCTTTACGATTTGCTAAGATCTTTGCAAAAATAGGGACTAGTCTTTTCGAAAAAAATATTTTTGCGCACTTAGTACAAAAATTGTGAAATAAAAGTAAAAATTAAGCAAAATTAACGTTACTCATTAAAATAATTTTCCACTTTTAATGAAAAGTAAAACAATAGGGGGAAAAAAAATTGAAAAACTTTTTATTTAAAACTTTTTTAAATAGTTACTAATTATATTAGTAATTTCTCTAGAGTTTTTATTAATATATTTTTTTTTCATAAAAAGAGGGTAACAAAATTGGCGTGCAATAATTGATTTTGATCAGACAAATTCACTTTAATTAGTTTTCTCTGTTAACGCTCAAAGAAATGATTTGGAGAATAAAAAATTACAAAAAGAAAATATCATATTTACATTGAAAAAAAATTCTCTATAAAAAATTATAAATAATCAACCAGATATGAAACTCGGTAGTCCAAAACATAACTAAAAAAATGCCAAGTTAAATTTTGTATAAACAAACTAAGAAAGGAAGATTTGTATTTATCTATTTTTTAAATTATTTAATAGAGTTTCACATCTCGAGATCTACCTATGCATAAAATTTTGTTTTTCCTAAGTGTTTAATAAGTTATTTAAAAAAAATTTGAGTTTTCTTTGAGTGTATTTATAGAAATACAACTAGTTCTAACTATAAAATAAAGTGTTTATTTTAGCTTTAAATCATTATCATTTAAATTTTAATATAACTTCTAACACAAACATGTCACTTTCTTTAATAACAATTCCATTAATACCACATGAATTATTCATATCTAAAGCCCAAGTAGATTCTAAAATTAAGGGATATGCTACTGAAGGCCAATTTCCCTTTATGGTTGCATTATTGTTAAGAGGAGAGCTTAAATGTGGTGGATCTATTATATCGACAAATTTCATTCTCACAGCAGCACATTGTTTCTATAAACGTGATCCTTTAGAAATGACCGTGCTTATAGGATCAATCAAAACAACTGGAAGAGGAATAGAACACAACATAAGTCAAGCTATAATGCATCCTGATTATCAATCGAAAAATCAAGATTTTGATATTGCTCTAGTATTGGTAAAAGAATTCATAACATTAGGAACTCCTACAGTTAATAGCATACAATTGTCAAACTTTAATGAGGATTATCCCGTCAATACTACAGCCACAATTATGGGATATGCTCTTAATATGGGAGGCAAGTATGAAATTATTAAACTGAAATATGGTCATATACCTATGTGGAGTCGAAAAGAATGCGATTCTGTTATTCGTCCATCTATACCGGATCACATGATTTGTGCTGCTGATCGTGAGGGACAAGTATCTTTGTGTGCAGGTGATAGTGGTGGTCCCTTGGTAATAGATAGTAAAGTTTTTGGTGTGGTGTCATTTGGTTATGGTTGTGGTACCAATCATCCAACTGTATTTATGCGTGTACCGACATTTCTTTCTTGGATTAAGACAAATGTTGGATTGAAATGAAAAGATAATTTTAAAAATGATATAAATTTATTTATGTAATTAAGCTTTTTGTTTAGTTTGTGGGTATTTATTTTCAAATAAAAAGAATTATGTTATTATGTATTTTTTTTTTTTTTTAAGAGATTCCCGATGTCCGTCCTTCCGTCCATCTGTGTTAATTTTTGAAAATTTTCAAATCGAAAATCATTTATTTTTGAACTCAATAAGTACAAAAAAAAAAAAAAAAAAAATTTAAACATAATTATATTGAAAAACTTGATAAAGATTTTGTGAAATATATGAGATAAATGATCAAGAACTTTGAAATCGTTTAAGTAATAAGCTAGCGGTTGTAAGAAGTACAATACTTTAAACCTCCATAGCTCGCCTCCACAGTGGTTCTAAAACGCTTTTTTGTAAAAATAATTCAGTAATCATTGAACCGTTAGAGGTGTTTCAATAAAATTTCACATGGTTACAGCTGAGGTGTTTTCGAGTTTATTTGCTGGAGTACAGGTTCCTAGCGAGTCAGGGGAGAATTGGGTGGTCTACCAAATTTGGCCATCTTAAGTATGTAATATTTTTGAAAAATCTCCAAAAATTCATTCATGATATGAAAGAAAAGAAATTTTATATTTAGATGGTCCTTGTAAATCTCTACAAAAAATACGTTTACATGTATTAGTTTAAGAGATATTTGGATCGAAATAAATTTTAACCTCATTTTTAGCTGGCGGGCTTAATATTGCTCCTAAAATGTTTTTAAAATATTCGCCAGACTGCTGCCAGAATCATATAAATATATGAATCCGTTAAAAAGTTATATTAATCTGAAGTTGAAACTTTAAAAAAATTTTAAATTTTTTGTGTTTTTTTTTTCCTAATATTTATTCACTGAAAAAAATTGTTTTTTGTTTTGGGCTTTATAATTTTTTTAATGTTTTCAAAAGAAATCTTAATGTAAATGCGTGTAAAGTAAATTCGGAGGAGTTTGGAGCAAAGGACTGTCCACAAGCCCTATCCAAATTTTGTCAAGTTTTTGTTTGTTATGTTTTCAAATTACAAAGCAGGGAACGACTTAAAATTATTTTAATTTTATAGCTCAATATGTTAAATAATCATCCAAAAAGTATTTTCTGACGGAGGCCCCTTATAACGACAGGGTGACTATTTCAAAGAAAAAAGAAATTTTTTTAACACGTTTTATACGGATTGGAATTTTGGGTATTTTCATGTAAAAAAGTGGAAATTTTTTTAATTATATAATTTTAGGATAAGTTTATACATATTATACTGAAATTTCAATAAAATATCAATAATTTTATTTAAAAAAAATGTAAAAATGCTAAATTTTAAGTCCTTCAAGAAATTCTGCATTCAAATTACGTTCTACTAATGTTTTTTTATAAATTATTAATCTCCATATTTTAACCTTTTCTTAGATACCAAATACTCTAGACAAATTAAGCTATTTCTCATACATTTTGTAATTGAAGTCCATTTTTACTTTTTTCCTGTGCTGTTAAATATAATGGTTTAAATGTTTACCGAAGGTGTAAGGGGTTTAGTTAAATTTGTCATACCGTTTGCTATTTCTACTATAATCAAGCGTGTACTAATTGATTTTGCACAATATATTAATTTTCTCTATTTACACTCAAAGAAATTATCATAAATTGGGGAATCAGTAATACAGAAATTAATATTTTAAAATGGTGGTGGATTTCCGAAAAGAAACATACATTAAAAATATTTTTTAATGTATTTCCAAAAATTTCAATTTGAACTTTTAATCAGAATTTTAAAATTATTTTAAATATTCCTAGCAAAAATAAATGGAAGTTAATTTTTGGGAAGTACTTTTTCATTACTTCCAAAGTATTAAATAGTGTATATTTTTTTTTTCCTCTTCTTAGCAAAAAAAAGAACTGAAAAAGTCATGATTTTAACATTGTGTTGTCATTGGAAGGAAGTACTTAGTGGTGAAAAAGAGCTGCAGAAGTTATTTTTTTTAACCCATGTTTGTCATTGGTAGCAGGGCTGTCGACTTGGCGACTGAATTTTCCGTTTTGCGACATGGCGATTTATTTGGCTTATTTTTAAAATTTTATTAAATAGGTATTCCAATAGTAAAAAATTACGTTTTCTTACTAGCCAACGTATATTTTTTAGTATTTTTCTATCCAAAACGGCGGTTCTCAACAAGGAGTCCGTATACAAATTTTTAGGTCGTCGCTAAGACCTTTTGCTTGAACATAAAATTAAAAGTATTTCGTTAAACAGATAACACACATTTGTATATTAATTTCTCCATACTTATAAAATAAAGTTGCAAAAAATATGGAGTAAAAATTCGAAAACTATTGTAAGACATTTATTAACAATATTAAAATCCATTATCAAACACAAAGGTTTTATCTTAAATTTATAATAAATTGAAATAAAATGTTTTTACTATTTTCTTAAATATAGCCTGATTTAACAAATCAAATTGAGAATATGCCATTAATTTTTATGAATTTATTTTTAGATTAAACATTATTTAGGAATAACATTTGACATGGAATTGAGAAGGCATCACTTTTTTTGAAATAAATATTCATTTTTATTAAAACTTGAAATTTAATATACATATTTTCAGAAATACCTTTAAATTATCAAATTTAAATGTACGAAGCAAGAGTTTGTAAAAACTCCTGATCTAAGTCTCTTCTCTCTACTACCAATTCTGAGTTGGTAGGAGAGAGAAGAGAAGGGAATACTAAACATTTACATTCACTTTACCTCTCACGTCTTCGAATTGCAGCAAGAAAAATTGCTGTTTATGAATGCCGACTAAAAAAATAAAGATCCTAATAAAATAAAGTTCCTTAATTTATAAATATTTTCAATAAATGTTTGACATTTTGTTTTCCATTATCTTTCAAATATGAATATTAAGATTAATAGCCTGTTTCTCTATGTCGAACGAAAATCTAAGCGAACGAAAGCAAGTCGAACGAATTCGAATCATTTTGAGTTTCTCTAATTCCTAAGCTATCGTTCGAGTTTAGTTACGTCTTTTCACATTGTATTTCTTGTATTTTTCTTTCAGACTAATTTTTATTAGTAAAAATATAAAAAATACTACTAAATTGTTTAATTATATACACAACTATGCAAATTAAATATAAAATAAAAATAAAAAGGAAAAAGTAATACATGAACATAAAAAATATAAAAACATTTCAATAAAACTGTTGATTTATAAATTACTTAAACAAAATCTTAAAATTAATACCAAACATGATTGAGGAACATTTCCAATTTCCTGGTAAGTAATTTTGTTGTTTTTCATTACAAAATTCATCCAGTCGAAAGCAAAATAGCAAGTGACTGATTTTGACATTTTCGTTTGTGTCGTTCGAGATACAGAAACCCAATTTTGTATGAAAACACTTACGTTTTCGTCCGACTTGTCTTTTGACTCATTGTTCGCATAGAAGTGAGTTAGAGAAACCCAAATCAGTTTTCGTTCGCTTAGAAAGCGAAGGAAAGCATTCGTTCGACATAGAGAAACAGGCTATAAGATAAATTAATTACTCGAAACAATTTATAAGTTTAATAGGATAATTATATAATTTTAAAATTATTCTGTTAAAAAGTATAATAAATTTTTAAAATTGTTGAGCTAAAATTGATCTATGTATGCGGAAAGAAAGAACTAATTAAATCTTAGCTTAATTCCCTTAAATCTTAATTCTGAATTAAAAAATACTAATTCTTCATTCCACAATACCATTCTTGTATAATTCAATAGCTTAATTCAAAGGCTTTTGTTTAAATATAATTAATTCCTAATTGAATTAATTAATAAAGAATTCATTAAATTTTTCTTAATTCAAATCTCCTACAAATTGAATAAAAATATTTATACCCTACACCACCATAGGTGGGGAGGGTATTATGCGTTTGTGCTGATGTTTGTAACACCCAAAAATATTTATCTAAGACCCACCTTAATTTATACCAATCAGCTTAGAATCACTTTCTGAGTCGATTTAACGATCGACTGACCGTCTTGTAATCAAACTACAGGTCGCAATTTTGAACCAAAATTTATGAAATTTGGTACAAAGCTTGCTTTTGGTCCAAGGACGAAGCCTATTTTAAAAAGATCGGTCCATAATTACCCATAGCTCCCATATAAACCCCTTTTCAGAAAATCGCTTTAACGGCCATAAATTCTATTAAAGTGTTAGTATCAAGTTAATATTCGACCCAAATAAGTTTTATATAAACCTAAATGACAGCGCCAAATTTTATAAAGATCGGTCCATAATTTACCATAGCTCCCATATAAGGCCCCCTTTCGGGAATCACCCAAAACTGAATAAATTCATACAAATGTCAGTATCGACGTATAATTCTGTATTCGTATGTTTTATTTTACACTTTTGAGTGTCGGTCCACATTTGACTCCAAGTCTAATAAAAGATTCCTCCCCGAATTATAATGTACTCAATGGTGTAGGGTATCATATGGTCGGGCTTGACCGACTATATCTTTTTCTCTCGTTTTCTTTCATTCAATTAGTAATATTTTGTTTTTTAGTCTTTTACAAAAATAATTTAAAAATATTTTCTAAAGTTAATTTGTAAAAGATTTGAATTGAAGAATTTGAATGATTCAATATATTTTTTTTAAGCTTGAATTGTATAATTGATGAATGAATTCTTTAAGGAAATAATTTATTACAGAATTAATTCAATTTATATGAAATCAATGAATTTACATAAGTCTATGAATTAAATTATTTTTATGCTTTAAAAAAATTAATAAGATAATAAATTTAATTCGATTTAAAAAAATTAATTAAAGAATTAAGCCTATGTATATATGTCAGAAAAGTGTACTGAAATTAATATTTTTTTATTCAATTATTATTAGCTACTAAAATTGTCATTGATTTTGTTGATGCTGAATTTACATTTTAAAATTATATAAAATTTGAAGTACTAAATATTTTAGTTGTTTTTAGTTTTTCTTAAAAAAATATATAAAATTTAATTTTGGCGATTTCTGATTAACAATTTGCCGACAGAGGCTCAAAAAAAATCTGACAACCCTGATTTTTAGGATGTTCTTCTTTTATACTTCTTGTTAATTTCTTTTGAAGTACTTCCCTTAAAACTATGTTTATAAATTTTTTTTTAACAAAAATTTCACTTCAGCCTTATTAAAAGATAATAAAAATGCTTTAAAATTATTAAGAACTTCCAAAAAAAAGTTTAAAATATGTACTTTGTTCCACTTTTTAAGTTGTAAAAATGTTCTTTTTTTTGGAAAAACTTAATCGTTTTTTGCTGGGTTAAAATGATATTTAAAAAACATCCGCAGATGTTAATAAAAAAAACAATTCAAATGATGTTTACTATTGGAAAACAATGATGAAAGTTTTCTGTTACCGCAAATATTTATCTTGTTGACCATAAAAAATTATGTCTGTAATTTGAATTACATTCCTTGCACTGATTTAAAACAGCACCATAAAAATATATTTTTTAAGACCTCGAGACCTTCCTACTAAGTGAATAGACTTTAAAAAAGAGAACATCTTATTGACTTCTTTGGATGTTTTTTTTTCTGATTATGTTTATAATCAAATAAATTACTTCAAATTAAGGTATTTTAATAAATTAAATTCAATTGAAAAAATAAATTATATTCAATTACTCTGGTCAGCATTAAACAATTTTTTGTCCTTCTGCAAAAAAAAAAAAAAAAAAAATTGGACTAGATAGACTTCGACATGTTAAACACGAATCTGCCTTTAGGTTTTTCCCATCAGGTCGAGATTTTTGTATAGGTGAGTCTAATATTTTGCCTTAAATAAGCCGATTACTCGGGTAAATTTCACTATAACTCAAGATCGGTGTGCACAATTTATATGAGTGATACACCAAAATATTCGGAATAAAATTGGCAAAATAAATTTTTACATGCAAAATTTAAGATTTCTTTAGTAAAATTTCTTTTGAAAACATCAAAAATGCTTCACTTTATTATCTTATCTAAAAGGTGGTAAGACTGCTAGTAAAATAGGTAATGTATGTTCAAAATTGATGCACAAATTTTGATTTCATTCACATGCTCGATTTTGAGCATTTTATTAATTAATATTAAATGTGATTATTACTTCGACCTTAAACAAGATTGCAATCGTAAATTGCCTTGTTGTTTCTGTTTGGCGGTACCAAAGCAGAGTTTGTGAAGTATAATTAGACACCAGCAGAATGGAATAAGTATTTTCAGTGCCGCTACACATTTCGTCAGCATTCGTGGACCACGAATCGTAGTGTCTTATCCATTTCGGTTTCGTTGAAACCTAAACGGACCTTTTTACATTTCAAAAATTATAATAAGACTTTTGTTGAGTTTAAAGTCAGTTTTTTCAAATAATATTTTATTATTCGATATATATTTTGATATCCTTTGGACATAATTTTCAAGAAAAATGAGAAACTATAACACTATGCAAAAACGCGTCACAATGTCTCCACATTCAATAAAGTACAATATTGAATATTATTTTTTGATAAATCGTTTTTATCAATGTTTTTATTTTTTTTTTTATTTTTTATTTGTTATTAGTCATATTTACATAAGTAGAGCATGTAGAGGGGCAGCAATATTATTTTATGAAGATAGAAAGCATTTTCCAATGCCAGAATATAGAATGGATCACATTCAGGACACTTCAATAAATATTTCCGATAACAATATCCTCTATATATTGTCCTCCAAGATATTCTATTAATCGTAATAAATTTCTTGATTATTTTGCAAATTTTGGACCAAGATTTATAGCAGCAGGATACTATAATGCAAAACATACCTTTTGGGGCTCTCGTTTAACAACTCTCAGGGATAGGCAATTATTTGAAGCAATATCATCCAGCAAACTAGATTCCATATTTTGTGCTAACCTACTTACTGGTCTACAGACCTCAATAAGATTCCCGATCTTATCGACTTTGCGTGAAGACAGCAATAACAAGTCTTAAGTCCGTGCTGACAATATCACTACAACTATGATTACCAACTCAACTAACTTAGCTCTAAGACTTACTTTATTTATTTTTAACTCCATATTACGAACCGAATATTTCCCAAGCTCTTGGAAATTATGTGAAATTGTAATGATACCAAAACCAGGTAAAGATGTCAGCCAAACAACCTCATACCTCCCAATTAGTTTGTTATCAATTTTGTCAAAATTATTTGAAAAAAATGCTTCTCCAGAAACTTTTATTATTCCTTGTAATAACAGCAGTATATCTAACCATCAATATGGTTTCAGAAGGGAACATAGCACTATAGAACAAGTGTACTGAATTACTTTTCTCATAAGAAAAGGTTTTGAGAGCAAACAATATTGCTCTGCACTATTTATTGGCATCTCTCAAGTTTTTGATAAAGTCTGGCACAATGGCTTAATACACAAAATTACACCGTAAGAACATTTTCATAAACTAATGAAAAATTATATAATAAATAGGTCTTTTCACATAAGATCGAAAGACATGATCTCTTCACGTAAACAAATATCAGCTGGTGTACCTCAAGGAAGTATTTTAGAACTTCTCCTATATATACAATACACATCAGACATGACCATACCGCCTTTGTAATGATACATGAAAACCCTGTGACTGCAACAGAACAACTTCAGACTCATATAAACGAGTTGGAAAAATGGCTGCATATATGGAAAATTAGGGTAAATCCTGCGAAATGTGTTCACATCACGTTTATTTTACGAAGGAACTTTCCTTTCGTTGCCCCTATTCATATTAACGATGTCATAATTTCCCAACAGAACAAAGTAAAATATCTAGGTATTCACCTTGAATGCCGACTAACATGAACCCATCATGTGGATGCAAAAATTGCACAATTCAAAATAAAATGTACTCAAATGCATTGGGTTATTAGCCCACGGTCATTTCTGGACCTGGACTACAAGGTACTCTTGTATAAGGTGGCAATAAAATCAATATGGTTATATAGTATAGATCTAGGGAACATACTTTTCCTCAAATATCGAGACAGTCGAAACTCTTGTGCATAATAACAGGAGCTCCATGGTATATCAGGAATAACAATATTCATAAGGATATCAACATTCCCATAATTAGAGCGGAGATTATATGGCATTACTTATATGGCAAAACTTAGTGAAAACCCTAACCCCCTTGCAATGGATTTGCTAACATTTGAAGGTCACAGGCGCCTAAGAAAGATGGATAAACTAGATATAGTTAGACAAATATACAAATACACACTTTTTACTGTATATTGCAGTGGTAATAATAACTATTGTCTCTAAAATTTTATTTAATCATTTGAATTCGAATAATTTGTAGAGTGTATAAATGAAACAACAACAACAAAGTATTCTTAATTATAAATTAACATATATATTTAAGCTTGAAATCATTGTCGTTTAATATTTTATAAATAAAATGTTTAACACAAACATGTTGCTACTATTAATAGTTTATTTATTAACCGAACATGTTATATTCACATCTACTACCAATGAAGTTAAAGGATATGCTAAAGAAGGTCAATTTCCCTTTATGGCTGCTTTATTATACAAAGGAGATTTTAAATGTGGTGGATCGATTATATCGAAACAATACATTCTCACTGCGGCCCATTGTCTTTTCAAACGTGATCCCTTACAAATGACTGCGCTTATAGGATCAATCGAAAGTAAGCCCGGAAAAGGAATAGTTCATAACATAAGTAAAACGATTATGCATCCTAATTATGAGCCAATGAATTCAATTTCTGATATCGGTCTAGTAGTGGTAAAAGATTTCATGAGATTGGGAACTCCTACAGTTAATAGCATAGAATTATCATATTTTAATGCGGATTATTCCGCCAATACTACAGCAACTGTTGTAGGTTATGCTCTCAATATTGGTGGACGTTATGAATTTGTCAAACTGAAATATGGTCAAATACATATGTGGAGTAGAGAGAAATGTAATGCTGCAATTATTCCACCCTTACCAGATCATATGATTTGTGCTTCAGATCGTAAGGAAAAAATATCTCTTTGTATAGGTGACAGTGGTAATCCCGTGGTAATTGATAATAAGGTTGTTGCTGTGGTATCATTTGGTTATGGTTGTGGTACTATTTATCCGGTTGTTTTGATACGTGTGGCACCTTTTCGTTCTTGGATTAGGAAAATTTATGGACTGGATTAAAAAGATGATTTTTTTTCGTAATGGTCAAGCATTCTGTATAATCAATTTTCCTGGTTAATTAAGTAAAAATTTTGTGTAGTGTTTTTAAAATTTTTTTATTTATATATTTCAATTATTTCAGGCATTAATATAAATGTTTAAATAATATAAGAAAAAAGAATAATTTTGAAAAAAAAAAAAAAACAGTGAACAAAAACTACAAAAAAGAGACTTAAAATGAGATAAAAATTTATTTCGACCCGAATATTTCTTAAACTAAAAGAGATAACCTACACATGTAAGGGTATTTTTTGTAGAGATTTACAAGGACTATATATATATATATATATATAAAGTTTCTTTTCTGTCATATCCTAAATTAATTTTAGGGGATTTTTCCAAAAAATTACATACCTCAGATGGCAAACTTTGGAGGGCCACCCACTTCCCCCTGACCCGCTAGGAACCTGTAATCATCCAAGCACCTTAGCTTTTATTGAGATATCTCTAACAGTTCAGCAGTTACTGAATTATTTCCAAGAAAGCGTTTTGAAACCACTGTGCAACGTGCGTCTGCTTGTTCAAGAACGAAGTCAACAAAATTATATTATATCCGCACAGAACAAAATGTTTAACAAATTTACAGCTCTTAATATGATATAAAGAAAAATGATTTATTTTCTATAAAAAATATACAAATAAAATAAATTTAAGTCAATTACCAAAAATGTTCAGCTCATTATCTATTTAAGAAAAAACTGTAAGAATAAAGTCAATTAATCTAGTTATTAATATTCTGATTTTGATAATTGAAGCAAAATCAAACAAAAATTAATTAGTATAAGCAATTTTGAAATTGAAGTTCATTTTTACTTTTTTCCTGAGCTGTTAAATATAAGGGTTTAAAGGTTTACCTAAGGTGTAAGGGGTTTAGTTAAATTTGTCATACCGTTTGCTATTTCTATTATAATCAAGCATGTACTAATTGATTTTGAACAGTAATAATTTTCTCTATTTACACTCAAAGAAATTATCATTAATTTGGGAATCAGTAATACAGAAATAAATAGTTTAAAATGGCGGTGAATTTCCGAAAAAAAACATACAGAAAAAATATTTTCCAAAAATTTCAAATGAATTTTTAATGAGAATTTTATATGTATTATAATATGTTTATAATCAAATAAATAAAAAAAATTGTCGAAATCAAAGTAATCTAAAATTAAAATAAAAAAAAAATTTGTGTACTAAATAAAATCCGTCTTGCTAAGCACGAATCTGCTTTCATTATTTTCCCATCAGGTAGAGATTTTTTTCAAAGGCGTGTCTAATATTTCGCCCTAAATAAGTCGATTATACGAGTATATTACCGTTTGTAAACAGCTTATATGTATATTTTTTTTTATAAGTAAAGCTGATTAAAAAAAATTCAAAATATATGTATTCAAAAGTTAAAGAGTTTTGGCTGAAAAATTATTTTGAGTCACTGCACACTTTATATATATAGGAGTGATACACCAAAATATGCGGAAGAAAATTGACTTTAAGTTGTTCTAATATAAATTTTTTTTTTATCAGCTCAATAGTTTATGAGTTATTTTGAAAAAGTTTAAGTTAATTATACCCTACACCACCACAGGTGGTTGGGGTATAATGCGTTTGTGCTGATGTTTGTAACGCACAGAAATAATTATCGGACCACCACTTTAAAGTATACCGTTCGACTCAGAATCACTTTCTGAGTCGATTTAACGATGTCCGTCCGTCCGTCTGGCTGTCTGTCCATGTAAACCTTGTGAACAAAGTACAGGTCGCAATTTAAAAGATATCTTAATGAAATTTGGCACAGATAATTATTTTGGTACAAGGACGAAGCCTATTTAAATTGGTTATGATCGGTCCATTATTTCACTTGGCTCCCATACAAATGTCCTCCCGGAATAGGGGTTTAACGATCATAAATGCCTTAAATTAAGCAATATTTTAATGAAAATCGGCACAAAAGAGTTTTATATAAGTGTCAATCTTTATGCCAAATTTCATCAAGATCGGTCTACAATTGACCATAGCTCCCATATAAACCCCTCTTCCGAAAATCACTTTAATGTGCATAAATCCCATACGAATGATAATATCAAGTTAATATTCGTCAGAAATAAGTTTTATATAAGTAGAAATAACATTGCTAAAATTTATGAGAATCGGTCCATAATTTACCATAGCTCCCATATAAACCCACTAACGGGAACACCCTAAAGGACATAAAATTATATAGATTTTAGTATAAATGCATTGTTCTGTATTTGTATAATTTATTTTACATTTAGTAAAAGTTTTGGTCTACAATTGGCCACAGGTGTAATGGTGTACGGTATCATATGGTTGGTCTTGACCGACTATAGTTTCTCTCTCGTTTTTTTTTTTTTTGTTCAAAAATTTCTTTTGAAAAGTGAAAACATCAAAAATATTTCAGTTTTTCATCTTTATCTCAAAGGTGGTAAGACTACGAGTTAAATAAGTAATGTATCTTCAAAATTTTGATTTCATTTACAGTTTTTTTTTTTATCATGTATTGATTTTCTTTTATAAACCGGTTCAAAACTAGTCACGTGACTGGTTTTCAGGGCTAGCGACCGGTCCCAGTTCCGGTACTTTATACGAGAAGAACCTGTCACTTATACATGGGTTTGTCATTGGAGGTGGCTAATTAGCCGCTTGGGATAGGTTACAAGATTAATATAATAAAAATTTGATAAAAAATTCTGCAATTTGTTTACTTTTTAAACATTTTTTTTTTATTATTATTTTTATTAAATTAAGTATATTTTTAATTTATAATTTTTCGTTAATAATGTCGATGGCGGCACTCCGAATAGAACCCATGTTCTTTTGGCGTATCTTATGTTTTATAATCTTCAACGCTAACCACTCAGCTACAGGCTGTTATTGCGCGTGAGTTTCTAATTGCGCACTTAACAAGAATATTATAAATTGACTCTCAACTGTTATATAGTGAATGTTTGTGTTTGTGTCAAGTGGTTCTCAACTGGAAATTTGGTATCAATTGGTACTCAACTGGTACTGAGGGACTGGTCAATTACTGCAATTGCTACAAATTTCCCGCATGATTATTTAACTCGAGAACGATTTGTCCAAACTTAAATTATCTTCGAATTACATTCACATAATTTTTTGTTCAGTTAATATTTCCGTACACAGAAAAAAGTCAAATATATATGAAAATAATTCATTTAATTATAAACTTGTTTAAATTTGCACCTCTCACCAAAATGATTATATCAATTACTAAAAACTATAAAAAATACAAAATAGAAAAAAATTCCCAATTAATAAATTAATTAAATCAATCAAGTAGATGATTGAATAAATTAAAAATGTGTATAGGAAAAAAAATCATACCAACATTTATTTTTTATTTTACTTTTTCTTGAACATATTTATTAAATTTTGATGCAAAATTAAACAACTGAGTTAATTGTAAAAAAGACGATAATAATTGTTTCTGTGTAGTAATTCAGAAATTAATAGCGAACAAATTGAAAAAAAAAATCGAGAAAATTTTGATCCATAACTCAAAAATTATTGAGGAAATAAAAAATAATGTTGAAATTTTCATCTGAATCTTTCGGTGTATCACTTATCAAAATCGTACAAACGGTTCTTGAGTTATAGTCTTAATTAGACAAACCATTCTTGAGTTTTACTAGTGTGACCGCTGAATAAGGTGATGATATTATTCATGCTCATAAAAAAATCTGTACATGATAGAAAAAACTGAAAGCAGATTGAGCTCGACAAATTCCATCTAGTCCAAATTTTTTTTTCGGATACCAATTTTTAAATACTCCGAAACTATTATGAATAAAAAAAATTAAGTTTTTTGATATAATTGGAAATAAAAATAAACTACTTATTTTTTGTCTCAATAACTAGTTATTTTTGTTCGAGTTGTCCATGAATTCTAGTAGTTATTTTTAGACTCTAGTGATACTAAAAAATATGTACCTAAACAAAAATAAAAATAACAAAAAAAAAAAAAAAAAAACGAAAAAACTTGCCGTCAGTGAGTTTTGAACTTGGGACCCTTTTAACTAGTCGTTTTCAATGACTAATGTCTTACTCAGTAAACCATCTCGCACTTCATATTCAAAGCTAAAAAACTTGTTTTAGCATAAAATGTATTTTTAAAACATTTTGTTGAAAAAACGAGTAGCATCAGAATGGGGTTGAACCGGCAACCCTCTGGTTGCTAATCCTGCGCTCTAGACAACTGATCCATGTGATTGTAACTTACTCTGCAATTATACTATTGAGTACTTATTTATGTAATGTAGAGAAGGCAATTAATAATGACGCCTACTTTCCAGAAAAGTACTTTAATAAGTAGTTGCCATTACCGAAAACCAAAAAGTTTTTGCTGGGTAATATCTAATGTGATTATTACTTCGACTTTTTTGTATTTCAAAAATGAAAAGAATTTTGTTGAGCTTCAAGTCTGTTTTTTAATACATTATTTTATTTTTCGATATATATTTCGATATCTTTTGGATATAATTTTCAAGAAAAAATGAGAAACGAAGCTATGTACCTTTAATAACTTCTCCATTTCATAACTACTGTGTCTAAAATTTTATTTAAAAATTTGAATTTTAATAATTTTTAGAGTGTATAAATGAAACAACAACAACAAAGTATTCTTAATTATAAATTAACATATATATTTAAGCTTGAAATCATTGTCGTTTAATATTTTATAAATAAAATGTTTAACACAAACATGTTGCTACTATTAATAGTTTATTTATTAACCGAACATGTTATATTCACATCTACTACCAATGAAGTTAAAGGATATGCTAAAGAAGGTCAATTTCCCTTTATGGCTACTTTATTGTACAAAGGAGATTTTAAATGTGGTGGATCGATTATATCGAAAGAATACATTCTCACTGCGGGCCATTGTCTTTTCAAACGTGATCCCTTAAAAATGACTGCGCTTATAGGATCAATCGAAAGTAAGCCTGGTAAAGGAATAGTACATAACATAAGTAAAACGATTATGCATCCTGATTATGAGCCAGTGAATTCAAATTCTGATATCGGTCTAGTAGTGGTAAAAGATTTCATGAGATTGGGAACTCCTACAGTTAATAGCATAGAATTATCATATTTTAATGAGGATTATTCCGCCAATACTACAGCAACTATTATAGGTTATGCTCTCAATATTGGTGGACGTTATGAAATTCTTAAACAGAAATATGGTCATATACATATGTGGAGTCGAGAGGAATGTAATGCTATAATTATTCCATCCATAGCAGATCATATGATTTGTGCTTCTGATCGTAAGGAAAAAATATCTTTTTGTCTAGGTGACAGTGGTAATCCCGTGGTAATTGATAATAAGGTTGTTGCTGTGGTATCATTTGGTTATGGTTGTGGTACTATTTATCCGGTTGTTTTGATACGTGTGGCACCTTTTCGTTCTTGGATTAGGAAAATTTATGGACTGGATTGAAAAGATGTTTTTATCCGTAATAGTCGAAACCGGAAACATTCTGTATAATAAATTTTCCCGGTTAATTGAGTAAAAATTTTGTGTAGTATTTTTAAAAATTTTTTATTTATATATTTCAATTATTCAAAGCATTAATATAAATGTTTAAATAATATAAGAAAAAATAATAATTTTGGGGTTTCACATTACGCAGTTTCTTTAAAAAATCTGTATTTTATTATACTAGTCGACAAAATAAAAAAAAAAATTGTGCTCTTTCAAAAGGAAATTTGTGGACTAGATGGAATTCCGCATGCTAAACTCGAATCTGCTTTCAGTTTTTTTCCATTTTTTTATTGCGTCCTAAAAAAGCCGATTATTCGAGAATATTTCACTATAACTCGAATTTACATAATTTTTTGTTCAGTAAATTTACATAATTTTTTGTTCAGTAAATTTACATAATTTTTTGTTCAGTAAATATTTCCGAGTTATTCGGTAATTAGTAGCGAAAAAGATTAAAAATTTTTTGTTGAAAAATGGTAAACATTTTGATCCATAACTCTGAAACTCTTGATTATAGTGTGACCGATGAATAAGGTGATGATATTAGTCATGCCCATAAAAAAATCAGTACGTGATAGCAAAAGATGAAAGATATAATCCACCTATTTTTGTTGTAAGAAAATATATATATATTTTTTGCCAATGGTATTTTTACTTAACTGTGAATAAAATCAAGACTTGTGCATCAATTTTGAAGATACATGCCATATTTTATTCGCAGCATTACCAGCTTAAGAATAAACATAATAAACATGAAAAATTAAGTTCGAAGGAGTAGAAGAAGTTGTCAACAGTAAGATGAAGAAAGTGATACTAAGCATAGCTGTAACTTATGAATGAAATAAAAAATAAAAATACTTTTTATTTCATTTCTATTTCTTATTTCTAATTAAAAATATTTGTTAATCAATCTATTATCTTTTGAATAAAAATATTAAGGATTTTTATTTACACTAAAACGATTGAATTTGTTATAAATAAAAATAAATTAAAAATTAAAATATTTTATTTAATCAAAAGAAAAACAAATATATTTTTATAAGTTAATCAAAAGTTTTTTATTTGATTATTTTAAAGTTTAATAATATTCATATGTATTTTATTTAAATAAAAAAAAGTTCAACAAATTTTTCTGATTTTTATTCAAAAACTTTATATTCAAATAGAAACATTTAAAATAAATATTTTTATTATTTTATTCAACAAAAACTCCAAAAAATAAAAATATTCAGCCTCAAAAGGCTTGAATAACAAAAAATTATAAATTTTTTTCAAATATTCAAGTATAAAAAAAATATTTTACTTATTTTTCTTTTTCAAAGCAAATTTAAAACTATTCAAACAAATTCATGTTGAATAAAAATATTCAAAAGTTTTCTATGAATAAAAAAAATAAAAAAAACAGTTATTATTTTATTTTTAAAATGGAAAATAAAATAAAGAACAATTGTATTCAAACTAAAGAAATAAAATATATTTTAAAATTAGTTAAAGACTTAGGAATTTGATTTATATTTTATAAATTCATATTCGAATACTTTTGTGGAAATTTTATTTTATCTAACTTGTTAACAAATGGAATAATATTTAAATAATTTTTATTCAAATTAATTTCAAGTAACTGAAAATCATATTACAAAGAGTATAAAATAATTTTAAAGAAATTTATTTCTAAAAATATAAATAAAATATTAAAATAATTTATTTTTAACAAATATTTTGATTGAAAATATTCACAATGAACAGCTATGATACTAAGAAACGAAAGTTGTTTAAATAGAGCAGTCGTCTACGATGGGTATGCTGGTTAGAACCAGCCACAATTCCTTACGAAGCCACTAATGCTCTCTATTCTGATACTGGATAGTTCAGTTAGGCTGTTGTAGTATCTCTGTCCTAGGTGTCTTAAATGGAGATCTTCCAGTGCAGGGCAGTTACAGAAGAGATGTTGAATTGATTCCTCCTCCTCTTCATTATGATAACTTCTGCAGAAATTATTGGAAGTCCCAATCTTGTGGCATGAGTTCCAAATTTGCAGTGACCAGAGATTGCTGCTATTATATTACCTAGTAGTGTCCTAGGTAGTTTTAAGAGAAACTTAGACCTACGGTTATCCATCTTAAGCCCTATCATTCTCGTTGTTATACACGTGGGTTCATTTACCCATCTTTGTTGTGCGATTTCATACATTGCGGTTTCAATACGCTGCTTACAAGCGTTGAGAGAGATGCCACAGAAATGATCTACGCTTTTATCTTGCATTAGAGTACCCCTCTTTGCCAGTTCATCTGCAATATAATTGCCTCTCGTGTCCGCGCACCCATATCAGTGCGATGTTCGAATGTTTGGCCTTCTCATTAAGGGATGTCCGACATTCATGGGCTATATTTGAGGTGGAAAACATACCTTTCAGGGACTTAATAGCAGCTTGACTGTCAGTAAATATCACGATATCTTTACCGTATATCTTATAATACCTTAGCCAGTTAGTTGGCTTCTTGATTCGTTTGGGAGTTTGAATTACAACCGCTTTCCAAATTCATCGATATAGACTCCAGTTCCAACACCATTCTTCATCTTGGAACCATTAGATTAGATGAGGAAGTGTGATCCAAGATTCCAGGGTGGATCGAGATACAGGATATGAAGAGCCTTGACGGTAGTGGTCTAGGCTTACAGTAATCCACAAGTTCGGGAATTACAGTTGTAGCTCCTAGAATGCTAGCGTGACCATATGGCCTGTGGTGCCAGCAACCGTTGGCGTTCAATCTCATCGCCGTGATTAGCGCATATTTCCTCGCTTGAAGATTAGCTGGGATCCAGTTGAGTATTGCAAATAATGCCCTGGTTGACGTAGTGCACATGGCGTCTGTAATGAGGACTGCTATTCTGCGCATCACCCCTTCAAAACTAGAGCGATTTGAAGCCGCTTTAAGTGACTTCCACCACACAGTTGCTCAATAAAAGAGAATTGGTTTGGTCACGGCTAATTTACATTCTTAGGGTTTATTCCCCATGTGTCTCCAATGGCTTTTCTGCATACATATATTGCCATTGTTGCCTTTGCTGTTCTTGCAAGAGAATTCAGTTTCCAGGACAATCTATTATCTAAAATAGGGGTTTAAAATGTGGAATTTTATATTTCCTCATAAAGATGACTAATTCCGTCTTAGAGGGATCTACGCTTAGTCCACTGGCAATGCTCCATTCATTGAGTGCTTTAAGCGCTGATTCCATACTCCGAGATAGCGTGTTGAGATGGATTCCTGAGATGGCCTCAGCTACGTCATTAGCATAGGCTACGGTTTTAAACCCTAGTCAGTTCATCTACTCATGCAATTTATTGAGGGCAATGTTCCATAGCAGATTTGATAGAACTCCCCCCTGTGGTGTGTCTCAATATAAAAACTAAATCTAAATATAAAAAGTATTGATATCACCTTTCCCTGAATTAAGTGTAATTTTCGACCCATTTAACCCAAATGTATAGACAGACGGACGGACATTTTCACTCTACCTAAAAATATTTTAGAACTCTAAAAGTTGTTTTTTTTTTTACTAATAAATAGAAAAAAATAGCACACATCACATTTTCCTTTTATCCTTTCCTATTTAAGCAACATTTTTAACCCATTTAACCCAAACGTACAGACGGACGGACATTGCCATTAATCCAAAAGAGATCTTATAATTCTAAAATATGTGCTTTTTACTAACTAATAAATAGGAAAATTAAGCCTGATTATTAAAATGTTGATATTACCTTTTCCTGAATTATGCATAATTTTCGACCAATTTAACTCTAATGTATAGACGGACGGACATTATCAATTTGGATTAATCACCATTTTCGAAACTTTTTACCCTAACGTGCTTTCGTGAAAACTTTTTAAACAAATTAAGAACGAGAAAGAACTATTAAATATGTTTAACGCTTATAAATAAGCCCATTCAACAGTGGGACAGAATATTTGAAATCGGATAAGAAACAAACAATTGGATAATGTTTAAAAATTTTCTATGTCAGAGGTACGTATTGTCCTGCTCCTAAGGGGTATCTGAATTCCTTCTTCCAAACTATAAATTATACATTCCTCTAATTTCGCTGTGTAAAATTTTATGTAAATCCAACCAGTCTATTGGAAGTTACAGATTTATTTCCAAAAAAAGACGATTTTGCCCCACTGTACACTATTACGCCTAATTTTATAACCTTCGTAATGTAATGGGTTTTTTTAAATTTGTCGTACCATTTGTAATTGTTTTTTAATATTCAGTACGTTCAAAAGAGGAAATATATTAGCGTAAACTAATTGATTTTAAACAGAATAATATTTACACTCAAAGAAATTATTGTATATAAGAAAATCAATAATACAGTAGTTAATAAAGGAAAACTTATTATGTATTTTTAACAAAACAATTTTGGTGAAATTTCAAAATTTCTGTTCTAAGTACTATCATATCTAGTTCTTTATCTATCTATTAAACGTAGTTATTTTTGTAATCAAAGAATTGTTAATTGAATTTTTTTAAGTGTATATAAGGAACAACAACTAATGTTAATTATAAATTAAAATGTTTATTTAACTGCGATATCAGTTGTATTTAATATTTCACATAAATTTTTAACAAAAATATGCTGCCGCTGCTGTTTTTACTAATAAATTTACTTATACAATATGAACTCATTGAAACTCAAGCCCAGGATGTTGCTAGTTTTGCTGGATATGCTGTTCTAGGTCAATTTCCCTTTATGATAGCACTATTTGTAAAACATCAGTTTAAATGTGGTGGTTCTATTATATCGAAAGATTATATACTGACAGCAGCACATTGTGTCTATAACCATAATCCCTTACATATTACTGTGTCGTTGGCAGACATTGATATAACGCTTGGATCGGGAATAGTACACAACATAACTAAATTTATTATTCATCCTAAATTTAATCCAGTAAATCAAGATTGTGATATTGCTGTAATAAAAGTTAAAAAATCCATGACATTGGCAACTTCCACAGTTAATAGTATACAGTTAACAGATGCTAATGAGGATTATCCCGCTAATACTACAGCTACTATTATAGGTTATGCAATCAAAGTTGGTACAGATTATGAAATTGGTAAATTGAAATATGCCAATATCCCTATGTGGAGTAGGGATCAATGTAATTATGTCATTTATCCAGCCATAAAGGATCACATGATCTGTGCTGGTCATCATCTGGGGCATGTAACTACATGTGCAGGGGACAGTGGTGGTCCCTTGGTAATTGACGATAAATTATTTGGTGTTACAGCATTTGGTTTTGGTTGTGGCTCTGAACATCCAGTTGTGTATACGCGTGTGCCCTCTTTTCGTTCCTGGATTGTGAAAAATGCTGGTCTTACATAGAAAATATTTAAGAGTTAAAATGTGTTTAAAATATATTATTTTACTATTTCCAGTTCATTTGACAGTTTTTATTTTAAAAATATTTAATGAAAATTGATTTTGTATAGGGGAAATTTTATTTGAAGTACAAGTGTATGGCAACATCAATTTTAAAATAAAATTTTTAAAATTAATGTTCATGGTAAAAAAAAATCCTAAATTTATTAGAATATCATTCTCTAATGTTTTCCGTAGAGAATATTTTACAAATTGGTTCACTAAAAAAATGCGATTTTATTTTTGATAAGTCCATTCAATTATAATCACTATCTTTAGAGTCTAAAATTCACTTCAGATGTAATATGTAAAGTATAGTTTACAAAAATTTAATATAAATAAATTATTAATTTTTATAAAGAATGAAAATATATTATTTTTTTTTATAACTCGAATGGAAATAAATCTGAAATTTATAATGAATGGAATGAACGCAAAATAACTGTTAAGCTAGGTTCACATTTGTCAAATATTTGACCAAATTTGCGTGATCACTTGTTTTACAAAAAAATTATTTGCCGTTGTTTGATCTTGCAAATGTTTTGTAATATTCTGCTTTCAGTTTTTTTCCTATCAGGTGGAGATTTTTTTATGGGCGTGTCTAATATTGCGTTCTAAATAAACCGATTACTCGAGTATATTTCACTATAACTCGGGAACGGTATGCACGATTTATATAAATAATACACCAAAATGTGTGGAATAAAATTGGCTTTAAATTTTTATCCGCTCAATAGCTTAGGAGATATTTCGAAATGAGAGTTCGAAAAAATTTGTTCATACTAAATTCAAGATTTCTTTTTATACCCATCATGAAAAAGATGGGGGGTACATTGATTTTGTCATTCCGTGTGTAACATGTCAAAAAAATCCTTAAAAACCCCATAAAGTATATATTGTCTGGGTCCTAGTTAGATTCTGAGTCGATCTAGCTATGTCCGTCCGTCTGTCCGTTGGTTCGTCTGTTGTAATGAGGATAGGGTCAGGCCGAATATAACATTCTCGCTTGTTTTTACTAAAACTTCTTTTTAAAAGTTAAAACATCAAAAATGTTTCAGTTTATCATCTCTATCTCAAAGCTGGCAAAGCTACGAGTAAATAAATCCACGTATCATAAAAATTGATGCACAAATTTTGATTGCATTCATAGTTAAGTTAGGATACCCAGGCATACCTACAGTTAAGTGGAAATACACTAGTGGGCAAAAAAAGATTTTTTTGTCTTAAATAAAAAAATAAAAATAGGTAGATTACATGGAATTTAACGTGTTAAATAAGAATCAGCTTTACTTTTTTTTTGTCCTAGGTTTGTCCTATTAAGATATATTAAACTCCAATATATAGCGAATTAAATTGTCTTTAAGGTGAATTTACAGAATTTTTTGCCCACTTAATATTTCCGTAGTTATTTGGTAATTAGTAGCGAAAAATTTTTTTTTTTTTTTTGAATAATGGTGAAAATTGTTAACCATAACTCTGAAATTCTTGAGCAAATAAAAAAATATTGTTAACACACCTTGAAGACAATTTTCGTGTGCATCTTTTGATGTATCATTTATCAAAATCGTGTAAATGGTTCTTGAGTTATAGGCTAATTTGACAAACCATTCTCGAATTTTATAGTGTGACCGCTGAATAAGGTGATGATATTAGTCATGACCATAAAAGTACGTGATAGAAAAAAGTGAATACAGATTCTTGTTTAACTCGTCAAAACCCACCTAGTCCATCTATTAAAGAAAAAAAATTTTTTTTTTTTTTGCCCACCACTGTATTTCTACTCAATTGTATGTAACATGGGTATTTTTACTTAACTATGAATAAAATAAAGATTTGTGCATCAATTTTGAAGATTGATGCCTTATTTTATTCGCAGCATTACCAGCTTTACATATGATACATATGATAAACTGAAACATTTTTGATGTTTTCACTTTTAAAAAGAAATTTCATTAACAAAAAAATTTAAAATTTTGCATAAAAAGTTTTTTTTTTCGGACATTTATTTCAAAATAACTACGAAACTATTGAGCATATAAAAAATTATGTTTGGATAATTTGAAGATATTTTTAGTCTGCATCTTTTGGTGTATCACTTTGATCAATCGTACACACCGTTGTTGAGTTATGAGGAAATATACTAGAGTAATGGCCCTGCTATGGTCGAAATATTAGACATGCCCATAAAAAAATCCAGAGCTGATGGAAAAAAAACTGAAAGCAGATTCATGTTTAGCATATAAAAATTCATCAAGTCCAACTATTCGTCTTTGGGGGAGGATTTTTTTTGTCGACCAGTGTATTTAGTAAGTGTTGTGGTGTTAACTGTTTCTCAATGAGAACTTTGGTGACGAGTTAGGTGAGTTAGAAGGGACCTGTCAAATACTGAAATTGCCACAAATTTTCCGCAGAGGGTAGCTTAATACTATATACAATCCGATGAGATAAATGTTTCGGATCTCAATCGGCCAACAACGACTAAAGGCAATATAATGTAACGAGATAAATGCTTCTTCTCTAGATCGGCTAACTACAAGTTTCGGCCTCCAAATACAATTCGACGAGATAAATTCTTTGGCTCTCTGTTGGCTATCTACAGGTCCGGCTACGGTTAGGAAAAAAATTAAGTTTATATAAAATAAAATAAATAAAATATGTTGTTGGTGAAATTTCATAACTACACGTTACAATTTAAACGAACATTTATTTTTATTCATCATATAAAAATATTTCTGAAAATTTTGAAATCTGAAAATTAAAAATCCTTATCATTGGTTTATAGGTATAGAAATTCTCATTGGTCAAGTACAAAAATGCGATTTTATTTTATCTTTAACAAAGTTTTATTAACATATGTAAATAAGGTTTAAGTAATTGAACACAAATTGTTATAAATTCATATTTGTTATTATTTAATGAAATCTTAATTTAAAGTCCAACGTTGCCGCCAACTATTACGGCGACAATTTTCCATTAATACCTTCTTGCGATCTAAACTGAGGGTTAAGCATTGTTTGGTTACATTGTTGGAAATATGATGAGTCCATTCATCATGAAGCCAGTGCTGAAATTAGATAATAAATAATGGAAATTTCCATCTTATACTTTAGAGTCTAAAGTTCACACATGTAGTAAAGCAATTTTTCTTGCCGCAATACTGACTACGTAGGCGAGAGAGGTATAGAGAATGTAAATGTTTAGTATTCCCTTCTCCTCTCTCTCATATAAACTCAGAATTGCGGCCAGTAAAATTGCTGTGTGTGAACTCCGACATAGTTAACATATTTCCTATAAAATACTTACACTTTTTCCCAAATCTTGACTGCACATTACTAAAATAGGGTTAGTTCCGTTAACGGTTAAACATACTGCATCTTTGCGGATTTCGTGTAAATCACTAGCCATCCAAAACTGAGATTAGTATGAAAAATAAAAATTGTATATTTATTAATTTATTGAGTTTAATGAAGAAAATTAGTTGCGATTAATATAAGTATGTAAAAAATCGATTACTAACTTCACTCCAAACTCGATAGTGAACAGTGGAAGAGATTAAAAATTTCTGGGAAATCTGAAATTGCTAATGGACTAAGTGGATTTAAAAACAACTTTACACAGTCATAGTTCAGCCATTTTTTTAATGTGGGCGTAATATCCAATCAGTACTTCAAGTGTCATTGTAATCAAAACAATAATAATCAAAATTATTATGACAAAAATCCTGTAAAAATATAGTATAATAATTAGGGATCGTATTTACAGGCATTCATGTATATTTAAAGGGCTCAGTAAAAAAATTGATAAAAATTCAGCCTCTAATTATTTAAATATAGCAGTTTTTGGAGAATTTGTGGATTTTAAATAAACTCTAAAATATGCACTAAAAAATAGTACGCCCCATACAAAGCAAATATTGTTAATGGCATATATAGAAATATTATAGTAATAGCTCTCATATTTTAGGGGAACTACTTTTATATCATATTGCATTGTTGAAATGAAAATAGAAAGGAGAGGACCCAGCGGAGGTGTAGCCTCCTTACAAAGCAAATATTTATTATTGAATATCTAAAGTATCAATTCAGTGAATGTCTTAAATAGTTGTAGAAATACATTTCTATATACATTTTTAAATAGGGCGTATAGATCGAGAGGGAGTACACTTCATTCGGTAAATTATAAGATCCACAAAAACAACAAAAAGTATGATATTTTTTCACAAAATTGTTAATGACTTTATGCATTAATTTGAATGACACAGTCTTGTTTTATTTGAAATAAATCTATCTTTATGATAAGTTAGGATAGGGTGGAAAAGGATGGCGTATTTATGCCTCCACCCAGAGGCCAAATGGCTCACTGTGATCCCTTTAAGCTAGAAAAAGAAGAATAGACAAAAGATAATAAAGAAATAGAAAAAGGAAAAGTGAAATCTATACCCTATCAAACAGTTATTAATCAGCTGAAGTCCTACACAGTGACAGAGTATATGCTCCACTGTCTCTAGCTCCTCTACATCATCACATGTCCTGCAGAATTCTGACGTGCCAATGTCCCACTTACTCATTATACTCCCTATTGAGAAGTGACCAGTAATTACACCTACTATGACTCTTATACTACTACTACATACCTAGAAGATGCTTGGAAACTGCCAGTTTACGACTAGGCCATAGCGCCCTAGAAACCCTGCAGTCCGTTATGACATTCCAGGCTCGATTCGTGTTGTCAAGAGCCCACTCTCTTATGGCCTTAAAAATGGACCGAATTAGAAACATAACAGACATTCCTGCGAGCCAGCTCATCGACTATTACTAACTATGAACATAGATAGTAATCTCAAAATCCCGTTCAATGCTTTTCTCGATCAAACCCAAGGCTTTATAAATATCCAGAATTTCTGCTTGAAAAACGCTACAACTGTCAGACAATTTAAACGATCGTCTGATGTCAGTTCCCATAAAGAACACTGTGAGGACCAAAAATTCCTGGAATTTTGGCGCACATAAATTTAAGAATAATTTTTAGTGTAAAATATTATAAGACAATAAAAGATCCATTGTCGTTTTATTGGTGGGGAGATGGATTACATCCATCTATATTGGGGGCGAATTACATTCGCCTATGTACCTCTTTTCTTTTCAGATGTTCCGGAGGTCGATGGGGTAAAGGATGGAACAAAGTGTTCCGGAGGTCGATGGGGTACACAGGAGGAAAATTACACAGGTCAGGGGCAGATGGTGGGTTTGATCTTAAATGGCACGCTAGCCATTTAAGTGCAAAAGCAGCATGGAGAAATATACAGGAATGTAAGAGCAATAGAAAAGACAGAGGAGAGATTTAAAACACAGCAAATAGAAGTAGACAAAGCAAACAAACAAGAAGCCACATAAACAGAAACTCACACACAGAACAAGAAACTGTTACAGCAGCGAACATCAAGACAAAAGAAAACAAGGTTCGATGCAACAACCGCTAACGGTTCGAACCAACTGCCTGAAAACTGCAATAATATTAGTTTTAAGAAATGTATATAAGGCGATGTAAATTAACAAGCAGGCTCTCTTATCTTTTGGGTGCTGGTCAGTGAACAAGCAGACGTGGTGAGTAGTCGGTGAATAATAATGATAATAATAATAATAATAATAATAATAATAATAATAATAATAATAATAATAATAAGTGGTTGAATTGATTACATCAATCCAACGTAGGGTATACGGATTTCCAATCAGTAAGATTAAAAACTTCAACAAGGTTTACAATCGGGTTGAAGTGACAGGAGATACACACTGCTCAGAGCCAAGTGGTAGAATATTTTCTTGGAAGTTTTCACTCAGAAAATACAGGGACTAAGAAAAATCTCGGATTACATCCAAGATCAAAACAATCATAGGAGGTGTAGAACCGGCAAGGCAACACAGAAGCTTCACGGGACAGCACAGTTCTCAATAAAGAAGCTTTCAATTAAAAGTGTCTCAATAAATACTAGTTGTGATTAGAGAAATCTGAGAAAACTAAAAAGAAATAATCAGCAAGTGAAAAATATGAATCTTAAACAGTGTTTTATTTATTTAAGAACCTTGGACGCGACTGAGTTGTACCTCAGTTGCAAACCCGGATAACCGGAGGTTCCTTACAACACTGCATACCTACTTTCCGGATTTACCCCCAATCCATTATTATCGGCCCAAAGGGACAGTTCTCGAAGACCTGTCTGCATGACCTCAGTAATCGTGGGTAAAAACCAGTATAACCACGTCATCGGCGTAGGCTACAATCTTAGGCTTCACTAATTCACTAATAACTAAACGAGTCCCCATCCTACCTCTAAGATGTAGATCAAACAGTTTTTCTATTGTCTTCAGTAGAAAAGACGATAGGCTGATCGGTCTGTAATCCTTGGGCTTTAAGGGAGTCGCCTTACCCGTTTTTGGTATGAAAATTACCCTAACCTCTCTCCACCCCCTGGGAATGTATCTCATTCTAAGACATTCCCTGAACTCCTCCACCAAAAATGAAATGGCCCTTTCATTGACATTCTGTAGCATGGCCGGAAATATTCTATCCGGAACCAGAGATTTATATGGCCCAAAAGAATTTACCACCCACGTTACATTGTCTCTAGTGATCATCTGTCTTATGGTATGGTATCCGCAACATCTTATCCGGTGTAGTTTATCACTGACACTACCTATTCCTTCATCAGATCCTATATCCCTACAGCCTGGGAAATGAGTCTTCATAAGTAAGCTGAGGGACTCTGAGCTAGACTCTGTCCATGAGTTGTCCGCACGTTGTATGTATCCAGGTGCCACTGGGTCCTTGGATAATACTCGCATAACCTTGGCAACTCGTCTACACAATATAAAAATGTCATAAAGTAAAAAATTAAAAAAAGTCATATAAAAAAGGGTTTATATGCGTTGACTTAGAAATCTCCTTCCACAGAATTAGTGTTTCTCATTATTGTTATTATTATTATTAAATATGAATTTTCTTTGAAAACAATTTAGATTTTTTTGCTGCTGCAGAACAATTACATTTTTTGGGAACACTGTTAACTACGTAAATCAGACCAGCCAATTAGAAATTTCAGATTTTCTTGCAAAATTAATTGTTTGTAATTGTCTACTACACTGTGCAATATTTTTAAAAATACTTTATTACCTGATTACCACCATGTTCATGACATTGACGAACTTCAGCCTTTCCAACTATGTTATCCGCGTCGAGGCATAAATTGGTTTCTATGTGAACTATCTGTAAATAAAATAAAAAAATTATCAAAAGATCTGAGTTTTAGTCTTACAATAGTCTCCTAAGATAAAATAAATATTGAATTTTACGGGATTTCTTAGTTCGATAATCGAATTACAAGTCGGAATTTCCAAAATTACTTTTTTAAATTCGACATACAAATAAACAATAAAAATTCAGTCTATATTTTTAATTACTTAAAATGTTAGTTATGGTCCTTTGTGTTCTAGGTAAATTTATAAAAATTAATAATATTAAATAAATTAATATTCTTACCGCACCCATTGCAATTGGTACAAATTTTTCGGGATAAACGTTTTCCAAATACCATTTAAAGCTATTACAACCTAAATTTTTGCTGAAATATTTATAAAACTTAAATACATTTACATCTCTGGATATTCTCAAACTATTTACCGTAATTCCTTGCGATCACTCACGTCACTAGAAGCATCGGTTATATTAAATGCTTTGCCCCAACTTTCGTAAAAAATATTTGCATAATCATCCAACCATGCATCAGCCAAACGTACCCTATTTTTAATAATCACCTTAACCGCAGAGGGATACTGTAAACCAGTTTTTCAGCAAATTTTTTGTAAATTAATATTGTATAAGTAATATACATACATTATGGGGTGTTTCATTTCTAAATACATGACCTACTCGTGAGCAATAAACCATTTCTAATTTACCACCACACATCCATGTTTTAAATGACAACTCTAGATTCTCAGCACCCCAAAATTCGTAATCCGTGTCATAAGTACCCAAATGTTCGAAAAATTTACGATATATGGAAAATAATCCACCTGCTATAGTGGGTGTATCATGAGGCTCCACTTCATTCTTTAAAGAAAATAAATGATTTAAATAATTGCAAAGTTAATAAAAAAAATTGTAAGCAGACAACCTTATAAAGTGTTTTTCTTTTAATTGAAGGACGAAACCATGAGTACTCTAAATCCCAATTAAAACCCCCCAACAAATTTGTCTTCATTAGAGATGGAGCTAAATATTCAAATGTTTCTTTATTGATTGCATCGATAAAGGGCGAAACGACTGTTGAAGATTTGCGAGCTATGCGATCAAGCAGGGGCTCCAGCCATCCTAGATAATAAATTTTTGAATTTTAAAGTATTTTAAATTTAAGATTTTGTGTGAAAATGAGTACCTAATACCTACCTTCGGTGCATTCACAATGTGAATCTAAATAAGTTAATATCGGTGCCTTGGAATGTTTCATACCCAAAAGTCTGGCTCTTATTATTCCCTCTCGTTTAAGAGCTCTAACTAATTTAACTTTTGGCAGCTTGGAAATATATTTTCTTAGTGGTTCTTTAAGATGATCTAAATTTAAAAGTATGATATTTTTGCTTAAAATTTAATAAATCTAAATATTATGTAAAATTGTATTCACTTACCCATGGACGAAAAATCATCTACTAATATAATCTGACGTATTAAATGCTCAGGCGAACGATTGATAACAGAATGCACGGTACGTAGTAAAGTGGACCAGGCCTCGTTGTGAAAACATATAATAACATCGGTAACTGGCAAATTTTTACGATAAAGACCTGGTTGCTTGCACCTTTATTAATAGAGAAAAATATTTGTTAGTTTGATTGAGGATTTTAGTTAAGGAATTTATAAAGTTCGATATTACCATTCATCCTGAATATTGGGCAAAGATCTATTTATGGGTATCATATCTGAAATAAATTGATTAAATTTATGTAATTTCCAACCTTGAGTTATGAGTTCTTGTTCATTCTTGGATAATTTTAAGGGTGCAAAGACGGGTGTACCCATTTCGCCTGGGTATTTGGGTATAGCTGAAAAATTAAGGAATTTGAATAAGAATTATATAGAAAGTATAGTATTAAATTCGACTTAAAAAGCTTTGTTCACTAAAGTTTTGTTCAAAAATTTAAAGATTGATTTATATGGATAGACGATTCAGCTAGAAATACTAGATAGATAGATAGATAGATAGATAGATAGATAGATAGATAGATAGATAGATAGATAGATAGATAGATAGATAGATAGATAGATAGATAGATAGATAGATAGATAGATAGATAGATAGATAGATAGATAGATAGATAGATAGATAGATAGATAGATAGATAGATAGATAGATAGATAGATAGATAGATAGATAGATAGATAGATAGATAGATAGATAGATAGATAGATAGATAGATAGATAGATAGATAGATAGATAGATAGATAGATAGATAGATAGATAGATAGATAGATAGATAGATAGATAGATAGATAGATAGATAGATAGATAGATAGATAGATAGATAGATAGATAGATAGATAGATAAATGTTTCCCGTGCAAAATTTGAAAATTCAAGCTCTAATAGTTTCCCAGATATAATAATTTTTGTATTTAATTTTTATGGGAGTGTGGTATGGGGTATGGTCACCCCCATAATCCGCTAATTTATTAGACAAATGTTTTCATGGATGTCAAAATTCTTTGTGCAAAATTTGAGCATTCCAACTCCAATAGTTTCCCAGATAAACGAATTTTTTCATTTAATTCATATGGGAGGTACCATGCCCCCTATTTCTAGTCCGCCCATATTTTTCTTAAATATTAATATTGATACCAAAGTGGCTCCGACAAAATTTTAGAACTCTATCTGTAATATTTTCTTTATATGGGAGGTGCCACGCTCACTATTGCTAGTGTACCAATTTTTGTCCAAAATATTCATATTGAAGCTAATGCTAGTCGTACAAAATTTGAGCTCTCTAACATTTATAGTTTCCCAGATATAAAAAATTTGGTATTAACTTTATATGAGAGATGACACGCCCACTATTTCTTTTCCGCCCATTTTTGCACAAAACGTTCACATTGACACTTAAGTTTATTGTACAAAATTTGGGAAATGTAACTATTATAGTTTCCTAAATTTACGGCATTTGGTATTGGCAAGCAATATTAGGCGTGAGATGTGCCACACCCCCTATTGCTAGTTCGCCTATTTTTTTCCAGAATGTTCATATAGGTGTCAAAGTTGTTCGTGCAAAATTTGAGGACTCTAGTATTACCAATTTCTGAGATATACTACTTTTAATAGTTATTTAGTATGTGAGCGTGGCACCTCGCCCACATGGAATTTCAAAATAAAAAGTAGCCTATTTTTCCTTCCAGGCATATAGGAACACACTGTGAAAAATTCAAGAAAATTGGTTGAGCCGTTAGGCGGCTATAGACTTCAAACAAACCCAGAAAATATATACTTTATGGGCTCTTAAATGATTTTTTCGACATGTTACACACGGAATGATAAAATCAATATACCTCCCATCTTTTTGATGGTAGGTGTAATATCTTACGATCTAAAAATAACACTGGTCAACAAAAAAATTCCTCATAACTCAAGAGCGGTGTGTACGGTGTGTAAAAATATCTTCAAATTCGCCTAACTTAATTTTTTTATGTGCTCAATAGTTTCGGAGCTATTTTGAAATAAGTGTCCGAAAAAAATCATTTTCATGCAAAATTTTAGATGTTTTTGTTACTAAAATTCTTTTTAATAAATGAAAACATCTAAAATATTACAAATAAGGTACGTATCTTCAAAATTAATGCATAAAAATTGATTTTATTCACAGTTAAGTAAAAATACCCATGTTACATACAATTGAGTAGAAATACAGTGGTGGACAAAAAAATTTTTTTTTGATTTTTTCTTGAAACAAAAAAGATGGACTAGGTGGATTCTGACGAGTTAAACAAGAATCTGCATTCACTTTTTTTCTATCGGGTACTGATTTTTTTATGTGCATGACTTATATCATCAACGGATACACAATAAAATTCGAGAATGGTTTGTCGAACTTAGGCTATAACTCAAGAACCCTTTACACGATTTTGATAAGTGATAAGTATCTGAAGATGCATGCGAAAATTGTCTTCAAGGTCTGTCAACAATATTTTTCATTCGATCAAGAATTTGAGAGTTATGGATCAAAATTTTAACCAATTTTCAAAAAAATAAATTTTAAAATTTTCGGTACTAATTACCGAATAACTAAGGAAATATTAACTGGACAAAAAATTATATAAATTCAGCTAAAAGACAATTTAGGTCGCTATATGTATATTAAAGTTCAATTTATCTTAATTGGACAAACTGTTCTCGAGTTATACAAGTGTAACTGCCTAAAGGCGCGGTCATAGTAGTCATGCCCATAAAAAAACCAGTGCGTTATAGAAAAAAAGTAAAAGCTGATTCGTATTTAGCAAGTTGAATTCCATCTAATCCACCTATTTTTTATTTAAGACGAAAAAAAAAAAAAATTTTTTGTCCACTAGTGTATTTCAACTATAGGTAGAGGTATGCATGGGTATCCAAACTTAACTGTGAATCCATTCAAGATTTGTACATCAATTTTTATGATACGTAACTTTATTTACTTGTAATTTTGCCAGCTTTGAGATAAAGGATATAAACTTAAATATTTTTGATGTTTTCACTTTTAAAAAGAAGTTTTAGTAAAAAAAATAAATCTTGAATTTTGCATGAACAATTTTTTTTTCCGACACTTTTTTCGAAATATCTCCTAAACTATTGGGCGGATAAAAATTTGATAGTAAAGCGACTTAAAGCCAATGTTTTTCTACATAGTTTTGTATATCATTTGTATAAATCATGCATACCGTTCTCGAGTTATAGTGAAATATATTCGAGTAATCGGCTTATTTATGGCGCAATATTAGACACGCCCATAAAAAAAATCCCAACCTGATGGAAAAAAATTGAAAGCAGATTCGAGTTTAGCATGCGGAACTCCATCTAGTCTACATATTTTTTTTCGAAGGAGCTCAAAAAAAATTTTTTTTGTCGACCAGTGTAATCAGATTTTAAACAAAGTTCTTTTTTCTTTTAGAGTAAAGTGATCACTCTAAAAGAAAAAAAAAACTTTACTAAAAAACATTACTACTAAAAATAGATATATGTAGAATTAAAGTTATAGACAAAAATATGAACAATTTTATGATTCGTTCCCATAATTTTTTTTTATAAAATTGAAGGAGTTATTCTGGACTCATTTGTCTAGCCTATCGGTGCCTTTTAGTTGTATGAACATTTGCAACAAGTTTTATTGGAATCGGTTTATTAAATCAAAAATGAAAAAAATTTCAGCAGAGCACATAAGGGCAGCTACGAGTATATGGAGACCTTTGGCAATAAATCAAAAATGCGTTATATGATAAAATGTCTATATAACTTTAAAGAGGACATTTTTCTACACAATGTTTGTTCACAAAATTTTTCGTCAACACTAATGCGTGATCGTGGTTAAAGTCCAAAGTGAAAGAAATTTTAGTACTTTTAAGTTAATATTTTTTTATTTTTTTTTATTTTCATATACACATTTTGTCAGAAAATATCATCTGACATTATAATAGAAATAAAGAATTTGTTACTATTATTGATTGCAAATTTTGTTAAGAATAAGTGTAAAAAATGTTGCATAAAAATGCAGTGAAAATAATTAAATGAAATTTGATATGAATAGTTTTTTTGACCAAAAAAAAAAAAATATTATATTATAAAATTTGTTATTATCGGTCCATATTTTAACCTATCACCTATATAAAGATATTCTCGGAATGTATGTATGAATCTTTTTTTAAATATTGTATAATAAAATAGTATTAGTAAATTTCACTTTCACCTAAGAACAAAATTATAAAAATAAAAAAATTTCTATGTATATTTTCATTATTTTTACATTAATATTATTCGGTGGGTTATATTATTAAAACATATTTAAAATCTAGAGAAAATTATCTTTTCAACGATGCCAATCACTTATGTTAAAATACCGCAGTCTATTAAATGTCACGCTTGGTATACCTTTGCCCCTATGTGCAGAGTTGTGTACGTATACTTGCTATAGTTGATTCATATTACTTATACGAACACATGTAAATAAAAAAGGATTATATTAATCTGGTACTTACCTCTTAAAATATTCAATTCTTTTTCTCGAAGTTGTTGCATTTTTTTAAAAAATCCAATAAAATGGGTAGCAACCCAAATCAATACCACAAATATAATTAAATTTGGGATTTTACGACGAAAATATTTTAAAGTCATTATAGACAAATATTGGCATTAAGAAGAACTCTTACTTTTTTAAATATAGTTGTTATTAATGCTGGATTAAATTTTACAAATCACAAACTTTTATTACAATTGGCAGCAATTTTTTCTCTTTATTCCTTAAAGGAAGCTTTTACAAATTCACTTTTCTTTGATTATTTATACAGCAACATTAGTGTTTCTATTTTTTATTTTTTTTTTTTTTTTGTAAGAGTTTATTGTTTATTTAAGAATTAAACTTGACAGTTTTACTTCCGTTTCCTTTCAAGTCCTTTTATTTTAGTTTTATATATATTTTTTTGCTTCCTTTTTTCCTTCTTGTTGCTATAGAAAAGTTTTTGTTTAATTTTAATTTAGTTTTATTATGGTGTGTTGCTCTATTTGTGCTATAATTTTCTATATATTTTTTCTGTTTTTTTTATATATAAAATGTTTGTATAATTTTATGCTTTTGTTGGTTCTTTCAGCTTTTTAGAATTGTTTTCATTAATATTTGTTCTTTTTACAGCCGTTTGTGAATTATTTTGAATCATTCAATTTAAGCCTTTTTAAATACTTAAATGTTAATTGTTTAACATTTTTTATTATTTATGGAAAAGGTCTTTGGTAATAAATTGTGTGAAAATTAATTAAAACTTATTTTTCAATATTTTAAACAATTCGTAGAAAATATGTTTTTATGACTTTTAACAGATTTAATTTTTAATTACCTGCTATAAAATGTTAAATAAGGACTAATATATTTTATTTTATATTTTTTAGTATTATATAATTTGGATCACATTAAGAATTATAAAATATATATATTTTTTCCGTTAAAACACTTTGTTTAATAGCAACATGAGAATTTAATTTAATTGTATATTTTAAATAACATATTCAAGTTTGTTGCTATAATTTTTAAATAAATTTTTAGAAATAAATTTATTTTTTACGCTCATTTGTTACACACAACAAAAATTAATATACTTAGTTATAAAAATGTTACTATTTACAATAAAATACCCTACAATATGTTAAATTAACTTTTATACATATATAATAAAAACTTTAAAATTTTCACATTTATTTTAATAATTTTTCAATAATTAAATAAATAGTTTTATTTGATTTTTAATCTCTTTAATTGGAAAACGCAAATATGCCTAGTTTTTAGTAGATACATTTTTTAAATTAAATTTTAAAAATATTTAGACAAAAAATGCTTCAACTTAAAACCAATTTAAAGTAACTAAACAATCCATTTATATTTAATAAAATTACGTAGATTTCTATATAAAAATACATTTAAATATAAAAATATGCAATTGTATTAGAATTATTATTTTATGGACGCGTACATACATACATACATACATACATATGTATATAAAAATATAAAATTAATTAAAGCATAGAGAAAAATTTTTCTGATTTATAACACTGGTCAACAAAAAAATCCTCCCCCATAGACGAATAGTTGGACTTGATGTATTTTGATGTGCTAAATACGAATCTGCTTTCAGTTTTTTTCCATCAGGTCTGGATATAACTCTAGTATATTTTCTCATAACTCAAAAACAGTGTGTACGATTGACATAAGTGATACACCGAAAGATGCGGACTAAAAATATCTTCAAATTCTCCAAGCTTAATTTCTTTATGTTCTTAATAGTTTCGGAGTTATTTTGAAATAAGTGTCCGAAAAAAATCAATTTCAAGCAAAATTTTAGATTATTTTGTTACTAAAGTTTCTTTTAATAAATGAAAACATCTAAAATGTTACAGTTTATCATCTTTATCTTAAAGCTGGTAATGCTGCGAATAAAATAAGGCATGCATCTTCAAAATTGATGCAGAAATCTAAATTATATATACAGTTAAATACCCATGTTACATACAATTGAGTAGAAATACAGTGGTGGCAAAATTTTTTTATTTTTATTTTTTCTTGAAACAAAATTAGGTGGACTAGGTGGATTCTGATGAGTTAAACAAGAATCTGCATTCACTTTTTTTCTATCGGGTACTGATTTTTTTTATGTGCATGACTAATATCATCACCTTATTCAGCGGTTACACTATAAAATTCGAGAATGGTTTATCAAACTTAGACTATAACTCAAGTACCCTTTACACGATTTTGATAAATGATACATCAAAAGATGCATACGAAAATTGTCTTCAAGGTATGTTACCAATATTTTTCATTCGCTCAAGAATTTCAGAGTTATGGATCAAAATTTTCACCAATTTTCAAAAAAATTAATTTTAAAATTTTCGGTACTAATTACCGAATAACTACGGAAATATTAACTGGACAAAAAATTATATAAATTCAGATCAAAGACAATTTAGGTCGCTATATATTAAAGTTCAATTTATCTTAATTGGAGAAACTGTTCTCGATTTATGCAAGTGTGACTGCTTAAAGGCGGGGTCATAGTAGTCATGCCCATAAAAAAAAAAATCAATGCGTGGTAGAAAAAAAGTAAAAGCTGATTCTTATTTAGTACATTGAATTCCATCTAATCCACGTATTTTTTAATTTAAGACGAAAAAAAGTGTATTTCCACTTAGCTATAGGTATGCATGGGTATCCTAACTTAACTGTGAATCCAATAAAGATTTGTGGATAAATTTTTATGATACGTTGCTTTATTTACTCGTAGTTTTGCCAGCTTTGAGATAAAGGTTATAAACTTAGATATTTTTGATATTTTCACTTAAAAAAAAAGTTTTAGTAAAAAAAAGAAATCTTGAATTTTGCATGAAAAAATTTTTTCCGACACTTTTTTCGAAATATCTCCAAAAATGTTGAGCGAATAAAAATTTGATAGTAGAGAGATTTAAAGCTAATTTTATTCCGCATATCGTGGTATATCCTTTTCATAAATCGTGCATACCGTTCTCAAGTATTAGTGAAATATACTCGAGTAATCGGCATATTTAGGACACAATATTAGACACGCCCATAAAAAAAAATCCTGACCTGATGGAAAAAAACTGAAAGCTGATTCGTGTTTAGCATGCGGAATTTCATCTGGTCTACATATATTTTTTTTTTTTTTGAAGGAGCTCGAAAAAAAATTTTTGTCGACCAGTGTAATTAAAGTAGCATTGAATATTTATTTTTACTTAAATAAGTTATAAAATTTTATTGTAAATAATTTTATAAATATCCACAAATATAAAAACTAAATATTTTAAAATTTTTTTGTGTAAGTTATGAACCATTGACGAAGCACAGCACAGTGCTTTGTTCCATAGACAAAAATAAAAATAAAAAAACATTTGATATAAATAAACCACCCTGGTTTAGCTCCAATTTATTCATTTTTTTCGCCACTGATAGCACTTTTAACGGTGAAAATAATAATGTCCCCCTATTTAAAAAAAAAAATAATTCCGGTACTTTTTTGCTATCTATATACATATAAAAGATTAATGACTGAGTGATTCACTGACTTACTTGGTAAATCATCATCGCACAGCCCAAACGATTAAAGCTAGAAAAATTAAATATGGACGTGTAAAATCGGTAGGCTTATATCTCCTTAAATAATAAAAATACAAAAAAAGTTAAACAGTTATCGTTATTAATTAAAAAAAAAAAAAAAATAAATGGATAGGTGTCTGAAATTCGACTCTTTTAGGGAGAAAACGGGTAAGATGTGAAATTTGGTACTTTTTTGGATTCCTATCCATCCTTTTATTCAGTAAGCATATAAATAAAATGTGCATCAAATTAGTATCTTATCGAAATTTGTAGATTACAAGTTTGGTACTTTTTGAAAATTCGAACGTATAAGTGGTAAAAATCGTACCTGATTTTGGTACTTTTTTCACAAAATATTTTTTTCTTTTTACTGATACGTACATATGTATATTTTAACAATAGATCTCAGTACAATTTAGAAATTCATTCAAATACAATCTTTGTTATATTCAAGTGGAATAAAAGGTACCAAAAAGGGGATGAAATCTTAAATTTAATTTTATTCAAATTAAATAATGCATATTTTATTATATTAAACTTAGAAACATGAACTTTAGTACATGTAGTCTCAAGTGAGTGAGAATTCACAAGTTGGGAATTTGTGGTACTATTTATACCCACCATCAAAAAGATGGAAGGTATACCGATTTTGTCATTCCGTGTGTAACATGTCGAAGGAATCATCTAAGACCCCATAAAGAATATATTTTCTGGGTTCTGGTTAGATTCTGAGTCGATCTAGCTATGTCCGTCCGTCTGTCTGTCTGTTGAAAACAGGATAGGGCTCGAACGGGACAACGTAGGGGGACGAAATTTGGCACACATGTTTGTCTTATATAAGGTTTGTTTGGGATTGAAAATGGGCAAAATCGGTTAATAAACAAAAAAGTTAAAAACTAGAAACACAGGTTGTCCATTTCATACTTTTCTGCTGATATTTCTTCAACAAAAGCATGTACGACAACGAAATTTTGTATGTACAGTGGTGGCCACGAATTTAAGACACGACATGTAACGAACTAAGTTGTGATAATTATTACAACCCTGCAATATAAAATTAGATTTTGTTAATTTTTCAGTGTACCCTGTAATGTTAAGATCAATTACCGTTATTTGGTTTTGTTTGTGTATACATTTTGTTGCTGTTTTTATTATATTTTCGTAAAAACGTGCTTTTGAAGCTGGTCACGAATTTAAAACATATAAGAAATATTTGGTTTTTAAGTGATTTTTTGGTGTTTTTTGAAGCTAAAAGGTAAGTAATGAATGTTTTATTCCATTTAATGTTAGAATACATCAAAATATTTAGTTAGAAATGGCCAGAGGTACTTGGAGTTCGGATGCCGAGCGAAAATTGATCCAACAAATGAATACTGATGGAAAAACAGTAATGGAAATTTCCAAGCTACTAAAATGTTCCAGATCCAAGATTTACAATGCACTGGAACACATCAAGCAACATGGCACTACCAAAAATGTCAAACAGCACCCTAGAGCCCGAAAAACTACACCCAGGGAGGATAGCTTAATTTATAAATCAGCTGCTAAAGATCCTTTCAAGAGCTCAAGTAAAATTAAAAATGAGATTTCATCGGATTTTGGTATTAATATATCGTCCAGGACAATAAGAAGACGTCTGAATGAGAAGAACTTACGGGGTGTATTGCACAACGTAAACCACTTGTGTCAAAAAAAAATATTAAATCCCGACTAGCGTTTTCAAGAGAAAATCTCAATAAGCCGATGACATTTTGGAAAAATATACTTTGGAGCGACGAGTCGAAGTTTTGTCGCTTTGGTTCTGATGGAAAACAGTACGTATGGCGTCCTCCAAACCTGGAGCATCACCCAAAGTACACCCTTAAAACGGTTAAGCATGGTGGTGGAAATGTCATGGTGTGGGCAGCATTTTCCTGGCATGGTGTAGGTCCCATTCAGAAGATTATCAATAAAATGGACCAGCATATTTACAAAAACATACTGACAAGCATCATGATACCATTCGCTGAAGACAACATGCCTCTAATGTGGAAATTTATGCATGATAATGACCCTAAGCACACTTCACGCCTAGTGAAGAGTTGCTTAGAGGAAAATAATATCACAGTTCTGAAATGGCCAGCTCAATCCCCGGATCTCAATCCAATTGAGAACTTGTGGAATGATGTTGAGGAGCATGTACGAGCAGTAAAGCCAAAAAATTTGACTGATTTATGGGAAGAAATTCAAAAGGCTTGGTATGCCATTCCAAAGGAGCGCTGTATGGCCTTAGTTGAAAGTTTACCCAGGAGATGCGCTGCTGTGATTCAAAATAAAGGATTTCCCACCAAATACTAATATTGTTTTATGAAGCTGAGCTTTACTTTTGTGAATTAACTTTTATTTTGCCTATGTCCTAAATTCATGACCAGGCTTAAACTTGTATTAATCTGTATAATATGTAAATAAAAATTGGAAACTAAATTTAGGTAACAAACTATTGTTGATTTTTTTTCATAACATTACTAGGATCTTTAAAAAATAACATGGATCTAAAATTTGTTCGATAAGATGTAAAAATTATCAGAAATATATAAGTGAAATGTCGTGTCTTAAATTCGTGGCCACCACTGTATAGTTCGGGAGTCGATATAAACTCGGAAACCAAAAGTGGGCGCCCACTTTACCGCTCACCTCTCATATAAGGTGAAATTGTGTTCAAATAGTGGGCGTGATCCGCCCACTTTACTGCCCACTTTTTTTAACCCGATTTTCTTTAAATTTTCTTATTTCATTAACAACAAATAGTAAATTTTTTCATCTTTGCAAACGTATGTATATAAAAAAAATTTTACAATATGAAAATTTGTTGAAATTTTTTTGTAAAAAACACAGAAAAGATGGATTTGTGATTTTGTGCATATTTTTAATTTTTAATTATGAAATAAAATTCTTGATAGTAAATATTTTTTAATAAGATTTTACGCATAAGTAGTAGGGTGATCGACGCGGTTTTCCAACCGGTTTTAAAACCGGTTTTTTCAGTCAAAGTGCTGTCGGTTTTTTTCAAATGTTCATTTTTCGAATGTCGAATAGACCGGTTTTTTTAAACACAAAAAACCGGTTTCAAAAATATCATTTTATTTCAGAAAACATGTACTAAATATTGATAGTGATATTTGAAAATTTAGGAATAATTTTTTAAATATTCATAAAGACTGATTTCTTATGTTTTTAAAATATAGTTTAAGTCTAAATTGGAATTTATTCTGTAATATTAAACAAATAAATAAATAATTAATAATTATCCTGTATGACCCAATTTAATTTTTTTGATCCAATATTTCCTTTATTTATTAAAGGTGTTGTGTTAAAAAAGTTTCACCTGCAGAATCGTTTCAATATAATTATCTTTTAGTCATCTAGATATATAATTTGCTTAGCATTTTTTCTCTTTCCAGAGCTTTCTGAAGCTACCAAACGACGTAGAAAATTAAAATTTGGCTTAATTAAAAAACTTTTTGTCCAACAAATCCTAATGGAGATATATTTTTAAATTTTTATCAGGGAGCGGATATAAGATGATTTATGTGTCTTTTTCTAAGAATTTTTTCTCTTTCCAGAGCTTTCTAAAGCTCCCAGAAGACATAGAAAATTAAAATTCAGCTTAATTATAACCCTATTCGTCCTACAAATCCTAACGGAGCCAGATTTTGAAATCTCTATCAGGGAGCGAAAATACGTGGATCTATATATATGGATTTAAATATCATTCCTAAGGAATGTTTCTTTCCAGAGCTTTCTGAAGCTCCCAGACGACGTAAGAAACTAAAAATCGGCATACTTATAAAACTATTCGTTCAACAAATTCTAACAGTGCCAGATGTTTCTATCAGGGACTAAAAGGTCTGTTTTGGTATTAAGAACTTTTGAGTTGCTATACTTATTATTTGCTCTCCAAATCCTATAAAAAACTGATTCTGTATTTCGGCCAGGGAGCGCATTTACGACGATTTTTTTTTATTTTCAAAGGTTTACGAACTTTAAACAACTTTAATCAATATAATTCTAATAAATTTGAACGGCTTCAAATAATTGACTTCGATTAGGGAGAGGAATGTGTCTAAATGTTGTTCATATTTTTTTCTTTTAATTTTCGGATTTGTTTGTGCATATTTTCATTATTATATTATTTTTCCTGACATTGTTAGGCTTTTACGCTTGTATTTAATAAATTATAACTTAATTATAAGAATTGATTTTTTTAAAAAAATGTAGTCTTTTGATATAAATATTAACTTCTGCAAAAAACCGGTTAACCGGTTTTTTCTGAATTTCAAAAAGTTCAACCGGTTTTTTTAAAATACCAACTATTCGAACTATTCGAAAACCGGTTTCTCAAAAAAGTCGAATAATCGATCACCCTAATAAGTAGATTTTTTGATGCTTAATTTAAATTTGTCGACGAAATACCTGCAAAACGCTTTCAAAAAATTCCAAAAACGGGATTTTTTACTTTTTTTGCTATATCTTTCCAATCGATATTGGGGAGCAAAAATTTCTATTTCAAAAAAATTAAAAATACTTTGGACTATATAAAAAGTATAACATTTTTTGATTTCAGCTTTGCGACTTCAGAAATTAAGGCAAAAAATCGAAAATTGTTGGAAAAATAGGTCAAATTTGGGAAACCCTAGTTCTCGCAAAAATCAATCAAAAAGTTTTTTTTTCAGAAAAATATAAATATTGGATATGTTACTAAAGACAATTTTTAAATAACAGAAAAAGAATGTAATCATCAATTTATTTTGAAAGTTTAAATTTAAATGCTTGTAACTTTTGATTCCGTAAATATTTTTTCAAAATTCTTTCTTTACACAATTCTGTGATTTTTTTTAATGAAATAAGGAAAATTTTAGAAAAATGGGGTTAAAATTGGAAACGCTCATCACCAAAGCAGGATAAAAAGTAAAAATTTTAATTTTGATACGATAATGTAGACTCGACTAGCAGAAAACTCCTATATAAAAATCTTTGAAATCAGATATAAGGAATCAGCATCGTTTTTAAAAAATTATATACCCAATGTGTCAAACTTTGGGACTTTGTGGACTCGCCCCCTGAAAGTCTATATTGTTTAAGCTCAAAACTTAAACTCGCCTACAGCTCTACTATCAACATGTGAAATTTCATGGAAATCGGAGCAGGCGTTCCACAATTATTTCCATTTCATTTTTTGAATCGTAGGTAATTTGGGTTAAAGTCAATTTTAGTCGGCATATTTTGATGTATAATTTATATAAATCGTGCACACCGTTCTCGAGTTATAGTGTACTAAAATAATTGGCTTATTTATATAGAAAAATTAGAAATGCTAATAAAAAAATCGATCTGATGGAAAAAACTGAAAGCTGATTCGAGTTTAACATGTCGAATTCCATCTATTCGAAATTTTTTTTGAAGGAGTTCAAACTATTTTTTTTTTTTTTGTCGACCAGTGTTATTTGTTGTTAGTTTTCAACAAACTTTGTTTCAATCCATAGTTTGCAATTTCCACAATTTATGTTAAAATCAAAAAAGTTTATATTTTTATAAGAAAGGAAATCTAAATAACAATTTCGGTCCATTTGTCTGTTGAAATGGTGCTTATTAAGTCACCCGATGTCGTGGATATATGATATATGTATCAAACAATCTGTAATCTTTTCGATAATAATTCTATTGAAATTTAGCACAATCGGTTTATAAATTGCGAAGATATTTCAACGGATTTTGAAACTTTTTGAATCTAATACATAAGCTAGGGGCTCTTATTTATTTTTTTATTTTTATTTTTGCATATGAACCGATTGGCTGACTGTCCATGTAAACCTTGTGCACAAAGTACAATTCGCAAATGTTAAAGATAATTAAATTTGCTACGTGAGATTTACATGACACAAAGACGAACCGTATTGAGATTGATTATGATCGGTCCTCAATTTCAACTAGATATCATAGAAATGCAATCCCGGAATAGGGTTTTGATTCTCATTAATAACTTAAATACATTCCTATTTTCAAAACATTCGATACAAATAAGTTTTATATAAGCATAAATCAGTATGCCTAATTTTACGAAGTTTTCCAATATAGTATATAAGTCGTCCTCCTGAAAATCACTTAAACGTGAATTTCAGGAGGACGTTTAAATATTATTAAAAAAGTAATGAATAAATAAAATTTGAAGTAAATAACTTTTGTACAATAATATATTAAACTAAAAGCCCTATGCACCATGGCTTAAGATATTATATGGTCTAGACTCTAAAGGGACTATAACTCAATCATTTGTTTTTTGTTTACTTTCTAGCGTCAAATTTAAAAATATATTTTCTTATTTTTCATTCATTAAAATAAAACTGCATTCATATTTTTTATTTAAAAATTATTTTTTTATTTAAATTCTTAGTTAAGTTACAATTTTTTCTTTAATTTTTTTTATTAAATTAATGGTTTCTTAAAACTGATTTCTACTTATATATACCATTATTTAAATAAATCATGTTAACAAAAAAGAAAAATCTTTACAAAATCCAAAAAAGACAACAAATTTTTATACCAAAAACTTAATTGCTCATTTTAAAGGCAACTTGCATTAAATTCTAAAAATAATTTAAAACTCTAGAGTATTTAAAAATCTCCTTAAAGTAGGCAATGTTTTATATTTCTAATGACTTAAAAATTTGTTGTCTTGTTTTCTTTTTTCATTTATTTATAATAATTTCCTTTAAAATAATTTTAATATAAAATTTTATATTATTTTTTTATATATGTATGTATATGTTTTCAATTGATTAAATTTATGTTTACATATTTTCATAATTCTTCCTATTTATTTTTAATTTAAAATATTTTTGTGTTCTGTTTGCATATATTATTTATATATATACGATATGCCGATTAAAATGATTATGATAATAATTTTTACAATAAACAAATAAAATTGTTGATAAGAAAAAAAATAATTTACAAATATTTACATTTATATGTGTCATCATTTTTTGTTTGTAGCATATTTATAGGCTGTATTTTTTATTTAACATATGTAGTTATTTGTTGTGTATTTGAGAATTGTTTTTTTTAATGTCAATAATTTGTTTAACAGATAAAAAAATTTCCATATATGTATGTAGTATTGATGATAATGGTCAATTGTGAAGTGAATTTGAATTAATTAGTTAAATGGAAGCTATTTGAATGAAAGACAGAAAATTATCATACATCATAATGGAAATAGAATAATTTATATATCCTTTTTTTATGTCGTAGTCTTTTATGTTTTTTGTATTAAAAATTTTAATTTTGGCTTGAAAAATTTTAATTTTTTTCCTCCCTTTGGAAGGTTGCCTGTAATATTGTTATATTTTGGATGTAAATATTTTTTTTTTTTTTTAATTTTTTGACCTCTACCTTTAAATACGTAAGTTTGTAAGTGAGTTTTATTTTAGATTATTTTCTATTGTTAATTTTGGTTTTTGTTTTTACATAAATTAGCTATTTCCTTTATTATATTAATTAGTTTAATTTTGTTATAATACATTATTATATCGTACAAAAAAGGCACATGTTTTTGTTTACACATTCTAAGTAAATATAACTAAGTACATATATATTATTTTCGATAATTTATTAATTTTCCTACGTTTTAATATAATCGAAAAGTTTTATTTATTCTTTTATTTTATTATTTTATTCTATTGGCATACTTTAGATTTATATTTTTATTACAAGCCTCAAAGTATGCTTTATATATTATGTTAGTATTTTTAGTTTTATAGAAATTATTTTTTAAATATTTGTTTCTGCCTTTCTAACTATATTTGTTTATCGTTTAATTTCATTACAAACTTTAAACACTAATCAAAATTTGTTCAATGGAAATCTTCAATATTTATTAGAATTGAAATGAAATAAATTAATTTTGAGAGCATATTTATTTAAATCAAATCTTGTATTCACTTTGTAAAATATAAAAGAAATTGTATGTTTGTATGAATTTTAGCATAAAGAAGATTAGGGTCCAAGGTATTGCATATATTTTTATAATGATGGCTCCTAGCTCCATACACAGTAGTTTAGTTTGAATAATTATATAAATTTCTTGGGACTTTTTCGCAGTGAACATTTCTGTCTTAATAGAAGAACAACACCAGATTTTGATTCATTTCGTAACGAGATGAAGCAATCGTTTTATTAAAATAAATGCAGGTATCATTATTTTAATACTTATTTCCCACAAAGTTAAGAAAATTCACAGCATATTACATGATCGTCTATATGTATATTCAAATATTATAAATGCAAAAGGAGTAAAAAAAATGTATAACAACTAAAAGGATGTGAGGTATATTGAGTTTGACATACCATTTGCAACTTATAGAAATATTCATCAAAGTCCCTATAAAGTAAAGAGTTCAGTGATCTGTTGGAAACACAATAGGGCTTGAGGAGGATCACTTAGGCGAATCAAAATTGGCACAAATATTCTTCTTCGATAAAGTATTGTAAACGGACCAAATTGGTTCATCAACAAAAAAGTTATGGACAAAAAGTCATAATAAATCAATGTTAATGTAGATGAAAATAATTGACATAACGATTTTTTATTACTCTAGAATATTGTCTGTTAAAATTGAAAAAAATCGATTGATTCAAAAAAGTTTTCAGTAGCATTTTTAAAGTAAAGCTTTGTACACATTTGTCAAATATTTGACCAAATTTGCATAACCACTAGCTTTACAAAAAACAAAATAGTTTTATCTTGCAGATGTTTTGTAAGAGAAAACAGCGTCAAAAATGACTTGGAAAAATGTTAAGTATGATTAATGATAAGTACAAGAATATTTTCTCATTAAAATGGAGAAGTTAGAAAATATTTTATATAGTGGTTACGTCACACAGTGGTTCCAAAACGCTTTTTTTTGGAAATAATTCAGTAACTAAAGAACGGTTAGAGGTATTACAATAAAATTCCACAAGGTCAGAGCTGAGGTGTTTTCGAATTGATTTGGTGGAGTACAGACCCCTAGCGGGTCAGGGGGGAAGTGGGTGGCCCTCCAAAGTTGCCCATTTCGGGTATGTAATTTATTTAAAAAATCGCCAAAAATTCATTTATGAGATGACAGAAAATAAATATTATATACAGATAGCTCTTGTAAATCTCTATAAAAAATATGCTTTACATATAGTAGGTTATCTCTTTTAGTTTAAGAGATATTCGGGTCGAAATATATTTTTACCTCATTTTTAGCCTCGCCTTTTTTTAGTTTTTCAAACTTGGCAGGGTTAATTTTGCTCCTAGAATTTTTCTAAAATATATGCCAGATTCCCCACAAAATTCTAAATAATACTACTGCAAAAATCATATAATTATATGAATCCGTTAAAAAGTTATATTAATCTAAATTTGGAACTTTAAAAAAATTTTTAATTTTTTTGGGTTTTTTTCCAAAAAGGTGGCAATATTTATTCAGTGATAAAATTAGTTTTTTGTTCTGAACTTTATCATTTTTTTAACGTTCACAAGAAAAATCTTAATGTAAATGCGTGTAAAGTAAATCCTGAGTCGAACGGTATACTTTAAGGTGGGGATCCGATAATTTTTTCTGTTCGTTATGATTATCAGCACAAACGCATAATACCCCAACCACCTATGGTGGTGTAGGGTATAAAAACTACAAATGCTAACAATTACATATGCAACTTTAAAAATTCCGAGCAACTTTGAATTAGAATAGATGAAAATTTAAGTTTGAAACCTTGGATTCGAATTTAAATTAATTTTCCAAAATTGGATTTCTTAAATGATAAAAGGGAATGAGCCATGGACTTCTATATAAAAATTCAAATAAAGAATATTTATCGGAGCCGAGATTTTGCAAAATCTTTAGTGCCCAATGATTTAGTATTATGTCAAAATGTTAAGTTATTTATAATAAAGAAAATTTCTCAGATTTCAAGTAAATACACAAAGAGAAAAATCACTCATACGTTTTGATAATAAATTTGCTCAGTATGTGTTCAAATGCAACACGACGTGTTCAAATCTTAACGAAAATCGATACCTCACTGGCATCATGTTGAGACCATTTTGGTAACAAATTAATAAATTGCCTTAAGGCCCCGTTATTCTACCGTAAATGTAGCGAATCAGCTGACACGTTTTGCTTATAAGAGTTATGTGTATATGTGTACTCAAAAACGTAAATGTAACAATATTAACCTAATCAAATTAGTCCGCTCTAAATTTTTACGTGACAGTTGGAAGAACTGTGTTGACAGCTTTTTATTTCAATATTCCAAATCTGCGTAGAAATTCGGTGTAAAATGTTTATCAATTGAACTGTTGCTGTTTTCTTCAGTAAAAACTTGTTAAAATAATTTAAATAAAGTGCAAAGTTAAATTTGTAAATTAAAATTTTAAATTTTTTGTCATAAAAGCACATATTTTGTTTTGTATACAAATCGCAAAAATACAAGCCAATAAATCTAGCGATTTTTAAATTGAATTTGATTAGAAAAAAAATGTGTTTTGTACAGAACAACTGATGCTGATGTGTACAAAACAACAACAAAATACTGGCTACATTTACGTTTTTTGAGAAACATCCACTTACGTTTCGTTTACACTTACGTTTTTACATTTACGGCAGAGTAACGGATCCTTTATGTTTTCTATTATATTTGTTAACGAACGGTATCAACAAGCTTATATCCTTTTCCCTCAATGTAAAAAATAGTTTGTTCGAAATTATTGGAAGATAACAAGCTTGAATGCCCTTCAAATTACTTTTTATGTTTTGCTTGGAATCGTGTACAATAATAAAGTAAACCAAGGAACAAAATTTTCCGAAAATAAAATATGTAGCAAGGATCTTGAGACAATAACACGATTAGCGGATGCTGTTGGACTATAATTCTTAGAACAGGTTCGAATTTATCACTTTTATTGAAAAAAAAAAAAAAAAAAATAAATAAATAAAAAAATATTAATAATAATAAAATGTGCACACAATGATTCCAGGTTACAATAAGTATATTTGTACGTAATCATTACTATGATTCCAATTTATAATTTATTAGTAAGGTTCATAGCCTTATTAATAACTTTTAGTAGGTTTCAATTTTATCAAGATTTTATCATTTAATAATCCCATGCTATCGTATATATAAACTAATTTCATCATATATATAATCACATGTTTTCATATTTATATTCATTCTTCATACTGAATAAAAACAAACCTTGTCAATATATATTTGTTCATATATAAACTAAATGAGAATTAATGTACTAATAAACTACTGGACTGATACACAAAAATGTGTATTCAAAAGGCATTAAAAGTTAATGTCTTAATGGTTGTAGAATTAACCAAATTTGTAAAATGGACTGAATAGTTGTAGAATTAACTAAGTAGTTGTAGAATTGAGTAAATGATTGGATTTAGCATAAATATGATTTCATATAAACTTATTTAAATACATATTATAATTTTGATTGTGGGTAATCATTAAATGATTAAACAGAATCATAAACGTTGCTATCATGAACACAGTATTATTTAAATCTATGAAAAACGGCTATATAAACATTGAATAGTTCTAGTGATCATGCTCTAACCATGTTTTTTCTCTGCGTATGTACACTTGTGTTATTGTCAGCCTAAACTCGTTACTTGGTGTTACAACGAACACTCTGACGAACACTCTTCTAATATTTGCTTCCTAACTTTTTTGTTTATGAACCGATTTAACAGACACACAGACGGACGGACATCTTTAGATTTTGATAAATTTTTACGAGGACCCAGTATATATACTTTATTAGATGATTATTTCGATATGTTACACAAGGAATAAAAAACCTAATATGAACAGTGGGGCCTTTTGCAAAGTAAATGGTAATAAATATGGATCTTTTTAACAGCTAGACCGATTTTAATGAAACTTAGAACATCGATAGAGGAGAAGTTAGGCTTAAGCACGGTGAGCCAAAGTTGGGCACCATGTGGATGATAAATATTTCGGAGCTTGTAACTCTTACAAGTATGAACCGATTTAAGTGTATTTAGTAAAATTTTTAACGTGCAACCTACATGCAACGGTGGTCGAAAAATTTTTTAACAAAAATTCAACTTTGCGAACTTTGAGCACTTTTTAGAATGAGATAAGATAGTAATATGTTTTTAAAGTTTATGTAAAAAATTATGATATTTGACCGGTAAATTTGTCAACGTGAAGGAATTTTCTAGAAAATCCAATATTTTCAATAATACAAATTTCAATTTTTAAAGATATATATATAGTAAATATACATATATTTATCTGAACTTATATATATTTTTCAAATCGAAATTAACTACTTAATAAAGCGAGAAATTTTTTTTATGCCTACAATCACTTCGAAAATATTTAGGTCCAAATTTATGAAATACTATATGTTTCCGTAAACATAATTTGTATTTTTTGTTTTATTTTAAGAAAAGTATTATTTAAACTTTAAAATAGTAAAATTTGTTATACATAGTTTTAAAGAAAACATAATTTTGTTTAAAATGATATATAATATGACTATTTTATATTCATAACTTAACTAGTAAAGGCTGTACGCTGTAACTCCAGATCATACTTTTCCGTTAAAATCTCTTAAACAAAAGCCTGTACGAGTAAGAAATTTTATATGAATGGTTTAATGATCGATGTGAACTTAAGAAACCAAAAACGGGCGTGACCCGTTCACTTTACCGATATTTTCTATAGAAATTTTCTTATAGATAGCAGCAAGATTTCCTAAAGAAAATAAGTTTGTTATCGATACAAATTTTATACTGATATTGATTCTTACTGATACCGATTTTATCAATAACAGCAACAAAATTTTCTAAAGAAAATTTATTTGTAATTGCTATTCTTGACACCAACTTTACATTATTTTCTTTATCAATAACAGAATTGCTAAAACTTTGTATTTGTATTGATAACACTGGTCAACAAAAAAATCCTCCCCCAAAGACGAATAGTTAAACTTGATGCATTTTGATGTGCTAAACACGAATCTGCTTTCAGTTTTTTTCCATCAGGTCTAGATTGTTTTTTAAGGGCGTGTCTAATATTTCGCCCATAGCAAGGCCATTACTCTAGTATATTTCCTCATAACTCAAGAACGATGTGTACGATTGACATAAGTGATACACCAAAAGATGCGGAATGAAAGTACCTTTAAATCACCCAAACTTTATTTTTTATGTGCTCAATAGTTTCGGAGTTATTTTGAAATAAATGTCCGAAAAGAAATTTTAATAACAAGAAAAAAAAATGAAATCGGTCGGAAATACCGACCGAGCAAGAACATGCAAAATTGAGGTACTTAAAAATTCAAAAGCAAATAACGCAAAAACTATAAGAGATAAATAGACATGTAAGCATGTTTTTTGTAGGTCTTATCAGTGAAATTGGACGAGAAACAAAAATTTGGCAAGCGATTAAAAAATTTGTATATTAGAGGTACCCAACTTTGAGCCTCTTTAGCTCCGCCCCTAAGAGGTCTGATCGGTCCCCTTCCAAACTTGAGATTGTACGCTCCTCTGCTACGCCTATACCAAATTTCATTCAAATCCAAGCAGCCGATCAGAAGTTACAGATTTATTTCCAAAAAATTTCGATTCTGCCCCACTGTGCCATGTTAGATACAATGGAGTAGAAATACAGTGGTGGGCAAAACAATTTTTTTTATTTTTTCTTGAAACAAAAATAAGTGGATTTTGACGAGTTAAACAAGAATCTGCATTCACTTTTTTTTCTATCACGTGCTGATTTTTTTTTTATGGGCATCTAATATCATCACCTTATTCAGCGGTCAGACTTTAAAACTCGAAAATAGTTTGTACAATTTGGACTATAACGCAAGAACCGATTACACGATTTTGATAAATGATACACCAAAAGATGCACACGAAAGAATTTCAGAGTTATGGATTAAAATGTTCACGATTTGTCAAACTTTTATTTTAATTTTTTTTTTTGCTAGTATTTACCAAATAACTACGGTGCACAAAAAAATTATGTAAATTCGGCTCAAATTGCTATCTACTGGAGTTTAATCTTAATAGGACAAACCGTTCTCGAGTTATACAAGTGAGACTGCCTAAAGGCCGGGTCATAATAGTCATGCCCATAAAAAAATCGATACGTGATAGAAAAAAAAGTAAAAGCTGATTCCTATTTAGCATGTTAAATTTCATCTAAAACACCTATTTTTTATTTAAGACGATTTTTTTTTCCCATTAGTGTATCTCCACTTAACTGTAGGTATGCATGGGTATCCTAACTTAACTGTCAATCCAATCGTGATTTGTGCATCAATTTTTATGATACGTGACTTTATTTTCTCGTAGTTTTGCCAGCTTTGAGATAAAGATGATAAACTGAAACATTTTTGATGTTTTTACTTTGAAAAAGAAGTTTTAGTAAAAAAAAAATAAATCTTGAATTTAGCATGAAAAATTTTTTTTCGGACACTTATTTCAAAATATCTCCTAAACTGTTAATCGGATAAAAATTTGTTAGTAGAACGACTTAAAGCTAATTTGATTCCGCATATTTTGGTGTGCATGCCGTTCTGAAGTTATAGTGAAATATACTCGAGTAATCGGCTTATGTAGGATACAATATTAGACACGCCCATAAACAAATTCTCGACCTGATGGAAAAAAACATGCGGAATTCCATCTAGTCCACATATATTTTTTTTTTTTTTGAAGGAGCACGAAAGAAAATTTTTTGTCGACCAGTGTAACATTTTAACCATATTATGTTATTTAAAACAATAACATTTTATAAAAATTCCAATAACGATATTTCCTGCCATTTATAAATAAAAAAAATAAAACCATAAAAATTTATTGAATAGTGTTTTTTTGTATGTATGAATGTATTTTCTCTTAAATAAATTTTTGTATGCAACAATAACAAAAACAAATATTTAAATGTGAAGCGATTTGTAATCAGGATATGTCAGATTAAAGCATTTTTTAATTATACGTTTTTTTTTATTTAATATATAAATAAAATTAAATGCAAATTTGTAAGCGTTTAATTATATGATTTTCATTTTTCTTTCTTTTTTTTGTGCAAATTTCCTTTCAATATTTTGTTTAATTAAAAAAAATGGAATGTTAAAAATTTTAAACAAATTAAAAAGAGAAAATTCTAGAAAAAGTATTTCAATTAAAGAGAAAACTGTATAAAATTTGTTTGCAAATTATTTGTATTATTATTTTTTTTAACATTTTTCTTTTGATATGTCATGATATTTAATTTAATTAGTTAATTAATGGAAGTTTTATTATGTTTTTTTTTTCTATTCCATTTATTTAATTTTTACTCTAGTAGTACTTAATAAATTTATTTTAATTATTTTGTTTTTGGCAAGATTTTGTGCTTTTAGTTGATTATCTAAAGAAAATTTTTGTTTCTTATTTTTTTTTTTTGCATTTTTTTTTTTTTAATTTAGTTAATTTAATATAAAATTTTAAACATTATAAACAATTTTATCAATGACTTAATAGTTACAGGAATGCTTACAGGATATCACTAACCTCTTAAATATATACTACAAATATTTTATAGTTTTATATTTTTAATTGTCTTTTTATATATATATATATATATATATATATATATATATATATATATATATATATATATATATATTAGTTATATTTTTATAATTTATACTTAAGTATTTATTTAATATGTAGGCTTATTCATATAGTATGTATAAAGATTTATTTACATTTAGAGGAATTTGAAAAAAAATATATAGAAGGATAAGATTTCAAAAATATGTAGTAGAACATAAAAAAAAATTTAAAAACTTAAAGAAAGAAAAAATCTATAGAAAATTTTCAAGAATCTTCTTTAAGGATTTCAAATCTATATCCTTCTTTAAATCCTTACTACACTCGTTTTTAGGGGAAGGATTTACATGAATTTATATGTAAAAGTTAGCCCCTAAAATATGCTTTTAGAAATTAACATTTACATAAGTGTAAATTATTGAAAATTTCCGTGCATATTATAACATATTTTAGGGGCTTAATTTAAAAAATTAAATGGATGAAAATTTCGACTATAATAATTTTATTACCCTTGCATTAAAAAGGGAATAATTTTTTCAAACAGGAAAAATAAATTAGGGATTTAATAGATTTATTAGTTTAAAATATACCCCCTAAAATATGTTTTAAAAAATTTATAACAATAATTTACACTTATGTAAATGTTAATTTCTAAAAGCATATTTTAGGGGCTAATTTTTTACATATAAATGCATGTAAATCCGCCCCCTAGTTGTTATCATAAAGAACTTGGTTATTTACAAGTTTTTCAAAACTATTATAACAGCTAGCATTAAAAAAATTATTAATAATATTAAAATTAAAATAAAAACAATTTGAATATAATTAAAACAAAGTTTGGCAGAAATTAGACAAATAAATTTGTCCTATTTTCAAAATTTAAATTAAAAAGTATTAAATCATTTTTTATAATTAAACTTTTTTTATATAAAGTTTTTAATAATTTTCAAAATTATTAAAACTCTTAATTAATTAATTCATTTTAAATCTTAACAGCTAATTTAACAACTTACTTTTTATATTTTTTTAAAGAAAAAAATTGTTTGTGCTAAAGATTTTAATTTTGTCTTAAATTTACAACAGTCATTTAAAATGTCTTTCTTTTTTTTTATCATAAATTGTTTTTCTATTCATTTGTTTAGATATTGCACATGTTGAAAGGTTTTCTCCTTTTAATTATTTTTCTTCAGTTTTCTTTTCATTTAACTTATATTTTAATTTTTATAATTTCTAACTATTCTTTGTTATTTCCAATGTCGGTAAGAGGATAGAGAGGTTGGTATAAATTGGGTACCATTCCCAAAAAAATAACCTCACAATTTCGAGGGATCATAGTTCTCTAAACGCCATTGTTGTCGCAAACGGTTACGATTACATTCTTCCATTAATACCTTATCACGTTTTTCACTGATGGCCAAACATTTGTCAGAAGAACCATGACGAATTTGTCGGGTATCATTGTGGTAAGTCCAGAACTGTTAAAAGAAAAAAAGAAAATACATAAATATATAAGATAAATAAATAATTAAATATTTAAAGGGAAACCCTTAATACAGCTGAAATTTACATTCTCTGACGACCTTAATGTTTATATTGTTCTTTAAGCGTTTCCGTTAAGAAACCATAGTATAATTTTATTTGTACCATAAAAGTAGATAAAAGCTTTACATTAATAACAAAATATTTATAATTTTTTTCGTATTAAAGTTTTTTTTTTTTTTTCTTAAACAAGAATTCTCTAAAATTCTTGTTAAAGTATTCTTGGTAAGACTCATACATAAACACACATACACAAAGAAACATAAAACATTTCTAAAACCCCTTAAAAGCCATTATTATTTTCCACAATAATTTTAATTCCTTTTGAACACTTGAGCAAAATTCCTCTTTATCTTTCTGTTAGAAAAAAAGTTAGTGAAGCAATGGCTCACAGTAAAAACAGAAATAAAAAAGGATATGTTTCGGAAGGATGTTACTTTTATGTGTAAGAAAACATAAATTATACATGTGTAAGTACAAATATGTACATATGTCTGTGTCTAACATTATCACATTGGGGCAGAATCAAAAATTTTTGGAAATAAACCTGTAACTTCTGATCGGCTGGTTGGTTTTGGGTGAAATTGGGTATAGGCGTATCAGAGGAGTGTACAATGTCAAGTTTGGAAGGGGGATCCAACTGACCTCTCAGGGCCGGAGCTAAGAGGGTTCAAATTAGGGTACCTCTGACATAAAAAAATTTTAATCGCTTGCCAAATTTTTTTTTCTTGTGCGATTTCATTTTTATATATTATTGTAGGCCCCGATAAAACCTACAAAAAAACATGCCTGCATTCCTATTCATCTCTTATATTTTTCAAGTTATTTGCGTTTGAATTTTAAAGTTCCACAATTTTGCATGTTCTTGGTTCATTTTTTTTTATATATATCGTCCCTGCGCTGACTGAATTACCTATGTAAAAATTTTGGAAATTTTGGAAATTTTTTTTATTGCTGCATTTAGATCCCCTACTAATTATACATATGACCACCAAAGAATTTGTCGATATCTCTACTAGTTTAGGATTTCCAAATTACCTATGTAAAACCATATATAAAATGCTCCTAAAAAATTACCTATGTAAATAATTTTCATGCAAGTTAATATTATTAATATTCTTAGAGAAAATGGTAATATTAAAATTTAAACATAAAATATTTAATATTGTATGCTTATGATATGCCGCCTGAAAGTGTACATCCCAAGATTAGTTACATCAAAATTAACTGACACAGATTTACGTCAACTAAAGTTTTAAGGATGTCTGTCCGTCTGACTGTCTTTCAGTTTCGGATTATTATAAAGTTTATAATTTTTTTTTTAATAATAAGAATAGGAAAAAGCTCGGGAGACCGTACTGTCAATGTCACCTGAGCGATACCTATTATATGTTGGATTTCTTTTAATCAAAAATTAAAAATTGTGTATAGTGTTGATCGAAAATAATATTTTTGGAGGTACTTTAAAATTGATCGAGCTCACGAAAGTGAAATAATTGATTCCTAATATTTTGGGAATTAGTTTAAGATATATAAATCTTTAATTTTAGGAGGGTACACTTGGAAAATTTTTTGTCTTCGCACAAATCGAGGCACTTTATTGAGTTCAGGAATTTTTAGTAAATCTTTAATTTTATGTTATTTAAAATCTTTTTTCTGAAAATCATAAAATACGGGTTCATTAATTTTTCTTTAGCTATCGATACATATAACATTAATATTGGTGAATTTTCTTTTTTAATTTTTTTGAAGATTTTTCTGGGATCATCAACAAATTACCGTTTAATAGCATGTTCCAATTATCTTAGGAAGTTGAAATTTGACCAAGATATTACTAATAATACCGCCTTCCATAGTTCAAAAGCACAATCATATCTTAACAAAAAATTGCTCCACAAAATTACTTATGTAAAGTTTTCGTTGATTTTTCCCAAAACGCGCCAAAAATTTCATTATTTTTCATAAAACATATAATTTGTGTTACTAAGCCTATTCATAAACGAAGAAAATTTGTAAAAATTTAGTGAAGTAACGAAGAAACTGCAAAACTAAACAGTTTTTCAGCTTTCCTGAAAAGTTATTAAAAATTACATAGGTAATTTAGTCAGCGCAGGGACGATATCCTAGTATTTTCAACCGACTTTATTAGTTTTTATTTTTTGACTAATTAAAGAACAAAATTATCTATTAAACAAAAAAATGTATGTCGATATATTTACCGATTCCAAGAATAAACGATATTGAATTTGGAAATTGCAAAAATTACGACTTTTTTTTTTTTTTTTGCCGAAAAAGTATCTACGTTATTTTTTCTTTAAAATAAAATTTTCGTTAACAACATATAATAATTTTATACTTTTCTGAAAGGTATCTTCAAAGAGATGAACCACTTGAGTGGTCAAGGTACATACTCTCCCGAATTTGAACCATTTTATATGAAAGTTTTGACTTTAGGACCGAAAGTATGCCACTTTAAATTCAAGGAAATGTCTTATCATGGTTTACAATAATATATGAAAATATTTAAAATTGGACGAGAAAAATTTGTACCAAATATCACGCAAATCCAACCAGTCAATCAGAAATTACATATTTATTTCCAAAAATTTTCGATTCTGCCCGACTGTGCATTATAAAATAAAGAAATAAAGCGACTTTAAGTTTTGAAATACCTCATTTCTTTTAAAGCATAGAAAACGAAAAACCTTTTCGACAGAAAAGTGCTACTGCTGTAAAAAACAGTAAAAATTTTTAAAGAAAAATGCTATTGACATAGAACATAGTGAAAATTGCAAAACAAAAGATGCTACTGTTTAGATAACAGAGAACATTTTTAATAGAAAAAGGATACTCTTACACTCTGGGCCACAAGCTCGATTTTTTTGGCAAAAAGTCCAATTCAGTTAGAGAAGAAAAATTCATACAGATGTGTAATCTGGGGACTTTGGATTTTATGCCCAAAACATTTTATGTTTTTGCGTTTTACCGTTTCTGAACAATAAGAGGTCAAGGTCAAAATATCATATTTTTGTTATTTTTTATAAATAGTAAATATAATTCATAATTACTCAAAAAGGTGTTTGGATATGGTCTTAGGTAAAAGAGGTGAAAATAAATACTTAAATAAAAAAAACCTTATAAGGCAATTTCATATAAAACAGTGATCTTATTTGTCAAAAATATGATTTTCTCAAAAAAAAAAAAAAAAAAAAAAAAAATAGTAATTTTCAAAGCCTAGATCCAAAGGATATTTTCGTACAAATAATACTGGTGGATTTCCTGAATTGTTTTCTATCTAAGTTTTTGCGAAAGTAGCCCTTTAACTAAAAAAAAGTTCCTTCAAACATAATAATTATGAAAATACAAAAATGGATTGTTATCTTAATTTTTTATGATTCCGGATCAAAAAAAAAAAAAAATAATAAAATAAATAAATAAAAAAAATAAAAAACAAAATTGCGAATCCAAAATGGCCACCGAAGTTATAAAAAGTAAATTACTATAGTTTATATAAAATGATAGAAATAAAAAATGGCGAATCCATTATGACGTTAATCTGAAAGTGTTTTTTTTTATTAAAATAAAAAAAAAACAAATTTTAATTGCATAAAACTATTCAAACGTATGAGTTTAAAAACTTTAAATAAAAATCTACTTAATTTGAAACGATTATTAATTACACTTATTGGCCGCCATATTCAATCCCCTATTTTGATTTTTTTTAATTACCTTTAAGTCGTTACTAACAACTTAACAAATATATAAACCAGTTGTTCATACATAATTATTTTAGGCATTTAAATAAAATATTGTTCTATATGGTGCTTATTATACTTATTTGCTTCCGCCTTTCCAAATTCGAAAAATCAGAAAACAAATTCAGTGATCACAATTCAGTAGCATCCGATTATTTAAAATTTCAATAAATAATAAAAATCAAAATTTGGCCGCCATATTGGATCCGTAATCATTGCCCCCAAAAACCTTATATGTCATAAGCATTTTTTACGTACACCAAGTATTCCAATTGAAGGCGATATTTTTATCTGTCATATTGCTTTTGCCTTTCTGAAAATCAGAAACCATATTCATATTCAGGGACCGCAAATCTCTCAAATGTAATTATTAAAAATTTCGTAAAATAAAAAGAGGAAAAAATTAAATCCGCCATTTTTTATTTTTTTCTTACAGAATCGCAGTGTCTCAAAAATCCTTATATATGATATTTATTTTTTACCTTAACCAAGTTTTATAATTATGGTCAAAATTCAGGGATCGTTGCCCAGTGCGCAAAGTAAGAGCAAAATGTTTTGACTACGGGATAATACTCGTACCAAGTTTATCTCTAGTTTATGTTAAAGTATAGCAAGTCTGCTAAGGAAGTAGCTAGTATTTTTATAAATTTAGAAAAGCAGAAAGACTTTACTCATATCATATTAAATGAGATGTACATGAAACTAAATTGCACATAACCATATATGTCATAATCATGGCAAGTTTTTCAAGCTTTTCGCTTGGAAAGTAAGCATTTGCATATTTCAAAAGAATTTCACAAAAAATGCTTATATTTTATATATTTGCATAAATTTGCATATAATGGATACAAAAGTTAGTTTTCTTAACAAAAACACAATTTTTGGTGATTTTTTGGATCTCTAAAAATTATTTGGTGAGCATTTTGAGTACATTGTAAATATTTTTATAAACATTAGAGATTGAAAGTTTAAAAATGCATATTTGTGCATATTTTCTACACATTAATATATAGGAATGCATAAATTCATTGGTTTTTATATACATATTCATGCTATTTTTGCATATTTCTGTGCATATTATACCATTTTTTCGTGCTTTTTCAAGCGAATATTTAAATTTTTTTTGTGCATATAAAAACTTGCCCTGGTCATAATTATATGTATGTATATAAGTATATGCATATACATTAGAATGTCCCGTTAAAAAATATTTTGTAGAAAGTCCAAATTTAAATTCTAGTACAGATTTTATTCAAATATTTAAGGTTAAAAATTTCTTTTTAATGGAATAGCCCTTAAATGAATATAAAATGAAGGATTGATATATTATGTATGGGATTTTTGAAATTCTATTTGCGGATATATGTGGAAGTAGCCAGGGTATAACTAAAAATTGTCTGAAATAAAAATTTGCATAGAGATGGTGGAGACGATATTATTTACTGCAAGGCATTATAAAAATATATGATGGGTTTTATTATGTCCGTCCGGTTTTCCTTCCGGAAAATAATACCATTAACCCCACATTGTGTTCTATCTTGGTTTAAGTCGATTAAAGTACTTACATTAAATTGTCAAGCCAAAAAGTTTAATGTTTTTAGCTTTATTCCTCCACATGTCATAAATTCTTATTATAACTTAAATTTATGTAATCAAATAACAATAAAATTCAAATTCAAAAAGAGTTCCTCAAGTTATTTTAAATGATTTTAGCTCATATTAACTAATATTTAACAAAAAATACTCCTGTCACTTATTATCAATGTGTATTTCAGCTAAAAATACTGAATAAACTCATTGATTTACTTACATATAAGACAGCTTCTATAGGGTACAACTAGTCTCTTGGAAAGTCACGGAGACGGCTCTCCAAGAAGTCGTAAAGGTTATGGAGCGATCTATTGAATTTAAAAAATACACAATGTTACGACTATGGCAATACAAAGAGCTCTAAATGAACTAGGAGTCATCATCGCAAATTTAAGCAACAGTGTTAATGGCAGCCTTTCTGGACAAGTTATACATGGAACTCTACAAGGAAGTGTGATTTCTTCGCTGATGTGGCTTATTGTCATTAATAAACATGGTGATACTAGTATCAAGACTGTTTCTGAGCATGATAATCGATATAATGTCAATTGCTCTGACAACACTCAGCAAGTGGGCATAAAAATGTTAACTAGGAGTGAATCCGGGCAAAACAGAGTTTGTACTTTTCACCACAAAGACCAAAACTCCAAGCTTCAGGTCACCACGGTTACGGAACTGTAAACTCACCTTGTCTGACAATACAAAGTATCTGGGCATTATTTTGGACTCCAAGCATACTACACTTGTCGAAAGATGTTTAGTGTCAAATGTTTTCATAAAATGGCTATACACAGCAATAGTATAGCCCATTCTGGTATATGGATCTTTTGTTTGGTGGACCTCTACTAGTTAGAGATACGTGGTGAATTAACTTTACAAGATACAAAGATCTGCTTCCATTGCTATCGCTGGTGCATTACATATTAGTCATTCAGAAGCTCTGAACACTATATTAACCTGACACCCATAGACCTACACATTATTGAATCATCAGTTAATAGTTCTATATGATTATCTGCAACTGGTAGCTAGAGATCAAGAACATATGAACACATTAATCCACTGACTATATGACTCCCCAGATGGACTTCAAGAACACTATTAAAGTCATATTTCCCACCAGGAGTGAATAGAGAAGGGGAAATCTTTTGGAATAATATGAAACTAAAGTATACTCTAACGGCTCAAACATGAACTGCGGTGTCGGATCAGGTGTCTGCTTCAACGATCTCGGAATTGGACACTCTTATCGTCTCCCTGATGAGGCAAGCGTATTTCAAGCAGAAATACCGCGATAGAAATGTTCAAGGGAATATTGTTCTATTTTTCGATAGCCAGGCTGCAATACCATCGCCCAAATCAGACAAAACTACCTCTATTCTAGTCAGACAGTGTAAAGAGAAACTGTTGGGACTAAGTCGACTGTATAACATTACTATTGTTTGGGTTCCTGCGCATAGGGACCATTAAGGCAATGAACAGGCGGGATGCCTCCATAGCGGCTTCTGGCGCTACGATCCCGCTAGGATCAGTCAAAAGCAGAATCTAGGAACACTATTTTGAAAAGCAAAACATAGATGGCAAAATCTGGACAAATCTAGAGTCGCGAAGGAAATGTGGCCTACCTACAGCGAAAAAAGCTCAACACAACTCATAGCCTACAAACGCAAAGACATCTCGAGACTAATAGCATTATTTGCAGGTCTCTGGACGATCGGTAAACATGAAAGTAGCCTTGGTCTCCCATAAAACGAATACTGTCGTAGTTGTGGCAATCGCGAGAAGGAGGAGACAGTATATCATCTCCTATGCAAATGTCCAACCATGAACGCAATATACATATATTTTTAGGAAGGTATCGGACACCAGACTCAGTGGCATTTTTAAATATCTCAATTCTATTGGCTGGATCTAATTAAGTTATGTTCACATTTTTCTTCCTTACACTTCCATCTCATTACAGACTAAAACCAATTCATCAAAATGGAATCTTACGAATCTAATTGATTGCTCGCTTATGATCCGAAATTTTTGAGAAAATTCTTATTCAATATTATCTTTTTATAAAAATCTCAAAATTAAGAGTATTTTGCTACATATTTCGAAACCAAATTTGAATTTTTTAATATTGTTTAATATATAGTAGCTGTAGACATTTTTTCGTGATACTCTAGTATGTAAATATGTATGTACCTACATACAAATGTATATTTAAGCTCACATACACATATCTATCTTTTATTCCTCTAATAGTTTAGAAAATCACTGTCCTGAACAGGAGTCTAAAAACAAACCACATAACATTATATAAATGAGCAAAAATATGAAATTAATTTTTACTTCCCTACGCTCTCATAATAGCTACAATATAAATAACAATTTAAGTGAAAAAATATCACTCTATTCAAACACATGCTATACACAACATAGTATAGAAAAAGGAGTATAAATATATTAGAATCTTACCTGATTTCCTTTGGAACCATGGCAAGGATAGAGCATAACATCATGTCCTGCATAATCGAGACAAGCTTCATCTCTACGTATTTCACCAGCTTTGCTCAGCATCCAGTACTAAAGTATATATTTTGTACACACACGTACATAAATTTACAAAAAAAAAACACAGAGGATGATGATATTGTTGTTGTACACAATCATATTATCGTCATTGTTGTATGTTGCAGGAAAATTTAATAATTTCACAAAAAATACACATGACAGAAAAGTGTATAATTGAGTTTGTAGATGTTGGGTAGAAAAAAAAAATATATTAAAGAGAAAAAAGATTTTATTAATAAAATTTTCTAAAAAAATTACATAAATACATATATTTAATAATGTAAGAAAATCATTTAATAAAAATGTTGCATGGTGTTTAAGGTACTTATTTTTAATATATCCATTTTTATTTTAATGCTTTAATGTAAGTAACGACTAAAAGAAGTATTTTTTTTTTTAATTCGTTTTTAAGTAGACTTTAATATGAAATGGTATTAAAAAAAAGAGATAATAAAACAACCAGCAAACAATTGAATACTTGATAATGGAAAAAAGTAATGCAATGAAATGTATTTACTTTTATAAAACTTTTTGTAAGATTTAATTTTAAAATTGTTCATATCTCAAAATTATTTTATTAAACATCATTTTCATTTAAATTTAATTTAACAAAAAAATATTTGCTGGGTTTTATTTCATTACCTTGTAAAAAATATTAAAATAATTATAGCCTACTTTAAGGCTACAGCTTTAAATTAAGCTATAAACTGGAAATGAAAAAAATATATATTTACACCATAAACATTTTCATTATATAATTACTTAAATACTAATTAAATATACATAATAAATATTTATTTTTATATTTATATATTTTTCAGCATATATATTATATATTTAGCCACAAACTCCGTTATAATTGTAAATTTAACTTTTTTTCACTCTGTTTCATTCACAAACCAAAATTATTTAATTAACAGCGTGCCGCATTTTTGCAAAAAAATTATCAGTTGGTTACCAAAAAAATAAAATAAATAATAAAAAAAATCTGACCAAGCATAGTTTTGTATTGAAATAAAATAATTGTAAAATATTTATAAATATTTTTAAATTTTACAAATTACCAGCAGCAATTTAACACTATGACCGAAGCTTAAAAATATATTTAAATTACGAGGAATTTAAGTTTAAAATAAAATGAATTGTAAATAATGGACAATTTTTAATTGTAGAGAATTTAATGTGAAAAAATAAAGAAATGAAATGAATGATTTTATAAATAACACCCTGCAACAATAAAACATTGCCTCCATAAATCCAATGCTAAATAAAACAGTACCAGTAGTCTAACAAAACCTCCAAATGGTTTTTGAAAAGTTGTTTCGAATTTCGGTTTTATGGGCACTGAAGTACCACTATTATACATATTAAGGAGTGAGATAGAAAAAATCTTAACATATATATAAAATTCAATAATTTGGAAATGGTTGATCTTAGAGTTTTTTTTTATTTAACTGATATTATATTACAGATCACAGAGAACTACGAGGGTGGATCAATAAGTCCGTAAGTTTTTGAATGAAACACAGTGTTTTTTGCAAAACAAAAATACGTTTCTCCAGTTTTTGTATCCCTTCCAACAAATAGGATTTTTCGAGGTCCTTAAAATAGGCATTTGTTTGGTCAATAATTTCATCGTTGGAGCTTTTGAAGGTAATCGAAGTGGATTATCCTGCGTGCATCCCAAAAAACTGTTGCCATCACCTTATTGGCCTTCGGACCAGGTTAACCCTGAGAAACCCATTGTTTAGACTGTTGCTTGGTCTCCGGAGTACAGCAATGGATCCATGTTTCATCCACAGTTACAAAACGCCGCAAAAACTCATTCGGTTTGCGGTTAAACAACTCCAAACAATCCTTCGAAGTTGTCACACGTTTACGGTCAACTGAGAGCAAACGCAGCACCCATCTTTCAAACAACTTTCTTAAACCCAGCTGATCATTTAAAATCGAAAGCACACTGCCATATGAAATGCCTATGGCATTAACAATTTCACGCACTTTTACTCTTCGGTCGGCCAACTCCATATCGTGGATTTTTTCGACATTTTCGGGTGTACTGACCTCAATTGGCCGTCCAGAACGTTCAGCGTCATTTGTACTTGTGCGACCACAACGAAAGTCAGTAAAACACTTTTTTACCATTGAAATCGATGGTGCAGAGTCCCCATAGTATTTATCGAGCTTTTCTTTGATTTGATTGTCGGTTTTATTTTCGAAAAAAATAATGTTAATGAGCACTCGAAATTCACTTTTTTCCATTTTTAGAAAAATATACGAGGTTGTATGTTTTGAACAGCTGTTAAACGCAAAGTAAATGACGACACTTGCTCAAAACTTTGACAGTAGTCTATTAACAGGTGGTACTTGATGGGAACAGTGTTGCATTTCACATAACTACGTGGGAAGTTCGAAAAGTTACGGAAATATTTATCCGCCCTTGTATAACATTTATAGTTCTAGCAACTATAAAAGTAGTTGTTTCAGTCACTTTTTTGGAACAGTTTGTTTATCTCCTTTTAAAATCTTCTATATTTTTGGACACCTTTTTTGTGCTCTTCCATTCTATTTTCACAAGAGCCCAATATCTCTCCACTGATCTTAGCTCCGGAAAATTTGGAGGATTGACCGCTCTTGGTACAAAGCCTATATTATTGTTTTGATACCTTTCCAGAGCTTTCTTACTGGACATGATGCCATATTGGGCCAAAAATATGTGTACACATTGTGCTCTCTTATGAAAGAAAAAGCCTTTTGGCAAACATTCTTTGATGTATATTTCGGTATTTATAGAGCCCACTGTAACAAATGACTTGCTTCTTTTACCACAACTGCATATAGCTTGCCATACCAGGCATTTTTTTTAGGAAATTTTGTCTGCTTTTGGGTCCTAAACTTATCTTTAACATTATCTCAATCATTAGCTACATAAAAATGTTGACCCGGAAGCTTTGAAAAATCTGCCAGTACATACGTTTCGTCGCCCATTATACAACATTACTTTTTTTTTTTGGGTTTTTTGTATGAAATTTGATTTTAATTTCGGTGCCCTTTTCTTGGCTTTCAAATTTTATGCAGCATTACTGTCTCTAATATTTTGGACTTTGTACGTTTTTAAGCTTGCATGGGTTTTAATTTGTGCACCAAATAGTCAGAGCACTGAGCTAACAGGGCTGCTTTTCTAGGAGATGTGTTTGGAGCTCTTTTCGATATGCTTTAAATTTTCTTGGCCTTCCCAATATCATGTGGACCTTATTTTCTTCAATATATCTCCTGATACTATTTAATAACATTAGAAACAGTTTGATGGCAGACCCTTAATTCTTTGGCCAATTTTTTGTAGGACCAATTTAGATTTTTTTGAACATTTTTAATAAATTTAGCATGTACATCTTTTTTATCGCTCATTTTGATCAAACTCACAACAAATCAACATAGTTGTCATTTAAAATAATAACAAACATATTTTTTAAAGATAACTAGATAAAAAAAATAAATTTTGCTTCCGAAAAAAGTTAAGAGGCAAAACGTGTGTTAAGATTTTTCGATCTCATTCTTTATTGGAATTTTACAGCGTGCTACACACTTTTTACTCTAAACCCTGTTTAAACTACTGAACCGATTAAAATGAAATTAAGCACATATGTAAATCATTAAAGGAAGTACTGATTGAATGCTACGCCCACTTTTAAAAGGTTACTTAGTAAATAAATTTCAAAATTAAGTGGTTTCAATACAATTTTTTTAAGTAATTCTGTAATTTTTGATCGGTTTAAGAAATCTCACTAAAATTAGAAATGAACAAAAAACCCTAGTGGGTCAGGAGGATAGAAGTAGACCTTCAAAGTTGATCACCTCGGGTATGTAATTTTTTTTCTTTTTAAATCGTTAAAAATTCATTTATGATTTGAATCTAAAAAATTTTATATATAGATAGACATTGCAATCATAAATTTTTCAAATTTGACGTTATATGGAAGGTGGGCGGTAAAGTGGGCGGACCACTTCCATTTTTTGTTTCCGAGTTTACATTGATCCTTGATCTATTTGTACAAAATTTTGTTGACATTTCACCTTATATGGGAGGTGGGCGATAAAGTGGGCGGACTACGCCCATTTTTGGTTTTCAAGTTTATATCGACCCTCGAACTATCTGTACAAAATTTCGTTGTCGTACATGCTTTTGTTTAAGAGATATCAGCAGAAAAGTATGAAATAAAGCTATAGCGGACACCCTGTGTTTTTAGTATTCAGCCCATAACTTTTTTCTTTATAAACCGATTTTGCCCATTTTCAATCCCAAACAAACCTTATATATGACAAATATTTGTGCCAAATTTTGTCCCAAACGTTGTCCCGTTGGAGCCCTATCTTGCTTTCAATAGACAGACAGACGGACGGACATAGCTAGATCGACTCAGAATCTAACCAGGACCCAGAAAATATATATTTTGTGGGGTCTTAAATGATTCCTTCGACATGTTACACACGGAATGACAAAATCAATATCCCCCCATCTTTTTGATGGTGGGTATAAAAAAAAACTTTCACTTCTAAAATATTTTTTTTGTTCCGGATTATTAAATTTTTTTTTAACGTTTTCGAAGAAATTTTATCGCGAATGTGTGCAAAGTCAAACAGTTTCCTCACAAGTTCTATCAAAACCTGGCAAATTTTCCGATTTGCCTCAAAACGTAAAGCTAGAATTAACAAAAATATAATAAAATAATAGTAATATAATTTCTTTAAGTTTTTTAAACACACAAAAAGTATTTCCGTTAAAGAATTTTTTGGAAAAAATTTCAATGGAAAAAGTCAGCTTTGAAATATATTTTACCCGGATTAGACATATACAAAAGTGTGAGTTTTTTTACAATTCTCCAATTTAAGGCAATGAAAAAGTCGAGTAATTTGAATATTCTTATCCACATATAAACAATATTTCTCAAAGAAAAACTGGAAATTTTAACTTTAAGTTTTTCGGGTCATGGTCTGATGAAAAGTTTAACTTATTTTTACTCACAATAATTCTCCATGTTCGTACGAATTCAAAAATATTGAATGGATCTTTAAAGGATTAAATGTTACAGATTTAAAATTTTAATTTTGTAAAATAAAATATTTTCTATTTCTTGCGAATCACATTGAGGTCAAAAGTGGTGATAAGTTGTATTGGAAAATAAACTTTTTGTAATAAAAATAGCTACCGAATAAAAATAGATAAAATCATGTATCGAAATCAATAAAAATCATTAGCCTAGGATGTGCTGTATTTTTGTACTGAGCTGTCGAGTTTATTATTTTTTTCTTTTACATATTGGAAAAAAAAAATAATATCAAATTGTATCAATTTTCAATGTACTTTTTCTTTAAATAAAAAGTTTCTTAAAGCATAATTTTAAAACGGAACCATTAACTATAAATGTTTTAGTGTATTATTTTTAAGTGTTGGAAAATTTAGCTTCATCCAAATATTTTTATTTATTTTTTTTAATTATTTTGAACTTTGATGGAATGGAATTTAAAATATTACGTTTGTTTGTTCACATTGTTTTCCTGAACAATAGCACATTTTGTCTTTTATATTATTCTGCAAAAATATCATGCGCATATATAACTCGAGTTTAGAAACTAAAATTTTTGTGAAAAAGTTCAGTTGCTCTCATACAAAAAAAAAAAAAAAAAAAAAAAAAACTCCTTAAGTGCAGACTTTTTAATTTTTCTTATCACACATTATAGAGTGGAAATAAATCTATAACTCTAATCGTTTAGTTGAATTTATATAAAATTTCACATTAGTATAGCAGAGGAGAGTAAAATCAAAAACTCTATATTCAAAAAAGATGTTGCATGTTGCCATACATTTCACAGTGGGGCAGAATCGAAATTTTTTGTAAATAAATCTATAACTTCTGATCGACGTTTATAGTTAATCGATTTCAAGTAAGCAAAACACAATAAAATATGAAATCTTCATGTTTCTTTCTATTTTTGGTAATGCAGTGGGATAACACAATGCGGTAAGGCCGTATCAAAAGCAACATGAAAAAATGAAAGATTTTACAATTTGCAACTCTTTGCCAATTTCAAATTTATTTACAAGAAATGTGGCAAACACAAAATAGTCATATTATATATCATCTTAAAGGAAATTGTGTCTTCTTTAAAACTATGTATAATAAGTTTCACTATTTTAAAATTTTTAGAACACTTTTGATAAAACAGAACAAACAAATGCAAATTATCAGGCCTGTCACAGAAAACCATTCCGATCGAAAGTGGAATTAATTACGTTCAAAAAAACATAAAACGATGAAATTTTTTCGGAATTAAACCACTTTAAATTTTTAAAGTGGAATTGATTTGTGGTTTCCACCCCAAAAAATTTCTTCGTTTCATGTTTTTTGAAGAAGCAAAGTACGGAATTAATTCCACTTTCGATCGGAATGGTTTTCTATGACAGGCCTGTATGTTTACAGCGACATATTTAAAAAATTTGAAAATGAATATTTTCTAAATGCTTAAAGATATCAAAATAATTTTTGCACATGATATAAAATATTTAATGGAGAATTAATAAATGTAAAAATCAGAAGAATATATATAACCTTACTATATAATTTTAAACTTCGAAATTTTTATTATTGAAAATATGGGTGTTTTTATAAAATTGCCTCATGTGACTAAATTTACCGGTAGGCTGTCATAATTTTTTGCAAAACCTTTAAAAATATATTGAACTATATAATTTAATTCACAAAAGTACCGAAATCAACAATCAATTTTTTTTACAGACTCAAAAAGTTCAACTTCTCATCCAAAATTGAACAATTTTGACCATTGCTGGATGTAGGGTGAACGTTCAGAACTTTTTAAAATTACATTTACACGTTTTCCTGAGGTCCCGTCTTTCCGGAAATGCCAAAAAATATTAAACTTTTTTAACAATTTTTTTTTTTTTTTTTAATTAAATATATAAGTTACTTTTTTGGCAAAAAATTGCAATTTTTGAGACCTGTTTTGAAATTTTGACTTTGTAAATTTTTTTCTTGTTATCGAATTGAGATAACAAAACTATTTTTTTATTAGCATAGTTTAGAAAATTATAGAGAATTTCAGTATATTTTTAAAAATATTTTAGAAATTTTATTTTAAAAGTTATAGAGCAAAATCCTAAAAAAGTCAAGGCCAAAAATGATAAATTTATTTTTTAAAGTAAAATATCTTTTAAACCATACGAGATAATTAAGCGCAGTAAGCATGTTTTTTCTTTGTCTTGCTTAGGAAAATTAAAAAATGTAAAAATATTTAAAATCGGTTTATATTTGTAAAAGTTATAAGCCGCGATATGTTTTTCACCCTCGAGGTGGTTAACTTTGGCCCACTGTAGCGGCGTCCGTGCTTCAGCTGCACTCTCTAGCCAACAATATTCTAAGTTTTATCTAAATCGTTTCAGTGGTTTCAAAGATCCAAACTTATTACCATTTATTTTGGTTTGGGACCCACTGTGCATCCGTACATCTGTCTGTAATAAACACTTTAAGGTCTTAAATAAAAAACTGAAATGATTAAAAGTCAGCCTAGAGTATTATAAACTTTTATAAGCATTATGCTATTAAAAATCTCTTTCTTAGTTCAGTAAAAAAAAAAAAAAACAAGCGCGAATATATTCGGCCCGGCCGAATCTATATACCCACCATCAACTTTTTCAAATTTTACGTTATATGGAAGGGGGCGGTAAAGTGGGCAGACCACGCCCATTTTTTATTTCCGACTTTACGTTGGTCCTTGAACTATTTGAACACAATTTCGTTGATTTTCACCTTATATGGGTGGTGGGCGGTAAAGTGGGCGGACCACGCCCATTTTTGGTTTCCGAGTTTATATTGACCCTCGAACTATACATACAAAATTTCGTTGTCGTACGTGCTTTTATTGAAGAAATATCAGCAGAAAAATATTTAACGGACACTCTGTGTTTCTAGTTTTAAGCCCATAACTTTTTTGTTTATTAACCGATTTTCCCCCTTTTCTATACCAAACAAACCTTATATAAGATAAATATTTGTGCCAAATTTCGTCTCCCTACGTTGCCCCGTTCGAGCCCTATTCTACTTTCAACAGACAGACGGACAGACGGACGGACATAGCTAGATCGACTCAGAATCTAACCAGGATCCAGAAAATATATACTTTGTGGGGTCTTAGATGATTCCTTCGACATGTTACACACGGAATGACAAAATCAATATACTCCCCATCTTTTTGATGGTGGGTATAAAAAAAATATATCACATGAACTATAAAATTTAAATTATATATTTTAGCAAAGAAAAAAAAAAGAAAAAATATTTTACTTTTTTTAGAAATGACTTTAAAAATTTAATATTTTATCAAAAATACCTATGCTTTTAAACAATATACCTATGTAGCTACATCCATATAAATTTATTCAATTTTTAGTTTTATTAACTCTCAACCTCTATACATGTGGTTTAAAATTTCAAACCTAAAAATATTTATGTAAAAAATACTAAGCAGAATAACCAGCATATACATACATACGTATGTATGTATATAAAACTTTAAAAACACACTTATTGTACATGATTTTAATTGAAAATAATTTGAAAATTAAATTCAAAATCCCTAAAGGTATTCTATGAATTTTTATTCATTTTATGTGCATTTTTATATTCATTTAGATTTTCCAGTAAAATATGCAAATATTTTGTGGTAAAAAAATCAACAATAAAAATAAATAAAATAAAAATATAAATTCATATACATAAGGCTAAATATTTTATATATTGTACATTTCATATTTTTTATTTTTTAGAAATATTCTACTTGAAAATTTTATTTATTATTTTTTCAGCTTGGTAAGGATGCAAATAGCTTTTATAAATGAATTCAGTTTAGTTTTGTTTAAAAAATATTTATTTCTAGATTGTATGGTATTAACTACCACTACTACTATATATTGTATTGGTATTAAACAATTGAAATATTCGATAGCTGTAAAACAATGTAGAATTTTATAAATGGTTTAGTAAAGTTTTTTTTTTTTTTATTTATTATAAAAAAATTCAATAAATCTTTTGAATTTTTAATATATCATGCATAAATGTTGTTAACTCGCTAATACAATTTTTGCCTAGATTTTAAGGATTTTTTTTTATTAAAATTTTACTGAATGTTTTGTGGGGTGTACACAAAAAAGTTGGAGTTATTTTTTTCATAGTCTACTAGTTATATAGGCGATTCGTTTGTAAATTAATGTTTGATTATAAGACGTTGCAACTAAATACAAATTAATACACATGAAATATAACTTACACCATGTATAAAATTATGAATCATTTCGAAAAAAAAAAAAAAAAAAAAAAAAGATTTTTCGGAGTTTTAAATATTTAAGCTCGTATTCCTGTTATTCAGTTTAAGTTATTAAAACGATATTAGAAAGATATGTATGATTAAGTATTTTGAAACAAAGCATAAATGTACGCTTAACCGTAATCTCGTAATAATCTCGGAATAGGACACGCAAGCTGAGTCGAAATTAACTTTTAATACATGACCTTAAGTTAACTGGAGTTGCAAAGGACATGCGGATAGATGGTAAAATGGACAGACAAAATAAATAATTATTGAAAACATAATGTACAACAACTATTTAGTATGTTATTATTTCTACATTTCGTATCTTCACCATAATGTTATAAAAAACGTTCTTTAAAATTAAACCCAATAAAACCGAATTTAATATCATAAAGTATTTAATTCCCTTAAATGATGACAAGTTATTTCGTGTTTGTAATAATTACTAAATTTAGATAATTGTTTATTATAAACTCTTTGTGGTTGTTATTATGTAAAGTATTGTTTTTTAACTATATTACATATTTAAATCCCTTAAGGTATGTCATTGTCTAATATTTATTAAAACATCCTAAAAGTATGCTATATTATTTGAATATTAAAGTCATAACTTTAAACTAAAGATCTTTCACAATCTCTTCTATAGAAATTCTTAACACAAGCTTTAATAAAATACTCAAATTATGTCAGTTTAAATAATTTATGAATATTGTTGCTTGTCTTTGAATACTTTTAAGCAAGGACCGTAATGATTATGAGTTTTAAAATAAAAATCAACAAATAATCATTATTATTTAATTTTTATTTTTTCGCTCAACTTTTAATGAATATAAAACTTAACATGAGAAATTAAATTTTTATCTAGTAAAAAATTTTCTTTAAGTAAAAACTTTGATTTATTGCAAAAAATTTTATTTTTAATAAAAAAATTGATTTTTAATAAAAAAATAATATTTTAGAAAAAAATTCGATTTTTATAAAAAAAAAACTGGATATTTTTTAAAAAATCTGATGAAAAATATATTATCGCACTTGCCTTTTAGTATATAAATCTAATTTACGATGAGAATTCCTTTTTTATTAAAAATTGCGTAATAGTTTCATTTCTCATGTTAAGTTTTATATTGTGAGCAAAAAAAATAAAAATCAAAAATAAACATTAAAAGTTGAGCGAAAAAATAAAAATCAAAAATAATCATTAATATTGATTTTTTTCATAAAAATCAAAAAAATAAAAATCATTCCGGATTCCGATAGAACCGTAATCTGAAGATTACATTTCTGTATTTAACACTTTTATCTGGTTGTTCCTTGTATCTGATTTTTTTGTTTAAAATTTCAAGAATAATGATTATTTTCTGTCCCTGCTTTTAAGTCTACAGTTATGTAAACATTTTTAAATCCATAAAATTATGTTAATGTTTGTGAGTGTCTGACTTTATGATATATTTAAAGCCTTTCATTAATGCAATGGTTTATGATTATTTAATTAAATTCATAATTTAATAAAAGCTTTATTTTAACTTAATATTTTTGATTTTATAGCTTTTGCAATCCTAAAAGTATGCTATTGTTTTTGATTATTTCAATTATAAAAACAGTTTATGTATACTTTTTTTTGCTAGTTACAAATAATTCAACCGAAAGCCATTAAACTTAAACTAAAATTTTTCAAGTGAAAACCAAAAATGTACATAAAATAAACATTAGTTTTAAATAAAATAAGCAAAGTTAATTTGTGGTTTTGAGAATTGAATTATTTAATTAAATTAAAATAAACTCATACCAACCAAATAAAGAATAAAATAAAAGAAGCAATTTAAGCGTTAAATCATAAAAAATTATTAAAAGAAAAATACAAACCATAAACAACAAATTATTTATGAAAGAAAACATATAAATAAAAAAAATACCTGATTTCCACCCTGACCGTGACATTTATAAGGATCAACGGCGCCTTGCATGTCGTCCGGTTTGGCGGCTGAATCTAAACACATATCGGTCTCGATATTGGCAATCTGTAATTGTTGTTGTTGGTTTTACACGAATTTTACGTAAAATATGTTATGTTTTTTTATTTTTTGTTAAATATACATAGATAAAAAAAAAAAAAAGAAAAAAGGAAGAAAAGAAAGTCTGTATAAAAAAACTATAAAGTATTTAAACAGGAAACTAAAAATAAAGACACAATAAAAATTAAGAGCATGCCAGAGGCGGGAGAGTAGGAGAGTTATACCAAAAATAAAAAAAAAATATTGTTATAATGCGGTAGCTGATGTAGTAAGGAACCCATAACCTTTATTTTTATAGGTGTTATAGCTTTTATTTCAATTTTCCAGTGGTTGATAAATATTCTAAAATAAATTTTGGTGGTTTGTTTTGTAAACGAAATATTTTATTTTTTTCTTTTAACGGAGCTTGTGGCGGTCGCTGTTTTGCTATTTTATGCATTTTTTGTTTTTTTTTTTTTTTGTTTTATTACAAACCTGATTTCCACCTTGATTGTGACAGGGATACAATCCCACCTTCTTTTTCAAATCTTTTTTACGTGCCGGTGAATCCAAACATGTGCGACCGCCAGCACCCAAATTTCTTATCTGTGTTTGTTTTGTGGATATAAAATATATAAAAATAATTAATTTTTAGTAAAAGTTAAAAGGTTAGTTTTATTATATAAAGGTATAAATATTGTTTATAAATAACTTGGTAATTTTGGGGGAGTTTAAACCAATTTTTATTTTCTGTTTTTGTCTGTTATAGTATGGGGATTTTTTTTTAGCATGATAGCAGTAGTAGTACTAGTAGCGGGTAAGAAGTTCAGTTGAATGGTTAGCTTTAGCTGGTTATAAAGCATTTTATTGTTTCATTTGCATTCAAAAAATATATGAAATAAATTTGTAATGGAATACTTACCTCGCCGTAGGCTACAGATTCTCCTGGTATGAAAAGTTCTGGATAGACATTGTCCAAATACCATTTAAAACTTTTGCAACCCAAACGTTCACTAAATGAAAGAGGAAAATATAAAAGAAAATAATAGGAAAAATAAATTAAAATACAAAACATTTCAAAAGTAAAGTAGCTATTTATGTAAAATTAAAAGAAAATAAATAAATAAATAAATAAATAAATAAATAAATAAATAAATAAATAAATAAAACAACTGCACACTTTAAAAACTTTTATAAAATAGTATAGAAATTATCATAATAAATATTACACAGAGTAATTACTTTCTTGAGAAGAAATAGTGTAAAACATAGTGTACAAATTTTACGCAGTTAACAAAGAAAAATTTTGTTTACATAGCGTAAAATGTTCATTATACATTTGATAGTCGGTATAAATTTTCGTAAAAAGTTTACTCAGTATTTACATTAAAAATATATGTATATACACACTGTATAAAAAAAAGTATACAGGTGTAAAATTTAGTAAAAATAATTTTACACATCGCAATACTTGTATTCGAAATTTTACATAGTTTAAGTATTATTATATAAAAAGATTAGTCGGTATAAAATGTTTGCAGACAATTTAAAGCAATTTAAAAATTTAGTTTCAGTGTAAAATTTGTGTAAAATTTAGTTTTAATATTCTACAGTTCCCAGCTTTGAATTAAATTTCTGTGTAAAAACTTGTTATTAAAAATTTTACATAGTGTAAAAATGTTCATTATAAATTTTACTCAGCGTAATAATTTTCATAGTGTAAAAATTTTTATTATAAATTTTACACAGCGCAATAATTTTCATAAAAATGATTACACAGAGTAAACAAAAAAATATATGTATATATATGTAAAAATTATTTTACACGACATAAACATTTCAAATAATGTAAAAATTTACACTACATGTTTGATATAGTATTATAATTTTTATTACAAATTTTACACAGTGTAAAATTGTTCATAGTATACAATTTTTCATTATAAATTTTATATATGTATTTTGAAAATTTTGAAATTGTGTAAACATTTTTGTTAACAATTTCTCAGTGTAAATATTTTCACAAAAAGTTTATTTAATTTAAATTTTACATAATGTACATTGTACAATTTATGTATTTTATTTCTTAAATATTGCACAGTGCCAAGGTTTGAAATCAAAAGTTTCAGTGTAAAAGTTTACATTAATAATTTTATATAGAACAAAAATTTACATTAAAAACTTGACAAAATATAATAATTATCAATTAAAATAATATATTTTACATAGTTCAAAAATTTGTGTTAAAAATTTTACTCAATGTACAAATTTCCAATTAAAATTTCTCTGTGTAAAAATTTTCATTTATTAATTGTACAGAGTTCAAAATTTGTGTACACATTTTACATAGTGTAAAAATTGACATTCATTTTACATAGAGTAAAAGTTCACATTTAAAACTTGACACAATATAATAATTATCATTGTAAATTTTACACAGTGTAAAATTGTTCATAGTGTGAAAATTATCATTAATATATAATGAAAATATTACGTTAAAAATTGTACTCAGTGTAAAAATTTTCATTTAGTTTAATTTTACACAGTGTAAAATTTGTGTATTTTTTTTATGAAAATAAAAATATAAATTTAACACTTCATAGTTTAAAAAGTTAAACAGTTTATATGATATACACATTTAATTAATTATTTTACATAGAGTAAAAATTTACATTAATCCTTTTACATAGTGTAAACATTTATATTAAGAATTTTACACAGTATAATAATTATCATTGTAAATTTTACACAGTGTAAAATTGTTTATAATGTAAAAATTATCTATATATTTTGCATATTACGTTAAAAATTTTACACTGTGTAATTATTTCCATTTAAAATTTCTAAGTGTAGAAATGTTTACTTTGTTAAATTTTACACAGTGTAAAATTGTGTAATTATTTCTTAAAAAAAAAATAAAATAAAAAAATTTTTAAAAATTTAAACATTTACATGGTGTAAAAAATTAAAAATGTATGTGGTGTAAAAACTTTAACATTTTGCATGGTGTAAAAATTTACATTAATCATTTTACATAGTGTAAAAATTTACATTAACCATTTTACATAGGGTAGAAATTTAAATTAAAAACTTGACATAATATAATAATTATCATTGTAAATTTTACACAATGTAAAATTATTCATAGTGTAAAAATTACCACTTAATACTTTACATTTTATTTTACATTTACAGTTTAAAAATTTAAAATTTCTCATGTGAAATTATTTTTTTGTATAAAAATAAAAATAATTAAATTACATATTTTAAACGGTGTAAAAATTATTATTATATATTTTACATAGCTCAAAAATTTACGTTAATAATGTTACACAGTGTAAAATTTCAATTTAAAATTTCTCAGTGTAAAAATTTTTATTGAGTTTAATTTGTGTAATTTTTTAATATGAACAAATTTAAATTACATATTTACATAGTGTAAAAATTTACATTAATCATTTTACATAGTGTAAAAATTTATATTAATCATTTTACATAGAGTAAACATTAACATTTAAAATTTGACATAATATAATAATTATCATCGCAAATTTTACACAGTGTAAAAATTATCATTAAATATTTCACATAGTTTAAAACTTTTCGTAAACAAGTTTATTTATTTCAATTTTACATAGTGTAAAATTTGTGTTATTTTTTTTTTAATTTGCACAGTGAAAAGGTATAAATTGCACAGTGTAAAAATTTTAGATAGTTTAAAAATTATTATTAAAAAAATTATTTAGTGTAAAAATAATGATTAAAAATTTTACGCCAAGTAAAAATGTAAAATGAAATATAATTTGAGAATAATTCTGTAAATAATTCTGTGTGAATAATTTTATAAAGATTTTATTTGGTAAAAAAAACTAAAAATTTTCATTACAAATTTTACACTGTGTAAACAATTTTAAATAATTTAAAATTTTTTATCTAAATTAATAATCTTGGTTATTTAAACATTTTCATTTAAAACAAATGCATACACAAGGAATAATGATTAAATATTTTACACAAAGTAAAAATTAAAATAAAATACAATTTGAGAGTAACATTAACTGTGTAAATAAATCCATAAAATATTTACATAGAGTACAATTTCGTAAAATTAATTTTACAAATTTAAAAATTGTACAAGAAAGTTTAAATGTTTTTACAGAAAATGTCTGTTGAAATTACATACTGTAAAGGTAGTTATAAATTATATTTTTTGTAATTTCCGGAGATTCTAAGGAAAAAATTAATAATAAAGGAAATATTGATGACGTAAAGCTTACATAATAATGATACTTCTTTAATATAATTTAAATAACATAAAGATTCATGTGTAAAAAAATTGTGATAAGTAAAAAATGTAAAAAATATAATACACAATGAAGTAGATATTTAACTGTATGAGAAAAATGTATAAACAATTTTACACAGTGTAAACATTTACAAACATAATTTCACATATAACAAAAATAATTTTACATAATGTAAAAACTTACACATAGAAAATTTGTGTAAGAAATTACACGATTCTAAACAAATCATTTAAAATTTCATGTTTGTAGAAAATGTTACACAGTGTATACATTTCCGTAATAAATTTCGTATTTTTTTTTTATCATGTAAATTACTTTTAGTGTAAGTTTCAGTGTAAAATTTTAGGAAAATTGTCCACAAATTTTTAACGTCATAAAATATTGTAATAATTTTCATATACATAATATAACGATTTATAAAAAAAAATTGTACATGATGTAAATATTTGCTCTAACATATGTATATCATGTAAAATTTTATGTAAAAATCTTTATAAGAATATAGAAAATTTATCAAAAACATTTTGTTTACATGTTATTGTTTAGTTTTTTGATCCTTAATATTCTTTTCAATTTGTTTACACTTTTCTAAAAACTAATTAAATTTTCCAAAAACTTACCGCAATTTTTTACGCTCACTAACATCACCATAATCGCCTTTATCGTTGCCAATGCGTTGATAATAATATTTAGAATAGTCATCCAACCAAACTTCAGCCAAACGTACAGAATTCTTTTTAAGTACATTAACGCCAGTACGCCACTATAAATAAGAAAGTAAACCAAAAAAGAGAAGAACACAAACATGAGTATAAAATAAGAAAATTGAAAAACATAAAAATGTTATAAAAAAAATAAAGTGTCTAAACTGGCGAAAGAGCAACAAAAATCTAGAATATTTTTGCATTTCATACATATCAAGTGATATAAATGAATGCAGGCAGGAATACATGTGTGAATATACATACATATGTATATGAACATCTCGAAATGGTAAAAATTAACCTAGTTCCAAATGCAGAAACTAATAGACATACACAGATACATATATGTATAAATATTTTACACATTTACGGTTAATAAAACCCAAAAGTAGAAAAAAAAAACATTTTTGTGGCTTAAATTGAGTCACTAATTATAAAAAGAGAAACTTTCTTTTATGTCTCTTTTCATATAAAAATAACAGCAATTTTTAATAAAGGTTGACAATTACCAGCCTTATACAAAAAGGCACAATGAAAAACAAAAATTAAAAAAAAAATATTTAATGAAAAAATAACAAACTCATCATACAGACACTAAATTTACGAGTAGGTACTTGTGATTCCTGTGCGTACATACATATCGTTGGTTTAATATTGAAAAGAATTTTATATCATTGAAAAGCTTATAAAAATTAGTGTTTTTATGCTAAATTTATTTATACAGAAAAGTTTGTATATGAAGGAAAATATGTTTCGAAAAAAATGTAAATAATATTCAAACGAGTTAGAATTTTCAAAATCAAAATAAACCGTTTCGTTATAACCGCTAGGGGATTATACTGTGTTAGATGGTTTTATTTTTAGAAATATTTACAGTAAAAGCTCTCTTAACGGAGAGCTCTCATAGCCGGATAGCTCCGTTAGGTGGACAATTTTTTAGGTACCATGGTTTAGGTGGCATTTTTAGAATAAATAAATCTCTGCTAGATGGACGCTCTCTTTGGCAGACGCGGACACCTATTTTTAACGACAGCATCTCTTGTAGCCGAACAAGAATTAAAAACGGTTAAAGAAATTTACCGAATATTATGTAATGAAATGCATCTAGTTAAACCTCTATTCCGGGAGGACATTGTATGGGGGCTATGTGAAATAATGGACTGATCATAACCAATTTCAATAGGCTTTATCCTTGTGCCAAAATAGTTATTCGTGCTAAATTTCACCAAAATATCTTTAAAATTGCGTACTGCACTTTGTTCACCAGACGGACGGACGGACGGACATCGTTAAATCGATTCAGAATGAGACTCTGAGTCGAGGTGGGTGTCCGAAGATTTTTTCTGTGCTTTACAAATGGTGATGTAGGGTATAAAAAGTAATTGAGTACTGTTAGGTATCGGGAACAGGTCACCAACATCATTTTCCCAAGTTAATCCAGTCGTTTTTAAATGGAGTAACATGTCAACATATGTAGATGTCTTTGATATGAAACTTGTCCTCAACATGCGTTATATTTTGAAAATTTCCTAGAGAAATCATTAGTAGAAATGTTTTTAAAAGGAGTCTGATTTTTAGTGTACGAAAATTTAGAAAGTAATTTTAAGAAAATGGAATGAAAACGGAGAAAAGCGAACTGTAATCAGACAACTTTCAACAAGGCCATAAATTCCATAAAATAAATTTCATTAAATCATAATTTATTGCAAATAATGTCTTATTGAAAATGCCGTAGAAGCAAAAGAAAGAAGTAATCGCAATTATAAGTTTTTTGCCTTAAAATTAAATAAAAAATTTTCAAACGTTCCTTTAATGCAAAAATAGATAAATTACAATATGCAACAGTATTTTGGGGACGGAATCATTCCAACTGCAATTGTAATAAACCCTCAAAAGGATTTTTCTCTAGTAGGCAAAATTTTTGTTTTATGACCTTTTAAACTTTTCTATTTTTACACCAAGGTAGCCTCAGATAAATCAAAAATATAATATCAATAGAGTTCGAAGCTCAAATATTTTTGCATAAATTAACGGGAAATATTTCATTAGAACTTTAAATTCATTTATCATTTCTAGTCCGTTTTTAAGAAATGCCATGAAAGTCGATTTAAGTTTGGGTTTAATGGATTAAAATGTTCTAAAGATATTTTCATTTATTAGGGTCTCCAAAAGTAAAAAATTCATCCGATTTATCATGTGCGGTTAAAAAAGAAAATTATAAAATTTTCCCTCAACTCTTATATAAACTACTTAAACTTGGCAATGAAATATAACATCAAATTTTTGTTCAAATCATAAACAAAATTAATAATTTTATCAATTTCATTTCTTTGGATAAATGCTTCACCATATGAACTTTAGACCTTCGAGTCTAATTTGGACAGTTTAACCCATTAAACTCAAGTTTTAATCTACTTTTATTTCATTTTGTTTAAACGGTCTGGAAATGAGCCCATATTATGATAGATGAATAGAAAGTTCTAATGAAATATCTCCATTTAAATGCTCTAAACATTTATGTTAAAATATTTGAGCTTCAAATTATATTTATTCTATATATCTGCGTCTACTTTGGTGCAAAAATTTAAAAGGTCATAAAACGTTAAATGTTTAATATGCCTACCAGCAAAAAATCCTTTTGAGGGTTTATTACATATATCAAGAGCTATCAATTGAATGAATGATTCCGCCTCTACGCTATGACCCATAATTTATCACATAGTGTTATAAAATACCTTCCTAATAAATTTTTTCTTATATGGAACAAATTTTACGGCTGTTTCGTTTATGAAGTTAATGTTACGATCTTTTGACTTTTGGCAATATTGATGTCGTTTTTGAAGATATGAACATGAATTTTTTTTGCATAGATTTAGTTTGAACCAGTACATTATAATCCAGCAAATAAAACCAACATTAAATTTTTCAATAGTGGCGGTCTTTTTTCATTTTAGTTTTCGATATATATGTATATACAAAAGGATAATGTCAGGACAACTTAGATTTTAATTTTAGCTGGGAAAATCGATCTTTTTTTTTCTCCATACAAACGGGGCCACCCTAATGTACATACAATTGTACTAGGAAAAACCCCTTCATGTGGTTTTTAGCCATAAACCAAACTATTTTCCCTTTCCAATTTTCCCTTTTTGCGGAAACTTCTATACACATGCATGCATCTACTAAACATCAACATTTAGTCTCACAGTGGGTATAATAATTGATAAAAGAAAACTTCTTAACTACTAAGACATATTTGTATTAATAATAGAGCAGCATATACTAAAATTGCAGAATTTTGTTTATATTAACTTAAATAAAATAATAATTTTGTAAATTATTTCATTTTTAAAATCATATTGAAAAAGTTAAATACTCAACCCAATGTGCTTTATCAAAACTCATACAAACATATGCCTAAATGGATGTATGTTATTTGTATCATGTTTTTCAACATTCTCAATGTACATTAATTGTTAAAACATGACCAGTGGTTACAATGTTTCCACGAATAATGTTTGTTGTTGTAATTGTTTCATTTTTTTCTTCTTTAGAGACTCCTATTTTATATTTAAAAAACAAAAACAACTGAAATAACAACAAAATAACTTGTTTCTCTATTAAAGTGAACGCATACAAATACACTTATGTATACATATGAATCCCAGTCGGAAATAGAAGGGCTAAAGATACATTCTAAAATACCTTATTTAGGATCTACAAGGCCTTTCACTCGTATTGCAACACTATTTCTTTTTTACACGGCGTGTCATTGGAGGCAAGGCCTTCCCTTCTCCCTTCCAAAAAGAAGCAAAAATGCAAGGACTCTTAAATAAATAAATATGCTCTCTTATATTTTCAATGCTATTAAAAAAGAGTATTAAATGTATTAAAAAAAATACATGCGGACTTCCTTCTTTATCGACAATTAAAACAAGACTAAATGAGTTTGAGCTTTGTAAGTTTCGTAGTTACAATTTTTTCTGTTTATAATGAGAAAGTTAGTAGGTGAGTGACACCTTCTTCTTCGCATCTAATGAAATGGAAACAAGAATTAGTGCCGGATTTCTTTTTAAAGGGAGTCGAGGCATTCTTAAAGTTTGTTCGGAGGCATTCAGAAAGGCCTGCTTAGAGGAAGAACTAACATATTTTCCTGCTGGGAATATGACATTTTTGTATAAATTTGTATTGCTGTGTAAGTTTTTAATGTTACAAAAATTTTAGCTCCCTAGAGTATGCTATGGAAAAAAAACAACTAGAAAACGTGCCTATTTTACAAAATTAATACATAAGTGCATGGACATATGTAGTTTATGTGATAGAGAATACACATGCATGAATATGTATAAAGGTTTTATGCCTTTGATGGTTTTGATGTTGATTTCTAATTTATCATGTGTATTAAAAACAAAGTGAAACAGGTGCTTAAAAAAATAAAAATCTAGTGAGATTCGGCTGTCTCCAATTACACAGAATTTTCTAATACACACTAATAATTATAGGCAACAACAAATTTTTGTTTAGCTTAGTTGTTAGAAATTTTATTAAAAAAAAAAAAACATTTTTTTTTAGAGGTTGATCCTTATTTTTTTCTATAAGTTTTTTTTTTTGCTGTTGAATTTTCTATTACCTGAACCCATTTAAATAATATTTTTAAGATACAAGAAACAATCCGGTTGAATTTAATTCGGGTTACTAATGGGAATGGGTCATGAGAATGTTTTCTACATAGAAACAGACAGATGGACTTAGGAATCACTAACTGTGTCGACTTAACAGTGTCTGTCTATCTGTCCGTACGACCATGTAAATTTTGCACATTTACTACAGGTAGCAATTTTGAAGATACATTTCTTTTTTTTTTGAACCATATTATGAGACACAGCAACTGGAATAAGGATTTAAATTCATAATAATTTTAAATATATTTATGGCCAAAAAAAGAAAAAAAATTCGTCACAAAATAATTTTCATAGCTCCTTTATAAATCATTTAAAAGTGCCTAAATCCCATACAAGTAAAAGGTAATAGAGAGATAAAATTTGTCATTGGAGAACTTCAATATAACAGTAAATCTCACTGTGAAATATGTGGTCACTCTCTCGATTATCACTTTAATGCAAAATGTTGAAATGTTGGAACCGACTGTAACTTTTTACAACTTTATAGCACTAAAAATGTTTTAGTGTTTTTTTCTTGTTGTAAATTTTAAGATTTTCTAAATTTTCACTTTATGTAAATTTACTATTACATAGTTTACTCAATGTAAAATTTGCCATAGAAATATTGAAATAATGTAAAATTTTTAACTGAAATGTTTACATTTTGCTATAAAAATATTTACATGACGTAAAATTACATTAAATCATAAAAATTGCTTTTGAAATGTTAGAAAAACATAGAAGAGAAATAATTGTCGCAGGTAAAATTTATTATGGAAATGTTTACAAGGATTAACAATTTTAAGAAAAATCTTTACATAATGCAAAGTTTCCGGGTGAAATCTTTATAAAATATTAAAGTCATGTAGAATTAATTGTGAAAATTTACATATAAAATGTAATTTTATAGAATATAATCTTTTACGTTTTGTTAAGTTTATTATAGATAAAATTCTTATCATGTCAAATTTACACTATATATATCAGCATTGTGTAAAATTAACTCTGAAAGTTTAGGGATCATGTAAAATTTAACAAAAAAATATTTATATTATGTAAAATTTTCCAAAGAAATATTTATAGTGTAAAATTTGCCAAGAACATATTTATCATTTAAATTTTGTCAAGGAAATGTAAACATAAAGTAAAATTTATCATGAAAATGTAAAATTTGCCAAAGATATATTTACATCATATAATATTTTAAATATTCTAAAAATGTTAAAGAAATATTTACACTATGTAATATTTACTAACGAAGTTTTTATCTCGTGTAAAATATATTCTGAATCTACTACTATCATGTCCAGTTTAAAACACCAGAGAAATGTTTACATGATGTAAAATTAACACAAGAAGTATTTACGTCACATAAAATTTCCCAAATAAATATTTACATAATATAAAATTTAACATATAAATATTTAAATCATTTAAGGTTTATGTACATGATGTTTACATTATGTAAAATTTACCAAATAAACGTTAAAATTACGTTAAATTTTCCCAAGAAAATATTTACAACAATACTATTAACATATTTGCATCATGTAATAGATTATGTAAAATTTACCAGAGAAACGTTTACATGATATAAAATTTACATAATATACGTTGACATCACGTAAAATTTACAAATAAATACTAACATCGTTTAATGTTTAATAAATAAATATTTAAATTGTATAAAATTTATGCTAAAATTGTTTCCATATAAATCTTTACATCAAGTAAACTATAGTGTAATGTATTCTGAACCTACTATTATCAGGTCAAATTTACCATAAACATATTTGCATCATGTAATTGATTATGTAAACTTTACCAGAGAAACGTTTACGTCACGTAAAATATATCTAAAAATATAATGTAAAATTTGCAAAAGATATTACATCATGTAATATTTACCACAAAAATTTATACATCGTGCAAAATATATTCTAAAAATGCTAAAGAAATATTTACACCATGTAATGTTTACGACAGAAATCTTTACACAGTGTAAAATATATTCTAAAATTTACCAAATAAATATTTACATCATGTACTCTAATGTATAAATATTTAAATCGTATAAAATTTGTGCTAAAATTGTTTACATAAAATGTACCTAAAAGATATTTACATCATGTAATATTTAATATGGAAATATTTAAATCTTATCAAATTTATATTAAAATTGTTTCCATATAAATATTTACTTAGAATAAAATAGCCTATAGCTTTTCGATCCTACTATCATCAGGTCAAGTTTACCATAAACATATTTGCATTATGTAATGGCTCATGTAAAATTTACCAGAGAAACGTTTACATCACGTAGAATTTTCCTAATAAATATTTACATATTGTATTTTAATGTATAAATATTTAAATCGTTTACTTTACGTAAAATTTACAAATAAATGTTTATTTAAAGTAAAATTTGCCCAAAAAATAGTTACATCATTTAATGTTTCCCATATAAATGTTTACATCGTATAAAATATATTCTAAGTATGAAAATGAAATATATACATCATGTAATATTCACCATAGACATTTCTAAATTAAGTAAAATGTATTCTGAACCTATTATTATCATGTCAAATTTACCATAAACATTAATACGTTATGTAAAATTTATCAATAGAACGCTTACATCATGTAAAATTCATGGTATAATTATATCCATAAAAAAATTTAACATACATATTATAAATTTCATTATAAAAATATTTAAGACTTGTAAAATGTCTGCATAAAAAGTAAAATTTACCACAAAATCTTTTACAATGTATTAACCACATTTAACACTCAAAAATGTTTTTGAAATTCTCTTCATTACATTTTACATTTTATTTTCATAAATTTCATTATTAAATTTTATGAAAAAAGTAAAAAAAAAAAAAAAAATAACAAGAAACTTTCCCATAAAATACATGAAATCACCGCCATTCAACATAATTAAAACATAACTGTGCTGGTGTTGTTGTTAATATCCTTAGAGTACGTACGGTCACTTCCATTTTATGTAGCCACTTTTAACTGTTTATTAATCAAGACTGAGCAGAAATTATTTCAGTCCTCCAGTGGGTTGAATGGCATGACAAACAGAATAACGAAAGACCCCAAAAAAACAAACGAACTCAAAACATTAAACCACAAACACAGTCACCGTGACACCACTTTTTAAATTTAAAAACTCCCGCGTAATATACGTTTGTTATTATGTAGGTGGGTGTGTAAATGTTTATAGGAATGTGTGCGACACCAAGCACAAATTGTACATGTGAGGTAACCAAAATTCGCTGTGTGTATTAAAACAAAGAAAACACGAAACAGGAGACTGCAACAAAAATTGTTCATAGGAAAAGGAAAGAACAACTTATTTATGGGAATTTATTTTTGAGTGGAGAAAAAAATATATTTAAAAATACCCTATATTATGGGTACATATGATTTGCGTATAAAAATTTATTTTTTTTTATTAGGGAGTAAATTACGATTACGAAAGTAATTTGAGCAATAATATCTTAATGGTTTATAATGTGTAAATATTACAAATGCTATAATCTACTTTATATACTATTTGTATTGTAGCGAAAGTAATAAAACTCCGATTATATATTCCGTAACAAAAAAAGAATTGCTATAAATAAAATTTAACTGATTAAAACTGTTCTCACTGAAATATGTAAATAATTCAAATTAAGCGTACAAATAATATACAGAAAATTAAAAAGTTAATTATCATAGCATCTAACTTTAACAACAAGCAGTTCTACAGTAAATTTTATATGATGTAAATTTTCTAATAAAAATTTTACATAACATTAAGCAGCTCTAAAGTAAATCTTACGCTATGCAAATGCTTCTGTGCTAAATTTTTTATGATGTAGATAAACTTAAAGTCAATTTTACATAATGTAAATAATTATATCTAAAGTTTTACACGATATACAAAATTGATAGTAAATTTGATCATGATGTAAATATTTTAAGGTAAATTTTTACTTGATGTAAACACTTCTGCAATAACATTTACGCAATGTAAACATTTGTATAGTAACATTATATGATGCCAATATGTTTAAAGTAAATTTTACACTCTATAAAAACTTTTACAATAAATTTTACATCATATACATCATTAACAATTTAATTTTACATGATGTCAATTTTGTCTAAGTAAATTTTACATAATGTGAATTTTATTAGAGAATTGTTTTACGATATACTAAATTTATAGTAAATTTTATCATGATGTCAATATTTTAAGGTAAATTTTTTTTTATGGTATAAACATTTTAAAGATCAATTTTACATTACGTAACATTATTTAAGTAAATTTTACTTTATGTAAAAATGTTCGTAGTAAGTTTCATACGATGTAGACATTTTCTAAACAATTTTATATGATGTAAATAAATCAATTGTCAAAATTTACATGAATAAATTTAATGTTATGAAAACGTCTTTGAAGTAAATTTTATATTATATAAATATTTGTATAGTAAATTTTACAAGTTGTAAAAATTTACAATGTAAAATTTACATGATGTAAATATTTTATATCTAATTTATTATGATTTAGAAAGTTTTAGATACATTTTTAGTTTTAATTTTTTATACAAAATTTACTTTATGTTCAAAATTTTATGTAAATTTTACATTGTGTAAAAAATTTGTTAGTAAGTTTTGCATGATGTGAACTTTTTAATTGTAAAATTTATAACTAAAAAATTTTAATATAAATTTTACATCATGAAAATATATTTAAAGTATATATTACGTTATGTATATATGATGTAGACATTTTTTACATAATGTAATATTTACTCTAAAAATATTTAGACCATTTAAATTGACGTATAAAAATAATGTTAACAAAAAAATGTACTTTATTTAAAATATTTTAATGTTAATTTTACATTACGAAAATATTTTAAAGTTAAATAATTCAAGGTGTAAATTTTAAATGTTATAAAAATTTCTGGTGTTAAATGTATATGATTTAAACACTTTTAGATTAAATTCTACATGATTTTAGAAATTTTAGAGTAAATTACATATTGTGAAAATAATATTTTTGAAATGAATTTATGGTTTTAATTTCTTCTAAAAAAAATATTTAAAAAAGTGAAAGTCTTAATTTTACATTATTTAAACATATTTGGAGTAAATTTTGCGTGTTGTGATAAACAGTTTACATCACGCAAAATTGTGAAAATTACACGATGTAAATAATTTTAATATAAATTTTTCAATATGAAAATATTTTTAAAGTATATGTTACGTTATGTTTACATGATGTAAACATTTTGTAAATAATGTAATATCGTGTAATGTTTACAAAAAAAAAAAAAACAAAAAAAAAAATGCACTATTTAAAATGATGTAAAAAGTTAAAAAAAAATTTAATGTATGTAATATAATAAAAAAATAATGTTTTACTAAAACACACATGATGTAAGCATTTCTATATCAAATTTTACATGATTTTGAAATTTTGACAGTAAATTTTACATGATGAAAAAATATTTTTAAAATGAGTTCAGTTTAAATTTTTTATAAAAAAATTTACTTAATGTAAACATTTTAGTATAAATTTTACATAATGTAAAAATTTTGGAGTGAATTTAACATGACGTAAACCATTTATTTAAATATACATGATGTAAACAATTTTGATGTAAATTTTATATTATGAATATATTTTTAAAGTATATATTACGTAATCTTTATATGATGTTGACATTTTTAACATAATGTCAAATTCGTAATAATATAATATTACATTAAATTTACATCATTTAAAATTATGTGAAAAATGTAAAACGTTTTTAATATAATGTAATATCATGTAAAAAATTAAAAAAAATTGCTTTATGTAAAAAATTTTACTGTAAATTTTACATTACGAAAATATTTTTAAGTTAAATATTTCATATTGTAAATTTAAATGTTGTCAAAATCTCCGTTGTAAAGTTTACATTGAGAAAATTATATTTTTGAAATTAATTTTTATAAAAAATTTATTTTAGCAAAAAATTTTAGTGTAAATTTTACATTATGTAAAAAATGTTAGTGTAAATTTTACATTATGTAAAAAATTTAAGTGTAAATTTTACATTATGCAAACAATTTTAGTGTAAATTTTACATTATGTAAAAAAATTTTGGGTAAATTTTACACGATGTACACAATTTTAATGTGAATATTACATTATGAAAATATCTTTAAAGTATGCACAATGTAGACACTTTTTACATAATGTAATATCATGAAAATAATAATACCATGAAAATATCTAATAATATCATGTAAAATTTACTTTAAAAAAAGTTTACACTAATTAAAATAAAAAAATGTTAAAAAGCATTGTCAAAATCTTATAAATGTCAAAATATATAAATTGTTACTGCATAATGTAATAATTAGTACACAAAAAATATTTAAAAGTATTTATTTATGTAAATATACATAGTTGCAAATTTACATTAGTAATTTTATATTAGTAAATAAATTCAAATATAGTTTTTGTACAAATTGTTACATTATGTAAATAGTTTTGGAGTAAATTTTACATTATAAAATTGTTATAATATTCATATGATGTGAAAATTTTTAGAGTAAATATTATATGTATATATTTTTAGTGTGAATTTGATATAAACATATCTGTGATAGTTGTAAATTTTACCTGATGGGGAAGTTTTCGAAATAAATTTTACTTGTTATAAAAAATTTTAAAGTAAATTTAACATGATGTAAAACTTCCTCCACAAATTTTATGTAATATCAAGATTTCTACAGTAAATTTATTATTTTTATATGGTTTTTTGATAATTTTTCCTGATGTCAGTGATTCAATGACAAATTTTACATGATATAAATATAGCACTTTACATGAACTCACCATTTGTTTTGTAAAAATTGCATGATCTAAACATTTATGTGCTAAATTCTCTATGATGCTATGGTATTTTATATGACGTACACATTTTAAAGGGGGATTATACATGAAGTATACATAACATTAACATGTTTTACATGATGTTAGCATTTCTATAATAAATTTTACTTGGTGTAAAAATTTATTTTTTAGTTTTACAAGATTTAAACATTTTTTGGGAAAATTTTACATATATATTTATTAGTAAAAGCACAAATAATTTTATGTGATGTAAATATGTCCGTAGAACATTATTCACACCGTAAACCTATCCATAATAAATTTGATATGATGTAAGCATGTATTTGGTAAATTCGAAGTAATGTAAAAATTAAAATTTTTATTATTTAAAAATTTTACATGATGTAAATATTTCTTTGGTATATTTTATACAATGTAAAGACTTTTATAATAATTTTTATAACATAGATATCTTTATAATAAATACCACATCAAACAAATATTTCAATGGTAAATTTTCTAGAATGTAAATATTTCTAAGGCACATTTTACATAATGTAAACATTTGCATAGTGAATTTTGTATGATTTGAAAATAAAAATTTTTATAAAAAATTTTACATAATTTAAACAGATTTTCAATTGTCTAGTTATTTTACATAATGTAAAAAGTTTTCCAGTGTAAACATTTCTATAAAAATGAGTCTTTATTTAGTAAATTTTAATTGATGTAAAGATTTATATTTTATATGATGTAAGCATTTTTCATGCTGTAAATATTTCTTTGTGATTTTTTATAAGATGAAAATATTTTTACAGTAAATAACAAAAATAAATGTATAATGATTTCTACATGAAAAAAATATTTTAATGGTAAATTTTCAAGGATATAAATATTTCTATGGCACAATTTACATGATGTAAATGTTTGTGTATTGAATTTTATATGGTATAGATTACCAATTTTACATGATTTGGACAACTTTTAACTAGTCTAGTAGTATTGCATAATTTGAAATCTTTTATAACGTAAACATTTTTATAAAAATTAGCCTTTATTTGGTAAATTTAAATAGATGTAAAGATTTATACAGTAAAAATTTTACATGATGTTAATATAAGTAATATAAAGATTTTTAGTGTAAATTTTATAATACAAACACTTGTACAGTAATTTATACGTGACATAAATATTTCAATAGTAATGATGTATATAAATATTTCTATAATATATTTTACACGATGTATCTTAAAATTTAAAATTTGTATAGCAAAATTTACATAATGTAAACAAGAAAGATAGATATGATACCCTACACCATTGTGTACATCAAAATTCGGGGAGGGGTGTTTATTAGGCTTGGTCCCAATTGTGGACCGATACCCATTTTGAGTGTAAAATAAAACATGCGAATACAGAATAATATGTCGATACTAACAATTATATGTATTCATTCACTTTTGGATGATTCTCGATTAAGGGCCTTATACGGGATATACGGTAAATTATGAACTGATCTTTGTAAAATTTGACACTATATTAAACATGTTTGTGTCAAATATTATATGGAACCTTTATGTGACAAATTTCATTGAAATGTTGCTAAATTTAAGGGATTTATAATCGGTAAATCCCTTTCCCGGGAGGATATTTGTATGGGGGTTAGGTAAAATAATAGACCGATAATAACTAATTTCAATAGGCTTCACCGTGGTCTGTAAGAAATCTGTGTGCCAAATTTCATTAATTTATGTGCAAAATTGCCACCTGTAGTTTGATTACAAGGTTTATATGGACGGACGGACGGACAGACAGACGGACATCGTTAAACGACTCAGAAAGTGATTCTAAGCCGATTGCTAAAAATTAAGGTGAGTCTTACACCAATATTTTTGGGCGTTACAAACATTAGCACTAACGCTATGGTGGTGTAGGGTATAAAAACCTAAAACTTTCTTAGTAAAATTTATATAATGATATTTTTTCTTTTGCATAATGGTAATTATTCTGTAATGTTTTACCTTATGTAAATTTTTTTTTTTACACTATTTATATATGTATTGCCTTTTACATTTTTTTTATTTTTTTTTTTTTTGCAAGATGTAAACGCTTTTTTTTTTTTTTTTGTATAATTTGTATGTATGTTTAATGTTTAAAAATATTGTCCTTTCATGTTTAAAAAAATAAATTTTAATTTTCTAATTTACCTTGTACGGTGATCTCTTTCTAAATATATGACCCACATGGGAACATGGCACTATTTCCAGCGTACCGCCACACATCCAAGTTTTAAATGACAATTCAAGATTTTCACCACCCCAGATATCAAAGCCAGAATCGTAGGTTCCCAGAAGTTCAAAGAATTCACGATCGATTGAAAATAAACCACCTGCCATAGTGGGTGAGTAAACAGGTTCAGCAGAATTCTGTAAAAAAAAAGGAAAATAATTAATTAATTGAAATATTTAACGAGAAAAATAAATAAATAAAAAATTTAAGGTTAAATGAATACAAAGAAATAATTGGTTTATTTCTTAGAATTCATTTAAAGTTTATATGGTTTTAGTAAAAATGTAAACCTTAAAAAAAATGTTTTTAGAGATAAAAATTTATTTAGAGAGCTTTGAACTGTTTTCATGATTTTTTGTTTTCATAGTGGATTGTTGGTTTGCGGAAAATTATAAGCCAAAATAGTATTACTATTTATTAGTGGGCAGGAGAAAATGTAATTTCAAACATACATGTAAGAACAGAAAGGCCTTGTAGCAAAATTCAGTTGATTTTAAAAAAGAAAATATAATACAAAAGAATATAATGTTTAATTTAATAACTTTAGTAATGTTGTGTAAGTTGTATCAACAAATCGTATCTATGTAAAAGTTAAAAATCATACCACGTTTAAGTAACGTAAATATATATTTACATATATGATGTAAATATTACATGAAAATATCAATAAAATTTTGCCAAAAATATAAAGCTAAAAAATTTCGAAATACCAAATACAACTAGAGAATACTCTATTTCATATCCCAGCCACTTTCATACGTGTGTTTGGCACTGTTTATTTATATTTTCATCGTACATATTTTTCTTTCTGTATTAATTCCCATTAGAACATGTTGCTGTGTTTATTCTACGCTTAGAATCCTTTAGTAAACAATAAACAATGTGTGTAAAAAAAAGTAAAAAAAAAAAAAAACAATAAAACCTTTTTGTTTAGAGCTTTTAGCTTCGAGTATTTAATTTACACATGTTTTAGTATCGCTCACGTAGCAATTTGATACTCATATTTTGTTTTTTGGAATGTTTTTTATTTTTACTTTACCAATATTTTTGTTTCTGCTAAATTGAAAGATAAAGCTTAAAAAGGATTTTTTTAGTAAAGCTGGCTGGTTTGGTGGAATGTTTCGTAAATGTTCAACATCCCTTGAATTTAAGGTAATTTTTTAAAGATAAATTACTTAATTATTTACATGATGGTAGGGAAAATTAAAAAAATGAAATAACAAATTTAGGTGTTAAAGGAAATAAACAAATTAAATTTGAATTAATTTAATGAAGATATAAAAATAAGAAAAAGTATAAGAGATTTTTAAAATATTTAAAAAATTAATATACATTTTTATATAGTATTCACATGGTTTCCTTAATTTTTACATGATGTAAATAATTGTCTATAAAATTTAATACAATATAATTTTATTTGAAGAAAAATGTGTAGTATTTATTTTATAAGTAGATATCGAATTTACATGAATTTATTTTTTAAAATAAACCCCTAAAATATGCTTTTTCAAATTTACACCTACATAAGTACATACATATTTTTGCACATTTTATTGCATATTTTAAGGGCTCATTAAAAAATAAATGAATGAAAATTCAGCTTTTAATAATTTTGTTTTCCCTATTGCATATTAAACAGCGAAACATGTGACAAAATATTTAGGTGTAAAGAGCAGATTTTATGGATTTGTTGATTTAAATTATAATAAAATTTAAAATATAATAATTCACTTATGTAAAAATAAATTTCTAAAAGCATATCTTAAAGGCTTATCTTTTATGTTTAAATGCATTTAATTCCTGTGTCTGGTTATTTTTTTTTTTAATTAAAGAGATATTTAGGTCGAATGTAACTTGTCTCCCATTTTTTGTCCTCATTTTGTTTTCTTACTTGGCAGGCCTACAATTTTTTAAAATATTCACAGGATTTCTTACAAAAGTCTTAATAATATTGCTGCAAGAATTATGTGTGACACCTTGAACAAAATTATTATTATTATTTTTTTTTTCAAAAAGATTGTAACATTCTTTCACTTCTATAAGTTTGTCAATCCGTTTGTAATTTCTACAATTTTCGTCGGAGAGCAAAAAAGTTTATATTTTCGGGATCCTTGTAAGAAATGATGACGATAGTACCATATCCGTCCGTCCCTCCGTCCGTCCGTGTGTCGGTTGAAATGGCGTTTATGAAGCCCACCGATAACTGGCATATATAATATATATATCAAACGATCGGAAATCCTTTCGAGAATTTTTCTATTGAAATTCATTAAAATCGGTTAATACATTGTGAAGATATGCTTAAAAAACCGGTTTCTTGAAACGGTTTTCCAGTTTCTGAAACCTCTGTATATACCAGGAACTTCGTTTTTGCAAAAAAGGCTCAGACATTTTTTTCTGCATTTTTTGGCTAAAAAAAAGTTAAATAAATCGGTTCATAATAACTGAGATATTGGGCAAAACGCATTTTTGACTTTTTGAAGCCCTTGTTTAGTCTATAGATTTTTATTTTTGTATAAATATTTTTATAAAATTTCGGTTTTTTTAATAAAACAAATTCGTTCATAATCAACAGAGTTATAGGCCAAAAACTAAAACAAATCTGTTAAGAATAGAAGAATAGAAGATTTGAACGCTAAGATCATTTTGAAATCGTACCATTTTTGGACCCAGAAAAATTTTCTGAAAAATATTATGAAATTCTTTGAGCTCAATTATTTTTCAGAAGAAATATTGCTGAAGTGAACATTAATGCGTTTTCTCAACACTAAGCTTTTAGGCGATCCGAGTGGCTTTAACATCCAATTTTGGACCCCTTATCTTTAAAAAAACATATTAATCTAATAATAATTTTAAAAAAGTCATTAGTAACTGCATAACGATTTAATAAGGCAATGTAAAAGTTACTGATGCGAAAACGCAACAACAGTCCAAAATGGGTTAAGGAAAGTTTATCCATATTTTGCCAAAATTTCATAGGAATACCTCCTCCCGTTTAAATTATATTCAGGTCCAAATATTAACCCCAATAAGCACAAAAATTTTAAAAATTCAAGCCTTGGAAAATTTTGCTGGAATCCGAAATTAATTCAATTATAAAAATATTTTAAACAAGAAATATGATTAAAAAAATTAAAAATTTCCTTTTTACTAGAGAACACTATTGAATTAAATTGTAATACATGTTTAATTCAATACTTTCCATTAAAATTAATTTCTTACCCAAAATAGTTGAATACATATAAGAATTTTGATCCCGGTACTATTGTTTTTTAATCTTATGACTTAAAATAAAATCTACGCAAATTTTTTCATCTTAAATTGTATAAATTATATTCCAAAAGGTTTGGGATGTGAAATATATATATATATATATATATATTTTTAAGATGTGCGAGCTATTTGTTCGTTTTTTTTTTTTTTTTTAATTAAAATATATTAAATTTAACGAATATTTTAAGACAAATATATTAGTTGAAACTTTGCAATATTTTTACACAAGAGTTCATAATAAAATAAGCTTTTGCTTAAGAAAAGGAAGTAGTGAAGTTATAACGGACATCCTGTCTTTCTAGTATTAGGCCCATTACTTTTTTGTTTATTAACTGATTTTTCCCATTTTCGATACCAAAAACAAACCTTATATAAGATAAATATTTGAGCTAAATTTCGTTCCCCTAGGTAGTCTCCTTCGAGCCCTATCCTGATTTCAACAGACAGGCGGATATAGGTAGATCGACTCAGAATCTTACAAGGTCCCAGAATTTTTCGACATGTTATACATGGAATGACAAACTCTATTTGATAGTGGGTATACAAAATTGTTCAAAAAATATTTATGATCAGTAGGGTGCGGATTTACATGCATTTATATGTAAAAATAAGCCCCTAAAATATGCGTTTAGAAATTTACATTTATATAAGTGTAAATAGTTAAAAATGTTGGTGCGTATTTATTATGTGCTATGGCTCAATTTGTTGTGGCAATATATAAGCTGGCATGCAGCAAATACTATTGTAATCCTAGGTAAGCAGTAAAACTCTAATTGTTCTCGTTATTTAAATCTACATAATACTTGTATAAATATTTCATGAATTTAAATTACACTAAATATTTACGTAATTAACTTTGTGCAAATATTTTTCAAAGCTAAACAAATCTTAAGTAATTTGCATTTAAGTAATTTAAAATTCTTCATTTCTTTTTTTAAATTATTTACAAGCATAAATAAATAGATGGGAATTTTTAAATTCATTTTTTAATCTGCCTAAACTGTCATTAATAATTTTATTTAAGACAAAGAAGGGAGCAAATTTTAAAGGCTTTTTTAACACTTGAAATGATGTTTATTAAAATAAAAATCATGACCTTTATCAAATTTTTGAATAAATAATTTCGTTTTTATTATTCTTATATCTTCTTTATGAAAAGTAAGAAGAGGAAAGGTCTTAGTATTCTTATATAATGACGGCTTTTGTTTCGTCTTACATTTCTTTACAGAAGTATAAGTATAAAAGGTCTTATTATAAAAATTCAAGTGTCTCCTCACTATTCATGTTTCCTTTTTTTTCATTTTTCAAAATAAGAACTAAAAGTATGCTAAGAGTTTTTCTAGTAATTGACAAAGAATATGAAAATAAAGGTAAATAAATTGAAGCATATAAACAGGGGTAGAACAGAAGTTAAAGTGAAGTATAAGAAAGTGAGTGAGTAAAAGAATCAAGGTTTTTGCTTAAGAAATTCATTTAATAATTAAATAAGTCCATGTTAACACCTTATGAATTTAACATTTAGTGATAAGAAGGTGAGATCTTAAGTATTATGAAAGCAAAAATATATTTTTTCGTTAAAATACATATATGACTCATATTATTCTTTTGTAGCTGTTTAACTAGAATTACTCATAAATCTTATTTTCTTTTTTACTTAAATATCTTTTCTATAACTTTAAACACTCTATATCATAGAAATCAAATTAACTCATTTTAATCCTATAGAAAAAAATCTATGAAATATGTAACACCATTTTCTGTTGACCTAGCGAAAATATTTCGATTTTTCAAATAAAGAAACCAATCAAACTTATCAAAAGAAAATTAATATAAATATCATCTTTTTTTGGATGAAAGGAGAAGCGGCAAAAAAAAAACGACTTAAAATAAATACAAAAAGCTATAAGAAAGGAAAAACGAAATAAATCCACTTTATTTCATATTTCACCTAAAAAAAAAAAACCTGGGAATAAATGGATTACAGACACATACATTTATTCATAAGAGTTCATTCGAAAAAAAATTTTGCAGAGTCATGTTATATATTTTTATTTGAGCTTTACAAACGACTTCACAGCATACATGTAGGTATATAATCGAAAAGGCACTAGGGGAATGATAAATGCCTAAAAGAGTTTGAAAAAAAAAAAAAAAAAAAACAGAAAAACAAAAACATAAAATAAGAAAAACCCAACACATTTACAATTTGTCATTCAATAGTCCCCAAGGACATGAAAATAAGTCATATGTGAAAAAATTTATAAAAAATGATGATAATATTACAACAAAATGTATAAAAAAAAAGATACAACTAAAGGTATATGTAAAAAAATAATAACATTTATTTAAAGTATTTCCTCAAAAAATGAATAAAGAACAAGAGAAAATAAGAAACATTTTATAAATCGAAAAGTCGTTAATTATACTTTATATTTACAATAAGTATTTTACCCATAAAAGTATGCTTTAAATTTTCAAGCAGTAATAAATAATTAATAGGGGAATAGCAAAGTATATATTCGGTAAGAACTATTAATTGTGCGTAAGAAATAAATTTAAGCAAAATAAAAAATAATGGAAACAATTGGTCTTTATAAAGCTTAAGATTCATAATTGAGTTATTAAATAAAATTGAATTAAATAAAAATTCAAGCAAGAAATTAAAATTTTTTTTAAACAAAATTTTGAAAAAATAATTAAATTTTTGGGCTAAAGAAAAACAAAAAACCTTTAAATCCATTTTAAATAACGTTCAGAATTTCCTCCTAAGTTAAACTCTTGTGGCATACTCTTCCAAATCTTTAAATATTCCTAATTAGTAGGGCGAGAATTTACATGCATTTATATGTAAAAATAAGGCCCTAAAATATGCTTTAAGAAATTTACTTTTACAGTGTAAATTATTTAAAAAATTAGTGCTTATTATAATTTTTATACCCTTCACCACAGGTGTAAAGGGTATATATAAGTTTGTCATTCCGTTTGTAATTTCCACAATTTTCGTCGGAGAGCAAAAAAGTTTATATTTTCGGAATCCTTGTAAGAAGCGATGACGATTGGACCATGTCCGTCCGTCCGTCCGTCCGTCCGTGTGTCGGTTGAAATGGCGTTTATGAAGCCCACCGATAACTGACATATATAATATGTATGTCAAACGATCGGAAATGCTTTCGAGAATTTTGCTATTGGAATTCAGCAAGATAGGTTCATACAATGCGGAGATATGTTCAAAAAACCGGTTTTTGAAGCCTCTGTATACACTACGGACTTCGTTTTTACAAAGAATTCTCGGACATTTTTTTCTGAATTTTTGTTCTGAAAAAATGAAATAAATCGGTTCAGTAATAACTGAGATATCGGACAAAACGCATTTTTTATTTTTTGAAGCCTTGGTTTAAGCTATAGATTTTTATTTTTATACAGATCGGTCACAAATATTTTTATAAAATTTCAGTTTTTTGAATCAGGAAGATCGGTTTATAAATGGTGGAGATATGCTTTAAAAACCGGTTTTTAGAACCGGTTTTTTAGTTTCTGAAGCCTCTGCATATACCAGGGACTTCGAATTTTTAAAGGGGGCTCGAAAATTATTTTCTGAATTTTTGTTCTGAAAAAATTAAATAAATCGGTTCAGTAATAACTGAGATATCGGGGAAAACGATTTTTTTATTTTTGAAGCCCTTGTTCAAGCTACAGATTTTTATTTTTATATAGATCAGTCATAAATATTTTTATAAAATTTTGGTTTTTTTAATAAACCAAATTCGTTCATAATCAACAGAGTTATGGCCCAAAAACAAATCTGCTAAGAATATAAATACACCAACAAACATGTATATTAAGCATTGTAATGACTATTAGTGACGTTTTTTGTTTTTTGTATAGACAAGTAGTTTAGTTATCAACAGCAGTAATATGATGAATAACAGTGTTGTTGTTGTTGTTCTTTGTATATGCAGTCTGTACAAAAATAAATAGATATGGAATTGTAGTTGTTTATTTTTAAAAACTAAAACATATCTGTTAAGAATATACATAAATACATACACAAACATGTATATTAAGCATTGTAAAGACTATTAGTGACGTTTTTTGTTTTTTGTATAGACAAGTAGTTTAGTTAGCAACAGCAGTAATATAATGAATAACAGTGTTGTTGTTGTTCTTTGTGTATTCAGTCAGTTTGTACATACAAAAATAAATATATATGGAATTGTTGTTGTTTCTTTTTTAAAAGCAAAGCCTGTTATGATTGTTTTTTTTTCATATTAAAATTTTCGTAGTTTGAAAAAAATTTAGATTTAGAAAATATGCAAGCATTTTATTAATTGTCGGTAATATGGTAATATGATGTCGATAAGATGGTAAGATGGTACGATGGTAATATGGTGAAGGGTATCAAAGATTCGGCACAGCCGAATCTTTTTTCAATTTCATTTTAAAACATATTTTAGGGGCTTAATTTTTATCAGTAAATTTTTCAATTCCGCTCTTTGAATAAGAATATTTTGTTTTTTTTTTTTTTTTTTTTCTTTTTGATAAAAATGTTTATAGCGATATGTTTAGCTTTTTAGAACAAAATAACCAGAAGTTGATTTTTCCTCCATTTACTTTTTTATATTGAGTCCTTAAAATATGTTATAATATTTTAATAGATTTTACTTATGTGAGTGTAAATTTCTAAAAGCATATTTTAGAAGTTTATCTTTTTCTTATAAATCCGCACCTTTTTAATTAGTTTCAATAATATTTTACTATCTGGCTTCATTTAAACTTAAATCTTAGGTTTTGAAATAATAATAAAGGCGTTCATTAAGACCTAGGCTAGATTTAATTCTAGTTCTTTTTGCAATCCCAGATAGTACTAAACTAGATTTACTCGTATTTAGTTATTTTCATAATACAACACAGAATGGAAATTTTTTTAAAATAAATCTGTAACTTTTAATCGCCTGGTTGGATTTAGACAACATTTTACCTAGTAGGGGAGGTTGGAATTTTAAGTTTGGAAGGAAGGCCTCACGATTCTGCCTCACTGTGTAATGTTATGTAATTTTTAAGCTGATCCTTGGTTTAGACTAAATGTTCTCTGTAAGATGGTAATAGACAGTAATAATATATCGTATTTATTACGTAAAAACTAAAATTTAAATTCCTAACCAGTTGATTAGAAGTTACAGATTTATTTCCAAAGATTTTCGATTCTGAACCAATGTGCATTCTATGGAATTAAATATGGCATCTCTGAAATCACAGGAAATAAACTCAAGAATTTGTTGTTCTTTATATAATTTCAGTTTTAAATCGTCGCACATTGAGGTAAAAGAGTTCGAAAATGGCGATTAATTCAGGGTAAGATGATATCAATATTTTAATGATCACGTTTTATTTTTTATTGATTATTGAGTAAAAAAAAAATCAGTTTTAGAATTGTAGGATTTTTTTCCGCAGAATGGTGATGTCCGTCCGTCTTTACATTAGAGCTAAAAGGGTCGAAAATTATGCATAATTTAGGGAAAGGTGATATCGACACTTTAATAATTATGTTCAATTTTTGTATCTAATAGATGATAAGATGTTTTTTGGCTGAATGGTAATGTCCGTCCGTCTATACATTTCGGTTAAATGGGTCGAAAATTATGCTTAATTCGAGAAAAGGTAATATCTGAATTCTGATGATCAGGTATTATTTTTTCTATTTATTTGTTAGTAAAAAAATGCAGTTTTAGAATTCTAAAATATTTTTTGGCAGAAAGAAATGTCTGTCTGTTCGTCTATACATTTGGGTTAAATGGCACTTAATTCAGGGAAAGGTGATATAAATACTTTAATATTTAGATTTAGTTTTATATTAATCAAGAAGTAAAAAAAAAAAAATATATTATATTTTTCAAATTTTAGGAGTTTTTTTTTTTTTTTAATTCTAATGTCTGGCCTTCCGTCCGCCTGCTTATTAATTTTTGCAAACTTGAATATTCAAAATCGTTTATTTTTTGACTCAAAAAAGATGTCGACTTCAAATTGTCTTTATTCGATAGACAATTTTGTTCTTTAATAAACTGCAAGAACAATGATAAAATCAGTTAAAAATGTTGAGATATATGTATATATATTGAAAAGACTTGACCAACATCTGGCAAAGATGAGATTGTTGAAATTTCAAATGAATATATGAATATATTTTGAAGAATATATAAGAGAAATTGTACCTGCAAGTATGTTTTCTAAAGGATATATCAAGAACTTTAAGCTGATATAAAAATTTTGAAAATCGGGTAAGGAGTAAAAATTCGGTTAAACATTTTCTATGACATTAGTACCTTATTTTGAATCCTCATTGCTCTGCTCCTGAATAGTATATGGGATCCTGCTTATAAGCTCAAAATCATACTGTCCTCTGTTATGTGAAATTTCATGTAAAACAAACCAGCCGGTTAGAAGTTATATATTTATATCTATTCTGCCCCACTGTTTAATGTTTGATAAAACAAAGAAAATTTCTGTACTTAAACCGTTTTTTGTATGAAATCAGCTGGAGTTTTTTCAAAAAAAAAAAAAAAAAATCGGGCTACGATTTTTTATAATTAAAGTGGACAATATTTTTCAGAAAATTTTCAGAACAAACATTCTGTAACATTCTAAGTTGCATTTCATCAAAATTGAAAATGAGTGGATTTTAGGAAAATTTTCAAAAAAAAAAAAAACAAAAACAAAAATATTAGAACAAAATATAATTTACAAATACTTGAAGAAAAATACACTTCAATATCTGAAGTTTTTGATTTCATTTTAAACTTTTACCTTAAAAGATTTTTTATTTAAAATGAATACACTGAAATTAGATGAAAATTTAATTTTTTACTCTTTTTCAAAAACATAAAAAAATGTTTAACTTTTACTTTAACCTTTTAAGAAAACAACACAATCTAGCTTAAAGACTTAAATTGATAATGATACATAATTTTGTCTATTTTTATTTGGTACCCAACTTTATTATAAAAATTAAAATTTCAAAATCCAATTAATTTTGACACATTTTACCCCAATGTGCGATGGTTTCAATTAGAAATGTAGAATTACTACACTTTGTGATATTTAAAAAATATATATGCTTATATTTCTATTAATACCAATTTAATTTTGATTAAAGCATTATTTATCTCTCCTTAAAAACTATGCTATTAAGTAGTAGTTTAGTAGTACTAGTACTTAAGTTTAGCATGCTTAAAGGCTTTAAAGATTTCAGTATTTACATAAGAATCTCAATTACTTTGCTAAAAATATATACTACTAAGTTATTTCAATAGCACAAAGTGTAGTATACTTATAAGTTCTTATGATAATTATTAAATTCATAAAATCTTTGAGTACTTTGAGAAACTTACACTATTATTAAAATTTTTCTATAGCATACATTAGGGCTTTACATTTTTGTGTTTACATAAACTTACTTAAGAAAAATTCTTAAATAAATCAAAACTTAAATAAATATTTAGTTTATATAATATTGGATTTAATGGAAATCTAATAAATATTTAACAATTATATAAGTTTCTTTTAATAAATATTTGTTTAAACCATATTAAAGTTATAAATTCTACGTATTTTAAGGTTTACATATTTACATTGAAATATATGTATTTATTTGCTTTATTGAGAACTATTTGTTTGCAAAAATATGATACGTTTGTTTATTAATGAAACTTCTGTTAATGTTTTAATTTAATTAATACTTATTATTATAATTACAACAATTTTTATATTAATATTTATATTATTATTCCTTTCTTTTTTATTAAAATTAAAAAAAATAATTAATATTATATTTCAATACAAAAGCAATTAAATTGTTCAATGACATAAAAAAACGCAAATAAATTGTAATAAATTTAATATTATTTTTTTTTTTTTCATTATATAAAAATTAACCCTTTTTGAGTTAATTTAAAAAAAAGGTAATAAAATTAGTTCAATATTAATATGTATATTAAAACTGAAAGTATTTAAATTTCTTTTAAATACTTTTTAAGGTATTTAATTTTATAAAAATTTTAAAAAATTGTAAGAGATTTTTAATTATTAAAAATATTTTAAAAAGTAGGAAATATTTCCTCTTAGAAATCTTGCTGTTTCCAAAATGGTTAATAATTTTGTTAACATATAATAATTTGTATATTCTTTAGGCTCATGTATTGTTGGTTAATTAACTACTATTTTTAATTATAACACATTATTTTTAGATAATAATTTATTAAAATAATTGTTTAAATTAAATATAAACTATGTAGATACTAATTTAATAACATAATTTACAAGCCACTTTATTAAACAAATAACTATAGAATAAAAAAAAAATATATTAAATTAAATTTAGCCTTAAAGTATGCTTTGAAAATTATTAGCTAATAAAACTTTTTAGAAAATAAAACTAGATTATAAGGACTTAAATTCTTGCCTTAAACTACTTATATAACGCTTAAAACTATGCTTTAAATAAACATCCTTTTCATACTACTTAAAGTATGCTTTAAAATGAAAAAGTGCTTATAAATATGTTAAGAAATTCTAAGTATAAAAAGAAATAGAAATTTTTCTTGCAAAAAACATGTCTATATTTCTTGAATGTTCTTTAAAAATTTTTGAAATATATAGAAAAATGTAAAACACAACTAAATGCAAAAATAAAAATAAATATTTTTTTGAATACTTTTATATATAAATGAAAAGACGCTAAAAACAAAAAAGACAAAAAAAAAAAGAATGTTAAAGTATGACAGAGAAAATATTTGTGGAACCAACACGTGCTACAGGAAAATTGAGAAACACTAAATGTAAGATATTGGAATGGAAAATAAAGAAAACAAGGGCAACACTGCTTGGCAATTTCCCCAGCTCATTTTAAAATATTTAGCTCATAACTCAATTATTCATAAAACGATTTGGATGATTTAAAATAGCAAAATTCTCCAAAGTATAGACGACATGTTAATATATCTCACATGTCCGCAAGTTATAAGGTATCTTCGAAAAGTGCGTTTCAACAAACGCATCGAAAACAATATGATTGTGAGTATTTTTGGTTTACCTAACAATATCAGTCATAAAAATCCAAAAAGAATTGCAGATATTATAAACAGCTTAAATTCTTTGTAAAATTAAATAAATTATTTTTTAAAGTTTGTATTCTTTATAATTTGTTACTATGTATTTCTTAAGCCTTTGCAGCAAATAAGTAATATTTTTTATTAAGTAGATGTCAACTTTATAAAGAAAAATCGTGACCGTTAAATAAACCAAGAAAAATACGCAGATATATTTCATAAATTTTTCATAACGAGAATTTTATAACAAAAGAGAAGAAGGATTTTAAGACAAAGGTTGCATAAGAACAAATATTTAAATATTAAAAAAGGAGAAATTAAAATTAAAATTTAATATACTATATTTCTAAACAAATTAAATATTTAATAAATACAAATCTTAAATTTATAAATGTTTTATTAAACAAATGTCTATGAAATGTCTAAGAAACTGTATATAAGAAAAATTATGAATAAGGCAGTTAAATTTTAGTTTTATCTTTCAAATAATTTGAGCTAAATCAATAATTTAGAAATCTCTTTAAGACATGTAATGTTTGTAATAACAATTTAAAACTATTTAATAAACTTAAGATACTTGTCTTGAATTTAATATTGCCTTTGAAGGAAATTACGTTACAAGTCAATATCTTTTATAATTCCAATTTATTTTATATTGCAAAAGAGAAAATGCAACAGAAATGTTAACATCAAAGGAATATTTAATGTGAATCTATCTGCATAGAAAATGTTTATGCAACAGCATGACTACTGTTGCATGTTGTGTTTAATATTAAAATTTGTAAGGCAACTTAAGTATGTATTTAATCTTCTTCATGAAGAAGGAATAGAGCACTTTTATTATTAGGTGAAGCATATTTGTAGGCTGTGCTTAGGTACAGGAATTACGCTAAAAGTTTTCGAGATTTTTATTATTTAAAGCTAGAAAGAGAAATTGATATATAGATAGCGGATTTTACCAAATTTATTGTTTTAAAGTAAGACATTAAAATATGCTCTACAGAATTTACACATATTTTAAAAGTGTTTAGTACAAATTATACATTTTTAAAAACATATTTTAGGGGCTTATTAAAAAAATAATAATAATAAATGCATAAAAATCCGTCCTCTACACAATATTATTTTTTCTTTTCTGTTTGGGAAAAAGCGTTTTATTTCACTGTGTAATGTAAATTTCATGCGAATTTTCATGCATTTATTTTGTTGAAATAAGCTCTACATGTTTTTAGAAAATTATCAGCTGATCACTGTCAGTATGCAGCCACAATTTACAACCACCATCTAGCTTTATTCTACTTGTGTATTTTAGCCTCTCATTTATTTGCTTACTCTCTTTGTCTCGCTCTCAATCTGAATGCAGCGCAGTGAATTTAGAAACAGGGCTAAATGAAACAGCACTGCAAACTGCTGCTGACCAAATGTAATCAACACCATAAAAAACAGTGCATTCTAAATTATCAGCTGATTATGGCAGCACACACTGCTGCTGACTACGCGCTATTGTAATTTGGGCTTAAGTGTGAACTTTTAAAAGCATATTTTAGGGGCTTATTTTTAAACAATATATTTAATAATATCAGACAATAAAGTTTTTTAATATTTAATATTTCATTTAAGCGATTAAAAAGGTTTATCCTATTTAAATCATTAATTTAAATTAATTTTTAACGTGATTTTTTCTTTTTTTTTTTTTTGACAACATTTTAAAATTCCTTTAAACTCCCCTAGTCAATTCAAATTTAATTTTCAAATAGAATGCTAAGCTTAAGAAACAAATAATGTTAATATAAAGTGATTTCTTTAAATATTTAATAACATTTACTACTGTGTTTTACTACTCCCTAAAATATGCTAAATAATTTATAATCATAATTCGTTTGTTCCCCCTCAAAAGAATAAAAACTAAACTTAAACTGTAGCGCTACTTTTTTTCTTCAAAATGTCAAAAGAATGCTCTTTTAAAATGACAAGGGGAAAAGAAGAAAAAAAAAATGCTACTACACAGTTGCGAAAACTTTTTTGTTGACTCCAATTTTCTTAATATAGTTTGAGTTTTACACTACAGAGATTATAGGAAAACATATATTTGAAATGCATGGATTTTTTGTTTGTTTTCTTATCTTATTAAGTTCTTTTTTGAGTAGATTTTAAATAAATTAACTATTAAATAAAATGCAAATAAGATATTTTATATTGAAAACATCCTAAATGTATGCTTTAAAATGTATAATATTAAAAACTACAAAAAATATGCTATAGTAGTTAAAAGTAAAAACTATGCTATATAAAGCTTTCATGGTAATTTGTTATATTAAAAAGTAATTAATTTAATTATATTAAACAGAAAAAAAATATTTAAAATTCAAACATAATATTTAACCAAAAATATAAAAAACGTGTTTATTAAAGCTTCAGTGAAAAGTATGAATTTTTTATTTCATTTTTGTAGCTAAAGAGAAATTTTGTTTAAATCTTACTGGATAACTTAAATTTTTATTTTGCTATTATATTTTTCTAGAAATCTCTTTAGGTTTTTTGCTTTATTTTCAATTTTCAATATGTTTGTATGCACTAAACTAATTAACACTCCATTATATATTATCATTTATTTATTATGTTTTTTATTGAAATAATAATAAACAATATGCAAAATTACAAATTATCGCCTGTAAAATTAATTTAAAATGATTTAGTGACGTATATTTTATTTGGATACTAGATAATTATAAGAGTTATTATTAGTCAAGTAATGCAGTAGCAACACAACTACTACATGAATTTATTTAAAAAACAAAAAAGAAAGTTATAGTTGATCAATTCAGTATATAAAATACCTCCCACCGGTATGAGCTACATTATAAAATTTTGATTTATATGTTCGTCGGAAATTTGTATTATGATAACAAGTATACAAAATGTATGCGTCTCTAAATAATTTCCAATTATGATCACATGTTTACTGAATCTAATATTCTTTCTAATATGATATTCGAATATGTATTATTAATATTCGAATATCATATTTTTTGATACAAACATACCTATGAGATTTCTAAGTCCTATATAGAAGCTATGGTCAATTATGTGTCTGATCCTTAAAGTAAATATTTATTATAGTAATTTTTTCTTTTACAGAACTTATTTGTGACAAAAGTTTTTTAGGGATATCTTCATATTTAGGGCATGTACGCAAACTTAAAACCCGTAGAATATTTGAGGGGAAAAGTAAAAAATTAATAGTGTACCAACTAGGTGCAAATATTTTTATGAACCATACTTTATCAATTTATGTTAAAATTATAATTTGCAGTTTGAATACAAAATTTACATGAGCGGACGGATGGACGCATATCAATAAATGTTCTGATTGTTTAGATTAACTTATAAATATATGCGTAGGTGTAGTAACGAAACAAGCTTAATCATTGATAAGTATAAAAAAAGTTAAAATAATTTCCATCCCGAAGTAAGTACCAAACAATATTTTTTTTGTTTTAAAAATTTTTGAGAATTAAAATTGAAGTAATTCTGGTTCAATAAAAACAGATTTCTTTCAATATAGGGCACCGTAATACAATGCCCAAAAAAGAAATATTTTTAGCTGTGCTTCCAATACAGTTTTAGCATGAAATTATTAGATAGAGTATTTTTGCATATTATATTCTCAAAATCATAGTTTGGTATAATTTTTGAAAGCTTGTTTTGCTTTTAATAGCATATTTCATAAACAAATGTTGTTCAACTGTATTTGTTCAGCTCAAAGTAGAACATTTTGTAGAGTGGGTTAAGGATCACGGATATTTGTTAGAAATTGTCTCCATCAACTAAAATTGTTTTCGAGAAGCGGTTCTTGAATAAATTCTATAATCAAAGAGTTTTGTTTTGAATTTAAAACAATCAGAACTAGTGCAAGTGTTACGAAACTATTTTGGGAATTATTCTTTAAATAATAAAGATTTTTGTAAAGCTATCAGAAAAAAAAATAAAATTTAAAGTTTCCTTTTTTTTTTAGAATTTTAACTGAAGTTATGCAAATGTTAAAGTATTTAATAGTAGCTTTTTAAATTTTATAATTTCTTTGAAAAAAAAAAAAAAAAAAAAAACATTGTAAAACTAAAAAAAAAGTTCCAAAAAAATTTCCGAGTCAATTTGCTATGTTGACATCATTTGTTAGATATTATATTGAATATTTTATAAAAAGAAAAATTTCATATATATATTATAGTTTCATCTTTTGTTATTAAGACATTCTCTTAACTATATTTCGCTGACTTTCCTAGTAATTTCAGTTTACCGTATTTTGTTATTTTTTTTTTTTTTTTAATATAACTACTTAAACCTGAAAGGCTAGACTTCGTCAATTTGATGAAGCATTTTTTAATGTTACCGTTTTTTTTCCTCAATTAGGCATTATTTTAAAACCTAAATTTATAACAATAAAATAGACCGTTACAAATTAATTTCATTTATATACAAAAAAAAAAAAAAAAAAAATAAAAAAATAAGTAAAATAAGAAACAAATAATAAATAAAATAAAAAAAAGTTATATTTTTCCCAATTTTTCTTTATTAAAATATTTATATTATTATTTTAAAAATCGCGTAGTCGATTCGTTAAAGTGTAGCGTTATAAAAATAACGATAGCTTTTTAGTATTTTTTTAAATTTGAAGAAAGGAAGATATTTTAATAAAATTTTAATTTCAGGAGCATAATTTTTATTTTCCTTAAGAGTTATTCTTTCTTTGATCTAGGTAAATAAGGGAATTGGTTCTAATTTACTTTTATTTAATCGGATCACGTTTTATAAATAAACCTAAACAAATGATAGCAAAATTATAAATTGAGCCGAAAAAATTCTGTAACATTTATAAGTCTGTTAGGTTAAAATGTCAATCGTTTTTAACCCTGAAAGGTTACAAATATTTTTATGGCGTTATGATTACACTTCTTCGAATTAAGAAATTAAATTTAAATTTAAATATAAAATTAAATAAAATTAAGAAAACTTTTGCTTTTTAATTTATTGTTAACAAAATGTATTAACTTTTTAGGGTTAATGGAATTTAGTGGAGAAATTACCTTTACTTCTTATGTTATGTGACTTAAGTCTTTTCATTTTGGATTACTATTTTAGATCATAACCTCATTACTAGGAAGTGATTATTCACAAATATATGTTAAATATATTTGTATCTATAGCTAACGGATCTTTACAAATATCGTTTAAAAGTATAGCGAAAATTTAAAAAAAAAAAAAAAATCGAATGTCATAATAAATTGTTATTTAATTATTTAACTTATCACTTATTTTTATTTATATTTGATTAATTTATTTATTGATACAATAAAAAATAATTAAAAGCCAAAAATTGGAATTTTGACAACTTGATAAAAATTAAAAAATTAATTGAAATCGTTTTTATATATTTTATTTTATAATATAAAAATAGGGTATATTAAACGATTTTTCAAAAATAAAAACTTTTTTAATTACTTTTTTAATTGTGTCAATTATTCAAGTAATCAAAAATTCAAATATTTTAATATCTTTTACTAAAAATAAAACAATTAATTGGTTTTCAATTATTTTTCTTATTATATCAATTAATAAATTAATCAAATATTAAAACATAAGTGATCCATTGATTAATATAATATACATTTTTTGTAATTGAAATTATTTATTTCGTAATTGAAATTGGAGTTAAGATTTCTTATGTAAAACTAACATTTAATTTGTTAGAAAACTTTGATTTTGAGTAATTTATTTTATTATAAAAATATTTGAAATCATTTTAAAATTCTGATTAATAATTAGATTGAAATTTTTTCAAAAATATTTTTTCTATGTAAAATTTTATGTGAATTGTTTTAGTAGCATCATGAAGGTAGCAAAACTGTTTTTTTTTACTGAAAGTAGGAAAAAACTGGGTGTGGCATACAATTTATATTTTAGTCCATAGTTCTCTACATAAAATACTTGATATATGTGGTAAATTGCATTTGAACTTAAAAAAGAGTTTTTTTTTATAAAAGCGGGCGGGGCATTTTCATAAATGTTATATCCTTTATTTCCTTTTGGAGATTCAACTATGTATATATGTACAAAATATCAATTAATATGGTTGAATAATGGGACTACTCATATATTGCAATTAATCTTATTATGAATAGCAGAAGAGAGATATATAATACAAATTTTACATAATATCTAAGAGAAGCTTAGCATTCTATAAACTAATAACTACCCATACTTTGCAAAAGACTTCGAAAATTTTATTAAAACTGATGGCATATATTCATTTCGCCTGGTTATTTTTGAGAAATTATGTGATGAACCAAATTTTGTCGCATAGTTTTATAAGAGCGTTATGTGTAAAATACAGATTTTTGTGACTTTTACCCGCAAATAACTCATGTAGTGGACACATGATTAACAATGACATTTAATGCCATATATAAGACGCTATGACGTCACTATATGTCAATTTTCGTTTCCTTATATCAAATTCTGAGGTTAAGCCTTATAAAATTTTCAAAGATTTACAGAGTATTGATATTTCATTGTAACCAAATAATATTATTTTATTTATTTTGATGTTTGGCAAACATTTAAATAGTTTATTGATTGATTTATTTATGTATATTTTAGCCACAACAATTTATTTTCAATCGAAAAAAATGCTAAATTTATTTCAATTGTCTGTTGATAGTATACAAATTTTAAAATAATTTATTATTTGATATATTTTATAAGCATAACTATGAAAATAGATTTATTAGGGTGAAACTTATAAGATCAGAAATATTTTATTTTCTAAAAAAATAGGTCACTCAAATAGGGTTTGAACTCGTTTTAAAAGAGACTGATATAAAAATTAGCATTTGTTTTGATTTAAGCCAGATATTAAACGTTATTGAAATAATTTATTAAATTTTAATAAAACTGGGTCACAACGAATATGATCTTTGAAGTTGTTTTAAGTTTAGGACATTTATAATGGCACTAAGTGAAAACAAAGTCCAAATAAAGTGCATTTGTCTCCATATTTAAAAATTTATTTAATTATATATTTTAGATAATACTACAAAAATGTTTTTGGGAAAGAAATACCACCTTAGTATTTATCATTTCTACAGCATATGACTATTTATGCTTACGTCATGTGCTACGTCATTTTAAACAATTTTATTTAAAAAAGGTGTTAAATTATTATAGATATATTGAGCTTCTGTTATGTGTTTTTGTAAGAGAAAACCAAAATGTTGTGGTTAAATTAATAAAACAAAAATAAATAAAAAGCACGCTTAACATTTGTGATTGAAATCTGTTAAGGTTATAGTAACTCAATATTAACCCTATAATGATCAAGGTTTAATTAACATCAACAAGGTATGGCAAATTTAATCTTTAGCAGCTGCTGACCTAAATACATATTGACTACATGCTGATATTTTGAGTTAAATGAGTTAATTGGAAATAAACAATTGTCATTAAATGCTATGGGTGGTTTCAGGTTTATATATTTATTTATTTGTTTTATAAGGATAAGCTGATAAAGAACGTTGCAAATAAATTATAAAAAAATGAAACATTAAATATGTAAATCAAAATAGCCGGCTTAAAAAAAATTTTTAATATTTTATAAAGAGTAGGTAGGGATTTATTTTTTAAGGCTTTAAAATATTATATACTATGGTAAACAATGTTACAATATTTATATGCTGTTATAGCCATGATTTTCAGACTTCGATGTAGGTCAAAATATTTTTAATATGACTTCAAATTTTCATAATTTCTTTATGCTTCAAAACATTTGTAGCGTGTAAACGATTCATTCATCCATCAGTCTTTTATATAGATATTCTAACCATTTAATATACTGACAAATTCTTATAAAACCGTGATAAATTGTTTTATTTAATATGAAAAATCCTTTATTCATTCACATAGTCTTCCACACAACAACAATGATACTAACTGCTATATAAATAAATTTTATTAAAAGATTTTATTTTTTATTTTTCGAAATTTTTTCTTTATTATATACGGATTCCATGTTTTCGTATAAAAATAAACTTAAATTACTAACAGAAAAAAAATCCATTTATTTTGGTAGAACTTCAGTTTTATGTTCATTTGTTGTTAAATAAATATTTTTCTTCAAACTCATACACATGGTAGTTTTGCTCTTTTGTTTTATTGTATTTTATTAAAAAAAAAAAAATGTATTGCTTAACAGTAGAATTTTTGCATAAAAATATTCTTATTTGCTTGTTTGAGTTTATATAGAAAAAAATAAGTAAAAACATTTTTTTCTGGGAAAAAAGTACATACTTTTTTATACATATTTTCTATTTAAGACTATACACTGCTATTTATCTTAAGCTAAGTTCACATTAGGCCAACATTTGATGATTTTGTAAAAATTTTTTTGCCTAATGTAAACACCAAATATTTTTACGAACCAAACAAGAAAACAGCTGATTTTGGTCAAACAAAAATATCAGCTTTAAATCAAAAATGTGGCAAGTGTTAACATAGTGTAAACACAAGATGTAAAATATTTGTAATTATTTTGGGAGAATTTTTCTTTGATCTTACATAAGGAAAACAACAGCTGACTTTATTGTAAATATTTGTATAAAATAAATAGCATTTTCAATTTTTATTATACAAACAAAAAAATGCTACAAAAGGACCTTGAAATCCCTATATTACAAAATTCTCTCTTAAAATTGTTTCAAATCTGTAAAAGCAAAATCAAAACTAAGATTTTGTTACAAATTCATTTAATAATTGACGTCAAATAAATTTATGGTAGTTGTGTATTTAATCAAATAATTTTGAGTAAACAAATTTGCTTCTAATCTGAACAGGCTTAAAATATTTTATCCCCGTAATTTACTATATTAAATAGCTGTGAGCCAAAAATCATCTCTGCATGTAGTTTCCAAAATTGCAGGAAAACACAACCAAATATTTCATATCAAATATTTGCCTAATGTGAACTTAGCTTTAAGTTAGTCAATGACCTTTAATTATAAAAATATTTCTTGTAAGAAAATGTCAAAAGCAACATATTTATTTTATTAAACTCTACTACTTTTTCTCTCAACCAATTAAATTGAAGACTTTTCACTTCACATTAGTATCTTAATTTTTATTTATTTGCAAAAAGTATTAAAACCAAAATTCTTTTAAATAAATACATATTTGGTTATATTTGATTTTCCGTCTAGAATCGAATGTGAGAGTTTCAATAAAAAGTATTAAATAAAAATAGGACATAAATGCCTTGAATTCTATTTTATTTAGTATAATCTTTAAATGTTATTTATTTAAATTAGCTGTATACATATATAAAAGCAAAAAAAAAAAAAATTTTTTTTTTTTTGAAAAAAAGCAATTTCATCGAAATCGGAGATGGTAAGGTCCAAAATACCATCTCCTATTTCCATGAAATTCGGTATACACACTAATAACGTCAATACAAATTTGGAGTTTTTCAAAATTTTCAAATTTGTTGTAGTTTAGTTTTTATCGCGATTCAAAGTTCACTTTTTCAGATTTTTGTTTGTTTTTTAAATACATGAAATTTAAATCAATATATCTCCGGACCTATTTGTCCGATTTAATGCCTAATAATATCTAATTATTTGTACGAAAATGCCATTTTTTTTAAAGAAAAGTATAATTAAACAATATTCGTCCTTGTATCAAGGAGGTTTAAAAAATCTTATTTTCTATTTTTATAATTTTTCCTTAAAATGTTCCCTAAAGTGCTGGCAATAACACATAAAAAATTTAGAGTGGGATCATGAGGGGATACTGAGAAAATTAACATTAAGTAAAAAAAAAAATAATAATTTATTTCACTAATAAAAAGCACCATAAAGAGCAGTGCTATCTTTTTAAAGCTCTTGATAAGATTTGCTCCTTATCTTTTTTAGCTTTCGAATTATTTTCAGTTGAAATTTCAACTGTCTCAATTTGGTCCAGTTTTGTACATATATAACATTTTCATCTAATTTTGTAAGTTTATTTAATTTAACACAGTGGTTCCAAAACGTTATTTTTTTTTTAATAATTCAGTAACTATTGAACCGTTAAAGGTATCTACATAAGATTCCACACGGTCAGAGCTGAGGTATTTATTTTGAAAAATCGCCAAAAATTCATTTATTATATGACAGAAAAGAAATTTTATATATAGATAATCCATGCAAATTTCTATTAAAAACATGCTACATGTATAGGTTATCTTTTTTAATTTAAGAGATATTCGGGACGAAATAAATTTTTACCTCATTTTTAGCCTCGTTTTTTTTAGTTCTTTTTTAACTTGGCGGGCTTAATGTTGCCTCATTTTTAGCCTCTTATTCGCAAGATTTCTTACAAAATTCTAAACAATAGTGCTGCTAGAATAATATATATGAATCCATTAAAAAGTAGTATTAATCTGAAGTTGAAAAATTTAAATTTTTTGGGTTTTTTTCACTGAAAAATTTTTTTGTTCTGGGCTTTATCACTTTTGTAATGTTTTCAAAAGAAATCTTAATGTAAATGCGTATAAAGTAAATTCGGAGGAGTTTGGGGCAATTGTCTGCCCACAAGCCCTATCAAAATTTTGTCAATTTTGAAAATTTTTGTTTTCCTTTTTTGTTATGTTCTCAAATTGCAAAGCTGAATCGACTTAAAATTATTTTAATTTTATAGCTCTATATGTAAGGTATACACCCAAAAAGTATTTTTTACGGAGGCCCCTTATAACGACAGGGTGACCATTTCAATGAAAAAAGTAATTTTTGTTTAACAAGTTTTATAGGAATTGGCATTTTGGGTATTTTCATGTAAAAAAGTGGGAATTTTTTAAATTTTATGATTTTAGGACAAGTTTGTACATATTGTACTGAAAGTTCAATAAAATATCACTATTCATTTAAATTTTATTAATGTTTGAATATTAATTTTATTAAAAAATGCTGAATTTTAAGTCCTTCAAGAAATTCTGCCATCAAATTACATTCCACTAACTTTTTTTTATAAATTATTAATCTCCATATCCTAAACTTTTATTAGATATTAAATACTTGTATAAAAAGTTTATACTTTTGCTTGAAACTTAATAGAAGCTTGCCCTCCTCTAGCCAAATTAAGCTATTTTTCATATTTGTGCGGCAAATTTTAAAATTAAAATTTTTTTGAGACATTTTGACTACAAAAGCGTTTAAACTGTTTTTTTCCCTTAAATATTATATTGTTTTAAGAATTTTCTCGGAAATGATTTAAAATCGAAAACGAGCCCAATTCGAGTAAACTCTAGCAGAGTTTACTACTCGAACACTAATAATAAGTTAAATGGTAAGTTTATGTGGGAGATGGGTAGTTGACAAGAAAATAGTAAAAAAAAATGATTAAAACTTTGGGTATAGAATAGAAATAGCGAAAGGGTGAAATCCAATAGAGCCAATTTGACCTTTTCATATACCAAAGAAACCTTACATAAGAAAATTATTTTAAGAAAAAATTAGATCCCCTACGTGATCCCACCTCTTTATTCTGCTTTAAGCTACGGTCACATTAGGCAAATGTTTGATTCTAATTTGTTTGCCCGAAAGTACATAAAATTTGTTCAAAGTAATTTTCACATTTATTTTCCCATTTTTGTTTGTTCAAACAGACATTAAATATAAACATATAGGAAAACATGTTTGCTCATCGGTCACATTTGAAAAAAATATTTGTATTCATCATAAAATCAAATTTTTTGATTCTATGATGTGAAGCAGCTTCGATTGCTTTTTAGAAGAGGAAGAAAACAAAAAATAAAAAGAAAAGGAAAGGAATGATATGGCATAGGCATCGGCATAGGCTGTTCACGACCAACACACATAACGCCTCCAATACTACCAGCGCCAAAGAACATGAAAGGCCTCCGGCTGCCGATAATTTTCAGCAATAAGCGTCATTAAAAGGGCCTCATATTTTCCGCTATGCTCCATCATTTTCTTTGGAAGGACAACCACCGACTTCCCAAATACCACCTCCATAATATCCTCCGTTATCTCCTTCACCTAGCCTGCTCATACGTCGCCCTCAACCGACGTGGTGGCCTTCCTCTTAGTTTTCCCCTTTCTAGAGGTACCAACACCCTTCGCCCCACCTGCATCACTAGCAGCCTTAACAGCGACCTCACCACAAAAATATTTTATGGTCACATTACGATACAGAAATATTTGTGAGTTTCAGTCAAATGTTTCCCTAGTGTCACCGTATCTTTACATAGACGGACAGATATTGCTAGATCGTCTTAGATACAAATCTAATCTATGGTTTATCTCGAAATTTAGAGTAAATTCAAATAGTTATTTATGTATGTGTTATAATTCATTAGAAGCTATGTGTAGCATAACACAATCCAATAAAATTATTTTTTATTTATGAATTTTTCAAACAAAATTGTACAATATGAATTTCAATAGATCGTTGAACAAATATACTAGCCAAAAATGTTTTATTTAAAGTTGCATTTATTCGTGTGGATTTTTTTTTATAACTTTCCTTTAATGAGCAAAAATTTAACTTAATCTGAAATTTCACTTAAAGTACTATCGAATAGTGAAACCTTTCATATAATTTTGACTTGGATCATTAAAGAATTTAATATTTTATTTGTTCTCATTTTACTTTCTATGAAAATTAAAATTTTTCTTTCTTTAAAGTTTCCATAAACATATTGCTGGGTATATTCTAACTAAAGATGTCAAACTTAAAATATATTGAGCATCAATATATTTATTTCTATTCTATACTATTTGAAATATTTTATTTATATTCGAAGAATGTACATTAAGCATGTATGTATGTGTAAATAAGTGTAAAAGTATGTGAGTGACATACATAAATAAATAATTGAATCCTAAAACAATAAAAACAATAACAACAGCAGCTACAATATAAAATAATAAAAACATCAAATATTGATAACTTATCATGGATGGATTAGAGACTTGAGTATGTATGTGGCTCTCAGTCTTACTTAAATATTCTAGAGTTTTTTGTTTCTTCATTTTTTTCTTTACTACTATAAATCTATATATGTTTGGTTTCTGGCGAAGTAAAGAAAAAAATCCCTGAATAGAGTAGCAAAAAAAACCATATAAATATTTAAGTAAAATAAAATAAATAAAAACAAATTTAAACAGAATAAATAGACATAAAATAAATCCCCTCACGACCCAATCCACTTTTATACATCTTCTTATGGTTTTTTTTTTTTTGCTCTAACTGCTAGAGTTTACTCGAACACTGATAATAAGTTAAATGGTAAGTTTATGTGGGAGATGGGTAGGTGACAAGAAAATAGTAAAAAAAAAAAATGATTAAAACTTTGGGTATAGAATAGAAATAGCGAAAGGGTGAAATTTTATTTTGTGGCAAAATGTCTGCGTATTGAAAATATTTGAATTAGAAGATCAAGAATTTTAAAACTTTTTCGCAAACAAATGGCTTAATTCAAACGGTGCTTAATTCAGGGAAAGGTGATATCAATATTTTAATATTTAGGTATATTTTATGTTTATGGTGATCAATAAGTAAGAAAAATCTTTTTTTTTTTTGGGAATTTTCAGATATTTTTTGAAAGAATTCTGATGTATGTCCTTCTGTCCGTCTGTTTATTAATTTCTGCATATTTTCTAAACTGTTTATTTTTATACCCACCATCAAAATGATTGATTTTGTTATTCCATGTGTAACATGTCGAGGGAATCATTTAAGACCCCACAATGTATATATTTTCTGGGTCCTGGTTAGATTCTGAGTCGATCTAGCTATGTCCGTCAGTCGGTCCGTCTATTGAAAGCAGGATAGGGCTCGAACGGGACAACGTAGGGGGATGAAATTTGGCACAAATATTATATATATAAGGTTTGTTTGGGATTGAAAATGGGCAAAATCGGTTAATAAACAAAAAAGTTATGGGCTAAAAACAAGAAACACTGGGTGTCCATTTCATACTTTTCTGCTGATATCTTTAAAAAAAAAGCATGTACGACAACGAAATTTCGTATACATAGTGTGGGGGTCGATATAAACTCGGAAACCAAAAATGGGAGTGGTCCGCCCACCTCCCATATAAGATGAAATTTTGTTCAAATAGTTCAAGGATCAATGTAAACTCGGAAACAAAAAATAGGCGTGGTCCGCCCACTTTACTGCCCAATTTTTGAAAAAGTTGATGGTGGGTATATAGATTCGGCCGAACCGAATATAAAATTTGCGCTTGTTGGATCTAATAAAGATATTGACTTTCACGCAAATAAATGGCTTAATTTAAACGGCTCTTAATTCAGGGAAAGATGATATCAATATTTTAATATTTAGGTATATTTTGTTTTTATGGTGATTAATAAGAAAGAAAAATCTTTTTTGGAATTTTAAGATATTTTTTGAAAGAATTCTGATGTCTGTCCTTCTGTCCGTCTGTTTATTAATTTTTTCAAATTCAAAATCTATTATTTTTGAAATCAAAAAAGATATCGACTTAAAATTTCCTTTATTCAATAGATAATTTTGTTCTTTTGCTAACTACAAAATAACATAATAAAATCGGCCAAAAATGTTGGGCTATACATGGAAAAACATGAACAAGATCTTGTAAATTAAAAAAAAAAACTCATCTTAGACCTATGATTTTTATTGTTATTGATACAGAATTTAGTCAATTTTTATTCGGTACCCATTTTTTATACAAAAGATTAATTTTGGAAATTCACTTTAGACCCACTTCACCCCAATGTGCACCGTTATAAACAATTTTCCTACAATGATATTTATAGATTTATTAAGATCGAACCACAATTTATTTAAATTAAAAATCATCCATCACCTGCTCATCACTATCACTTGCACATTATATATTTTTACGAAGAATAATCACAAAAAAAAACAAAATAGATTATTAAAAATGACAACAATAACAAACACTTAAATTTTATTTTTTTTTTTCTTGATTTAATATATTTTTTAAGCGGCCTTCAATCTACTGAAAATAAATCTCTCTTACTCTCCCTTATTCTCTTATTATAATCATTATTATCATCATAATAATCATAGTACACTCTCAAGTCTGGTTTATATTATCGACTTCAGTTTTACCTAAAACTTAAAAATTTAAAAAAAAAACTAGTCAAGTCAGTCTTTCTTAAAACCTCGAGCATTCAACAACGTTTTTTGGGGAATAATTGATTTACGAAACCTCAAATCTTAATAGAATTGAGTTCATTTTGTTTAGTATATAGACAAAATAAAAACGAGATAGCGAAAATGCAAATTTCCCTTGTATTTTCATTATTTTGTTTAGTGGCTTCCACCTGGGCCAGTACAGTAACCCCTGCTAAACCTGGTGTGCCTGAAAAACAATTGGTCTGCTATTATGATTCCTCCAGTTTTATTAAAGAGGGTAAGTAGAAGTCGACGTGTCTTAAAAGCTATAAAGTGTTTAATTCTAAAAACTGATAAGACACAGAATGTGGTTTATTTTTAATTTTAATTAATTTTATTTTCAACAAGTATTGCGTAATAGAGCAGAAAAATAAAAAGTTATAAAAAATTTCAAGAAATTTAAAACAAAATATGGTGTTAATTGTAGCTAATTGTATTTGATTGTCACTAAATATTAAGTGAGAAAAAAATTATAAATAATTAATTTACATCCTCTTATAATATGAGATATTTAAGTAAAAAAATACAAACTTAAATTAAAGCCGGCATTTGTTATGACAGAAAATTTCCCAGAAAATATTTTCATTTTTTTTAAGCTTTTGATATTTAAACAATATTTTTTTTTTTTTTTTTGCAAATACATACATATTTTACTTTGTTAGTGCAGCTTTGAAAAATATTTTTCATTATTGCTATTTAAAATAATAAACAAAAAAATTTCTTGGAAATATTTTTAATATTCTTCCTAAGAACTCAATATTTCTATACATCAAATAAAAATAAAATAAAGCATCAAACTTGATAACATTATTTCCTATACAGTATAGGGTAAAACAAAAACAAGTAAAGAACAAAAGTTATATTTAGATTTATATATTTTTTATTGAGCATATTTTTTTTAGTTTATTTGTACAATTAAAATTTATTTATCAGGAAATGATCAGCAGTCTTAAAATTGTGTTTTGTTTAAGTTTAAAAGGTTTGTTTAAGGTTAGCAATATACTCAACAATTATTTAAATTAATTATATCTATTTCAATATCTATATTTAAATTAATTATATCTTATATCAAGAGCTTTTACAAGTTTATTAATTTGCCAGCTAGATATTTCTAAAAATGCGATGAAATTTTTAAAAGTTATTAAACTTTTTCCAAAGTTTTTATACCTATGTATGTCTTTATGTATTGTAAGGTGTCTCAATAACCCACTTTTTTAAGGTATGATGTGAAAGGCTACTTAAACAATACATATTGATGAGCAGAATACAGGAAAAATATTTAAATAATTTTAAAAATTTATCATAAGTTTCCTACCAGCGCACAGTACCTAATTTTTACTTTTTTCGTTGTAGAAATTATAGCTTTGGAACCAATGCCGATATTTTTATACCCACCATCAAAAGATGGGGGGTATAAAAACCACTTTACCACCCACCTCCCATAAAGGTGAAACGTCAACTAATTTTTGTACAAATATGGGCGCACTCCGCCCACTTCGCATATAACTTCAAATTTTAAAAATTGATGGTCGGCCAAGCCGAATATAACATTCTCGCTTGTTAAAATTTAAAACACATTTTGAAGAAAACACTTTAGGTTTTACAATGAGTACCTATAACCGGTTCTAAACCTCCAGGGAGCTCTAAATAAATTGTAGTTTATTTAGAAAATATTTTAATAGAATTTGGAACGAAAAAATATTTTCTTAATTGATATATTACTTCACCTGGCCTCCATAAAATGTCCTTCCAAAATAAGATCTCAAGTATGTAAATGTCTTAAATATGAACAAATTTTAATCAAATTTTGCATAAAGAAATTTCATATAAGTGTTTTATAAGTAGAAAAAAAAACTACCAAATTTTGTGAACATCTCCCATATAGGGATCACTTCTGAAAATCACGCACTTTAGCATTGTTTTATGTAAATAAGTCAAAATAAAAATGTTAAAATTGGTACCGAATTAAAAAAAAGCCAAATTATGTATCAAGCAATAAAAATCATTGGTGTAGAATGCTTTTCTTTTTTCTTTTTTACTGAGCTGTCAAAGTTTAAAAGTTTTTTTAGATATTGCAAAAAATAAATAAATAAATTTCACCAACTTTAGGTGCACGTTCTTTAAATAAAAAGTTATTTAAAGCAACCTTGCAAAAACCTAGGTTGCGATGTAATAAGAAGCTAATATAATGACTCTTCACTACTTACACATTAGCTGACTCATTATTTTAACATAGTGATGACATTAGAGGCAACTACTTAACCTATGTCATTATTTAGATGTCATTAAAAGAACTAATTACTTTCAAGCTGTTCAATAACTCACTGATTTTTACTAATTTATACGGTTCTGCCTGTTCATTTAATTATCCTCCTTTCTTTAAATATTGGAATTGGTAAACTGAATTAAAAAATCAAGAAAAAGTATTTTTTTTTTTAATCTGATAAGTAAATAAGTAATTACATACCGGGTTATGAGCAACTTTTTAATAAACTACTTATATGTAATGCAGACAGTATGTTGTTGTCATTGAAAGGTAACTACATCTGTAACTACATGTTATTACCAAGATTTTGATGGGAATATTTTAAAATGGAGCCATCAACTTAAGGCTTTTTAATATTTTTTCTCAACTATTTGAAAATTATTACTTTTTTCAAAATATATATATATCGACCATTCCAGGAAAGAACGCCCGAAAAAGTATATTTTTTTACCCGATGGCTTTCAATTTTGATAAAAATTTGTATACATTAACTCCATTAAGCCTTTTATCAATTTCAGTTTTCAGTTTTGTGAAATTGCAAAAACTCGCGATTTAATTTCGCTTTTTAATTTTCTCAAAAACCAAAAAAATTTCAAAAGTATGTAACTTTGAATAGCAATATCTCTGGAAAGACTATGTGAATTTTAATGATTTAAACGGCCTTAAAATTTCGCATAGTGCGACTTCACGACGAACATTTTAAAAATAAAAAAGATTTTTTAAAAATGCATTTTAATGCAATTGCATTTTTCAAATGCATTTTTCTTTAAATATGCTATTAAAATTTGTTAATTTTTTAACATAAACGAAAAGTTTGGAATCTTTACATTAAAATAAAAGTGTCAAATTTTTGGGACGCGAAAATCTTGTATGCATTATCCAATTTTTATAAAAACATGCTTCAAATTTTTCATATAAAATTAAAATTTTTTCTTGTTTTTGAAATTTTCTTTAAAATTTTTATAAAAGTTAACAAAATATAAAAAGTATGCAATTTTAAATATTCATATCTCTTGAAGTTATTTATGGATTTCTGTAATTTAAAAAGTATTTAAAAGGCCATTGTATATTTTTTGTTTAATTTAGTCAGCATTTCAAAAACAACGTCTTCGATCCATAATATTTTAAAAATATAAATGCAGTTTTTAGATGCATTTTTGTTAGTTGCGAATTTATTAAATTTTAATTTTTCAAAAGTGTATTTAAAAATGCTTTGTTTATTATAGCTTAAAACAATAAATAGTCTGATATATAAAGTTTTACTATTTTTCAGTATTTTTTTTTAAAAATAACACAATAAATTTTTTTTAACAAAATACTCATAATACCAGAAAAATATAATTTTTATATGAAAAAATTTAAACTAGTTGAAGAAGAGGGGAAATTATGCACAGTACATGTGTCCGTCCCAAAAATTTGAGACTTTTATTTTAATGTAAAGATTCCAAACTTTTCATTTATGTTAAAAAATTAACAAATTTGAATAGCATATTTAAAGAAAAATGCATTTAAAAAATGCAAATGCATTAAAATGCATTTTTAAAAAATGTTTTTTATTTATAAAATATTCATGTTTAAGCTAACATAATTACAATTCAAATGCCGTTTAAATCACAAATTTCTGCAAAGCCTTCCCAGAAATATTTGTATTTAAAGTTGTATACTTCTGAGATTTTTTATATTTTTTCAAAACTGAAAAAGCGAAATAAAATCGCGAATTTTCTGAATTTAGCGAATCTGAAAACGGAAATATTTATATACACCTATAGACCTTATACGTATAAAATTTTATAAAAATCGGAGGACACTTGGTATATTTTTGGGCGTTCTTTCATGGAATGGACGATATATATTTTTTTTTAAATTGTCCTAAAATACATTAATTTTGAATTTTGATGTAATGGAACCCAAAATGTTATAGGTTTCTAGTTCCTATATTTCTCTGAAAATTAGTACGTGAAGAGAATGCATCGCGATTTAAGTAAACATTTTTGAGAAAAATTCCAGTTGTTCTCATACAAAAATCACTTTAAGTGTTAACTCTTTTCTTTATTGCTTTATCAAGTATTACACATTGGGGCAGAATCAAACATTTTTGGAAATAAATCTGTAACTTCTGATCGGCTGTTGGGATTTACATAAAATTTCACATAAGTTTATCAGAGGATAGTAATGTTTTATGTATGGAAGTAAGACTCTACATACATCTCAGGAGCGGAGCTATGGAGGCTCAAAGTAGGGTACGTGAAAAATTGTTAACCAAATATTTTTTATATCATCATAAAGCTTTTGTTAAAACATTTTTGAAACGCAATATTGTTTATAATATTTATCTTATAGATTTTTCAAGTTATATGCATTTGAAATTTCAACTATCTCAATTTTGCAAGATCTTGGTTTCTTCCACATATAGCTCAACATACTCTACCGAGTATGTTGAGCTAGTTTTAGGAAATTAGTTAGGAAATAAAATTATTTATCGATTAAAGGAATTGAATCTAAAACCAAAAGCTTTAGAATTTGAAAATTTCACAAATTAGCAAACAGACGGACAGAAGGACGGACATCAGAATCCTTTCCAAAAAATTCATAAAATTCCAAGGATCCCAGGAAAAAATTTAGAACGTATTCTATAATCATTAGTTCCAGATCTAGTATAAACATAACCACTTCAGATTCTTTAATAACATCCTTACAACTAGTGGTATCACAACCAATATGGTGTAGAACCTTATGCCTTCAAAAACTTAGCTTCTATTTTTAAAAGCAATAGCTTCTTCTTACAATATAGTCTTATTCGCCACTCGCAGCATTACCTAATAGTGCTTCAATAACTAGTATTTAGTAAATATGAAATTAATTTGGTTTTTACTTAGCTCAGTTGTCTAGAGAAACATGTACTTAAATTCAAAGAGAGTTCAACTCCCACTTGAGGTAAATATATTTTTATACCCACCATCAAAAAGATGGGAGAGGAAGGAATCATTTAAGACCCTTCAAAGTATATATTTTCTGGGTCCTGGTTAGATTCTGAGTCAATCTAGCTATGTCCGTCCGTGTGTACGTCTGTCTGTCTGTTGAAAGCAGGATAGGGCTTGAACGGGACAACGTAGGGAGACGAAGTTTAGCTCAAATATTTATCTTATATAAGGTTTGTTTGGTATTAAAAATGGGCAAAATCGGTTAATAAACAAAAAAGTTATAGGCTAAAAACTAGAAACACAGGGTGCCCGTAGTAGCTTTATTTCATACTTTTCTACTGATATCTCTTAAAAAAAAGCATGTATGACAACAAAATTTTGTACAGATAGCTTGGGGGTCGATATAAACTTGGAAACCAAAAGTGGGCGTCGCCCACCTCCCATATAAGGTGAAACGTCAACGTAATTTTGTACAAATAGTTCAAGGGCCAATGTAAACTCGGAATCAAAACTCGGGTTCAAATCTCAACCGAGCCAAATGTTTTTTCTTGTGCATAAAAAAATCAGTATCCAAAAAAACTCTTTTGGGACCCAAATAAAGACCTGTGAAATTTTTGGATCTCGCGAACAAAATTCATCACTTATAGCACTTAAAGTGGAAGCGGTTTTTCATACTGATTTCGCTTACAAATCACGTTATTTAGTAGGCGAAGTTTTTGCTGGGTATTGTGATTCTAAATTCGTGTTAAGGAATGTTTTTGAGAACTAGTGCTTAAGAACTAATTCTGTATGACTTCTACATAAATTCTAAGAAAAAATTACTGGCCCTCAAATGACTTCCTAGAACTGTTTAAAAAACTTGTACATATAAAAATTTAAAAAAATTCCAGAAATTAAAAAGAAAAGAGAATTTTAACAAAATTAAATTTATTTAACAAGTGGTCTTTAGAAAATAGCTTGTTAGAATACAAAAATAAAACAGGTTCTAAAAACCTTTCCCTAACGTTTCTATAGAACTAGTTTTGAATGTGACAATTTCGAACAAAAATCTTTGATTAAAGAACTAGTTCTGTTCCATAGAATGGGTACTGACCAGCTAACACTTCCACAGAACTAGTTTTGGAAGTGACAATTTCAAACAAAAATCAAGTATTAGAAACAGTTGTTAAATTTCCATTGATGTCAAATACAATTCTGCTGTCAGTTTTCTTTGTTTTGTTTTATAATTATTTAAATCCCTAGATATAGGGAAGGGTATTCTGCGTTTATAATGATATTTGTAACACCCAAATGTTGATTTTAATATACCCATTAGCTTTAAATCACCTTTTGAGTCCGTATAACGACGTCTGGCAGTCCATTTAACCCAAATGTTGGTCCTAAATTATAACCAATCAGCTTATAATCACTTTTTAAATCGATTTAACGATGTCCGTCTGTCTGTTCAATCTTTTCATTATCGGTCCTTAATTGACTAAGCTGCCTTATAAACCTTCTTTCGAAAATCACTTAAACTGCCATAAATTTCATACAAATGGTGACAGTAAAGTTAAAATTTAACAACAATTAGTTTTATGTAAGTAAACATCGCATTTATTGTTTTATCAATAAATGCGAATCAACGAAATTCAACACTGTGACGTACCCAAATTTATAATCTACTGAAAAACGATTACATGAAAATTTCTTGTGATTACTGAAATATATCACATTTAAAATTAGTTAAAAAAAAAAAAAATTTGAAGTTTATATTTTCACTGTAGAACAAGTACAAATCATTTTGTTTTTCATACAAAGTTTCTACACAATTTTGCCTTAAATATATTTGGTTTATATTTTCAAATATTTTACTTTATGTTTAATCTAATTTTTTATAAATTGTTTTATAATTTCTCCCTTATCATTATTTTTAATGCTTACTTTATTTTTACTTCATTATTGCATAATTTGCTTATTTTAAATAAAAAAGAACTTTAAAGTTTAAATGAAAGCTTCTCAGAAATTCCCCTATCTAATATATTACTACAAAAATATTTAAATACTTTTACTTTGATTTTATCAAAGCAAAAGTATACTTTAAGGGTTTAATATTCATTTTATTTTTTAGTATAATTTTCTGTTTAGCACTTAAAGTTTTATGAAAATATGTTTTATAAAAGGTTAAAAAAATATAAATTTCACTTTAAACCATATTTTAATATATTATAAATTTGTTTTAAAAAACATATTTACATAGAAAAAAATATAAATTAAACTTGTTGTATATTTTTTAAAACCCTTAAAATATGTTTAGGTTTTTGTAATTGTTTTAGTAAAATTGTTCAAGGTTTTTATTATAAAGGAAACTTAAATGAGAAGAAAAATAAAAAAAGAAATAAGTTTAGCTTAAAAGTGGGGTAATAAATAAATTATTATAAGGAAATTCATAAAGTTTCATGTGAGTACAAAAAGGGTAAATTTTTAGCTAATAATAAATTACTCCCTTTTTGGGATATTAAAAATTTAGAATGATACAAGGGCCCTTAAAGTATATATTTTATTTTTAGTTAATTTTAAGATATAAAATATAAATGTTTTTGTAAGCTTTAATTAGGGGCCACATAACTTTTAGGATACAACTTAAATACCTAAAATTATAGCTTAATTTTCTGGAATCAACTTATAAGCCTAAAAGTACACCTTAAATTTCTAGTTAATAAATACAAATATAATAGAAAATTAAATTTAAAACTAAAACCCCAAAATTTAACTGAGATCTTTTTAAACCAAATTTCTATATTATTTTATATCCTACAGGTTTAGCCAAATTAATTGTTGATGACTTGGAACCCGCCTTCCAATTCTGTACCTATATTGTCTATGGTTATGCTGGCATTGAACGTGATTCTTTCAAAGCTTTGAGTACCAATCAAAATTTGGACTTAGATTTGGGCAAGGGTTTGTATCGTACTGTAACTCGTCTAAAGCGTAAATATCCCAATGTCAAGGTATTGTTGAGTGTGGGTGGTGACAAGGATATAGAAACTGGCGAAGATGCTAAGGACTTACCCAACAAATATTTGGAATTGCTGGAAAATCCCACTGGGCGCATGCGTTTCATTACTACCGCCTATGCCTTGGTTAAAACTTATGGTTTCGATGGTTTGGATATTGCTTGGCAATTCCCCAAGAACAAACCCAAAAAGTTGCATAGTGGTTTGGGTAGCTTCTGGAAGGGTTTCAAAAAAGTTTTCACCGGCGATCATATTGTAGATGAAAACTCCGAAATGCACAAGGAACAATTTACTGCTTTTATGCGTGATTTGAAAAATGAATTGAGACCCGATAACTACTTATTATCGGCCACCATTTTGCCCAATGTAAACTCTTCATGTAAGTTTTATTTCTAGGCTTAAGCTAAGATAATTTATTTAAAGAATTGTTTTTCTTAAAAAAATCAAACTTTTAGTGTTCTACGATGTCAACACTTTGGTCAATTATGTTGACTTTTTCAATTTGGCCGCTTTTGATTTTTACACTCCTGAACGTAATCCCGAACAGGCTGATATTACCGCTCCTTTGTATCCCATGGCTGATCGTAATCCTGAATTCAATGCTGACTATCAAGTACAATATTGGTTGCGCAATGGTTGCCCTGCCTCGAAAATCAATTTGGGTGTTAGCACTTATGGTCGTCCCTGGAAATTAACTGAAGATTCTGGTGATACTGGTGTTCCACCTGTAGCTAAGGTAGAAAATGATGCTCCTTTGGGTGTCAATACTCAAACTTTGGGTTTGTACAGCTGGCAAGAAACCTGCTCTTTGTTGCCTAATGCCAATAACATGTATGCCAAGGGTGCTGATGCTCCTTTGAGAAAAGTTACCGATCCTTCTCGCCGCAGTGGTGTATATGCCTTTAGAGCTGCCGACAAAAAGGGCAAGAATGGTGTTTGGGTATCTTATGAAGATCCTGATACTGCTGCTGACAAGGCTGCTTATGCTAAGAACCACAATTTGGGCGGTATTGCTCTATATGATTTGTCTTATGATGATTTCCGTGGCCTTTGCACTGGTGACAAATATCCCATTTTACGTGCCATTAAATATCGTTTGCTTAATTAAATCTGTCTATTTTGTACGTTTTGTTTTTTTGCAAATTGCATAGAATTTATGAAACACGTTTTTTTTTATTATAGTTTTAGGCACTCGTCGATATAAGTTTTAAAGAAAAAATCACGTTTATTGTGCATAGTTTTTTGTAACTTTGTATTTGTTTTTGGAAAGTTAAGGAAAAATAAATATTTAAAAAAATAAAAAAATATTAAAGCTTAAAATTTATTTTGTTATTCAGGTTGGTGGGAGATTGTGTTTTTTTTTTAATGTGAGATTAAGCTCACAAACAAAAACAGAAAAGAAAAAGTTATTTAAAAAAAAAATTAAAGATGAGGGGTATATTGTATTTATCATTCCATGTGTAATATGTCGAAAAAATTGTCTAAGACTCCATAAAATATGTACATATATTCTAAGTCCTCATACGATTTTGAGTAGATTTGATAATGTTCGTCCGTCGGTCTGTCCATCTGTTGAAAGAAGCATAGCGTTCGCAAGAACCATCTAGGGGGACAAAATTTTGGTCATATATTTGTCTTATATAAGGTTTGTTTGGAATTGTAAATGGTTATAGACCAACAAATATGGTATATTATACGATTTATCAAAGAGAAAAACTATTCCAATTACTTTTTTTATTGTATCAATTATTGAGGTGATCAAAATTCAAATTTTCTAATATTTTTTACTAAAAATAAAACAATTTATCGGCTTTCAATAAATTTTCTAATTATATCCATTATTAAATTAATCAAATATAAATAAAAATAAGTTATAATTTGAATAAATGAATATAAAATTGTTTATATAGCTTGAATTTCAATTAATAAAATAATTGAATATATATTATTCGTAATTGAAATTGGATTCTATATTTTTCTATATAATATTTGAACTTAATTTATTAAAATGCTTAAATTTTGTGTAATTTATTAAAGGTACGGTCACATTAGGGAAACATTTGACTGAAACTCACAAATATTTCTTTGCCGTAATGTGACCATAAAATATTTTTGTGTGGCAAACAACAAATCAGCTGATTTTGGGCAAACAAAATTATTTGATAGCAAACAAAAATACTCATAATGTGAACACAATGTGACCATATAATGGAAAATATTTTCCCATTTTTTCAGCAAATAATTATTTGAACTTACAAAATTTTTGTAAGAGAAAACAACATCAAATAATAGTTCATTTTATGCATTTTATGATATATCTAATGTTTTTTAGTATCAGCTATATTTCAGGACGATATAGCAATATTATACCAACCATACTTCTAAAGATATTTACTCTTCCTTTGCATGTATTGTCAAGAAATCTGTTCTGATCCAAGTGTAAAATTTTCAGTGAGGCAAAATGGGTAAAATTACAATGAAAAAATGAAAAGACTTCAGGAACATACTTAAGCATGTCAAAGGACTGTCTCTACAAGTTGGTGAACAAAAATGAGCGAGATATATGTATGCAAAAAATTGATTTTTGGCACCTTTAACCGCAGGGCGAAAAAGTAAAATTGTAATGATAACTTACCAACCATCTTCTAAGGATATTTACTCATCGTTTATTGCATTTATTGTCGAAAAAACTTTTTGTGGTTCAAGTAAGAGTGTCCGAAAATGTAAAATTTTCGAAGAAGAGTAAAATTACAGTAATAAAATGAAAAGACATCGGGCACATACTTGAGCAAATCAAAGGACTATCCCTTCAAGATGGTACATACAAATTTAGTTTAGCAAAATTGTCGCAAATTTTATATTGTATAGATGATGTAGTAGAAACACGTATGATGCATAATAAGCGAGATATATTAAAATAATTGATTTTTGACACCTTTAACCGCGAATTACTCGTGTAGCAAAAACGTGATTAAATGTGGCCTTTTGATGTATGACGACGTTATTTTGTCAGTGCCGGTTATTTTGCGACAGTATGAGCTAAATTCGTCCAGTTTGGGGGTGGATGAGGTGGACTTGGGACAAACGGTTCAAGCAGGGATCGTTTTAGTAGATGGAGAGTGGTGGTGAGGTCGCTGCTAAGGTTGCTAGTGATTCAGGTGAGACGAAGGGTGCTGCTGCTTCCTCTGGCAAAGCTGCCGAAAAGACGCGTATAACGAAGCTCCCTAGGAAGAAGGTCACTACGTCGGTTGATGGTGACGGATGGGTCGGCCATATAAAGAAGATCACGGATGTTTAGGGAGGTGGTGTTTAAGAAGTCACTGGTTGACCTTCCAAAGAAGGTGATGAAGAACGGAAAAATACGGAAATTAGGCCTTCTTGATGAGGCTCAGTGCTTAAAATGAGCGGCAGCAGGGGGATCTTAACGTTCTAGATGCTGGTGGTATTGGGGTCAACACACATGCACGTGAACAGCCTATGCCGATGGCTATGCCATTATCTTACCTTTTCTTCTTCCTTTTCTAAAGAACTCTACATTACAAATCAAACAATTTTCATTTTCTTTATTATATTTTCAATAAAAATAATTTTATTGTTTTAGACAGTTTGATGAAATAATTTTGAAGACAAATAATTTTTCAAATGTGACCGATGAGAAAACATGTTTTCCTATTTGCCTATTTGACTATATTTATTGTCTATTTGAACAAACAAAAATGGGAAAATAAATGTGAGTAATGTGACCATAAAATAAATTTCAAATTACTTTGGAAAATTTTTTTTTATGTTCGGGCAAACTAATTTGAAACAAACATTTGCCTAATGTGACCGTACCTTAAGTTATAAAAATATTTTAAAATTCCGATTAATAATTTAATTGAAATTAGTTAAGAAAATATTTTTTTCTGTGAAGTTTTATATTATTTTCTTTTAAAGGATTTTTTATAAACATTATTATACATTATACCGCCATAGGTAAAAATTCTCCTGACCTCCACCGTTAAAATTAGAATCACTTTTTGAGTAATTTTAACGATGTCTGTCTTTCCAAGTAAACATTTTGAACAAAGTACAGACCGCAATTGTAAAGATATTTTGATGAAATTTGGTACAAGTAGTTATTTTATTACATAGACATCCAAGACCATCAGTCAATTATGTCACCCAGAACCCAAACAAAAAGAATTCTTCTAAACTTTTCATAAACTTTTTTTATAAAATTATTTAAGAAGCACTTTATTTAAAAACGTTCACTCTTTGAGCTTTAATGAAGCATAAAAAATCCTTTAACAATCTTTTAATTTAAAATTTTAAGGAATTTTTATAACATTGTAAAGGTACGGTCAGATTAGGCAAATGTTTGTTTCAAATTTGTTTGCCCGAACGTAAACAAAATTTTTTCAAAGCAATATGAAATTTATTTTATGGTCACATTACTCACATTTATTTCCCATTTTTGTTTGTTCAAACAGACATTAAATATAGTCAAATAGGCAAATAGGAAAACATGTTTTCTCATCGGTCACATTTGAAAAATTTTTTGTCTTCAAAAATTATTTCATCAAACTGTCGAAAGCAATAAATTTATTTTTATTAAAAATATATTAAACAAAAAGCATGACAATTTTGGATTTTATAATGTGGAGCAGCTTCGATTACTTTTTTAAAAGGGGAAGAATATAAAAAATAATAAAAAAAGACAATACCATATGCTGTCACGAGCAAACCCCATAATATTAAGGTCCCCCTACTGCTGCTCATTTTCAGCAATAAACCTCATCAAGACGGCCTCCTATTTTTCGTCATACTCAATCACCTTCTGTGGAAGGTCAACGACTGACTTTCCAAACACCGCCTCCATAATATCCTCCGTGATGGCATTACCTGACAGACCCATACTTCTTCTAGGGTGCCACGTTCTTCTTGGCGGCTTTGCCAGAGGAAGTAACAGCACTCTTTGTCCCAAATGCATCACAAAAAATAGGAAAATATTTTCCATTATGTGGTCACACTGTGTTCACATTACGAACATTTTTGTTTGCTATTAAATAATTTTGTTTGCCCAAAATCAGCTGATTTGTTGTTTGCCACACAAAAATATTTTATGGTAACAAAGAAATTTTTATGAGTTTCAGTCAAATTTTTCCCTAATGTGACCGTACCTTAAGATTTGAATGAACTTTAAAAAGTATATCAGAAAACTTTTAATGAGCTTTTATTAAAAACTTTATTTTTTTAATTTTCTTATAGTAGTACTTTCTTCGAAAGCTTTCAATTAGTTTTTTTGAGCTTTAAAAAATATGTCAGAAAACTTTTAATGAGCTTTTATTAAAAGCTTTTTTTCCTAAAATTTTCCTATAGTACTTTCTTCGAAAGTTTTCAGTTAGTTTGTATTAATTTTTTTCCTTGCTTTTTTATTTCTTCATAATTTGCTAAGAATTTTTACTTTCCAGAGCTTTCTGAAGCTCCCAGACAACGTAGAAAATTAAAATATGGATTACTTAAGTAACGTAGACGGATTTTTAATTTTCTATCAGGGAGCGGAAATAAGTAATTTTTTAAGCATTTTTTTTTTTTATTCTAGAGCTTTCTAAAGCTCCTAGAAGTGGTAGAAAAGTAAAATTTGGCTTATTTATAAAGCTTTTTGTTCTACAAATCCTAACTGAGCTAGATTTTGAAATCAGGGAGCGAAGATACGTTGATTTATATATTTGTAATATCCTAAGTCTTTTTTCTCTTTTGGGAGCTTTTTGAAGCTTATTAAAAAATGTTTATCCTATATATTTTATTAGAGCCAGATTTTGAAATTTTAATCAGGGAGCGGAGATAATCGGATTTATATGTCTTTTTATAAGCATTTTTTCTCTTTCCAGAGCTTTCTGAAGCTCCCAGGTATGGTAAAAACTGAAAAACTAAATAAGTTCATCTTAAAAATCCTAACTGAAGCAAATTTTTCTATCAGGGAGCGGAGATTTTTTTTTTTTTTTTAGGTCTGTTTTGGTTTTAAGAAATTTTGATTTGCTATAAGTACTACTAATTTACAAATTTATTACTTTAGTCACTATTATCCCATCAGATTCCAACAGCTTCAAATCTTTAACTTCGTTTAGGGAAAGGAAAAACGTTAAAATTTTGTGAAATAGATGTTTTTCGAAAAGCTTGTAAAAATGTGTAATTGAACAAAATTTTTCTTCGATTTTAACAAATAGAGTCTTGTTTTATTCGCAATTGCAGGTACTTTCAGACAATATTAAGATATTTTATAGTTTTTAAAAAAATAAAACAAAAAAAGCTTTGCCAAATGTAAAAAATTCTACAAAAGGTTAAAATTTTAATAGTTTCGAAAAGCTTGTATTAAAGTAATTACACTTAGTAGACATATTTTGAAAGCTTAAGTATTTTTCTTTGCAAAACTGCTTTGAAATTTTAAACCAACTCAAAAATAACTTTTTAAGAATTTTTGAATTCGAGAAATCTTAAAAAAGTATTTTTTTTTTTTTTTTTTTTGTTGATAACTTCAGATTTTAAGAAGGTAGTGAAAATTCTGCAAATGTTATAAATGATTTACTCAATTAGGTATAAAACCTACGAAATCACAAAAATTTCAAAGTGAAAATTATTAGGGATTAGGATTTGAAAAACGTATGTGATAGTAAAAATAAAATTTCACCAATAGCAAATTATGTAAAAAGTTCTATTGGATGCTAAATATGGACATTGTTTTTCTTAAGTGTAAAATATGCCCAATTATGCTCTTTAGTGTAATATATGCTAAATTATGCCCTTAAGTATAAATTATGCAAAATATGCCATTTAAATTGCTAAAAAATTTCTCTAAAATAAGGGCTTTCTATAGAGATATAACAAAATATTCTGCTTAACCTAAAATATGCTGTTATGACAAAAATATGTAAAAATATGCTATAACAAATCAATGCCAAAATTTATAAAAATGTTTGAAATGGATAAATACTTATCAGTTTGGTTCAGTCTAAAAAAAAATTATGACTTTACATATTTTTGGTTACCCTGCTAATAACATTCAGAAATTACTACTTTTTTGCCAGGAATAAATTCAATGTGAATAAATAAATATAAGTAAAATATTGTGGAAGCATTCAAAAATAGTTTTTTTTTTTTTTTTTTTTTTTGTAAGGAAATAAAATATAATAAAAAGAAAAAACACTTATTTCCAAGAATTCTTCAAGACGAAAATTCTTTTATTTTATTAATTAAGGTGATTTTTTTTATTCCTTAAAAACTAAGATTATTCAATTATAATCCCTAAGTAAGTACACATCATTCAGAATAAAATTTATTTACTACAAATTATATTAAATATTCCATCATGAATGATAAAAGCCTCGACCACATTTTAACACTCTGACAAAAAAGAAAAAAAAAAAAAAAAAAAATCAAAAAATTTTCAAAGAAAAACACAATTACCAACCCACACTAGGGAATGGTAAACAATGCCAAAAATCGATTTTCGATTTTACGATCAACTTTTTTCGTTTCGATTTTCAAAATCGATTAATCGGTCCCCAAAATCGATTTTATTTTGAAGTCGATTTTTTTTATTGATAAATTCAAAAGTGTATCAAAAACAACTAAAAATTAAAAAATAAACATATAAAATACCCAGTTGGCTAAATGATCATAGACGATATTGTCGTTGACGTTGTCTGCAGGAAATTGTATATTTTGTCGCTTATAAAATTCTATTCAGGACAAATTAAGTAACAATTGCATGCATATTGTCGTGCTTCGTAATATTTAAACTTTATTTCCATTGTCAAACAATTATTTATTTCTGAAAATAATATTAACTTTTTTTCCAAAAAAATAAAAATATAACTAATTATTTAGCGCGTGTTGAAATTAAAAGAAATGGATTTTTGGTCGGCAACATCATTTGTACTGCTTTAAAGATATTTGGCCCGAATTAAGTGAAATGGTTCCAACAGGATGGCGAAAGATGTTATTAAGAAAATACAGCAAAATCGTCGACGACAATTTGTAAGACATTGTTGTTTATAATGTCCTTAACAATTTAGAGGAGATTTGTTTGGAAAAGTCGTCGACGAATTGTATAGGCTGTCGTCAACATGTCGTCAAGAATTTTCTATGGGTCTTGTACGCGTCGTCGATGTTGTCTTGAAGAGATGGCCAACTGGATAATTTCAAAAATTCAGGTCTCAAGTAATACATGTATAAAAGCTACGTATATAAAATATAAGAAATCTATGATTATTTAATTTTTCCATCAAACCAATCTTCTTCAGTAAGGCTTTGTAAAAAAGCCTTACATTTAAATCAATGTTCACTACTAATCTTGTTTCTTTGTTGGGTTATTATAAGGCCATCCTTCAAGAATAGACGTTCACACGATACTGATATTCTTGAGCTATTTCATTAATATTTGGATAAATTGTTTTATTATTTTGTTGCGATTTTTGCAAAAAAATTAATCTTAAAATACATTAAAATTTTCATACATCAATTTCATACATTAAAAACTTTTATTTCATACATGTAGCTTTAAATTGTTTACACGAAGTAAATACATTGTGGGTGTCTTTCTCTTTATCATCTAGCATGCTAGAAAATAGTTTACAATGAGAGTAATGCAAGTCGTGTTACATACTTACATATTAACGTACTTTTTTTTTATTAATCAATGAGTTACGCTCAAAAATTATGTAGGTGATATCTGTTGTCTTTTTTTTACACTATATGAGAATGGATATTTCCATTGTCATTTAAATCTCCTTGAACCATAGGAAAAAAAAATAATGCGTAATTTCATTTTTTTTATCACACCACTTCTTAATATAAATTCTGTTCATCTCTATTCATTTTTGATTAAGCGCAGTAGCGTCAAGAAGTGCGTGCTTGAAAAAACACATTATATAAAAAGTAAAATCGTATCCCTAGTGGTTTAATTAAAATTGTTATATATTAAAAAAAACAAAAAGTGAATTTAGTAAAAATTTTAACTAAATACTATACTCTTGTAGTGAATTCTACAACTACTTTATTTTAGTGAATAAATAAATTTGAATTGAAGGTAACAAAAATACACTCCTTTAGTTTCCAAATTAGTTCTTGATATAATTCTACAACTCTAAGGTTTTCGCAAACACACAGAAGAGTTCTGGGCGTATCAGACGTTCCAAAATCATAATAGAGGGAAATAAAACCATCCCGGCTGTAGTTTGGTGGCGTTGATATCAGTCTCGTAACTAAATTGGAAAATCACGTGGACCAGAAGTGTCTTTTACTCACGAGGATTTTTGCTATAGGACTACCACCTATAACCATATATTTTCTACAGACCTGGTGAAATCATTTATATAATTTACCTAGAACCTAATCTTAAAAACAAAACAAAAAATTATTATTTAAAACATATAATTAAAATTTATATTCATAAAAATTTATATAATATCCTATGATTATAACTAATAACTTAACCTATATATTGCACGTGAAAGCTATCTAACCTAAATTATTGAATACTTAATTTTCTTTTATTCCCATATCCTAAACTATTATATAAATTACATACTATTTCAATTTAAAATATACTAACAAATTCTGAATCAATAACGAATTATTAGTATTGATCTGTTTAATTGAAGCACAATAAATTAGACATACTATTTAAATACGTTAAAATATCTTATTAACACCTAAGATCATTGCCTTTATATTATTCTTTAACTCATAAAAAAATTAGAGTTTAATTTATATACCTACCTTATTAAAATATTCTATAAATTTGCCTAATTTGAAATAACTTTATTCTAAAATTCTAAAATGCATTTAATCTAAATTAATCTAAACTGAATTTCTATTTTTCTAAAATCAAATAATTATTTCTAACATCCTATATAAATAAAAAAATTAATTTAATTTAATATACATATGTACATATAAACAAAATACCATTTATATTACTAAAAATTAAACACATTATATTATCAACGTAATACTATTTTACTAATTCTTTTACCAATATTTTTTCTTTGGTGTATAATCACTAAGTATCTTACTCTAGTTATATTTTTTTTATATCTAATCTAAATTTAGCATTTTTGTTTTCATTCATCATTTACAAAGAATAATATAAACAATCAACAACATAATTACAACAACATGCATTGACTGCTGGGCCCAACAAATCAATAGCCATGGAGTAAATTTCATTCATCAATTGTTTTGATCTTATATTGTAAGTGATGATTTAATTTTTTTTCTTTTATTTTATTTGTAATATTATAGTCTCATTTATTAGTCAGTCCGATTCAGTTTTGTCCCCCATGTCCGATTATATTTATCAATGAAATAGGTTTTACAAGCATTGTAATTATTAATATTTTTATATACTCTTATTATTCAAAGAGTGCAAAAATTCTTAGTTTTATGGTATTGTTATGCTTTTTGTACTTCTTTTTCATATTTCTTTTTTTCAATAAATTTTGATTGAATTTGTATATATATTAAAATGAAACATTAAATATTTTCATAAGGGAAAGATAGCCGTGTCGAAGATGTGTGTAAGTATATAAAATAAATATGTCGTTATAGGGACAGATTTTGAATATTAGGTACTAGGTCTGTCAAGGTGTCTAATGATTTAGAAGGGTGGGAAAAATTGTACCTGACGTGGTATGACATCTGACCACGGTATCATAGGAAATTCTATTTCTTCATCTTCTTTCTTTTGTTTAATTCTTACATACTCTAAGGGTATGAAGAGTATGCTATATGATTACGCGTCATAACACGGGTTAAGAACCACATTTCTTGAGTAGAGCTAGCGGGAAGACCATCTTATTTCATGCCCCTTAACTATTGTTTTGATCGGCTATTTAGAAAAATATTTTTTTTCTGTTTAATCATTTATTTAGCCAGCGCGTAACATATATGGCGCCCAACGAAAAGCTGCCCATAAATGGACAGCAAATACAGTAGTTATACTGGAAAGTTTTTAAACATTAAAAACAGTTTTTTTCTATTGTTTCAGATAAACGTTGGTAAATAAAACGCATTTATATAATAACAGCTATATTCTGATTACCTTACGTGAAGTCATAGTTTGTTTTTACTTTTAATTGTATCAAATCTATTTGCGACGTATGGAATTTAGGCTATATAATTAATACCAACATAAAAGTTTAATTAATTTCAAATAGTCCGAGTCCGAAATTTACACTATTTTAGTCTTAGTAGCATTTGAAATTTGAAACATTTGCTTCTCAAGTCCATTTTAAGATTACAACTTTAAAGTCTTTAATGTTGCGGATTTGCATTTGTTTCGCTCAATTTAAACTTTACATTTTTACATAAAAGAGTTGATCCGATTTAGCTAATATACAAAGCTGAAACGTTGCACTTTTTTTTTACTTATACTTTACATATATACACATTGATACGGTTTATCTTTCCCTTATACTATATGAAAATTGCTTATAAAAACATTTGATAATTATTTACGTATTTATTTATAAGCATTTACATTTCTTACATTGATTTTTCTTTGTAATTTATAAATTTTTTTTTTTTTTTTTTTTTTGTTTTTGCATTTGATTTAAAATTTTGCTATTTTGTTAAAAATAAATCTTGTTTTATAAAAATATTTCAACTTCGTACACACAATTTAGTTAGTATATATTGTCGTTATGAACACTAGAAACTCTGCACGAGGTCTTAAGAATAGTTCTCTGAATAGAGGTAGAGGTCCTAGAAGTTCTTCAGCTTCACGAAATAATATTTCGATAGAAATTCAAGACACAAGTGGTAATAATAATAATAAACCTAGAGTAGTTCACTCTCCTATTGTTAGAACAGGTGAACAAGTACAAAGAACTGATAGTTCAAGTAGTTTGCCTTCAAATTCCCTTTTCCAAGATATTCATATTATGGAAAATCAGGACACACTATCACATCCACAACATTTTGTGCCACTTAGTGGCAGAGATTCCATTTCTGGCTCCAATCAAAATATAAATCCACTGCTAGATATGTCTGCTGGCCAAGGTGATAGCGCCGCCGTAGTTCCTAATCCCAATCAAGCTTCTTCGTTCGATTCGCTCATGGCTCTCATGGAGCAGACAATGAGAAGTACCAGAGAGGAATTCCGTAGAGAGCTTAATTCGATTAGAGATAGCATATCTCAGATCGGAAGTGCGAACATCCCTAACTTAAATAGGCAAAATGAATCACTACCAAATTTGCGAAATTCGAACACACCTAGTGCAAATATGAATCGGGATTCTGTGAACACAAATCAAAATGGCACTTATATTACCAATGAAAATAATGTTAAATTAGAGAAATGGAAGGTCTCTTTTGACGGTTCGGGTTCAGTATCCGATTTCCTCTTTAAAGTGGAAACACTTTCAGCGCGCTCAAAATGTTCAGACGAACATTTACTGTCAAATTTTCATGTTTTGCTTGACGGGAAAGCTGAGCAATGGTATTGGCTTTTTACGAAGCAAAATCGTGTTATTACATATCCCTTACTTAGACATGCCCTGACAAAAGAATTCGGTCATATTGAATCTGATCACGAAGTGATATTAAAGATTTCTTTGCGTAAACAGCTCTTTAAAGAGTCGTATGATGACTATCACACATCGATAGTCTCCATGAATTTAAGACTACAGGATCCATTACCCGATTCTACACTATTAGATATAATAAAACGCAATTTAAATCCAAATCTTCGGTTTTTGTTATTTAATACCCAAACTCGTGACTTGAACGATTTTAGAGATATAGCTAGAAAAGCGGAAAAGGCCCTCCGAGAAACAAAATTTCAGAACCCAAATATAAATCAACCTCGTAACGTAAACGAAATTGAAGTTTCAGTAAATGAAACAGACGATAATCAAATGATAGACCCTCAAATAGATGCCCTAAATTTTTCCAAAAAATATCCTAAATACGACTTTTCAAATATGCAATGTTGGAATTGTTTAGCATACGGTCATTCATATATCTATTACTCTAAAGCAATTGATAAACCGTTTTGTTTCAAATGTGGATATAAAGGCGTTTTAACCCCTGACTGTCCGAAAAACCACAATTTTCAGGGAAACCAGAAAATGGGCGATCTGGCGACCGGGGACACTCGTCCATCCCTACAACCCCCGAGTTCGAAATAATTCCAAACAAGAACAATTTCAAAACTAACAGTTGTGACACAAATTCCTTACATACCAGGTTCAATCAAACTAATTTACAAGATATTTCTACCCAAACGGATAAACCAGATATTTTTAACCAACAATCAATCACATACTCAAAGCCTCAAAGAAAATTAAATTCTAAAATAATTAATTGTAGACTACGATACAAAAAGCGGAAGTTATTTAAAAAAATGTTAGAATCAACAGTTCTTAGTGGGGATGATAATAGGCCTTTTGCTAAAGTAAAGGTTTATAATGAAACTTTAGTCGGCTTATTAGATTCAGGAGCAAATGTCTCTGTGCTTGGCCACAACTCCTTGTCATTTTTAGAACGTAATAACATTTCTTATCGGAAGGTAATTTCGTCAGTTTCAACAGCTAGTGGTGCCAAACAAAACGTTATTGGGTTTTGTTCCTTGCCAATTCAATTTAAAGGTGTAACTAAAAATATAAATTTTTATATAGTTCCTTCTTTAAATCAACAAGCGTATTTCGGCATAAATTTTTGGCGAGAATTCGCCATCGCTCCTGAGTTAATTAACCCAATTTCTAACAACATATCTGAGATTTCCACTAATGTAGACTGTAATGCAAAGTTTCATGATTTGACTGCTGAACAGAAGTTGGTTCTAGAGCAAACAATTTTCAAATTCCCATCATATGAAAAACTAGGACTAGGATGTACCAATTTATTGGAACATCATATAGACACCGGCGATGCTGTACCCATTAAGTGTAAGCTTTATCCACTATCTCCCCCTCGCCAAGAGGAAGCTTATAAAGAAATAGATCGTTTGTTGAGCATGGGTGTCATAGAGGAGTCCAACTCACCCTGGTGTTCCCCAGCAGTGTTAGTTAGAAAGCCAGGGAAGGTACGTTTATGTATCGATTGTAGGAAATTGAATGCAGTGACAAAAAAGGACTCATACCCATTGCCACACATAAATGGGCTGCTTAGTAGGTTGAAAGATACCTTTTTCATTAGTGGGATCGATTTGAAGGATGCTTTCCTACAAATCAGACTTTCTGAGTCTTCGAAAGAAAAGACTGCTTTTGCCATCCCGGGTAAGCCGCTTTACCATTACAAATTCATGCCATTTGGACTTTGTAATGGACCACAGACCATGAGTCGCCTCATGGACAAAGTTATACCCTCGCGCTTCAGGGAAAATGTCTTCATATACCTTGATGACTTACTGGTATGTAGTCCAGATTTTGAGTCTCATATGAAGCTTTTGTCTGAAGTCGCCGAATGTCTCAAAATGGCTAAATTAACTATTAACGTTGGCAAAAGCAAGTTCTGTCAAAACGAGATAAGATACCTTGGCTATATTGTTGGTAATGGGTGTCTTAAAGTCGATCCGGACAAGGTAAAATCGATAGAAGAATTTCCTACTCCCAAAAGTACTAAACAGGTGCGTCGCTTCATAGGAATGGCAAACTGGTATAGATCATTCATAAACAACTTTTCTGACCTTGCAGGCCCGTTGACCGATTGCTTAAAAAAGTCTCAAAAATTTTCTTTGTCTGAGGCTGCAAAAGATTCATTTGAGAAGCTCAAGGTAGCTCTTTCTTCAGCACCCGTGCTATCACAACCCAACTTTAGTAAGGAATTTGTCATCCAATGTGATGCTTCCAGAACGGGTGTGGGTGGTGTCCTCTTCCAAACTGACGAACAAGGCAAAGAGCATCCAATTGCTTATGTGTCCAAGAAAATCAATAAGTCACAAAAAAATTACACTGTTACAGAACTTGAGTGTCTGGCAGCTGTCGTTTGCGTAAATAAATTTCGACAATATATTGATGGGTTACCCTTCAAAATCATTACTGACCACTCTTCGCTTAAGTGGTTAATGTCCCAAAAGGACTTAAGTGGACGTTTGGCTCGCTGGAGTCTTAAGTTACAGGCCTACGATTTTAAAATCGAACACCGGAAGGGATCGATGAACGTAGTTCCGGACTGTTTGTCTAGAATGGATATTGAAGAGTTAAATATGTCGAATTTAAACCTAGAAATTGATCTGTCGTCATCTCACTTCGATGATGAGGAATATCGAAATCTTAAGAGTTCTATTGCAAAGAATAATGAATCTTTACCTGACCTTTGCATATCAGAAAATTTGGTTTTTAAACGAGTACATTTTAGGCAGGGTATAGAAAATGAAGAGCACAGCCTTTGGCGCCTTTGGGTACCCAAACCACTTATTGATTCTATCATAAAAACTGCACATGACTCAGAAAATTCGTGCCATGGTGGTTTTACCAAAACCTTATATAGAATTCGCCAAAAATACTTCTGGCCTACAATGGTGAGTGATGTAAAGGCATATATAAAAAGTTGTGATATTTGCAAATGTGTCAAATCTGATAATAAAATTTCAAGGCCAATTATGGGGAATCAATATATAACCTATAGACCTTTCGAGCGGTTTTATTGTGACTTCCTCGGCCCATATCCTTTTACTAAAGCCATGAACTCTACCATTTTTATTTGCCTTGATCACTTTACAAAATTTGTCTTTCTGAAAGCCCTTAGAAGTGCAACATCGTCTAATGTTATATTATTTTTTCAAACGGAAATATTTCCAACTTTCGGCGTTCCCCATTACATCCATAGCGACAATGGGAAACAATTTGTTTCTAAAGAGATGTCAGATTTTTTCAAAACATATGGTATAACTCACATAACAACAGGATTTTATGCCCCGCACTCTAATGCCTCTGAGCGAGTGAATAGGGAAATTATTACGAAAATTAGATGTTTTTTGAAAGACCATAAAGATCACAAAGAGTGGGATAAATTCATTCCCCAAATACTGTCAGTACTAAGAAGTGATTACCATACTTCTATACAGTGTTCCCCATACTTTGCAGCCTTCGGCCAGAATATGGTACAACACGCCTCAACTTACCAAATTCTCGACAAATTAGGATGTAACTCTGGGGAAGATTTTAATGTCATAGACAATGTTGATAAATTACATCAAATTCGTGAGGAAATACGTATCAATCTTAACAAGGCACATGAAAAGTCAGCCGAAACTTACAATCTTCGCAGCAGACCTATAAATTTTTCCATAGGACAGATTGTTTATAGAAAAAATCATATCTTGAGCGAAGCTTCTAAACATATTAATAGGAAATTTATGCCTAAATTTATTAAGTGTCGCATAAAAGCGAAAGTTGGAAACAATCTGTATGAAATAGAAGACCTTAAAGGTAAATACGTAGGGAAGTATCATGCATCGGACTTAAAAACTTAAATTTTGCCCGGCTTTACGTGGGTCGTGCCACACTTTCAATAGAAAAAAATATTTTTCATTAGTCAAATTTATACAACAAAAATCATTTTCCTGTTCGTCCTTAATTTGAAAAATTTTCGGATCGAAACAGTTTTGTTGCGATTTTTGCAAAAAAATTAATCTTAAAATACATTAAAATTTTCATACATCAATTTCATACATTAAAAACTTTTATTTCATACATGTAGCTTTAAATTGTTTACACGAAGTAAATACATTGTGGGTGTCTTTCTCTTTATCATCTAGCATGCTAGAAAATAGTTTACAATGAGAGTAATGCAAGTCGTGTTACATACTTACATATTAACGTACTTTTTTTTTATTAATCAATGAGTTACGCTCAAAAATTATGTAGGTGATATCTGTTGTCTTTTTTTTACACTATATGAGAATGGATATTTCCATTGTCATTTAAATCTCCTTGAACCATAGGAAAAAAAAATAATGCGTAATTTCATTTTTTTTATCACACCACTTCTTAATATAAATTCTGTTCATCTCTATTCATTTTTGATTAAGCGCAGTAGCGTCAAGAAGTGCGTGCTTGAAAAAACACATTATATAAAAAGTAAAATCGTATCCCTAGTGGTTTAATTAAAATTGTTATATATTAAAAAAAACAAAAAGTGAATTTAGTAAAAATTTTAACTAAATACTATACTCTTGTAGTGAATTCTACAACTACTTTATTTTAGTGAATAAATAAATTTGAATTGAAGGTAACAAAAATACACTCCTTTAGTTTCCAAATTAGTTCTTGATATAATTCTACAACTCTAAGGTTTTCGCAAACACACAGAAGAGTTCTGGGCGTATCAGACGTTCCAAAATCATAATAGAGGGAAATAAAACCATCCCGGCTGTAGTTTGGTGGCGTTGATATCAGTCTCGTAACTAAATTGGAAAATCACGTGGACCAGAAGTGTCTTTTACTCACGAGGATTTTTGCTATAGGACTACCACCTATAACCATATATTTTCTACAGACCTGGTGAAATCATTTATATAATTTACCTAGAACCTAATCTTAAAAACAAAACAAAAAATTATTATTTAAAACATATAATTAAAATTTATATTCATAAAAATTTATATAATATCCTATGATTATAACTAATAACTTAACCTATATATTGCACGTGAAAGCTATCTAACCTAAATTATTGAATACTTAATTTTCTTTTATTCCCATATCCTAAACTATTATATAAATTACATACTATTTCAATTTAAAATATACTAACAAATTCTGAATCAATAACGAATTATTAGTATTGATCTGTTTAATTGAAGCACAATAAATTAGACATACTATTTAAATACGTTAAAATATCTTATTAACACCTAAGATCATTGCCTTTATATTATTCTTTAACTCATAAAAAAATTAGAGTTTAATTTATATACCTACCTTATTAAAATATTCTATAAATTTGCCTAATTTGAAATAACTTTATTCTAAAATTCTAAAATGCATTTAATCTAAATTAATCTAAACTGAATTTCTATTTTTCTAAAATCAAATAATTATTTCTAACATCCTATATAAATAAAAAAATTAATTTAATTTAATATACATATGTACATATAAACAAAATACCATTTATATTACTAAAAATTAAACACATTATATTATCAACGTAATACTATTTTACTAATTCTTTTACCAATATTTTTTCTTTGGTGTATAATCACTAAGTATCTTACTCTAGTTATATTTTTTTTATATCTAATCTAAATTTAGCATTTTTGTTTTCATTCATCATTTACAAAGAATAATATAAACAATCAACAACATAATTACAACAACATGCATTGACTGCTGGGCCCAACAAATCAATAGCCATGGAGTAAATTTCATTCATCAATTGTTTTGATCTTATATTGTAAGTGATGATTTAATTTTTTTTCTTTTATTTTATTTGTAATATTATAGTCTCATTTATTAGTCAGTCCGATTCAGTTTTGTCCCCCATGTCCGATTATATTTATCAATGAAATAGGTTTTACAAGCATTGTAATTATTAATATTTTTATATACTCTTATTATTCAAAGAGTGCAAAAATTCTTAGTTTTATGGTATTGTTATGCTTTTTGTACTTCTTTTTCATATTTCTTTTTTTCAATAAATTTTGATTGAATTTGTATATATATTAAAATGAAACATTAAATATTTTCATAAGGGAAAGATAGCCGTGTCGAAGATGTGTGTAAGTATATAAAATAAATATGTCGTTATAGGGACAGATTTTGAATATTAGGTACTAGGTCTGTCAAGGTGTCTAATGATTTAGAAGGGTGGGAAAAATTGTACCTGACGTGGTATGACATCTGACCACGGTATCATAGGAAATTCTATTTCTTCATCTTCTTTCTTTTGTTTAATTCTTACATACTCTAAGGGTATGAAGAGTATGCTATATGATTACGCGTCATAACACGGGTTAAGAACCACATTTCTTGAGTAGAGCTAGCGGGAAGACCATCTTATTTCATGCCCCTTAACTATTGTTTTGATCGGCTATTTAGAAAAATATTTTTTTTCTGTTTAATCATTTATTTAGCCAGCGCGTAACAATTTTTTTCCTTCAGAGGATTTAGACGATTGTTTTGCCAAATGCCCAGCTAGGGATGATATGTAAAAATACTAAGATCTTTTGCGAATTGAATATTGGGATTTTTTAATTTTCTATTTTCTTAAAACATTGGAAACTCGACTTGGGGTCATTTTTAAATTTCACTTTTACTCCTTCACCGCCAAATGATGTTAAAAAAAAAAGCAGACATCAAACGAGATTAAAGCCGAACGATTTTTTTCTGCACGCAATTCAAAAATTTTTACGACGTCGTTGAGAAATTTACCAAATTTTTAAAATTTTGATATTTTTTATTCCTTTGTAGATCGTTATAGAACTGATTTAACATAACTTTATTATTAACAACAACAAAAAAATATAGTTAATTTATAAGATTTTTATAATTGTACATATTTTTATAAGTTTTTAAAACAAAATCGATTTTTGAAACTAAACAATCGATTTCAGTATAAAATTGTTGACATAAAATCGATTGCAAACAACCGATTTTTTTCCCCTGAAAATCGATTTTCGACTAAAATCGAAATCGATTTACCATTCCCTAACCCACACATACAACTTTAGATACCAACACACAAAAAAACATTGTTATATAAAACGGAAATGAGCGGAAATTCTAACAAAGCTAGTTTATGTTTCATTTTCAATACACCATCCTCCTTTAACCATTATCATCTAAGGATAAAAATATATAAACAACAAAAGTAACAACAACTATGAGAGCTACAACATTAGGGAATATTAATCACAACTGGTATTTAATAACAATGAACGAAATATCAACTAACGATTTGTTTTGTAGTCCTGCAAATTATACTCACACATACACAAGACAGGAAGAAGTAGAAGCGGAAAAGAAGAAAAGAAGAAAACCTAACAGGAGCAGAAAATTAGAAAAAATTGCAAAAATAATAAGTAAGAAATTCTTTTATTCCTTTAAATTGAACTCACACACTTATACGTACATATATTCTCTAATATATTTTAACAAAAAACTTATTGTATAAAAAAGCTGAATTAAAAAAAAATAAAATAACAATAGAAAAAAAGTTGAAGAGGAAGTATAAACAAAATGTGTAAAAACTTAATAGAAGAGGTTTACACTGACAATGAAAAAATGTTAGGAGATGTTTAAGATGAATTAATAAATTCCAACTCAATTTTAATTTTGAAGCTAATTTTTAAGGAAGTTGCTTAAACTAACAAAAAGGTTTTACCAAGAATTTTCTATAAAAGTTTTTAAGCTGATTTAACTTTGAATATACATATTCAACTAATAAAGCTTTTATTCTTTGTAAGACTTCTTTTTAGTTGTCAGTGTAAATCAACTATTTTAAGTACATAAAGCTTTTTGCTCATTGTAAACACATTTAACAAATATTTACTCCTGCAATATTTTGTAATTTTAATTGTTTTGCCCGAAGTTAAATTATTGCTGTCAATACCATTTATCTAACCAACAAGCGCCAACCAGCCAACCCAACAACCATACATCCATCCAAACAAACAACCTGCCATCCAACCAACCAGGCAGAGAACAATTGTTAAAACAAGCGAAAAGTTTAATACATGAGAATTTCCTAATGATGTTGCTGAGTTTCCGTTCGACATTATCAACATCATTATCATAAACTAACTAAAAAGGTAGAAATTATCTAAGTAAGTATATGTACTACAAAATGTCTATAACGTTTTAGCCATGGCAAAATGTTAATGTTTATTTTAAAGTTATAAAACAGTGTAAATATTTTTAAATAATTTAAGTGCAAAATTTGTTAAACAATAATGAAATTAATGAGTACAAACATTTAAAATAATATCATTAAGAATTTTAAATGAAATACTTAATGGATTCTAAAGAGAGAAATTAAGAGAAGAATAAAGTTGGGGAAAGTATTTAAACAGGTCAAATGTTAAAAAATATTTATAAGATATTTAAGGAAACAAATTGAGTTGATGTAATGAGTTTAAGGAAGATAGAAAGTAATTTCAAAGCAATTTAATTTATTAATAACACTCTGATACAAAATGATAATTTTTATGTTCACTCATATTTTAATGATTTAGTCTTTTACTTATTATTAGATAAAAAATGATCTTAGATTTTTTGGCTGAATGATCATGTCCGTCTGTCTGTGGGTCGAAAATAATGACTAATTCAGAAGAAGATATAAACACTTTAATGATAACAATTTTTTTTATTTTAATTAGTCAGTAAAAAAATGTATTTTTAGAATAATATTTTTTTTTTGGGGCAGAATGGTAATGTCTGTCCATCCGTCAAACATTAGGATTAAATGGTTCGAATATGGCGCTTACTTCAGGAAATGGTGGTATCAGTATTTTAATAATCACGTTTAAATTTTTTTTATTTATTAGTAAGTAAAAAAATGCATTTTTGGAATTCTAAAATTTTTTTTGGGAAAATGGTAATGTCTGTCCGTTTGTCTATACATTGGGGTTAAATGGTTTGAAAATGGAGCTTAATTCAGGAAAAAGTGATATCAAAAATATTTACATTTGGTTTTTATATAGATCGAAATGTAAAAAAATATGTTTTTGGAATTTATTTATTTATTTTTGTTTGTAAAGAAATTCTGATGTCCGTCCCTCTGTCCGTCCGTCTGTAAGGAACAACAATTTCGCTAGTATTAAATATGTTGTATACAGAGAACCAAGCCGAGGGAAAATTGTCGGCGGCAGTTCCACGGCAAATTTTGTTTAGCGGCGACGGCTTTCTAAAGAGAGTATTGGCGGCGGCTTATATGTCGGCTTGAATACTTTTTATTTGTATTTTGTTATTTTTTCTAGAAAATCAAGTTATTTTGGGAGAAAAAAAATTAAAAAATAGTTTAGTAGGTAAACATATGTATACGTGGCAGTAATGTATTTTAAATTATAAAATTCTGCTGTTGGTTTCCAAATTTATATCGACACTCGAACTATCTGTCGTATATGCTTTTGTTTAAGAGATATTAGCAGAAAAGTATGAAATGAAGCTACAACGAACACCTTGTGTTTCTAGTATTTAGCCCATAACTGTTTTGTTTACATACCGATTTTGCCCATTTTCAATACCAAACAAATAAGATAAATATTTGTGCCAAATTTCGTCCCCATACGAGCCCTATAATGCTTTCAACAGACAGACAGACGGACAGACATAGCTAGATCGACTCAGAATTTAACCAGGACCCAGAAAATATATATATTGTGGGGTCTTAAATGATTCCTTCGATATGTTAAACACGGAATGACAAAATCAATATACCCCCCATCTTTTTGATGGTGGGTATAAAAAACTGAATTTCTAAAATCGGGCTACATATGCGCAGGATTTTTTTACAGTAGACATTTTGTAATATTTTAAGAAAAAACATCCTGTTACATTTTATGTAGCATTTCATGAAAGTTGAAAATTAGTGTATTTTAGAAAAATTTTCAAAAAAAATAACAAAAATATTTGCACAAAATATAATTTAAAAATACTTTAATAAAAGTTAATCAATATCTTTGTCGAGTCCAAAAATAAATAACTTTGAATTTGAAAATTCTTACCCGTTCTAAGAATTTTGGCATTTATTTGTTACAGCATATTTTTGCATATTTTGATTCTAACAGCACATTTTGGACATACAGTTGCGAGCATAAAAAATGCAACGCTATGTGATGTGATATTTGTTCGCATATATTTTGCTTATAGCAAGTCCTAATGTGACAGTACTATTGTAATTTTATTATTTGTAGTCATAGACACCTGTTGCGTATAATTTTGTCCAATATTTTTGTACATAATTAAAATTATTGAACGTTTAGTAAAAACAGTTGTAAATTTGAGCGAACAAAAAAAATGCAACTCTAATCAAATAAAATTGATTTTTAAAATTTTGATAACAATTTTTATTGGAAATTGTTGGAAACTATAGTATTGTTAAAAAACATGATTTTCTATCGTTGCATATAGACTAAAATACATGAAATCTACAAATAATATAAATATTAGCAATATGTTCCAATTTTATTAAATTTTGATATTTTTCTGAACTATTTTGGACATTTTTTTAATAGAGATTAATATTTTTGGAATTATTATTTATTTTGTTAGTTATAGCCTGTTTCTCTTTGTCGAACGAAAATCAAAGCGAACGAAAGCAAGTCGAACGAATTCGAATAATTTTGGGTTTCTGTATTTCCTACGCTTTCGTTCGCATGGAGTTACGTCTTTTCCTATTGTTTTTGTTTTATTTTGCTTTCAGAGTAACTTTTTTTCGTAAAAATATTAAAAGTACTACTAAATTGTTTAAACATATATATACAACGAAGTAAATAAACAAACAAAATTAAAATAATAAAAAATTAAAAATTTTTTTTAGAAATTGTTTTTTAGGCACAAAATCATCATTTATGGATACCAAATACATTAAAATGAATAATAAACATGATTAAGGAACATATGCAATGTCCTAATGAGTATTTTTCCTATTTTTCTTTAAGAAATTCAACCAGTCGAAAGCAAAATAGCAAGTGACTGATTTTGACATTTTTGTTCTTATCGTTCGAAATACAGAAACCCAATTTTATATGAAAACACTTACGTTTTCTTTCGACTTGTCGTTCGACTCATTGTTCGCATAGAAGTGAGTTAGAGAAACCCAAATCAATTTTCGTTTGCTTAGAAGGCGAAAGAAAGCTTTCGTTCGACATAGAGAAACAGGCTATTATTTTAAATCCAACAAACATTTTCTATAAATAATCGATCAAATATTTATGATATTTTGGCTTAGATTTTGGTCCTAAAACAAATTTTAACACAAGGAAAGACAGTTAAGAAATATACCTATTTTGACCTCTTCATATGTTGAATAATTAAAAGTGCATCCTTCGTGATTATTGGACTGTTAGACTTGTTTACTATTGGAAATTAATATTTAAATAATTATGTCTACCTAGACCGTCTAAAATCTAAATATATGCGTTTAGAGTCAAATTAGTTCAAGTTGTCGTAATAGGCTCTCATTTCCATTATACAGTACTCGTTAAAATGATAAAGGACCTGCTTCTAAAAGTAGTGGTGGTAGTTTGATTTTAGTAAATAATATATTTTATATTAGAAGGATATCCAGTTTCCATATTTACACCATCAAATCAACGATTGCTGGCAATAGCAGCTTTAAATGGCCAAATGTGTTCATTCAGATAATATCAAATATCTACTGTTAAATGACTTGTATCAATTGTTCACTGCCATTATCAGAATGTTATTCAAAAATATTCCAAAATTCCAAAAAAAAAGTATGGAGAAAAATAGTGTTTTTTTTAATATTATTAATATCCTTTGTAGTTAAAATTACCTTAAATTTATATATATTGGTAGTAATTAGTGTTACTACTACCAAATTATAGTTTTCAGCATTTTTCAATAATTATTTTTATTAAAATTTAAAAAAAAAATCCGGTGAGTTGCATTTTTTTGCTCCCCTAAATTTACAACTTAAAAAAAAAAAAAAAAATGTGCGTAACAATTTCGAACAAAATGACATACAATAGTTTGTTAAGGCCGCAAAGAATAAAATCACAACAGAATTGGCTAATTTAATGACGTTCTAGCCCTAATCAATACGATCAATAAATCATATAGCCTAGCGTTGCATTTTTTATGCTCGCAACTGTAGCTCTATATTTTGTTATAATTTCATAGAAAATCCTTATTTTAGAGCATATTTGAATAATTTAAAGGCGTATTTTTGCATATTTTATACATATGCAAAATAATTTTGCATATGTTACACTTAAGGGAAAATCTTTTCATATTTTTCACCCAATAAAATTTTTTTAACATAATTTTCCCAATGCGCAATGTTTTTAATATTTGAAATGTAATTAGCTCCTAATAGTCGAAACAAATGATCAACAAAGTGCATTTTAATGTTAAAAGATTTATTATAAGCTATTAAAATTTTTTTTAACATTTAAAAATTAAGGGATATAAATTTATTATTTATTGTTTTTTCAACACCACGTCAATTACAATTTGTTGTTTACAATTTAAATTAATTACCGCAAATTTCACATGATTTTCTTATTAGTAATGTCGTATGTAGAAAAAAATACAATTATAATCGTAGAAAATTCTATAAACTTTTTAATTTAATTAATTCAATTTGCTGCCATTTTATTTGCAAATAACACTCACGTATAAACGTAGTATAAAGAAAAACGCAATAGTTTAGCTTCATTGCCTTTTCATTTCCAACTATGATGAAATTGCGTGAAACTCTTTACATAGAGTTAGTATGAAGTGGTTCTTTTTTATCAATTGTTTTCAAAAATTTAATATCTGCTGTAATCGACATGATTTCAGCCTGAAGTAAAGTATTATGACCAGATGGAGAAGTAAGTTTTTTGTTAATATTTTCCTTTCTGTGACTAAATGCCCAACCGCATAAAATACTTTTGCCTCAAGTTGCAATAAAATAAAATCATTTATATGGAACGGAACCAAATCAGTGCGTTAAACTTCTGCGTGAAGTACAGTATTATGACCAGATGGAGACGTAGGTTTTGGTTAATATCTTCCTTTCTGTGACTAAATGCCCAACCACATAAAATACTTTTGCCTCAACTGCAGCTATCAGTTGCAATAAAATACACACATTTATATGGAACGGAACCAAATCAGTGCGTTAAACTTCTGCGTGAAGTACATCAAAGATGAACAATTTTTAACTTTGAAGTACGTAAATACATTTTGATAGTTTTTTTTTTTTTTTTTTTTCTCTTCTTTTAATATTATTTAGTTGATTCGGAAAATTTAATTTAAAATTATTTATTTCTATTGAGAACATAAATTATGTTAAATAATCTAACATTAACAATCTTTTATTTTATAACATAATATTTTAATAATAAAATAATGCAAAGATTGGGTTAATATGGTTGTAACGTTGTGAAGTATTTTTTGTGGATGAGCCTTAAGTCTTGAACCATCTGCGTATATAAATCGGTTACTATATTATTCCTCATTCTAGATATTCTATCTTAATTTTTGTTGAAATTATCAGGAAAGACTTCTACAAAAGTTTCAAAAGTGAAGATGATATTAGAAGTTTGATATAGAAGTTTACTAACAAAATATATTAAGAATTATTGCAGGCAAAATAGCAAAGTCTTTAGGTACCCATGAGCACAAAGACACTGCTCTCACAGAGCTCTTTCGCGTCTTTGCCACACGAATACCTTGCCTTCTTGTACAACGAGTCAGTATGAAAGATTTTATTCCCAGCATAATTATATTTTTCACATGGCAACGACATCATTGTCTAAGAAATAGAGATTCCAATAAAAATGCCGAAATAAATCGTTGAACTCAGCTCAACGTGACTTTTCATACATATACATTTTTCTGGAATTGAGTTAAGTTGACTCTGAAGTGTCTTGTTAAAATATAGTTTCGTGTTTTTTTTTTTTTTTTTTTTTTTCAAAATGGCTCTCTAAAAATTTTTAATTTTGAGCTTGTTAAGACGGTTAACGATTGTTTCCTACAAATGTTTCGATCTTCTAAGTAACAATATAATTTTGGGAATATTTTAAAAATATTTTTTCCCTATCAAACTCAAAACTATGAATATTTTGAGGCATATTTCGGGAATAACATCAAATTATTTTTGGACATAATATGTACAAACATAAGATCCGTGATTTTAAAAATGAAAGAAAAGGTATTTAAAATATTTTTTAAATTATTTTTCCTGTATTCATGCATAAACTTTAAATGATACTTCTAAAATATATTACCAAAGAAAACCCCTCATATTATTAAACACTTTAATTTTATCTTATTTATTTGTAAAAATTTACTTAACATTTAATATCTTTTACACACATCAGTGTCCTATTTTCAATTACTTAATTTATTTGCAAAACATTTTATATTCTATTAACAACAAGATAAATTTAATTTTTCATCTTATTGACATTTGACAACATTTACTGTTAATGGTATATTTAAATATTTAATTATATTTAAAAAGTCCCAGGTCTGTTAAGTTTACTGTAAATTAGTACAGCATATTTATTTACGTATATAAATCGTACCTCCTAAAGGTATGCTTTAGTATTTATAACAATATTTAGCATGTAACACGTAGAGAAAATACTATATAACACAATAGTCTATTTAACCTTTAAACTGTTTAGTACACAATTTATTAGTTTTGTTAAAAATAGAAATGAACTAACTAAAAGGTTTTTGAATCAAAACAAAAACAAAATCTTGATTAATAATAAATAATTGCTCAAATTATTAAATTGAAATGTTTATTGTTGCAGGAAAAAAAAAACTGAAATATAGAAAGTTATAGATTTGATTTGCTTTGAACTAAACTAAAGTAAAACACAATTATGCTAGAAAAATATTTATTTATTTATAAACTAGAGAGTAGTTGGAGGAGTATTGAAAGGAAAACTTTGTTTAAATGAACAATTTTCCAATAATTCAGTTTAACAACTTTATAGAAAAACTTTATATAGAACAAAATGTAAGCACGAGTGAATAGTTTAGAATTTATTGATTTTCTTTGAACTTTTCCAATTTTTTTTTACCATATTTTCACTTCATTGCATTAAAATGGAAAAAAATAAAAGAATTGGAAAAAAACTAGTAGAAGAAAAATATTTAAACAAGAGCTTTTATAAACTCTAAGGGCTTGTACAAAGCACTAAAGAAATTTTTACACATGACTGGCATTCGTGGGAGTTTTCTTTTTAAATTTTGATTATGGCATAAAGAGTTGTAGAGTGGAAAAGTATGTTGGCCATTTATAAGAAGAAAAAAAAAAAAATATATATATTTTCGTTTCTATTACTTTTTTCTTTTAATATTAATTTTCCACTTGTCTTAGTTATTTAAGCTTGATATATTTCTTATTTGTTTTAACATTTGTCTTAATTTTTCAAACATTTTTACGCCATTAACAAAGACATTGAAATTCTAACAATTTCTTGGTTTAAGGATTTGTTGCTATTAAACCTAAAAGTCCTTAATATCATCAAACTGTAATCCTATTATAAGAATATGAAAAAGGAAGAAGAAAATAAAAAGGATAAATGACCAAAACAAAAAAATAAAAACTAAACGAAAAATCGTTTAATCTAAGAATAACAGAAAAGTTACTAAAATAAAAGGACTTATAATAAAATCAAAAGGTTTAAGCTCTCACGTATACATATGAAAATCTTTTATTAGTTTTACAGGAAAGTCCCAACTAAAATACAAAGGAATAGATTAAAAGTATCAAATACTTATTTCTGAAGACAACAATAAAAACAAAACATAAAAATGAAATTAATCCTTAATATAGTCAGGTTCGAAGGACCAAATTGAACTTTAGAAAACTTTGAAAATTAATTTGAAATCAAAATACCCAAAACCTATTAAAATTCTAACTTCAATTTAATCCCTAAAACTATTATTTATATTATCCACATTCCTCCCTCTCCCCCAAAAAGGTCAAGGTTAGACATGTAGCCATTGTTTTCAGTTTTAGTCATTTTATTATAAATGGCAAATTTAGTGGAAATAGTGTTTAGGTTTGTTGGAAAAATATTACATATAGGTACATATGAACTCACTGTTCTATAACCCAGTCACGTATGAGTTGAAAAATATTTTTGTTGTTTATCTAAGAAACCAGAAACGTAAAATGTTTTGTAAATTTATTCATATAAAAATAGCAATAATACCCCAGCTAAAATATATAAAACTGAACAATATAAGACAGATAGAGTAAATGCTCTAATAACATAGAAAATATTAAGGAAAAAAGTCATATACACATTTGGGTTATAAAGAGTATAATTTAGGCTAAAAAGGTTAAACATAAGGATTTTCGAGCTATAAAAAATCCCCTAAAGTACTTAAGTTTTATATTTCAAAGCATTATAAACAAATTTAATCTAAAATAAAAAAAGAGAATAAAATTGATTTTCCCACTTACCTTATGACGTTTCTTTTCTCTTTCGGGCACTGCATGCCAATTAAATTGTAAATTCCAATCAAAACCACCAACATTAACACCACCCGAATCACGATAATGATATTCTAGTGTTGTATCATCGATAACATCAATAACGGGACAAACAACGGTAGTAGAATTTCTAGCAATACGATCCAATAAGGGTTCTAGCCAACCTAATGTGTATAAAAAAAATATGAGAAAGTGTTAATAAAGTAATTTAATAAATTTGAGATGATTTTAAATGAATTAAACAAAAAAAATATATTTTTATTTTTTTTTTTAATGAAATTAGATTAATTTCACTTTTGAATAAGAGAAAGAAAGACTTTATATTAAAATTGTATATTTTGTTTTGAATTTAGATGATAAATGATATTTTCAAAGACTGACAACAAAGAACTTTATAGTCGGACTTGGCAGATACCCTATTACCATTATATGTAGTCAAAGTGATTTCTGAAAAGTTTATGGGACTTATGGTTAAAAGTGAATTGATTATTGTGAAATACGCATTTTTTTCTTTGAGATCCCATTTTTAAGAGTTATTCGTTGGACTTCTATCTTCTTCCTTGAACTGAAGGAAAAATTTACTTATTTAGAAAACTTTGAACTTTTTTAAACCATTGAGGATCAAAAAAAAAAAAAAAAAAAAAAAAAAAATTTGCTTCCCTGAGAAGTTTTTAGGTTATTAAATTTTGTAGGTAATATAGGAAATTAGTCATTGATGTTTTATAGTTAAGACATGATTAGACAAGACAGTATTAGTCAAGTCTCCAACTTGTTCCAAATAGTCCAAAGAAGTCTTTAAAGTTGTAAAAATTAGAAATTTCTCAATTAATCCTCATAAAACCATAGAAAAGAGAGGGGGAAGGAGTGGCTGTAAAGGGGACTATAAAATATACATGACTAATTTCCTCTACCGATTACCTAAAAATTGTTATAAAAAATATAAAATGTAATAATGTTATATTGGGTTAAAAATGTGACGTGATGGAAACAAAAAAATAAATAAACGAAATGTTTTTGGGATGACTACAATATATGTTGCAGATATTTTTTACGAAACTTCTTTATTGTTGATCTTTGTTATTACAAAAAAATTTAAAAATTAAAGCAAAAACAAGAACAGTCTAACACGGTTATAACGAACTATAACTATAGCACTCGGTCCCATTGATTTAAAAAAAAAAATTTCATACAAATAACTACGTTTATAACGAACACAGTTAAGGAGTGAGATCGAAAAAATCTTAACACACATTTTGCCTCATAACTTTTTTCGGAATCAATATTCAAAATTTTTTTTGATCTAGTTTTCAAGGAAAAATACTTCAATTATTATTTTTAATAACAACCATGTTAATTTGTCCTTATTTTTATCAAAATAAGTGACGAAAAAGATTTACATCCTACAAGTTATTAAAAAATTTAAAAAAATCCAAATAGGTCTTACAAATAATTGGCCACAGAATTAAATGTCGTCCGTAAAACCGTTTCTAATGTTATTAAACAGTATCAGAAGAATTTGAATATTGATGTGAAACCTAGTTCGGTAAGAAAAAAGGACCACATGATATTGGGAAGGCCAGAAAATTGAAGGCATATTGAAAGGAACTCCAAACACATCTGGTAGAAAATCAGATCAGTTTTCTCAGTGCTTCGACTATTTGGTGCGAAAATTTAAAGCTTATGGGAAAGTTGATAACATATAAAGTTCAAAAAATTCCAAACTGGAATTCTGCAAAAAAAATTACAAGCCAAAAATAAGACTCGGAATTTAAAACCAAATTTCATACAAAAATACTCAAGCTGTATAATTGACAAAGAAACGTAGGTGCTGGCAGAATCTTCGCAGCTTGTGTCTCAAAAATTTTTATTGCTAATGCTCGAAGCAATGTCGGAAATAAGTTTAAGACCCAAAAGCAGCAAAAATTTATTACAAAATTCATGGTATGACAAGCTTTTTGTAGTTGCGGCAAAACAAGAAAGTCGGATCTATAAATACCAAAATATCCATAAAGGAATATTTGCAAAAAAGACTTCTTCTTTTCTTAAGAAAGCACAACGTGTCCACATATTTTTGGACCCATTTGGTATCATGTCACTACGGTAAGAAAGCTCTGGAGAGGTACCAAATCAATAACATAGTTTTAGTACCAAGAGAGGTCAATTTTCAAAATTGTCCATAGCTTAGACCAGTGAAGAGATATTGAGCTCTTGTGAAAAGTGAATCAAGAGCACAAAAAAGGTGTCCCAAAATACCTAAGATTTTAATAGAAGATGTGCACACTGTTTCAAAAAAGTGACTGAAGCAACTATCAAATCTCCAATGAAAGGGTTTTCAAAAATGGTCCACAATTTTATAATTAGTGTTTAGAACCATAAAAATTATATATTTCTGTGATCTGTGCTAAATTATCAAATGATTAAAATAAATAATGAAAACTCTAAGATCAACCGTTTCCAAGTTATTGAATATTATGTATGTTAAGAATTTTTCGATCTCACTCCTTATAGCGAACTTTTTTTACAACGAACACATTTTTATGGTTCCAAGAACTTTTCATACAAAAAACTACATTTATAATGAACTCTCACAAATACTTGTTTAAGTTAAATAAAATTACACATTTCAAAATGTTTCATAAATTTAAAAACTAAAAAAACTTTTATTTATTTCCATTTATATTATTGGACAAATGGAAATAATTTTCATTAATTTCAATTTAAATTATCGGCAAATAAAACATGAACTTTATATTTGTTGACCTTTTTAATATAACATTTATCGAAAATCGCTATTCCTCAAAAAGTAAATATCTCAAACATGCCAATTTAAAAACATCAGTAATAAAAGAAAACATTAAATTAGTATAAAAAATATAATTAATCTCAATTTTCCATTTGCGAAATGAATGATGAATGCCAAAAACCATTATTCCTCATATATTATTCGTTAATATTTAAAAATCATAAATACCGCCCATTTTAAAAGGTAAGAACTAAGCTTTAATTCCAAATATTAATATTTTAATGAATTACGTGTATTTTGTTAACAAGTATTTTTTTTTTTTAATTTAACGGATATAACGAACTATATTTATAACGAACTAAATATGTCGGTCCCTACGAGTTCGTTATAACCGTGTTCACCTGTACTACAGAGTGCCTAATTGTGGATTTTTATCCATATAAGACCATTTAGGTGGATCACATTTACTCAGGAGCATTTTTGTTTAATTTGAAGTTTTTGTGTTTAATATTACAGAAAATTCGAAAAGTACCATTAGAAGGATGAAAAAGTACCAAATCGTTACTTAATTTTTGTTATAATTCACTCAAGTTTAATTTCTACACTGAAAAAAGTAATTTCAATGAATGAAGTGCATTAAATGAAATTCATTAATTTTTTCCAAGAATTTATTAACTTAATGTACGAATTCATTGCTTCAATGAAAATATTCATTAAAATTCAATGAAAAAATTAACGCTATTATGAACATTTCATTGAAACCATTCATTAAATTTATTTCTTAATACAATAAGTAAATCAGTTATTTGATTTAATGTATTAGTTCATTGAATTAATTTATTCAATGTACTAATACATTGATTTAATTAAGAAGAAGTATTACACAATGAATAAAAGCATTGAACCAATGAAATATTTCATTAAATTATATCTAAATAAATGCTTTCTAATGGGAAATAAAGTAAAAAGAAAACAAATACAACTCAGTTATCTATTATCTCTTAACAAGAAATGACGCGTTTTAAATAAAAGACAAAAAATAAAACAAATCTGTGTTGTGTTAAAAACGAAAATAATTAAAAAGTAAATAAGTTATAAATCGAATTATTAAAATACATAAATACAATTTATTCGCAAAGAAGAAGTCGAGCAGCATAATTGAATATACCAAATTAAATTAATTACCAAAAAGAAGGAATTTGGAGACTTGCCTTCCTAACACGTAAGTTTAATAATGTTTATGATTTTAAACAGTTTTTAAATATTACATTTCATTTATATTTATGTAGATAAAACCACTAAGATACAGAAGAATGTGTTTCAAAAAATATTTGATTTCAAAACCAAGAGGATTCTATTCGTAAGTATACATAATTATATGAAATATTTTAATTGAATTCTTAATTAAAATATATTACAGACAAGATTTGGATGCTACATCTGGGAATTTCTATAGACAAAAAAATTTAAAGGTAACTAGTTCAAATGTTTTAAGCAATTAAACGAATTTTAATAATTTTATTTATTAACTTTTTTTGTTCAGGACAATGCTGTTGTTATATTAATGTGGCTCTAAATGGATATTCTATACCATCATTGAGCAATATAGAGGACAACAGGAATTACTATATTATTATAAATGACAAAGCAAACACGATCGCATCTGTAACATGCATTTTGTTTACTTAAATTTTTTAGTGAAATGTAATATTTTTATATTTATATTTAATTTTTGCTTATATTAACTCAATATCATATAATTTAATCATTTAATTTAAAATAAAATAAAAACCAAAAATACAGAACAAGCCTATTATTATAATACATTTTCAATGAAACTATACATCATTGGGACAAAATATGAGTTAATTGAAATCAATGTACTGTTCACTGGAATTATTTATTTTATTTAATGAACGTGTTCATTGATTCAATGTAAGAATAAATGTAATCAATGAACTTGTACATTGAATTTTAATATTAATGTATGGTAATACACTGTTTCAATGAACCTGTACATAGGGTCAAAATTAGTGCACAAATTCATTGTAACAATGAACTTTTACATTGTATTTATGTACCTTTTTGGTTCAGTGTATGTTTTTAAAATACTCACTGTGTTTGTCATTAAACAGGGTAGATTACTTAAGAATTTTTTTTTTTATTTATTAAAATTTGGTACTATCCACGTTTTGCTACCGTAGTTCTAAATAACGACCTTATTTTGTATGAATATATGAACAAACAAATCCCTCAAACTTTACCAAAATTATCTAAATGAGTTTGAACGTTTTTACTCCCTTTTGGTATTTTTTCCACCACGAATAACAAAAATTGTATTCCAATGAATTTCACAATTTTGTTGGGATCCCATAATAAAATATTCATAGGCATGTGTCAATAAATATAAAAAAGTAACAAAAACATATACGTTTTTCTATCCCTTAGACATTAGAACTTTCAAAAGGTTTTATTTCGTTGCTTACTGTTTTAAAAGATACATAAAGGTAAGGCGCTGAATTTCAATAAAATACTAGACACCTGTCCGTTTATTTTTTAAATAAATCACAAATAAGGTTGCCGAATTTAAGTTTTTTAATGGCACACTGTTCAAAAAAATTTTTTTTTTCAACCAATAAATTCCTATATTTTTAGTAAAAAATTAATTGATACAATTAAAAAAGTAATTGGAATAGTTTTTATATTTGGTAAATCATTTAATAAACCACATTTTTTCTGAATATAAACTATTTTGCATTAAATTTGTATTACATTTGCAACATTTCATTCACTTTTAGTAGTAGATTAAATATGTTGGAGGACCAGAATAAACTATTAAGTTTTTGATTGCTTTTTTTACTTTGGGAATCCATTTTGTAAAACAAAACGAAAAACCACAAATTTTCGTTTCATTTTTACTAATTCATTTACGTAATTAGGTTTACATCCGAGTAATGGAAAACTAAAAAAAAAGCTAAAAAACATTATATAAACGACTCCAATTTATAACACTAAAACTCCTATTAAGTCTATAATTCCAATCTAATTTAGTTTTTTCAAACTTTAATAATAATTTGTATTTCATTTCATGAATTAGTTAGTTAGAAACAAAAGAATATTAAGACAAAACTTCAAATTTTTTTTTTTTTAATTAAATTTAATTCCCCTATATGTTGCTATATACAATACAAATTGACTTTTTGTATTTCCAATTGAAATCAAAGTTAAGAAAAACTATATTTTTAGGCTTTAAATCTTTTCATTTTGTTTTTAATTATATTAAATTTATAGAAATGTATTATTTTATCGGTGTCTAGTTTGACACAAAACTTAATTGAATTTTATCTTTATGAAATATTTTCCTAAACTAGATTTCTTTTGAAATGTCTTTGAAATACTCAAAGGTATTAAAGCATGTTTTATTAAATTTTAAAAATGTTGTTATTTATTGCATTTAATGTCCTTAAAAAAATGTAAATTCAATTTTCATGTTTTAGTTTTATGATTGATGATTTGTAATTCTTGTACATACATATGTAGCATACAAGGATCAAAGATTAACAAGAAAGGAAGGTGGCTAAATTTTATAAAACAATAAAATTGTATTCTCTCTTCACATACAAGTGCTGTGAATGTGTTGAATATGAGTAAGAAGAGATAAATAAAATATTAAATTAAAACTTTTCCTTAAAATTAAAAGAAAATTACACACTCGACTCATTTTATCACTAGCTGTAATATTCTTTTAATTTTTTCACAAACGTTGATAGTTTTTAATCTAATACAACACGAATAACTTCCACTAATTTATTATTTTTTTATAATTTTGATATTACGCCGAGTCAATATTTTCATTATTAAGACAAACATATAATTTTTTTTGGTCTAAAGTAGAGATTTTGTATTTTTATCATTTATAGTGGAAGACATAAATATGACATAATAAACCATGTAAAAAGTGTTTAAAACAATCAAAATCTTTCATCAAGTAATGTCAAAACAAAATTTTCAATACTCGAGCTGTGACAACTTTGCCTTGAGACTGCAATAATACTAATAAATTCTGTCCTGATAAATATTATCCTAATAAATATTACTAGAATAAATATTTGTCTAGTGTAAATTTTTATACTAGTAATATTTTGACATTTGTCTTGTTACAGATTTGTCTAATATAGACTCCACGTTACATTTTTGTATGTTGAAATTTAAACTGAACACGCAAAGTTGCTACTTTTGGTATTTAAAATATAAGGACTGCGCACGAAAAAATCCGTGCATTCTCTTGGGCTTATAACTTTTGATGCAGTGAAAAATTAATAATTCTGTTAACTGGCTTGTATTTGCTATTATGTTCACTTGCCATTTGCAAAGTTTCATGGTAATTGGTTTTTCTTAAAATGGAAGTTTAACAAAAAACACATAATTCAAATTTTTCATGAAATCTTGTATTGGTCATATAAAATAATTTCAAGAAAGGCTGTTGTGCCGCAAAATACAGTTTTTTGGGTAATAATATTATACAAAGAAGTCATGGTCATTGAATCGTAACCTGGTAATGGAAGACAAATAGTATCTTCAGGCTGTAGGACTCAGGCAAAGTTGAAAGGATTTTGAGAGAAATTCACCTCATCTTTGGATAAAAAGTGCCACAAAAAGTTAATTGCTTTGAATTTTTATCAGAAAATTTGAAAGGAAGTCTAGAGCAAAGACCTATAAATTAAGAAAAAAATCCTAATAGAAACGCAAGTAAGAATTTGGGGGTAAAAAGTAAGATGAACGTTTTTCGGACGAATTTTTTCAGAAATTTTGTTTCTGTATAGTAGACGATGAAACGTTCGTACAGGGTGACTACTCATTACAACAACAAAACAATGGAGTTGTAACAATGAAATTGTAAAAGTTTGTACCGATAAAGGCTAATCCATCAAATTGTCCGAAACTCCGTGCAATTGAAAGATATTGGACTCTAGTAAAAATAATTTAAAGGACATTAAAAGCTCAACATAAAATGAAACGGAGTTTAAAAATAATTCGACTTATTCGAGCAAAAAAGTGACCGAAACACGACAATACCTTTAATTAGAATAATTCTGGAAAAGATCAGATATTTCCTTAAAAACCAACAGGAACTTATTTATTCTTTTATGTTTAGAACTTGAACATAATAGTCATTAATAAAAATATCACTTTAAAAAATTCGCCCACTGGTTTAGTTTCTATAAGCACACGCAAAGAAAAAATATGGTTCCTGTGACCATAAACTAAGAGCAACATACTATGATTGTAATATATGATTCCAGGTTACAATACGTAATCATTATTATGATTTCAATTTATAATTTATTAGTAAAGTTCATAACCTTATTAATAACTTTTAGTAAGTTTTATAACCTTTTCTTAAATATTGCTTTCAATTTCATTATGTTTTTATCATTTAATAATTCCATGTTATCATATATATAAACTAATTTCATCATATATATATTCCATTTTATCATATATATTATTCCATTCTATCATATATATGAACTAATTCCATCATAAGTATAATTCCATTTTATCATATATATAATCCCATTTTATCATGTATATGATCCCATATTTTCATATTTATATTCATTTGTACCACGATATGTGGTACAATCATCATACTGAATAAAAACAAAACTTGTCAATTTATATTTGTTCATATATAAACTAAATGAGAATTATAACTACTGGACTGATACACAAAAATGTGTATTCAAAAGGCATTAAAAGTTAATGGCTTAATGGTTGTAGAATTAACCAAATTTGTAAAATGAAATGAATGGTTATGTAATTAACTAAATTGTTGTAGAATTGACTAAATGATTGGATTTATTCATAAATATGATTTCATATAAACATATTTAAATACATATTATAATTCAGTGAACCATATTAAAATTTTGATTGTGGGTAATCATTAAATGATTAAACAGAATCATAAACGTTGCTATAATGAACAAAGTATATTTAAATCAATGAAAAATGGCTATATAATCATTGAATAGTTGTGGTGATCATGCTGTAACCATGTTTTTTCTCTGCGTGCAGATTTGCATGCACGGATTTTTTCGTGCGCAGTCCTTAAATAAATAAAAATCTGTTTCAATTGTTTTCATATTTAGTAGGTTTAGTTTTCTTAACAGAACTTCCTGTCTTGTTAGTCTTTGGCAGCATGTTTTTAAGTAAAACATGAAATATTAGGAAAAAAAAGAAAGAAAGAAAGAAATAAAAGAATAAAAACAAGAGAAAATACAAATTCTTGTTCATGTCTTTTTAAGTCCTGAATAATTTATCTCAATTTACGGTTGAATGGTCATAAGAACAATTTACTATTACTTTAAAAAAAAAAAGAATTTTGCGTTTTTAAATTGTCTGTCCATCAGTTGCTTTAAATATGATAATTTCTTTCTTTTTTTGTGAATTTTCGCAAACTGTCATATTATAGCATTTGCTAAGCAGGAAATAAAACTTTAGCAATGATCAGGACAACCAAAAATATTCTCGAAAAAAAGGTAGTTTGTGAACATAAAAGATGCTCTTAAAATCGAAAAAATAGACTTAAATAAAAAAAAAATATGCTAAGTATTAAAATATTACACATGGAAACACTGGTTTTCTTTTTTTTAATTTCATACTACAGCACTTGCTAAGCAGGAAATAAAACTTTAGCCATGATCTAGCCAACCAAAAATATGCTTTAACACTTCGTCTTACAAACTGGTTTGGCCAGACCAATTGCAGACTTAAATGTAAATTTCATATATTATGAAATTTACCTGAAATTCCAGGTACCCTCCTACAATTTTGTTTTCTAACGATCTGTGAAAAAGCCAGAATGATAAAACTAACACAATGATAGTTATAAGGATAAATTGGTGTACATGTCACATTCGTACCTAATATGGTCTGGCTGGACCAGTTATATTTTGTACTGAAAATAATATAGTTTGACGATGCTATTCGTTCGTTTTATATTGTATATTATTTTATTAAATCCTTTTAAATTAAAATCTTATCAGTTTACACATATTATTTTATAATTTTCCACGTTTTCGTTCATATTTTGTCTTATGAGAGTAATACCTATAAAACATCAAATATTTGAAAAGAAATATTGTATGCGTTTTTAGACCCAAAATGGGGAGAAAAGCATAAAGTGTATCGGTGGAGAAAAGTTACATCTTGCAAAGATTTGTGGTAGTGATGGTAGAATATAGTTATACAAATGGAATAAAATAAAGAAATCATAAACATTTTCATTTAAATATATAGAAATGTCCTACTGGTCTGGCCAGACCATATTTGTTACGAATATGACAATTGAAACATCTGTATGACGAAGGGTTAAAAAAAGTAGTTTATGCACATAAGAAATGCTTTTAAGAACGGAAAATATGCCTTTTAAATTAAGAAATATTACACAGGGAAACTACAGTTTAAAAACTAATTTCGTATGACTTCTACATCACTTTTCAGAACAAATTTTGAATTCGTAGTACTGTTAAAAAAACTTGTATTAAAAATTAAAAAAAAAATCATAAATCAAAAACAAAATACTTAATTAAATTGATTTATAAAGTGACTTTTAGGAAATAGTCCATTAGATTAAAAATTAAAAAAAGCAGGTTCTGAAACCTTTCCCTAACGCTTCTATAGAACTAGTTTTGAATGTGACAATATCGAACAAAAATGATTGATTAAAGAACTAGTTCTAGAACCATTCCATAGAATGGGTACTGGCTAGCTAACACTTCTACAGAACTAGTTCTAGGTGATAATTTCCAAAAAAAAAAAAAAAAAAATCATTGGTCGTAATGCCAAATTAGAATGAATACATATTATTTTCATGCGCTCTGGAACTATTTGTAAAACTAATACATTTTTACCCGGGGTCAAATCTAATACATTTCATCAGAAAATTACAAAATTTCTTTAAATTTATAAGATAAAAATTATTAGGGAAACGGATTTGAAAAATGTATTTCACTAATGGCAAGATATGTAAAAAATTCTATTAAAGCAAAATTTGTAAAATTTTTTTTTAAAATAAGGATGTTCTATGAATATATGCTTAGTCCAAAATATGCAACAAATATGCAGTTAAGACCAAAATATGCTAAAACAAATCGATGCTAAAATTCTTGAAATTGTATGAAACTCAAAAAATTTTATATCGAGAACGATTCTGCAAAATTATTATTCCTTTGGTTTGATATGGTATAGAAATTAAAATGAAAATGTTCTATTACGTCATATTTTTAACCCATTTAGGACCAAAGAAAATTTGCTTCCCTGAGGAGCTTTTATGTCATAAAATTGTCTAGGTAATATGTAGAGGAAATTAGTCATCAATGTTTTTTAGTCAAGTAAAGGAGCTACAATGTTATTTATCTTTCTGCACTATATTTAATCTAGGAGATAAAATTAAGCTGAATTATTCACGATGTATTTATACTCTACATAGGTGGAGAGGATATAATGCTTTTATGCTGATTTTTGTAACTGCAAAAGTATTGGTCTAAGACCCACCTTAATTTATACCAATCGGCTTAGGATCACTTTCTAAGTCTGTCCGTCTGTCCGTCCGACAGTCCATGTAAACATTGTAGTCAAACTATAGGTCGCAATTTCTAACAAAAATTCATGAAATTTGTAAAAAAGGATAAAGCCTATTGATTAAAAATATAGCATATATAGTTAAATATAGCAATATTTGGCACATACACATCTGCTCAAAATAATAGATACACCTAGTGGGATTGCAATAAAGTGACGATAACTTTGGAAAATTCTTCAGAAATACTGAAATAGGAGAGAAAAATGGTTTAAAACCAGCGAAAACGACAAAGTCGTTGCTTGAAATGGCCAAAAGGGGCTCAGGAAGACATTTACATTTTGCGCGCAAAATGCACTATCTAAAAAATAAATGACATAAACTCGTATTAGACCTATTAAAGAACCCCAGAAACGGAAAGCAGGATTAATGTTTTGACAAAAAAGGGACCCCTTCATTTCTTTGAAGGCTATTTCCGCTATAATTTTTAATGAAGTAGGTCAGCAAACAGTATGGCTTCGTCGTCTGCAAAACATATTTCTGGAAAAAATTGCCAGAAAAGTTCTATCAATGCGTATATAAAATTTTAAGATACTGTTAAAAATATTTAAAATAAATTTACTTTAGCCCGAATGTACATGCGGAAAAAAATGGAGAGACATAATATTTTTTTGGCGAAATGTATTGGAATATATTAGGATATTGAACAAAGTGAAGACGAAATCTTTACGGATCTATTCCATCAAAAAATTTCAGCTGAAGGCTATTCAGAATATTGAAGGGGTAATTTTTTGCCTATAAAATAATCCTTCTATCTGATTTTGGGGTTATTTTATGAGGTCTATTACAAGTTTTAATCGCACAAAAGTATTTTATAGATAACGTAGATATTTTCCTAAACCCATACTTGCAATTTCAAGTAACGATTTTGCATTTTTCTTTTATTTTGAACCATTTTTCTCTCCTATTTGGTGCACTGATTGTTTCTTCCCATTTTCTGTGTCAAAATACTATTTCTTTATAATATTTTCAACCTAAATGAAACTTTTCTTATTCTATTATGTAAAAATAATCAAAAAAGTACAATAGAATTCGATTTAATATAAAAAAATTAGAAATAAATTAACCGTATCTATTATTATGAGCAACAATTTTTGGTATTTAAATCGAAAACGTATGTGTAAATAAATTTTTATGCACATACTTGCCATATTTTTCAGTAAAATATCATTGCCAGATCAAATTGTTTGCTAAAATAAAAAAAAATTTACGTCTTTCTGAAGAATTTTCCAAAGTTATCATCACTTTAATGTAATCCCACTAGGTATATCTATTATTTTGAGCAGATGTGTATAAGTTCCATATTAGTTTAAATCTGTGTGCCGTATTTCATGGAAATCGATCCATAATTGACCATACATAGCTCCCTTCTTCAGAAAAACACTTTAACGGGATTGAAACCCATTAAAATGTTAGTATCAAGTTAATATTCGAAACAAATAAGTTTTATATAAATATAAAGATCTTTGATCTCCATCAAAGATCGGTCCACCCCACTTTCGGGGTTTTATATGAATTTATTCATATAAATGTTAGTATCGACGTAATATCCTGAATTCGTATGTTTTATTTTACACTTAGTATAAGTATAGGCCCACAATTGACCACAGGTCTAGAAAAAAGAAGTCCCCTCCCCGAATTCTGATGCACTAATGGTGTAGGATCACATGGTTGGGCTTGACAGATTATATCTTTTTTCATAATTTTGATGTCTACGCATATTCTGTTAATGCAATTTTAAAAATGTTAAAATTTTTGAGATCTGCGGCTTTGTATTAGTTATACCAAATACAATTTTCCCCTCAACGCTCACTCCTTAACCCTCATTTTGCTATGATTTTATGAGGGTTAATAAAGAAATTCTCAATACTTTATTATACTTTTTTAGTGTTGACCTGTGTAATTAACAGTTTGGTTTAATTAAAGCTCAGGAAAAATATGTTTTGTATATTTTTGGTTTCCCTGGTAATGATAAAAGATTAAATAAGAAAATTAATTTAGAACATACTAGACCATATCAGATTCATGTCGATTTAACAAACTTTTGTTATATGGATAACAGAAACCTGAGATTATATAATCTGAAACCTTTTACAAATTTACTTTCATCTTATACTATCTATTGCCAATTCTTCCGTCTATGCCAATCATTAAAACGATTATCATCACTATAAACTCAACTTGAGAGATTACCTCTCTAAAATACCAATATAGCGTAAAATATGTATATGTTTTGCAAAAAATTTAATCAATGGCAATTAAAACTTTTAACCCCATTTAGTACCTAAATAAAAACAAGTACTGCAGCATGTTGCCATTAAATTAACCAACATCACTTTAGTACTCGCACAATGAAAACAATTGAATGAATGAATGAACGTATGTACGTCAGTCAATCTTTGGAAAAATCATTCACATTACATTAAACTCAATGAAAAAAAAGGGGGAAAATGTAAAAAAAAAAAATACAAATTGTGCATAATAAACTGATCTCCAAAACTCACCTTCAGTGCATTCGCAGTGAGAATCTAAATATGTTAATACTGGCGATGTGGCATGACGTGCACCGAGTAGTCTGGCTCGTATTAAACCTTCACGCTTTGGTGCACGTAAAATTTTAACCTTTGGATTTGAAGCAAAATAATCTTCCAATTGTTTCTTTGTATGAGCTAAAATAAAATTACAGAAAAAGAAAGAAGAGAAAAAATATTATTAGCAAAAAAAATAAATAAAATAGAAAACTTTTTTAATATGTACTGTCCAAAGGAGTTGAATAATAAATGAATGAACAACTGAATGAAATTTTAATAAAATAACAACAACAACAAAAAACATTAACAACGGCAACAATACTATCATGTAAACAATATTGTAAGTTTCTTTTTATTTTTTACACAAATATTTGCAATGCAAGACACGTGCAACAATCAATCACGTTTTAAGACAATACAAGAGCATAATCACACTATGGTTACTTGTCTTGAACTGTCTTGGTCTTGCTGTCGTGTATAACAATTTTACGAAAGAACATTGTTGGCGAGATAATTTGAAATACTTTTAACAGCCCCCAACATATAACGCATCGCATCACATATCATATGATATCAGATCTCATCAGCATCTTCAACATCAAGGAGTTGTTTTTTACTTTTTGGTTAACTATTACAATGCACAGTGGGTAAAAGATATACCTACATGTATGTATATTAGGTTCAGCCAAAATAAAATATTATGTTGATGTTATAACTTATCTTTGTTGAGCTGGATTTTTATACCCTACACCACCATAGGTGGTTGGAGTATTATGCGTTTATGCTGATGTTTGTAACGCATAGAAAAAGCTATCCAATACCCACCTTAAAATATACCAATCGACTCAGAATCCATCCGTCTGGCTGGCTGGACGGCTGGCTGTCCATGTAAACCTGGTGCACAAATTACAGGTCGTAATTTTGTAGATAATTCAATGAAATTTTGCACGATTTGTTCAGTTTCATAAAAATCCGTCCAGAGGTTCCAGACTTATTACCATTGATTTTGCAATTTACCCCACTATGCAATGTATATAGGGTCTTAAATTATTTCTTAGTATAACAAACTTATCTGCTGGGGACATATAATAAAAAAAATGTTTTCCAACAACTTCATTCTATTTTTTTTTTGCCCAAAGCCCACTGTGCCTTATCTTCAACATTTTTTGTTCTTCTTCTTGATGATTAATATTAAATATTTCGATTTTCCTTGATATTTTTTTACTTGTTGTTATTATATTTTTTTTTTTCTTTTTACAATTTTAATACTTACGCATATCGGAGAAGTCATCTACTAGAATTACATTGCCGATTAAATGTTCTGGTGAACGATCAAAAACGGAATGCACGGTACGCAATAGCACGGACCACGCCTCATTGTGGAAACAAATAATTACATCAGTGGCTGGTAGATCCTTTAGATAACGTCCCGGCTCTTTACACCTGTGTAAGGAAAAAAAAATTACAAATAAAAAAAAAGTTTAAAGAAACGCATATTTTTCATGATGCTTTAAATTACATGACTTGTAGTCATTTTTCATTTAACAACTTGTAGGATGTTTTTTTTTTTTTTATTTTGTTTGGCGGGTGTTATAGAATTTACGTTAAAGAATGTTGTTGCAAGTATCATTTAGTAGTTCATCTAAAGTGTTTCTTAGACATATGTCAATTTTTTTTTTTTTTTTTCGTTGCGGTGTCGGTGTAGTTGAAAACTATTATAAAACGTCATTTAAATAAATGACTTTTAACTCCTTTTTTCGCACATTTTCATTAATAAACAAGAAGGCAAAACGTGCAATAATAAAATATAAAATCAAGGTTGTTGCAGGAAGAATATTCTGGCAATTGAATTTAAGGACAATGACTTGGTTGTATTAGGTTTTTTAATGTGTAGGTGATGTAATAAATTAATGATTTTGAGAGACTAAAAAAAAATAAATGGTATGAAATGTAAAATTAAATTAATGATTTTCTTAATTTTTTGGTAGTTAAAATAGAATTTGAGGTGAATAATCCAAAGGAATATTTGTTTTCAACATAATCTATGTAATTGGCTCTTGTGCTATGAAAATTTAGAAATTTTAAAACTGTTATGCCCTTATTGTTTTAGATTGATTGTAGGGATTATATATCCGGACTAACGGATGGACATTGTTAAAACGTTTTAAAAAATTATTAGTAATCTATTAGTATGCTTAATAATAGGAGTTAGATTGTAGCACAAATATTTGTGATTTAAATAAATTTGTGATAATATAAAAGCCAGTTTGAAACTATCTCAAGAATTAGGATTAGAGTTTAAATTGATTGTAGGGATTACAAATCTAGACTGACGGACGGACATTGTTAAAATGACTTAAAAAGTGATTAGCAATCTATTAGTATGCTTTATTGAGGGAGTTAGAGTAGAGCATAAATATCTGTAATTAAATTAAATTTGTGGTCATATAAAAGCCGGTTTGACCTACGATCAAAATTAATTTAGATGTAAATCAAGAGCTAAGAAAAATAAGTTAATTTCAAAAATCTGACTATACAAAGACGATTAAAACCAATTTGACAGTAAATTAGTAATTCGGTTAAAACTAATCTGGTATAATATCAATAGCTTCGGTTAAAGCTATTGTAGGAGTACCTATATAAAGATCTGCCAATGCGTAAATGTCAAGAGTAACTTTACTCCTCTCAAATACTGAACCTTAGAATTAGACGGTGCTACAAAATAAAAAAGTTGAATACACTTGGAATGTAGCATAATATAGTTTATAGATATGACTGAAAAGATTACTACTAAAATCAATAATTATATACAAAAATCGATTTTCGTACCTCGCGACTTTAAAATTTTTATCCCGAATACATAGTAACCAATTTCAGTTTTTTTAAGCTGCATAAGAAAGAAAATATTTTAGTTTTCTTAACATTTGTATTCATGCAAAACTGTGTAAAAACCCTAGAGGAAAAAAAAACTAGTCACTTGACAGGTTCTCAGGGCTAGTGACCGGTTCCAGTTCCGGAACTTTATATGGGAGAAACCATTCACTTTTACATGAAGTTGTCATTGGAGGTGGCTAACTAGCTCCTTGGGAAAGGTCATAGGACAGGTTGCAGGACTGGTCCAAGAGGACATGTTCAGAATCAATTAATATAATAAAAATTTTAAGAAAAATTTTTACTTTTTAAACTATTTCTATGCCCACCATAAAAAAGATGGGGGGTACATTGATTTTGTCATTCTGTGTGTAACATATCGAAGGAATCATTTAAGACCCCACAATATATATATTTTCTGGGTCCTGGTTAGATTCTGAGTCGATCTAGCTATTTCTGTCCGTCCGTCCATCTGTCTGTCTGCTGAAAGCAAAATAGGGCTGGAACAGAAACACTGGGTGTCCGTTTTATACTTTTCTGCTTATATCTCTTAAACAAAAGCATGTACACAACGAAATTTTGTATAAATAGTTTGAGGGTCGATATAATCTTGGAAAAAATGGGCGTGGTCCGCCCACTTTACCGCCCACCTCCCATATAAGGTAAACTTCAACGAAATTGTGTTCAAATAGTTCAAGGACCAAAGTAAACTCGGAAACTAAAAATGGACGTGGTCTGCCCACTTTACCGCTCACCTCCCACATAACGTAAAATTTGAAAAATTTGATGGTGGGTATATAGATTCGGCCGAGCCGAATATAACATTATTTTTATTAAATTATATTTATTTTATAATTTTCCGTTAATGTCGATGGCGACACCCCAAATCGAGCCCACGTTCTTCTGACGTATCTTACATTTTGTAGTCTTAAACTCTAACCACTCAGCCACAGATTGTTATTTCGCTCGAGCTGCTAATTTCGCTCTTAACATGCATGTTGAAAATTAACTCTCAACTTAATTTAGTGAATGTGGAGGTGTTAACTGCTTCTCTACTAGAACTTTGGTGATTAGTTAGGTGTCAATTAGTACTCAACCGGTACTGAGGGACCAGTCCATTAGTGCAATTGCTACAAATTTCCCGCAGGGAATTTTTTATTTTTATACCCACCATCAAAAAGATGGGGGGTATATTGATTTTGTCATTCCGTGTGTAACATGTCGAAGGAATCATCTAAGACCCCACAAAGTATATATTTTCTGGGTCCTGGTTAGATTCTGAGTCGATCTAGCTATGTCCGCCCGTCTGTCCGTCTGTTCAAAGCAGGATAGGGCTCGAACGGAAAAACGTAGGGGGACGAAATTTGGCATTATATAAGGTTTGTTTGGGATTGAAAATGGGCAAAATCGGTAAATAAACAAAAAAGTTATGGGCTAAAAACTAGAAACACAGGGTGTCCGTTTTATACTTTTCTGCTGATATTTCTTCAACAAAAGCATGTACGACAACGAAATTTTGTACGTGTAGTTCTGGGATCGATGTAAACTCGGAAACAAAAAATGGGAGTGGTCCGCCCACTTTACCGCCCACCTCCCACATAAGGTGAGAATCAACGAAATTGTCTTCAAATAGTTCAAGGACCAATGTAAACTCGGAAGCAAAAAATGGGCGTGGTCCGCCCACTTTACTGCCCACTTTACCGCCCACCTCCCACATAAGGTGAGAATCAACGAAATTGTGTTCAAATAGTTTAAGGACCAATGTAAACTCGGAAGCAAAAAATGGGCGTGTTCCGCCCACTTTACTGCCCACTTTCCCGCCCCCTCCCATATAACGTAAAATTTGAAAAAGTTGATGGTGTGTATATAGATTCGGACGGGCCGAACATAACATTCGCGCTTGTTTTTATTAATATTTTTTTGAATTTTTCGTCTACTTTTGACCAACACTTTGTTAGGAAAATTATTTATTTTTTTGATTTTTCTCTTATACTACAATTTATTAGAATTAAAAAGAGCTATCGCTTGATTAATCAAATAAGAATTGTGGAAGATACGCACTTTTTCAAAGTTGTAAAACTTATAAATACAACTTGTTTTTATGAGTTTTTCAATTATGTAAAAAAAAGAATCATATATTCTATAAATCTAATCTGAATTTATCAAACGATGTCTCATTTAAGTTATAATAAAATGTACTATTAGGAAAGAATAAAGAAATATAAGTTTTGTAATAAAGTGTGGTTCAAAAAAGATCTCAACGTTCAAAAAATATAAATAAGAAATAAAAATTTGAGTTTGTGTCCTTAATATCTTTAACAGTTTACAATGACAACAAATGTGTATATACCTATTTAAAAAAATGGTAAAACATTATTTCTAATGGTGTTTAAAATTAGTTAACAAGTATTCGAGGTACAACTTTTTAAATCCGATAAGTCCGAAAAATCGATTTTGAGAATATAACTCCCAATTTTGGGTATATCGAAAATTCTAAATATGATATAATAATCTACTCACCCAGACCTATAAACTACACTATGCTACATTCCGAGTGTGTTTCCACCGTAACACGGTGTTGCTAGCCCAGCCCAATTTGGTATAAAGATTCTTCATTAAGTACAATTTCTGATTATTGTTCAAGAGTTTAATTGTACTTACCAAGCATCTCTGGGATCTGGAAGGGTTCTGTGAACGGAAATCATATCGGAAGCATATTGATTAAAAGCATTCTTTTGCCAGCCATCATCGACAGCTTTTTTCATTTCGGCAGTCATATTGGTAGGTAAAGTTACCGGTTTACCCATTTCTCCGGGAGCATCTTTGGGCGGAGAGGGGGCAGCTAAAACGCTTTTACCTAAAAAAAAAAAAAATTAAATCAATTGGATGAAAATAAATATTTTTTAATTATGATAAGCTATCGAATCATTCTAAGCAACAAAAATTGCAACAATTAAGTTTAAGTTTCCTTTCTTTAAAGCTTAAACATATTGAAAAAACACACACAATGTGGGTGTCAGGTGTTCATGCGTTAGTTGCAATTACAAATATACATTTAATGATTATGCAAACTGTCAATTTCAATTTAATTTTATGAACAAACTCATAAACTTTACATATCACAAAATATCATTCTTTTTGAAATATAATGCAGCATATTCGAAAATTAAATTGACAATATTCTGACAGACAACTGCACAAAGAAATGAAATCGTATGTATGTAGGTACTTTTTTTTTATTTTAATAAATCTTATCATGCAACATTTGTTGGTGATGCTATGAATGTTTGTGTTGTAATGAAAATAGAAAAAAAACTTCAGTAACTAAAATCTTTCAAAACCAAGGGAATAGTCTAAAAAAAACATATTGAATTTATCAATTCTATGCAGTTGAATTTTTAGAAGGGAACTTTGTTGCATATGTTGTTTTATATTACTTACTGAAAATTCACTTAAATACTTTGAAGATAAACAAAAAAAAAAAAAAAAAACAAAAACAGAGCTTCCACTGTACGTGAATATTTTACCATGTTACATCATAAAAAAACAGGAGCGTAAGTCCTTTAAATAGGAGAATTTATTTAAAGAAACTGTGCGAAAACATTGAGCTTTTTAATAAAACAGGTTCCTAGCGGGTAATGGGGTTAGTGGTTGGCTCTCCGAAGTTGGCCATCTCGGGTATGTCATTTTTTAAAAAAATCGCCAAAAATTTATTTATAATATGACAAAAAAGAAATTTTATATATGGATAGTCCTTGCAAGTCTCTACAAAAAATATGTTTACATGTGTAAGTTATCTCTTTCAGTTTAAGAGATATTCGGATCGAAATAAATGTTTACCTCATTTTTAGCCTACTTTTTTTATTTTTTTTTTAACTGGCTTAATATTGCCCTTAAAATTTTTCTAAAATATTCGCCTGATTCCTTATAAAATTCTAAATAATATTGTTGCAAGAATCATATAAATACATGAATACGTTAAAAAGTTATACTAATCTGAAGTTGGAACTTTAAACAAATTTAACATTTTTTGTTTTTTTTTTTTTTTTCAAAAAGGTGGCAATATTAAGTCACTGATAAAATTTGTTTTTTGTTCTGGGCTTTATCATTTTTTTAATGTTTTCAAAAGAAATCTTAATGTAAAAGCGTGTAAAGTTAATTTGGAGGAGTTTGGGGTAAAGGTCTGCCCACAAGCCCTATTCAAATTTTGTCAATTTTGAAAATTTTTTTTTTCTTTTTTTGTTCTCAAATTGCAAAGCTGGGATCGACTTAAAACTATTTTAAATATATAGCTCTATATATAAGGTAAAAACCCAAAAAGTATTTTCCAACGGAGGCCCCTTATAACGACAGGGTGACTATTTCAAAGAAAAAAGTAAATTTTTTTAACACGTTTTATACGGATTGGGATTTTGGATATTTTCATATAAAAAAGTGGGAATTTTTTTTAATTTTATAATTTATAATTTTTTAGGACATGTTTTTACATATTATTTTATTTAACAATAAAGAGTTTGCCAAAAAATATGGAAATAGATTTAGATTATATTGACTAATATTATGGAAAATATTCTCGAGATTATAAGTAAATAGTTTTGTGCATTTTTTATTAGAAATTAAAAAGTTATATAAATAAAAATTTCACAATGTGACTCGATCGAAATCGGACTGTATATTACACCCAGAGAAAAAACGAGTTCAACACTGAGTTTTGAAATCTTAACGAAAATAGTTACCTAATTGGCACCAAGTTAAAACCATTTCAGTATCAAATCATTAAATTCTATTATGTTCTATTCTACCAATGTGATCACAACCACAATGGATTTTGAATCAAATTAAATAGAGTTAATCTAGAACTATATTATGAACTATAGTTAAAGCTATTCAAGGCATAAAAAAAAACAAGAAAGATATTGTCGATCATGCTCGACCATTGTGTATGTGCAACAAAATTCGTGAAGGAATTTTATATGGGACCTTTGGCCAATTTTGGACTGATTCTTGTATTAGACATTATATGGGGGCTATGCAAAATTTGACATTACGGTTTATACTTATGTTAAACTGTTTCGAGTAAAATCCCTGCGGAAATTTGTGGCATTTGCACTAATGAACCGGTCCCTCAGTACCGGTTGAGTACTAATTGACACCTAACTAATCACCAAAGTTCCAGTTGAGAACCACTTGACACCACCACACTCACTTAATATCAGTTGAGAGTCAATTTCTAACAGAGATGTTAAGCGGTTTAATGGTTAGCGTTGAAGACAATAAAACGTAAGATACGTCGTTGTGCCGCCATCGACATTAACGAAAAATAAGAATAAAAAATAAAAAAATAATAAAAAAAAAAGTTTAAAAAGTGAACATTTTTCTTCAAATTTTTATTATATTAATTGACTCTGAACATGTCCTTTTGGACCAGTGCTGTGACCTGTCCTATAACCTGTCCCAAGGGGCTAATTAGCCACCTCTAATGACAACCCCATGTAAAAGTTACAGGTTTCTCCCATATAATGTTCCGGAACTATTACCGGTCACTAGCCTTGAGAACCTGTCACGTGACTAGGTTTGAACCGGTTCTCTTTCCTCTAGGGATATTAAATTAATATTATCTCTTGAAACCGTTAAAGAGATTTTCGAAAGAGGGGTTTGTGTGGGAGTTATGGACCTTAACATCCATAACAAACGTATTTACCTAAATTTTATTAAAATATAGCTTATTTAAGGAGTTTTTTATCATTAAACGTATATTTCGGGAGGAAATTTGTATGGAAGCTAGGTAAAATAATGGGCCTATAATAAGCAATTTCAATAGCATTAGTTTTTTGGCCATAAAATACCTGTATGACTAAATTTAATTGAATTAAATTTGATTTGATTACATGGTTTGCATGGAATTATAATTCAGACATCGTTAAATAATCTTAGAAAATGATTTAGTTATAGATATCATTACAATAACGATTAAAGGTCAACTGGATTTACATTAAGAACTTCGATTACCTACCTACGATTGAAGCTTATCTGGGATTACATCTGTAACATATAAAAAGTTACATTAAGTTTTGTATAGAATAATATGAATACCTTTGATAAAAGCTAATTTGAGAATAAGTAAGGGTTGGTTGGCTATTGTTCTAAACATTAAAAACTATGTTTTTAAGATACCAAAAACAATGTTTCATAAAGAAAATTTTAATTAAAATAGATTTTACTTTAATTTTTAAAATAAAACATTAATTATATTATTATTTGCCACGCCACTGTTTTTGATAAAAGATTCGTAAATTTCAAGCGCCTGAAATATTTTAGTTTCATATAGTACTGTCCAAATGTTTTGATGGCAATGATTTGTTGTTAATAGCAGAAAATGCTGCATATATAAAGTTACGTATCTAAAATGCAAATAGACCTTACTAATATTTCAAAGAATTAACAAAACTATGAAAAATAACTGCTTTTAAAAGTAAACTAAAAATTCAAATATTAGCGCTTTTTTATGTTTTCTTGATCCTTTGAACCTGCATGAGAATATCCTACTTAATACCTTTTGCATTTTAAAAGTCCATCTAACTAAATTCCCCAAAAACTTTCAACCAAAAAAGTATTATAAACTTGTAAGTAAAACAATATGCTCATATACACGTCTGCATTTGTGTGGCAAGTTGTTAAAATATTACATTCATCCTTTCGTGGCAATATACCTTATTCATTGCTACTTTTTGAATACTGATAACTGCATAAAAATGTGCCACAAAAATTTTGCAAACTGTTGTTTTGCATGATTTGAAGATGTCAGTCATAACTGTGAAATGCTAACATTTCATTAGAATTCTTTACGGCTTTTGTTGGCCATTAGTTGAATTTAGTTGGTAGCAGAGTGAGTTCAGGTAATAAATTACTTTTTTTTTTTTTTCGGGTTTTGTTTGCTCTTATATTAAGAGAATGGTAGCATATTTTTGTGCGATAGTAGAAATTTGTAAAATAATTAATGGAATATTGTCATGAGAGTAGAAGTAGTGAATAATAAAAGTGGTAAGTGTAGGAAATGAAACTTGTGACTTTATAATATGCCCATGGGTATATATTTTGTTATTTTACAGAGATTTGTTTAGGATACAGGAAGTTCTGGCGTTTTGAGTTAAAAATAAAATAAAAAAAATAATTAGTCATCTAGAGATCTCTTAAAAAGCGTCAGTTTTTTGCCGATATCTTATCCTCTTAGGGACCTAAGAAAGCTCTGAAATATTTTTTTCACACACACAGAGAAAGGATTGGTTATAAAACGGTTACGATTATTAAAATGCAATAAAATAAAACAAAAGTGTATTACAAATACAAAAATAATTTCAATTCAAAAGAATTTCTTTAATTACACTGGCTGACAAAAAAAATTTGTTCGTGCTCCTTCAAAAAAAAAGAATAATAATATATGGGCGAGTTGGAATTCCGCATGCTAAACTTGAATCTGCTTTCAGTTTTTTTTATGGGCGTGTCTAATATTACGTCCTAAATAAGCCGAGTACTCGAGTATATTTCACTATAACTAGAGAACGGTGTGCACCATATAAATAAATAATAAACCAAAATATGTGAAATAAAATTGGCTTTAAGTCGTTTTACTAACAAATTTTTATCCGCTCAATAGTTATGGAGATATTTCGAAATAAGTGTCCGAAAAAAATTTGTTCATGCTAAATTCAAGATTTCTTTTTTTTTACTAAAACTTCTTTTTAAAAGTGAAAACATAAAAAATGTTTCAGTTTATTATCTTTATCTCAAAGCTGGTAAAACTACGAGTAAATAAAGCCACGTATCATAAAAATTGATGCACAAATCATGATTGCAATCACAGTTAAGTTAAGTGGGTAAAAAATATATATATATATATTTTTTTTTTCGTCTTAAATAAAAAAAAAAAATAATAAAAATATGTGAATTAGATGGAATTTAATGTGCTAAATAAAAATCTGCTTCTACTTTTTTGCTATCACCTATAGAATTTTTTTTATGGGCATGACTACTATGACCCCGCTTTTAGGCAGTCACACTTGTATAAATCGAGAACAGTTTGTCTAATTAAGACAAATTGAACTTTAATATATAGCGACCTAAATTGTCTTTAAGCTGAATTTATATAATTTTTTGTTCAGTTAATATTTCCGTAGTTATTTGCTAATTAGTACCGAAAATTTTAAAATTTATTTTTTTTGAAAAGTGGTGAAAATTTTGATCCGTAACTCTGAAATTCTTGAGCGAATAAAAAATATTGTTGACGTACCATAAAGAAAATTTTCGTATGTATCTTTTGATGTATCATTTATCAAAATCGTGTAAAGGGTTCTTGAGTTATAGCCTAAGATTGACAAACCATTCTCGAATTTTATAGTGTGACCGATGAATAAGGTGATGATATTAGTCATGCACATAAAAAAAATCAGTACGCGATAGAAAAAAAGTGAGTGCAGATTCTTGTTTAACTCGTCAAAATCCACCTAGTCCACCTATTTTTGTTTCAAGAAAAAATAACAAAAATTTTTTTTTGGCCACCACTGTATGTAACATATGGGTATTTTTACTTAACTGTGAATAAAATTTATATTTCTGCATCAATTTTGAAGATACATGCCTTATTTAAAAGCATTACCAGCTTTAAGATAAAGATGATAAACTATATCATTTTAGATATTTTCATTTATTAAAATAAATTTTAGTAAAAAAAAAATCTAAAATTTTGCATGAAAATTATTTTTTTCGGACACTTATTTCAAAATAACTCCGAAACTATTGAGCACATAAAAAACTTAAGTTTGGGAAAGTTAAAGATATTTTTAGTCCGCATCTTTTGGTGCATCACTTTGATCAATCGTACACAATGTTCTTGAGTTATGAGGAAATTTACTAGAGTAATGGCCTTACTATGTGCGAAATATTAGACACGCCCATAAAAAAACATCCGGACCTGATGGAAAAAAACTGAAAGCAGATTCGTGTTTAGCACATCAAAATATATCAAGTCCAACTATTCGTCTTTGGGGGAGGATTTTTTTGTTGGCCAGTGTTATTAAGATAACAAAATATCCGTGGTATTACCAAATTCGAACTGCAATAAAAAATTAGCTTTATGTACATATTTATGTAAAATTATGTAAACAAATTTATGTTGCAATCAAATTAACAGATAGTGCGTAGATTGGTCTTCTAAAATCAAGTCGTGTTGATGACTTGGACTTCAATTATATCTATTAAATAAAAATATATAAATTTAACCTGACAGATATCTAAAATGCTTTTATCTGTATCGCGGCAATTAGTGGTTTAAAAAACCATCAACAGTGCTATCCATAATACGAAAGTGTTTTCTAACTAATGCTGTAAGGATTTATTTTTATTATTTTATTGCTGTTTATATTTGTTAATTTAACATTTTTAAGACAATAAAAAAAGCGCAATAAAAATATAACATTTTAATAAAATGAATTGACAAAACTGAAAAATTTAATTATACCACCTAATATTTTTGGTCCTATTTTCTGAATTGATTTTTTAAAACAGTTGTACGTATCATTAATTCAGCAATAGAAAAGTCCCTGTAACCGAATTTAAGATAGTACTTGTAACCGAAAAAATTCAATTGGCAAAAAATTCGGTTGCCACAATGAATCTGTTTTCTCTGTGCAGGAGATACGGACGGAGTGACAGATATCATAATTATAATTCCTATAGCAATAAATATATAAAGCATATAACTTATGGTATCATAAATAGATGTTGTATATAGGGAGGTAATTATTTTAGAAAAAGGAGAGATATGTTCTATATTTTCTTAAGGATAATTAAATGCTCTTAAGGTCACAAATGTAATTTTTTTTTTTTCAGAAGTAAACTATTAATTAATAACTATTAATTACAAATATGTTTTAGTAACGAAATATTTATTTTTTTAAGTAATAATCTTAATGAAATTATGAACCATTTCCTTTTGCTTTTCCGTTTCAATGCACAAATACACGCCAGTAGATAAAGAAAACACAATTGTTCACCATAATTTACCCTCCCATATCAATGTCAAGTTCAAAATAAACAACAAACCACTGAAATCTTTTCAATGCAACAAAAAAAAAAAAAAACATTTTAAAACAACGTATTTTATCTTAATTAAGCAATTATAATTTTTGTAATAACCAGAAAAACAAAACGAAAAACCATGTTTTTTGTTTGTTCAAAGAAAAACCACAATTAAAGAAAAACTCAGTCAAGCAGGTAAAAATTATAAAGAAAAATGAATGAAAAATACAAAAACTGAATAAATAAATAAAATACTTATTAACTACAAGTAACCTACTTTAATTCAAGCATTTTTGAGGCAACCATTCAAGCAACCAATATTGTTGGTATGCCAACGTCCATATAACAATTGCAATGCTAAATAATATTTAGCAAGTATTTTTCATGACATGCCTCTCCATGCTATCTATGCCAATCCGTGCCACTGAAAACATAATAAATCATACATGTCTCTGTTACTACAAAAACAACAACAACACAACAACAGTAATAGCATTAAGACCCCATCGACATTGAACACAACTTGTCGATTTCCTATAGCGCGTATGAAAATATTTAGATCAGTTTTAAATTATTTACTTAGTAGTTGTAGTTGTAGAAGTGGAAAATGTTGTTTTTATGTTTAGTGGAGGAGTAGGTGAATTTTTTTTGTATTGAAAGGCGTGAGAGGTCTGCTGCGTCCTATTTAAATTTCTATGTGAAATATTTTGTGTGTTAAATATTCGTGAGGTTTTTAACACAAACACATATTCTAAATGAATGATGAATGCATATAAATGATATTTCAACAGCAATATTATTATAAAATTGCTACAGGGAGTAGCAAGAAATGAGGGAAAGATAAGCAAACATATTTTTCGAAAGTTAAAAAAAATCTTCGCTCTTAAGTTTTTATTCCAAAACGTCCCCTATTTAATTTATAATATTATTTAATTATTTAATCATCATCGGTTTTGAGCTTTATTTTGAAATCTACACTTATTTTTTCAATACCCTATTTACCACCAACTTTTATGTATTTTATGCAAAATATTATAAATTTTTGATTTTGAAAAACAAAAAGAAAAAAAGAGAAACAAATTAAAAACCAAGTATTTATATACAAATATGCATACAATGCATATGAGTTATGGTTAAAAATATTTGTAAATATGATTTGATGGTTGGTTTGATGTGTTATTTGTTTTATGGTTTGTTCGCTAAAGGTCATGAAAATATGAAAAAAAAAAAAAAATTTTCATGTCAATACATAAATTATGAAGAAAATATTACCACAAAAAGTTTCAATATAATAGGGTTGTTCACTATAGGTAGGTTATAGGTTTATGTGGTTATTTTAAAACTACAAAATAATTTGAACAAAAATAATAAAAACAATTTTTTTGCTTGTTTATCAATTATAATTGTTGCATTTATTACATTTAAGCATAAAAGTTTGATTACACTCAAAAAAGTAATTTTAAGGAATGAAGTACGTTGAATGAAATTCGTTGATTTTTATCGAAGAAATTTCAACGTACGAGTTTATTTCTTCAAAAAAAAAAAAAAAATCTTTTAAATTCAATGTAATATTCAACACACTTAAATAAGTTCATTAATTGGACGTATTAATTCATTGATTTTAAGCAAATGTTTATATTTTAGTAAAGCACAGATGCCCAAAGGTTCAGAAGGCTAAAGGTTTGACCAAAGATGTTTTCCTCGGGTGTTTTTTTTTTATACCCACCATCAAAAAGATGGGAGGTATATTGATTTTCTGGGTCCTGGTTAGATTCTGAGTCGATCTAGCTATGTCCGTCCGTCTGTCCGTCTGTTGAAAGCAAGATAGGGCTCGAACGGAAAAACGTAGGGGAACGAAATTTGGCACAAATGTTTGTATTATATAGGGTTTGATTGGGATTGAAAATGGGCAAAATCGGTTAATAAACAAAAAAGTTATGTGCTAAAAGCTAGAAACACAGGGTGTCCGTTTTATACTTTTCTGCTGATATTTCTTCAGCAAAAGCATGTACGACAACGAAATTTTGTACGTATAGTTCGGGGATCGATGTAAACTCGGAAACCAAAAATGGGAGTGGTCCGCCCACTTTCCCGCCCCCTCCCATATAACGTAAAGTTTGAAAAAGTTGATGGTGGGTATATGATTCGGCCGGGCCGAATATAACATTCGCGCTTGTTTTTTTTTTTTTTAATTCATCAAAAAGCCATTTATTTGAGTGTAAACAAATTTTTCACGTAGGTATTCCATGTAAATTTTTACAAAAATATGCTTGCTTGTGTATGTTATAGTTTAAGAGATATTTAGGTCGAAGTAAATTTTACCCTTATTTTTGATCCCGTTTTTTATTTAAGTTTTTTCAACTTGGCGAGCTTAATATGGACCCTAAAATTTTTTGAAAATATCCGCTACATTTCTTACAAAATTCTAGATAATATTTCAGCAAGAATCATATAAATATATCTATCAGACAAAAAGTTATGTTAATCTCAAGTTGAAACCTTAAAAAAAAAATTCATATTTTTGTGGTTATTTTCCAAAAAGGTGGTAATATTTTTAAACTTTTAAAATATTTTTTTGTTTGTTTTGTTAGAATTTTTATAATTTCGAAACCAAATCATAACGTAAATGTATGTAAAGTAAAATTGGAGGCACTCTGGGCAAAGGTTTTCCTCCAAGCCCCATCCAAACTAACATTTTTAATTTTAATTATTATTATTATTATTTTTTTTTTGTAATATTCTAAAATGCTAAAGCCGACATCAACCGAAAATATATTGTTGGTTAAATACAGAAAAAATATAGTCTCACGGATTTTACAACGGCTGGTTGTTAATTTAAACGAAACAAATATATTTTTGAAAACAGTTTTTCCAGACTGAGACTTTGGGTATTTTGGAAGGACAAAGTGGGAGTTTTTTTAATTCCCTGACTTATATTGCGTCAAAATTTTTTTGGAATACTTTTTTTATATTTTATTTAGTTCCAATTACACTGGTCGTCAAAAAACAAAACAAGCGCGAATGTTATATTCGGCTCGGCCGAATCTATATACCCACCATCAACTTTTTAAAATTTTACGTTATATGAGAGGTGGGTAGTAAAGTGGGTGGACCACGCCCACAATTTCGTTGAAGTTTCACCTTATATGGGAGGTGGGCGGTAAAGTGTTGAATTATTAGAATTGATCTTGATCCTCAAACTATTTATACAAAATTTCGTTGTCATACATGCTTTCATTTAAGAGATATCAGCAGAAAATTATGAAACGGACACCCTGTGTTTCTAGTTTTTTGCCCATAACTTTTTTATTTATTAACCATTTTCAATACCAAACAAACCTTATATAAGATAAATATGTGAGCCAAATTTCGTCCCCCTACGTTGTCCCGTTCGAGCCCTATCCTGCTTTCAACAGACAGACCGACGGACATAGCTAGATTGGCTCAGAATCTAACCAGGACCCAGAAAATATATACTTTGTGGGGTGTTAAATGATTCCTGCGACATGTTACATACGGAATGTCAAAATCAATATACCCCCCATCTTTTTGATGGTGGGTATAATAAGTGAATAAAATAATCCATATGCCATCAAAATTGATGAACAAATCTTGATTTTATTCAGAACTGAGTGAAAATATCCATTTAACATACCTTCAATTAAGGGGAGATACAAATGGCCAAAAAAATGTTGTTTCTACTTAAAAAAATACGTAAATGAAGAGCTAAACCCTAACCTTCTTTAACAATTTTTTCTATCAAGTACTGATTTTTTTTATGGGCTTGACTAATATTACCCCGCTTTTAGGTAGTCACGCTTGTATAACTCGAGATCGGTTTGTCCAATTTATTATAAATTAAATTCCAACCAGTGTTGTCATATTAGGAGATTTATCCCCAGATTGGGAATTTAGTTTTTGAAATGGAGATAACAATTTTGGTTTGGGGATTAGGGGATTTGTTGGGGATATTTTTAAAGGCTTGGGGATTTTTAGGGGATTTTTATTTTAAAAAATGTTCCTTTTTAAATTAAAAACAATAGAAAAAAACATAATTTTCCGCTGGATATGAAGTTTTTGGTAACATAAAACTATATTTATTTCAACAAGAGTACACTGAAGACAAAAAAAGTAGGGGAGACTGGGGCAGTTTCGGCACCTTTTTTTTAAAGGTCTGAGTCTAAGAATGTATTCGACAGATTTAAAAATGTTATCCATGGATATTGAACAATAATATATTGGTACAACATTTTATGAATACTTAGTATTGGTTACTTATTTTTGGGAATTAGTAGAAAAAGTAATTTTTGCTGAATGTGCCCCACGCGGGGGTAGCTTCGGCATTTAACGGGGCAAATTGGTCTATCATATTCTTACAAACAATTGGATATTAAAAATTCATTTAAAGACAGAATTAGGTGTTGGTTATGAGCCAACTAAGTATTCATTTTTTAGCTGGATAAAAATAATAAAAAATAAACATATTTCTTTAACCCTTGAAACGAAACACAATATTGTTTATTAAATAGCGTCTCGTTTTTTTATGTGCGATTCAATTGTTTGGCGTTTAATATTGTAATTTCTACCGGCGAATGTTGGAGTCTTAACACCAAGCAAAACATCATACATTCAACCGATGCCGAATCTTCCCCGATTTAAAATGCTAAATCTACCCCGAAAGCACTACTTACACTCTTTTCTTTTTTTTTCTTTTAATCTCCTACAAAGATTTGCCAATCACTTATTTTTTTTAGGAAAATAGCACAATTCTTAATGTTACTTTGCAAACTCTGTTTTAAATATTGCAAATTTTTAAATTCAAAATACTTAAAAATTAGAGTCAAAATATTACAAAAACACTTGCAAAAATACTAAAACATCTGCATCTAAGTCAGTTGGTAAGCTAGAGATGACAAATTTCGTGTGAGTTATTTATTAAGCTTTTACATTTACATAAATAGTTAGTGATGCACAATGGTTTCTTCATATCGAAAACGTCATTGCCGAAGCTACCCCAAAGCCGAAGCTGCCCCAGTCTCCCCTAACTGCAATACTGAATTATTACTATAAAGTCCAAAAAGTGATTAAAATCTACGAAACAAAATGATTATTGTACGGATTGGCTATGAAGGTCATTGAGTAATTGATGTTCCATTATTGTTATTGTAATAGTAAGTAAAAGTTTAAATCAAGGTTGGCAACCGATTCAAAAGCGTTATTGGTATTTCGAACTATTTCGTTAGGGATATTTGAGCGTTATCGGCATTTTGGATGATATCGGTATTTTAGCGTTGTTGGTATTGAGCTATTTCGGTAAAGGTAATTTAGAAGTAACGGTAGTAAAGTTGAATGGGTTTTTTTTAGCGGTAAAGGTATTTTAGCGGTAACGGTAGCCAACCTTGGTTTAAATAATTTGATCATCAATCGTCAACAAGTAATTGCTTAAAAATTAAGCATTTTTGGGGTAAAAATTTACTAATTGGGGATATGTCTCGAAAAAAATTTGGGAACACTGTCTAAAATTAAGGTATTTTTTAGTGGAGAATTTTGAGGATGAAAATTCACTATTTGGGGATATGACTCGAAAAAAATCTGGGAACCCTGACTCCAACAGATACGGATTTAAATTATCTTTGAGTTTTCTAAACATAATTTTTAATCCAGTCAATATTTTTGTAGTTATTGGGAAATTATTATCGATTTTATTTTTGAAAAAAAAAAAAAAAAAAATAAAAAATGGAAAAACTTTACACCTTAACTCTGAAAATGTTAAGAGACTAAAAAATACAGTTTACTTGAATTGGTGAACATTTTTGTACGCATCTTTTGGTACACACCGTTATTGAGTTGCGGTGAAATATACTCGTGTAATGACCTCGTTATTGGACATGCCCACAAAAAAATCCAGACCTGATGGATAAAACTGAAAACAGATTCGTGTTTAACACATCAAAATCCATAAAATCCAACTATTCGTCTATAAGAGAGGATTTTTTTTCCTACCAGTTTTATTAACAATTATTAAATGGCTCTAATCAATAGTGAATTTAAACCGTTTCTTGCTCAAAAATGAGTAATAATTTTGGGATGGCATTCATAAGATTAGATAGTTTTGAAAAGATCATTGCTTCTGATACACAAAAACTTTAAAGTAGGTTTTGTGTTGGAGCTAGTAGTTTATTATGAAGGGCATCTGCTTATATTGGTTAAGAAAATTTATTATAATTGTGAGCCAAATTTCATCAAGTTTTCTTCAAAATTACTATTAGAATTTTTACATAAACAGACTGATGAACAGAGATTGTTAAGAGAAAGAGATTGTGAGAAAATTTGGAAGTATTATCATATCTTCACTTTCAGCAAGAAGCTTTCAGGAACTGTTTTTATTTATTTTATTTCTCTGCTAAAGGACACCCAATATTTTAAATTCACGCTCAGAAGATTTATATATTAAGGTCACGGGTCTCCTAAAACTATTAATGGTAGCCTGAATGTAACGACCTTAGCGTTTCTTCTTTCTTCTCTGGTGCAATTTGAAGATTAAGCAATAGGCGATTAGGATAGAAATTATGACAAGAGTGAATCAATCGGTCCCACAATGAGTTTGTCTTCGACTTTTGCAATGTACAGCAAATTTTCAATATTTCTTGGTGGCCAGTATTGTTTACGATCGAAGCGGCTGCTGGGTTCGGTACCTTTTTCAATTCGGCTTTCAGATTTTGGTAGGTGGATTTGTTCACGCGGATTTCACCATAAAACGTGACAAGATACGTTCCGGTAACTAGCGATAGTTTTTATTACTATATAATTACTTATATTTTTGTTTAAGTCTTCTGAATCATAGGCTAGCATCAAGGATTCAAGCTCCGAAATTATTATTCTGTTTTTTGCTAGCAGGGTTTTAAATAAATGACCCGTGCACAGTGAATGAAATTTCACATGGGTAATCCTGAGGTGTATGACAATTGATTTGGAGGAGGACAGATTCGTAGCGGGTCTGGAGGACGAGGGATGGACCTCCAAAGCTAATCACCTCGGGTATGAAAATTTTTTAAAAAATCCCCAAAATTTCATTAATGATTTGATTGCAAAAAAAATTGCACAAAAATTGTTTAGAATTTTGTACAGAATCCAGAGAATATTTTAGAAGAATTTTAGGACACAAATTGCGCCCTAAGTTAAAAAAAAAAAAAATAAAAAAAACATGTCCAAAAATGGGTCAAAATTTTACTTTGGCCCAAATATCTCTAAAAGTAAAAGAGATAACCCACACATGTGAGCGTGAGAATTATAAGGACTATCTGTGTGCAAAATTATTTTTCAATCAAATCATAAATGAAATTTTAAGGATTTTTTAAAAAATTTCATACCCGAGGTGACCAACTTTGGAGGTCCACCCCTCGTCTTCCAGACCTGCTACGAACCTGTCCTCCTCCAAATCAATTGCCATATACCTCAGGATTACCCATGTGAAATTTCATTCAAATACATCCAGCAGTTTTAAAGTTACAGAATTATTTCCAAAAAAAAATCCGTTTTGGGACCACTGTGCGGTGTCTATTTGTTTGATTTTAGAATTTTTAAATTATTACCTTTACTGTTTTCGTTATTTGATTTATCCGGGATTGTGAATTTGTGTTAATAGCAATTTGCCTGTTTTCTGACTATTAGTACTTGCTGAAGCTGATTTTTTTCGAAGTCATCAAAATACTGTATATCGTCGACAACCTTTAGGTGCCTAAAATATTAATGCTTCTAGCTTGTCGGTGGTGAATGTGAAATGATGCCAAAATAGTCCTAATTCGAGCTATGTCTGATTCCAAAATTTTCACCATGTGAAAATGTTTTCCAACTTCATTTCTAACTATGAAAAACTACTGCTGAATCTTTCTTAAACTAAAATCTAAAGCTAGATCTTATGATTTCCTAAACAAATTCCTTAGTCCTCATTACAGCTCAAGTTTTTATTATACTAACATATCCCCCCAAACATTCACATTCCCAGCATACAGTATTCATTAAGTCTATTATTATTTTTTCCTTATGTCCAACCCTGTTTATCACTTTTTATAGCAGCGTCATTATAACTTCGTTTTGTACTGTAATTTAAAATCGATTTTGATCACTGTCATTGCATACCAAAGTGAATATTTTAACATTCTTTAAAATTCATTTTCTTATTGTTGCTGATGCTAGTCATGGTGCTCTTATTTTAGTTTTTATTATACTACCATAATATGTTTGTATGTATGTAGGCTATTGTGGTTTTACATTATTGAATTCTGTTCTACATTAAAAAATATAAAAAAAAACAGACTAGTATTTTCCTTTTGGTTACGGCTACAATCATCTGGTGGCGTTAAAATTGCGTGCGTTAAATGTGCGCACAGAACATTGTTCAACAACACCAAAATAACATGGAACGGAAGACGATATTCTGTTGTTCTTGTTGTTGTTATTGCTTGTGGCTTTAACTGGGCCTATCTGCTGTGTGTGTTTCATTCTTATTTCGTTTAACAATTATTTTTTGATCATGAGTCAAACGAGGCAACCAATGATTGATTAAAATGGTACAAAACAATGTGTAGTAATAGTTGAGAAAATACTCACTCGCGGGCCATAAAAGAACTTCAATTTGCTGATTTTACATGCATGTTGTAGTAAGCCGCAAAAAGGAAAAAAAAGAACTTTACAAGTACAACAAACATTAAAACATCATTATACCATGAAGAATACCATAACAGCTTTAACATACAAAAAACAAAAACTCTGGTACTTGTACCTTTTCCTGGGTACTTAGTTTAAAAACGGAAGGACGCATGAATACATATTTTAACTATGCAGCAGAGTATCGACCATGACAGCCCCCAAAACTCACTTAAAGTTGAATAATGTATAGCGGTGGTGGTAAAGCAAAATGCATAGAATAAGAATGTTTACTTATAAAAATTTTCAAAAACATTTTCAGTAAATGAACCAAATAAGGGAACTAAGTTTTAGTTAAATTTATATGTATGTAGAAGTCCTCATGTCTATGATAATGTTTGTGAAAATAAAATACGACATGATCTAGTAATTAGTGGTTTTACTATTGTTTTTAAGTTTTTTATTTTTTTATTTTTTGGTTCGTTACAACTACATAATATATAAACCCTCTAATTAAAGTTTAAGCTGTATAAATAATATAATTTTAAATACTCTACAACTCATTACCATGGAATGAACAGCACGTTTGTAATAATTAAAAATTAACTATACTAATGAATCACAAATGAAATAATATTTAATCTTCAACTATTGAGGGAGTTATATCAAATAAATAATTACTAAAGAATACTTTAAAATAAAGGGTTACGAAAAACATATAAAACAAAAAAGTTTCTTTTTAAGAATAACATTATTGTTGTTTAGAGTTTTTATCTTGATAGTCAATATACTTTCTAATACTCTTAAAAAGAGCTTAATAAACTTTAAAGTGGCATAGTTTCGGTTCTATAAATTATATTGATTTAAATTTTCTTCTGTATAACGAAGAATTACGTCAGCTATGTAATGTAATTTAGATGAAAAAATCGAGTTTATACTTTTTCTGATTTTAGAAATTAAAGTAAAATTTTTATAAAAAAGTGTTTTTTTGAGAAACAATAAATATTTCATCTGTAATAAAATCTTTGTTATTAAAGATATCTTAACGAAATTTTCGGTAAATGTAGACTTTATCGTATAAAATGGGATAGTGAAAAACACTTTAAGATTTTTGTAAAATTAATCCCACAATTCCCAAAAAAAAAACGTCGAAAATCCCAAAAATAAGTTTTTTTCACATTTTGGGCTATATAGCCACATTTTTCCGAAGTCACGTAGATTTTGATTGAAAACTTTTAACAACATATTACAAATTCTTAAACTGCATTCCGTTTGCCGATTCTTGCTTTGGGATTTTAGAAAATATAGACTAAAGTCAAAACTTTCATATAAAATGGGTCAAATTCGGGAGGGTGTGTACCTTGACCACTTAAGTCATTGGTCTTGTTTTTTATTTTAGAGTCTTCTCTATAAAGATACCTTTCAGTAAAGTATAAAAATATTATATGTTTTTTAAGAAAATTTTATTTTAGAGAAAAAAAGAGTGAAGATACTTTTTCGGCCAAAAAAACACAAAAAGTCGTAATTTTTACAATTTGTAAATTCAGAATCCCTTATTTTTGAACTCGGTAAAGATATCGACTTCAAATTTTTTTTATTCAATAGATAGTTCTGTTCTTTAATTAGCTAGAGAATAAATGAAATCGGTTGGAAACAATAGGGTATATATGACAAAAACTTGACCAAGAACATGCAAAATTGAGGTACTTAAAAATTCAAATGCAAATAACTCAAAAACCATAAGAGATAAATAGGACATGCAGGCATGTATTTTGTAGGTCTTATCAGTGCCTACAAAAATGTACAAAAATATTTGAAATTGAACGAGAAACAAAAATTTGGCAAGCAATTAAAAAATTTGTATGTCAGAGGTACCCAACTTTGAGCCCCTTTAGCTCCGCCCCTGAGGGCTTAATATTGCCCGTCATTGGCAAAAATTTTCTAAAATGTTTGTCAGATTTCCTACAAAATTCTAAATAATATTGCTGCAAGAATCATATAATTATATGAATCCGTTAAAAAGTTATATTAATCTAATGTTGGAACTTTAAAAAAAATTAAAATTTTTTGGGTTTTTTCTAAAAAGGTGGCAATATTTATTCTGTGATAAAATTAGTTTTTTGTTCTGAGCTTTATAATTTTTTAATGTTTTCAAAAGAAATCTTAATGTAAATGCATGTAAAGTAAATTCGGAGGAGTTTGGGACAAAGGTCTGCCCACGAGCCCTATCCAAATTTTGTCAATTTAGGAAAAATTTTTTACATTTTTTTGTTATGTTCTCAAATCGCAAAGCTGGGATCGACTTAAAATTATTTTAGTTTTTTAGCTCTATATGTAGGGTATACACCCAAAAAGTATTTTCTGACGGAGGCCCTTTACAACGACAGGGTGACCATTTCAATATAGAAAGTCAATTTTTGATGGAAGTTTTCCCTGAACTGGAATTTTAGGTATTTCGGAATAAGAAAATGGGAATCTATTTATTCTCTTCTTTTAAGGACAAATGTTTTTATATTGCACTTAAATTTCAGAATGATAGCTTAATTAATGTAGATTTTATTTAAGTTCAAATATAAATTTTTTTTCGAAAAATAACACTAAATACAAAAATTTTTCGTTTTTTGATAAATTTAATGAAAAAATTTAGTTTGAATACTTTATTATTTATATACTATTATTTTCCAAGTAATAACTTTTCCAATGACACCAAATACTTGCATAAATACTTTACATAATCGTTTAAAAACTAGCTGAAACTTAGCCCCCCTTTAGCGAAATGTGCACATTTCCCTTAATTTTAATAGAAATGTGTGCTGCAGCATTCTATATACATAAGTGCACAGCAGTTTCAACGTGTTTTTTTTAAATAATTTTTTTTTTTAACTTCTGAACGGATAAATGTATTTGAATGAAATTTCACATAATTATTACTGAGGTATTTTTCAACTGTTTTGGGGAAGCACAAGTTTTTAGCTGCTCTGTGAGCAGGGGGCAGGTCCTCTGAAATGGGTAACCTCGGATGTTATATAATAAATAATTAAAGGAGTTGACCACTTTCGAAAGTTGTCCTCCTGTTCACAGACCAACTAGAAACTTGTGCTCTTCCAAAACAGTTGGAAAACACCTCATATCAATTTTAATCATTAATATAATTATTTAGGGATATTTTTCAACGGTCTTAGGTCATATCTTATGTTGAAAAAATTCAGAACAAAATTTTAAAATTTTGTAAAAATTTCATATAAAGATTTGTTAATCCGGTTTATGCGATATTTTGGACAATTTCTATAAAAGCGGAATTTGTCAGTAGAGAAAAACAGACTTTTACAAATATTTACACCAATTATATGAAAGTTTGTAAAGATGCTATGCCATGTCTGGTTTCCTGACATCAACGAGATATACATTAAACTGTAGGTAAATTTTTGGTTTCATTTTTTATCACCGCATAACTTATAAACCGGATACTTATTAAACAGCAAATTAATTTCCTAAGTCCTGTTTTTGGACTGGTTAATAGTTTAAATCAAAAAGATTGTATTTCCCAAGTGAAATTTTAAATCCCCATTTTAGTAACAAATTCCCTCATTTGGCAAAAATATTATAGCAAGATCTTTCCGTATAGGAAAGCTCGGCTTTGTAATGAATATTTTCCGCACAAAAAAAGTTAAAGTTTAAAAGCGATAGTTTTCAGAATAGAAAAGTTTGAGCTTTATAACGAAAGCTTTTGGCACTTTATAGGTAATCTTGGAATATATAGCGAAATATTTTGTATATAAATGATCTCTATATATAATCTCTAGTATACAAAACCTTAAGCTTCCTTGAAATAACTAAAAGCTTTGATTACAGTAGAGACTATATTGTTTATTATAAGGCTTAGTTGCATTCGATATTACCGGCTGCATTTATATTTGCTTTTATATCTCTTATTTTGAATTTAAGTCTATAATTTCTTTAAGGAAGAAGCTAGAAAAAGTAATGAATTAAAAAATAAATAAGACCTAAATTAAAATTGTATATAATTATGTATCATATTTTACTTCTTTGTTTTCAATGAACTGTCTATAATTTATTTTATATTACAGCAGAAATGTCCAAACTAAAATATACAAATGAAAAATAAAAACAAATAAATATATAAATAAATAAATAAATAAATAAATAAATAAATAAATAAATAAATAAATAAATAAATAAATAAATAAATAAATAAATAAATAAATAAATAAATAAATAAATAAATAAATAAATAAATAAATAAATAAATAAATAAATAAATAAATAAATAAATAAATAAATAAATAAATAAATAAATAAATAAATAAATAAATAAATAAATAAATAAATAAATAAATAAATAAATAAATAAATAAATAAATAAATAAATAAATAAATAAATAAATAAATAAATAAATAAATAAATAAATAAATAAATAAATAAATAAATAAATAAATAAATAAATAAATAAATAAATAAATAAATAAATAAATAAATAAATAAATAAATAAATAAATAAATAAATAAATAAATAAATAAATAAATAAATAAATAAATAAATAAATAAATAAATAAATAAATAAATAAATAAATAAATAAATAAATAAATAAATAAATAAATAAATAAATAAATAAATAAATAAATAAATAAATAAATAAATAAATAAATAAATAAATAAATAAATAAATAAATAAATAAATAAATAAATAAATAAATAAATAAATAAATAAATAAATAAATAAATAAATAAATAAATAAATAAATAAATAAATAAATAAATAAATAAATAAATAAATAAATAAATAAATAAATAAATAAATAAATAAATAAATAAATAAATAAATAAATAAATAAATAAATAAATAAATAAATAAATAAATAAATAAATAAATAAATAAATAAATAAATAAATAAATAAATAAATAAATAAATAAATAAATAAATAAATAAATAAATAAATAAATAAATAAATAAATAAATAAATAAATAAATAAATAAATAAATAAATAAATAAATAAATAAATAAATAAATAAATAAATAAATAAATAAATAAATAAATAAATAAATAAATAAATAAATAAATAAATAAATAAATAAATAAATAAATAAATAAATAAATAAATAAATAAATAAATAAATAAATAAATAAATAAATAAATAAATAAATAAATAAATAAATAAATAAATAAATAAATAAATAAATAAATAAATAAATAAATAAATAAATAAATAAATAAATAAATAAATAAATAAATAAATAAATAAATAAATAAATAAATAAATAAATAAATAAATAAATAAATAAATAAATAAATAAATAAATAAATAAATAAATAAATAAATAAATAAATAAATAAATAAATAAATAAATAAATAAATAAATAAATAAATAAATAAATAAATAAATAAATAAATAAATAAATAAATAAATAAATAAATAAATAAATAAATAAATAAATAAATAAATAAATAAATAAATAAATAAATAAATAAATAAATAAATAAATAAATAAATAAATAAATAAATAAATAAATAAATAAATAAATAAATAAATAAATAAATAAATAAATAAATAAATAAATAAATAAATAAATAAATAAATAAATAAATAAATAAATAAATAAATAAATAAATAAATAAATAAATAAATAAATAAATAAATAAATAAATAAATAAATAAATAAATAAATAAATAAATAAATAAATAAATAAATAAATAAATAAATAAATAAATAAATAAATAAATAAATAAATAAATAAATAAATAAATAAATAAATAAATAAATAAATAAATAAATAAATAAATAAATAAATAAATAAATAAATAAATAAATAAATAAATAAAGAAAGAAAATAATAAAAAAAAAAATTATATCAAAAATATATATACACAGAAAAAAATATTTTCGAAAAAATTTCACTTAAATTATTAATCAGAATGATTTTAAATATTTTTATAATTAAATAAGTTACTCAAAATCAAAGTATTCTAACAAATTTAATTGAAACTTTATATAGTAAAATCTAAAATACAATTTCAATTACGAATAATACATATTCAATTATTTTATTAATTGAAATTCAACTTATAAAAAAATTATATTCAATTATTCAAATCATCACATTGTTTTTATTTATATTTAATTAATTTATTAATTAATACAATAAAAAAATTAATTGAAAGGCGATAAATTATTTTACTTTTTGGAAAAAAAATATATTAAAAAAATTTTATTATATGACTTTCCAGTGCCTTAGTTTTTACATTTCGGTATATTAAAAAGCCAAAAAATTAAAAAAAAAAAAAAAATGCTAAAAGTGATGCTCAGTATTTTGTATTTGTAAGTGCATCTGCTGTATGATTTTAAACATATCTGTTGAGGCCTTGTTGTAGTTGTTAATTTTAAACATTTTTTACAATTTATCGGCGATAATGATTTTATGGCTTATAGCCTCTAGATCATTAAACTGATTTCATAGTTTAACTTTAGTAGATTGATTTTTTTTATTTAATTTTTTTTTTTTTTTTGTTTGTTTGTTGCTGTGGCAGTGGCAGCATGTTAAATTCAGTTTTAGTATCTCATCCTATAATACAAGTAAGTACTAAAAGGGTTCTTTTGGTCTTATGCTTCTTTGGAAATGTTTTACTGGTATCAGTTTTCTTGTAAGCCAGTCGAACTGTCTGTTGAAATGTCAGTTAGTGCTGTTGTTGCAAATGTTGAGTATCTTGTACGATTGTCTTTTGAATCTACAATTTTGTATTTCATTTATTACATTTATATGTACAATAGTAAGGCTGTAGTCGTATAAAGAAGTCAGTAAGTAGTAGATATGTTTGTATGTATGGTGAATAAAAGAATAGAGCTGGTACGATTGTTAAATGTCTGATGTACATGAAACTCTACATGATGTAGTTAAAGTTGGAATTTTGGAATACAACATATTCCTCGTATTCATACATTTGTTTATACATACATATATTTATATATTATAAAAGGAGGCATGCAACTAGGAGCAGAATATAGTAGTAGTAGTGTTTGTAGTATTTATGCTGGCGGTGTAGGTTGTACCAATATCTTGTTTTTTGATTCGTGTTGTTTGTAATTTTCTGCTTATCATGAGTTACAATTATTTTATGCCCCTTTGGTTGCATATGCTTTGCTATGAATTCTTTTGGCTATTTTATTTTATTTTCTTTTATTATTAATACTTTATTTTATTTTTTATTTTTATTATCGGTTTTTAGGTTTTTTTCTTGTAGCTGTTGTTGTTCTTCTTAATACAAAATATTGTATTAAGATAATAAAACAACGCAAATTTTAACAATTTGGTATGCGTATTAAATAAAACATGAACTATCTGGATAAAAAAAAAAATATTGAAATTATTCGTACCGTGTCTAGGATGTTTTTAGCTTTTGGTGGGAAAATTTTTTTGCAACCTTGTATCGAATTTATTGATAAGAGTTTAAAAAACAAACCAAAAATAGATAATAGATTTTTTTCAACTGATTACAATTTTTTGTTTATTTTAGAAAGAACGTGTTCATGCGGTTTCTTTTTAAATAAATAAACAGAAAACATAAAAAAATCGAAGTAAATTATTTTTAATGTAAACGAAATACTGGCCAAATTTAGCTATATTACTTAAGGTATGTTGAGACTAGTAAAATATTTGACCAAAATGACGGAACAACTATATAACATATTTTCTAACTTCTCCATTTTAATGAGAAAATATTTATTTTTTATTTATCATACCTGACATTTTAGCGAATATTGTTTGACGCTGTTTTCTCTAACAAAACATTTGTAAGATCAAACTACGGCAAACATTTTTTTTAGAACTAGAGGTCACGCAAATTTGGGCAAATATGTGACTAATGTGAACATAACTTTAGACTATTGCTTTGGTGCTAAATATTTTAAAAGCTTTTAAAGTTTAAGCTTTCCTGTGCAGAAAGTTAACGCTATAAAACTATAGCTTTTTTATATAGAACATAAGCTTAAGCCTTTCTATATAAACAATTTTAGCTATAGACTTGAAACTTGCATATATTGAAAATTTTCGCAAAAAAAAAAACAAGCTTTTTTTATACGGAAGAAAAAAAAAAATTATTGCTAAAAATCTGAAATTTTCCAATAAGGAAAACTATCTAAACTTTTTGCATAAAGCTCAAGATTTTCTACATCAAAAAGATTCACACTTTAAAGTTTCAGTTTTATTATACTTTGCGGAAAATTGTAACCCAAAACTTCATATTTTTTATACGGAAAACTATCGCTACAGAGGTTAAGGATTCCTATACATATGGATAACTCTCGCTATAAAGCTTTCTATTGTAGGTACCTTTCCTACTATTACTTTACAAAATATACTTTGTATTTTAAAAATATTTAAAATCAATGTTCCAATTTTTTAAATGTAAAATATTTTCACAATAATTTTCATTCAAGTTTTAATTTTTATATAAAACAGTTTTGTTGTGTTTGTTTAATAAAAATTTTAAATTTTATATAAAATAAATAAATGTGTATTCATTTATACTATTATGGATAAGCTTAATCTGGCGATAGTACGCTATAAGGCTCAAGCTTTTCTTTACTGAAAACTTTCACTATAACGTTGAAGTTTTTCTATAAGGAAATTTCTCTTTATAAATCTAAAGCTTTCTTAATGGAAAATTCCTACTATAAAACTTACAGAGGCCAATATTTCCTATATAGTTAACACTCGCTGTATAGCTTTCTGAACTTTCACTTTATAACTTAAGTACGATATAAAACTCAAGCTTTGCTTTACGGAGAACTTTAGAAGCCAAGATTCCCTACATAGAACTCTTTCTTATATGGATAAATCTCACTATGAACCTCAAGCTTTTTTTTTACTGAAACCTGTCACTATAAATATAAGAATTTTTTTTATAAATCTAAAGCTTTCTAATGGAAAACTCTCTCTATAAAGCTAAAAATTTCACTATAGAACTCAAACTTTTTTATACGCCAACCTTTTGCTACAGAGACCAAGACTCTCGCTATATATCTTTTTTCTACGGATAACTCTCACTTTATAGCTTAAGTATACTATAAAGCTCAATATTTTCTTTACTGAAAAATTTTACTACAAAGTTAAAGTTTTCTTATGCAAGACATTTTCGCTATAAATCTAAAGCTTTCTTAACGGAAAACTCTCACTATAAAACTTAAGCTTTCCTGTACCGAAAATACCCTTATATTAGGCAAAAACTTTTGCTACAAACGTTAAGCTTCAGTTTTTTAAACAAAAAATTCTTGCTAGATTAAGCTTTCCTAAACGCAAAACTTGCTATAAAGTTAAAGTATTAAAGTTAAAGCATTCCAGCAAAACCTTTTCTACATATGTTTAAAGCTTAAGCTTTTCTTTACTGAAAACTTTCCCTACAAAGCTAAAGCTTTCCTATACAAGATATTTTTGATATAAATTTAAAGCTTTCTTAACGGAAAACTCTCACTATAAAGCTTAAGCTTTCCTTTACGGAAAACAGCCTCTCCCTTCTAGTAGACAAAAGCTTTTGCTACTAACGTTAAACTTTAGTTTTCTAAACAGAAAACTCTCGTTAGATTAAGCTTTCCTAAATGCAAAACTCTTGCTGTAAAGTTAAAGTATTAAAGTTAAAGCATTTTAGCAAAACCTTTTCTACAAAAGTTAAAGTTTAGCTTTCCTGTATAGAAAACTACCGCTATAAAGCTCAAGTTTTCAATTATGGAGAACTCTAAAGCAACATTTTTCGTTTAAGCTTTCATATACGAAACACTTTAAATTTCAGTAGTTCTACATTTAAAACTCTCGCTTTAAAGCTGCAAGTTTATGAATTTCTATACACAAAAAAACTCAAAATAAAATTAAAGCTTTCCTAAAGCTTGCTACAAAAGTAAAGCTTTAGTTTTAGGAAAATTCTCTCAAATTAAGCTTTAGCTTTCCTAAACAGAAAAGTCATGGTACAAGGCTCAAGCTGTCCTTTACGGAAAACTCTAAGGCTTTCCGCTTAAGCTTTCCTATAAGACAAATTTTAAATTTTAGTTGTCCTACACTAAAAATATCTCACAATAAAGTTTAAGGTTTTATCTTTTTTCATTCAAGCTTTTTAGTGTTGTCTGTGTGAGAGGGTTAGTCGCAAAATTGGGATTTAAACTTTTATTTGGGGTCAGATTTTCGCTTTCCTTTATATAAAACTCCCGCTAGTTGTCAATTATGGATAAATCTCAAGCAAAAGTTTTTCGCTTTCATATACAAAACACTTTAAACTTCAGTTGTTCCACATGGAAAACTCTGGCTTAAAAGCTGAAAGCTTTAGTTTTCCTATAAGGAAAATTCTCTCTCTTCCCATAAGGAAAACCTTTTACTACAGAAGTTAAATTTTAGTTTTCCAAAACAGAAAACTCCTGCTACAAAGCTCAAGCTATCCTTTACGAAAACTCTAAGGCTAACATTTTTCTCTTAAGCTTTCTTATATGAAAAACTTAAAACTTTAGTTATACTACATGGAAAACCTTTTACTACAGTAGTTAAACTTTAGTTTTCCAAAACAGAAAACTCTTGCTACAAAGCTCAAGCTTTCCTTTACGGAAAATTATAAGGCTAACGTTTTCTCTTAAGCTTTCCTATATGAAAAACTTAAAACTTTAGTTGTCCTACATGGAAAAATCTGGCTTTAGAGCTGAAAGCTTATGACTTTCTATACAGAATAATCTCTCACAATAAAGTTTAAGTTTATCTCCTTTTCATTCAAGCTTTGTAGTCAGTGTTGTCTAATGAGAGAGTTAGTCGCAAAATTGGGGACTTAAACTTTTACTTGGGATTAGATTTTCGTGTTCTTGTCAGGATCAGTGTTACCCTGTGTTATTTATAATTTTTTTGTTTGTTTTGTTATTTACAATAATTTTTTAATACACATTTAATTGCAAGATAACTTTAATTTATTCAAACATTTTTTTTATTACTCACCATCATCTGCTTTCTCATTGCTATTTGGTCTTTTGCCAGCTATCAGTTTCCCATGATAGACTTTTTCATTGGGATGCACTACAACATTATTCAATATCGATTCATCACCTTCATTTATGTCAGCATTTTCATCAACCTCCTCAGCATCACCTTCATCGCCACCACCACCGCCATTCGGTTCATCTGGCTGGGCAATGGGAACATCGGCTGCCATTTCCTCTCCGGCATCCTCCGCAACATCATCATTACCTCTATTATGGGCAGCATTATTGTTGCGTTCTAAAACCACATTATTACCTACACCAAAACCACCACCCGCTTCAAAAACTCCAGCACCATCACGTTCAAAATTATCGATTTGATTGTTGGCATTGCCAGGTCCACCGCCGGCTAAACTTTTCAGCTGTTGAGACATGGCACTCCATTTATTGCTAGCGGTTTCACGTCTTGTATCATCTGTGTAGATAAAGAAGGCAACAAAAAACCAGATGGCTGTCAAAACAGCAATAATTTTTACAATTGAAGTAGAACGTCGACGCCATATAAAAGCCATCGTTAAATTGTTTCCTTTAAAGGTTTTCTTGTTTTGGTTGTTATGTTTATAAAAGTATGAAAAGTATTGGAAAAGTTTTTTGTTAGATAAAATTTCCTAACAAAGTTTGTTGAAATTATCTTTGTGCTTTTAATATATATTTTTTTTTAGCTGCAGCTAATTTGTGACATGTCGTTGAATGTGTGTTTTTAATTGCAGTTGGCAGCCAGCTTTTTTATTGTTTGTTAAACTTTTTTAAAATTTTTAACAGGATGTAGGATATGTTCGTGTATACACACCCCTATGTAAGTGTATGGAAGTGTGCGTAAATGGTTTCCTGTTGATTGTAATTTTATTTTATATATTAGTAGTATTTGTAAGGCTTTGGTTAAAGCTTTTAAAGCAATTCCTTTGTTGTTGCTATATTCATGTTTTTATTAAAGTTTAAAATCGTTTCCTTTTTCCTATCTTAGGGTCTGTTTTTTTTTGTATTTTATTTATCTCTAAATGGCGATATGTTTTTATTTTCTTGCTACTGTTCTTTCTTTCTTTATTGTTGTTTATTTTTATTTTTTGTGCTTTTATGCCTTTGGCTTGATTATGTGTCCTTTTCTTTATGTTCTGTTATGTTTTGTAAATTTTGTCCTTTATTTTTTTATTATTATTGTATTTTTACATCCTTTTTTCCACTATCTCTCTCTTTGGGTTACTGTTTTATATTTTGTTAGGGTCTTTCTATTATAGCTATTGTTTTTGTTTTTATTATTGTTGCCGTTGTTGTTAATTTGTGTCCGTGTATGTTGTGCCTTGACATTTGTTGGCGTTTTTTTTTTTTTATATTTTATTTTTAATTGTTTTTTGCTTTTAATTGTTTTGGGCCATTTACTTAAATACTCTCGAGTACTTTTTATGTAAAAGAGCTTTAAGTATCAAACCGCGTACCATTGACTTGTTGAATCATTCTGTAAATAAATTAGAAAAGAACAAACAATAGAAAAATTAATATAAATGGTTGGCTAAATGCTTATTCTTGCAAAATGGAAATAAAAAAATAAAAAAGTCAACTGATGATTTAATTTAACACACAGTAAACGCTCTAGGAAGTTTTGTAAAAACAATTTCTTTAAAAAAATTCAAAATTTTTTGGAGGAAATTATTTTAAAAATAACAAAATTGTATTATTGCTTCACAGAAAAATTTGTTTCAAATAATTTTTTAATAAAATTATTAATTAACTTTATATTGGAATTTAATTATATGATTTATTAGTATAATTAATTTTCTAATTAGTTTACAGTTGGTTTTTTAATAAATTGACAGCTGCTAGTAAAATATAAAGAAAAATTAAATATTTGTCTATAAAAAGTACAGAAATAAAATAAATTTAAGTAAATTTTCAGCTTATTGCATCTATTTAAGGAAAAAAAGTAATAATATCAATTACGGAATTATTCCGATTGCAATTGATAGCTCTTGAGGTGTGTAATAAACCCTCCAAAGGATTTTTCACTTGTAGGCAAAATTTTTGTTTTATGACCACTTAAACTTTTCTATTTTTGCACCAAAGTACTTTCAGATAAATATAAAAAATATTATAAAGATAGTTCGAAACTAAAATATTTTTACATAAATGTTTAGAGCACTTAAATGGCAATATTTCATTAGAACTTTCTGTTAATTTACCTCTAATAATAAGGGGTAATTTCTAGTCCTTTTAAACAAAATTAAACAAAAATCCATTAAAACTTGTGTTTAATGGGTTAATATGTTCTACAGATATTTTCTACGTCGAATTTTACTAGGGGTCTCCAAAGATAAAAAATTCATCCGACTTATCATATATTGTTAAAAAAGAAAATTATGAAATTTTCCCACATTTCTTACATAAACTCCTTAAACTAGGCAATGAAATATAATATAAAATTAAAAGTTTTGTACAAATCGTAAACAAAATTAATAATAATTTCATATATTTCATTTATTTGGATGAACGCTTCATCGTATGAACTTTGGACCTTCGGTGAACCCTAGTGAAATTCGACGTAGAAAATTTCTGTAGAATATTTTAACCCATTAAACTCAAGTTTTAATAGACTTTTGTTTAATTTTGTTTAAAAGGACTAGAAATTACCCCTTATTATTAGAGATAAATTAATAGAAAGTTCCAATGAAATATTGCCATTTAAGTGCTTTAAACATTTATGTAAAAATATTTTAGTTTCGAATTATATTTATATTATTTTTTTCTATTTATCTGAAACTACTTTTGTGCAAAAATATAAAAGTTTAAATGGTCATAAAACAAAAATTTTGCCTACCATCGAAAAATCCTATGGAGGGTTCATTACACATATCAAGAGCTATCAATTGCAATCGGAATGATTCCGCCCCCAAAAATACTGTTCCATAGTTTTATTCTAGTTATTAATATTATCATTATGATGATTGGAGCAAAATCAATTAAAAATTAATTAATATTAAAAATTTCGTAATTGAAGTCCATTTTTACATTTTTCTGTGTTATGACTGCTTTTGTTATGTACAATTTATATATTCATTGAATACGGGATAAATTAAATTTTCTTTGAATTCAAAAATGCATTTTTTATTATTTTTTAAGTGAGTGAGAATTCACAAGAGAGGACTTTGTGGTACTTTGAATGTCTTCTTATGGTACTTTTTGAATTTTCTATAATAATGAACCTACAAATATGAAACTAAAAATATATGTATGGTCCTAAGTGAATAAGAAACCAGAAAAAAGGATATGTAGTACATTTGCGTTCTTATAATGGTGCTTTTTAAATTTTCTAATATATTGTAACTGGAAACATAAAATTTTAGATATAAGGTACTAACTGAATGAAAATCCATAAGAATGGTAAATTTGTGGTAATTTTTCGTTCTTCTAATGTTACTTTTAGAATTTTCTATAATATTGAACATGAAATTAAAGTTATATGGTCCTATGTGGGTAAGCATTCAATATGGGGGACTTTTTGGTACTTTTTTGTTCTTCTAATAGGACTTTTTGAATTCCTGTAATTTTTAACCTAAAATCATACAACTGAAAATAAAATAAATATGTGAATGAGAGTCCATAATAGGGAAATATGTGGTACTTTTTTGTTATTATAATGTTACGCTTTTGAATTTTTTGTAATAATAATTAACTTTCAAACATGATATTAAAGATTTAGTCACATTATTTTCTATTAAATATAATAGAAATAATTTGGTAGTTTTTGAACTTGCGAACATTAAAGATGTAAAAAACTGGTAACTAAAATATTTAAAAACTATTGTTGTTAATGCCGACACAACACCAATATTACTACTGTTCCCAGGGGAATAAGAAATCATAATTTATAAAGATTTTTTTCACTTTTAGTAGTTTATTTTACTTTTCCTAAATATAAGGTCTATCAAATTTTAAATAGCTTAAAGGCTATCTATATATGTATGTATGTTTGTTATTCCGTCCGTCCGTCCGTCTGTCTGTATGTCTGTCTGTCTGTCTGTCTGTCTGTCTGTCTGTCTGTCTGTCTGTCTGTTTTTATACCCATCATCAAAAAGACAACATGTCGAAAAAATCATTTAAGACCCCAAAAAGTATATATTTTCTGGGTCCTGGTTAGATTCTGAATTGACCTAGCTATGTCCGTCCGTCTGTCTGTCTGTTGAAAGCAGGATAGGTCCCTAAAGCTGGTTGAACGTAAAATTTTATGTTAAGCGAAAGATAGGAAAAAATACGAGTACTTAGGAATACCAGTTCAATTCTAGAAATTTAGAGATATTAAAGAAATACATAATTTTAGATATAAAATTGAGATTCGAATTTGTAAGAGAATATGGCAAGCAGTCATAAAAGTTCTGGAAGGATGAAATTTTTGCAATTAAGATCAAGCAAGTATACAATATAAATGTCCTAGTCTATCAAAAGCCATATACCAATCTAGAAGAGAGAAGGTAGTTACCGTAAAGAACGGTGGTTGAACTGTTATGGTTAGGGGGTATGTGACAGGGTCTGGAGTAGGTACTTTAGTATTTACAGATAAAATAATAGATAATAACAGCAAAAAAACGATCAAGAGCTTCCAAAAAAGAACATTTTCACAACTTCAAAAGTAGAACAAAGTGCACATTTTAAACTTTTTTGGAAGCTCTTAATAATTACTTCCAAAAAAGTGAAAATAAATAAAATTTTAGCTGGAAAAAACGTTAATAATTCCTAAGAAAATTAAAATTTTATAAATTTTAATGCATTTTTATTATCTTTTAATAAGGCTAAAACTTAATTTTTTAATTTCACGAATAAAAATAGTATTTAATGGCTATTGTAAGTGCCATGAAACAAAATTGATCCTGAATATAACTAAATCCTTGCCAAACATATATCAAAACGTTAAAAAAGGATATAAAGTGAAAATAAAAAGCTACGTGTTAATAAAAAATTAAATTTTTGAGAGTTTTCGAAGCATAAAGTTTGATGTCGAATACTTTTTTTGCCTTGAATTTCAATGTCATTATAGAAGTGGCTTTTTAAATTAACTTTTATTTGTAATAACTTTAAAATTTATACAAATTTGAAATCTTTATGTTCTAATAAACTTTAAACCATTTTTTACTTAAAAGTTCTGAGAAAATTTTATAATTAAAAAAAAAAAAAAATTAAAAATTAAATTAGCATCGCTTATGTTGAATACTTTTTTTGGCCACTGTAAATATTATTTTTTTAATATTTAGAACGATTTCGATTATTGGTGGAGAATTTGTAATAATAAAGGCAACCTAAAATATGCCAAATCATACTTTCTCTTTGACTTCAAATCAATCTAACGGTTAGTTATTTAACCGCATCAAACAATTTTGAGAATTTTGGTATCGATTTGTAATAGCATATTTTTGCTTATTGGGGTCATAACAGCATATTTTAGTACATTTTTTCCTTAGCTACATATTTTGTCTTATTTTTATAGAAAATACTTATTTTAGAGCATAGTTGAGCAATTTAAATGGCATATTTCTGCATATAATTCATACTTCGTTCTTGAATTAAGTAAAGCCCATATACCGAAACCAAATATTTTTAAAATTACTTCATGTAATTTTATTAAAATGGACAGACAGACAGACTATCGGACGGACCTACATTGTGAACCTACTCAAACGTAATTTTTCTGCGCATATTATGTTACAGGTTGTTTTTTGGTACTTATATTTTTCTAAAACTAATACATATTGTTCTGCGCATATAAAGTCCAATTTAAGAAATTTAATTTTTGTGAAAAAAATCGTCTTATTCTTATACAAAAAACAACTTAAATGTAGACATTTATCTTTATTGCTTTATCAAACGTGCTTTAATAAAAGTGAGGCACGATCGCACATTTTTGGAAATAGATTTATAACTTTTAATCTCGGCTGGTTGGATTTACATAAAATTACATAAAAAGGCATAACAGAAGAAAATAAAATTGAAAAGAAAATTGAAAGAAGGACCCTATAAACATCTTAGAAGCGGAGCAATGGAGGCTTTATTTTGGGAACCTCTTACATAGAACAGTTTTAACCAGTTGCCAAATTTTTATTTCTTACCCGATTTCAAAGAGTTTTATATCAACTGCCTACATGTACTATTTATATTATATATTTTTCAAGTTCTTTTCATAAATATCCCAACACTTTTGACTGGTTTTGATATATATTTTTGTAATTAAGGAGTGAGATCGAAAAAATCTTAACACACATTTTGCCTCATAAATTTTTTCGGAATCAATATTCAAATTTTTTTCTAGTTACATACTTCAGTTATTATTTTTAATAACAATCATGTTAATTTGTCCTTATTTTCATCAAAATAAAATTTAGACTAAAAAGATTTACGTCCTACAAGTTATTAAAAAATTTCAAAAAAACCAAATAGGTCTTACAAATAATTGGCCACAGAATTAAATGTCGGCCGTAAAACCGTTTCTAATGTTATTAAACAGTATGAGGAGAATTTGACTATTGATGTGAAACTTAGTTCGGTAAGAAAAAAGGACCACATGATATTGGGAAGGCCAGAAAATTGAAGGCATATTGAAAGGAACTCTTAACATATCTGGTAGAAAATCAGCTCAGTTTTCTCAGTGCTTCGACTATTTGGTGCGAAAATTTAAAGCTAATGGGAAAGTTGATAACATATAAAGTTCAAAAAATTCCAAACTGGAATTCTGCAAAAAAAAAAAAAAAAAAATTACAAGCCAAAAATAGGACTCGGAATTTAAAACCAAATTTCATACAAAAATACTCAACCTGTATAATTGACGATGAAACGTAGGTGCTGGCAGAATCATCGCAGCTTGTGTCTCAAAAATGTTTATTGCTAATGCTCGAAGCAATGTTGGAGATAAGTTTAAGACCTAAAAGCAGCAAAAATTTCTTACAAAATTCATGGTATGACAAGCTTTTTGCAGTTGCGGCAATACAGGAAAGTCATTTGATACATTCGGATCTATAAATACCAAAATATGCATAAAGGAATATTTGCAAAAAAGACTCCTTCTTTTCTTAAGAAAGCACAACATGTCCACATATTTTTGGACCCATTTGGTATCCTGTTACTACGGTAAGAAAGCTCTGGAGTGGTACCAAATCAATAACATAGCTTTAGTACCAAGAGAGGCAAATTTTCAAAATTGTCCATAGCTTAGACCAGTGAAGAGATATTGAGCTCTTGTGAAAAGTGAATTCAAGAGCACAAAAAAAGTGTCCCAAAGTACCGAAGATTTTTTTGAAGCAACTATCAAATCTCCAAAGAAAGGGTTTTCAAAAATGGTCCACAATTTTATAATTTGTGGTTAGAACCATAAAAATTGTATATTTCTGTGATCTGTGCTAAATTATCAAATGATTAAAAAAATAATGAAAACTCTAAGATCAACCGTTTTCATGTTATTGAATATTATGTATGTTAAGAATTTTTTGATCTCAATCCTTAGAACAAAATTGTCTATCGAATAAAAGAAGTTTGAACTCGAAAATGCAAAAATTAACAACCTGATGGACGGACGGATAACAGAGTTCTTTAAAAAAATATCAAAAATTCTTTTTTTTACTTCTTAAACATAATGTACACAAAGAATACAGTTTGGTTGTGATAACCGAATTTTTAGCCAATCGAATTTGGATGGTTGCACTAACTATCAGATTATTTGATTGAGAATGCTATATATTTCTGTTCCTAGCATTAAAAAATTATTAGAAATACATGTTTTAAGAACACTAATTCAGTTGGTATAATTGAAAATAGGAGTAGGTGTAACTGAATTATGTACAAAAAAAAAATTGGTTCTTGTAATGGAATTATTAAATTGGAAAGAAAACAAAATGAATTTTTATTTTTATTTTAAAATTAGTTCCATATATTTTTATAAAACATTTTTGGATTGGAAGTTAACTCATATAGCATCAGGAAGCATTCGTTTGTGCTAATGTATATCAAAAGTTAGGGATGATATTCATCCTTTCAATAATGACTATTGCTATATATAAATGTTCCTTCCATCAATGTTACAAAAAAAATTTGTAACAAAAATACAATTTTTTTAAATATGTCAAAACGAATTTAACCAATTTTACGGCCAAGTCAACCGAATACTTATTATAAATATTAATCACAAACTATTAGTTACTGTAACTGAACATTCGTTTCTTGTATCATAAAACATCTTTTTAACAATTTATTGATTAACACAATTGAAATATTCGACATAAAACCGATTATGAAAGTACTAAATATTATTGCATCTACTGAATTGTTAATAAATAGGATATATTGGTTATATTAACCAATTATATTATACTAAAAATGTTCATTGAAATATTAGTTCATTCATATCTTTACAAAAAGAGAAATTTTATTCGATATAAAAAATTATATTAAGTTTAACAGAAAATTAATTTGTATTGTTAAATTTTTTTTAGTGGTAAGCGACTTCCAAACAATCTTTTTTCTGTGTGTAAACGAAATTTATACGTTAAAATATTGATATTACCTTTTTCTGAATTAAGCGCTATTTTTTTTACCACTTTTACCGTAATGTGCGCTGTTTAAGTCATTAAGATTCACAAATCGATAGTTTTCGTAATTTCGAGAAACTGAGAAGTTAAAAAGAGGCTCTCCTAATGTACCTACAAAAAAAAGTAATATGCTAAGGCAATATTAAAGCAAAAAATATATTTATCTACGTTTAAAGAAAAATTATTCAATTTGTACTTAATTGTTGTTGACAGTTGATAATATTTAAAAAAAATAAATGACATTTTCAAGTATCAAAAATTTTTAACTGACATTTCTATGAACATTTTATATCAGTTTATAATAAAATCCTTTCATAATACATTATTTTTAACATTTTATCATACAATTAATATAAATTTTTATTATTTTCCTCAAATAATTCCATTTTAACTTGCACTTAAAGCGTAAATAGAAAACTTTAATCAAACAACTTTTTGCTGATTTACCTTCATTAGGCAAGTTTTTCCAACTACTCAAGTGTTGCTAAACAATTTCAACTGGCATAAAAATATAAAAAAAGCAACAACACTTTATTTATAAATATAATTCATCTAAAAGTGTTATAAATGACTGTTTCTAAATACCATCATTAAAAGTGTCTTTAGGCGTTCTTAAGAAGTAGCAGGCACCTAATTAGAAGGAAAAAGAAAATAATTGTCAATCAATTTAAGCTGAACAAAACGGAAAATACGAATGAGCCAACTTGTCATTATCACAAATGCAATATGCAATAAATCTACAAAACCATTGTAAGAAATAGGGAAAAAGTAAAAGATAAAGAAGCTTTTAATAGAGTCATTAGTTAAAGACAGTTAAAAATAGCTAATTATGCAAGGATTTGTTATGTGTTTTCTTCAAAAAATTTAACATCACTGTGCGGTATACTGGGGGAAATTCTACAATACGAGCTGATCATAAATATATATATTTTTTTTTAATTTTTCAAATTTTATAAGTTTTTTTATTTACTGTTAAGGTAACATATCATGAACTATTATATGAAAATATAATAAAATTTCAAACCAATAACTATCCTAAAAGATTCTCTAAAGTTAGTATATCCATGTATATAAAAATGAAACTGTGTTTGTTTGTTTGGGCTTTATAGATAGCTAAACCACTGGTCTAATTTTTTTAAATTTTCACAGTATCATTTTGTGATACCCGAAATTAGAATAGGCTACTTTATTTATTTGATGGGAACAGGGGAGATGGTAGCACCCATACAAAGTATATATATATATTATCACATATATCCAGAACTATTACAAATATAATCCTGAGATTTTTTGGCAACAATTTTATTATCAATCTACATAATTGAGATCAAAACGGGGCGGGTAAGTTTAAGGGGAGTGGTAGCCCCCGTACAAAAAAATACTAATCATCAGATAACTTAAATACTGTTAAAGCAAAAGGCTAGAAATTTTGCGAGAATATTTTTTCCATCAACCATCAAACTTAAAATGGAATGGATAGGACCAGGGGAAATTATAACCCCCCATAAAACGAAAATATTAAATATCGTATATCCTAGAGAATATTAAAGCAAAAGTTTTAACATTTTGTTAAAAAACTCCATAAATTTTGATGCAAAGGGGATGGGTAGGATCTGGGGAAGTGGTACCCCATACAAAGCAAATATTCTTAGTGACATATCTAAAGAACTATTATAAACTGTTTTCTTATAATGTTGTATATATGAAATAAAAATAGCATAGTAAGGGCTCGGGGGAAGTGGTACCCCTTATACAAAGTAAATACTAATTATTCGCATATCTTGAGAACTAGTACAGCAAAAGTGAGGATATTTTGTTGCTAAAACTTCCTCATAAACCTGCATATTTTAGATGAAAACGAGACGGATAGGACCTGGGGGAATGGTACTCAACATACAAAGTAAATTTTATTAATAGTATTTCAAAAGAACTATTACGGTGAAAGCCCTTAAATTTTGTAAAAACTATTTTCTTTAAATATTGCATTTATAAAATAAAAACAGGACGGATAGGGCCGGGGGAATGAGTATCCCCTATACAAAGGAAGTATTAGTTTTCGTATATCTAAAGTATTCATTAAGAGAAAGTTTCAAAAACTGTTATAAAAAAAATTTGTATTTAAAATTTTTGAAGGGGATAGGTCGAGGGGTAGTAGTAGTCCCATATTAATTTAATAACTAATATGACATCAAAAAAGATAGTCAAGCGCACTGAGTTAAGCTATTTAAAATAAAAAGAAAAATTTAGAATTCATTTGCGAATATCTGCGAATGTAGCTAGGGAATAACTAAATATTTTCTGAGCACCGGACGTATAGACGGACTTAAATATACCAGCAAAACGGTTTAAAATAATGGAAAATTTATGTATATGTGATTCTCTATTATAGCTGTAATAGCTCTGTAAATTTTCATCATAAAGACACAAATTATTTCTAAGTTTGTTAATAAAAATTACTTGGTATCTAAGTATGCATTTTTTGTACTATATATTTTACTTATATATTATTTATCACTTTTACCACAGATCATTATAAAGCTATGTAGTGGTTATATTATGTCTGTCCTTCTGTCCTTACAGATAATTAACCTTTAACCCCAAATAGTGTTTTATTTCAATCATTTAAATGTAAATCAATTAAAGTATTTATACAATTTATTTAAGCCAAGGGCTTAAATGTTTCTCTAAATTTCAAATTCAAAGAGAATTTGCCAAATACTTTGAAAATGGTTTTACCTCGTATTAACTGGAAAATATGGAAAATATTCTCAGGATTACAAGGTGCTATAGTAAAAAACACTTGAAACTCATAATCAGTAGAGTTGTGGAATTCATAGTTTGTAGGTATTGATTATTATAACTTTTTAAGAATGATATACCCCCAAAACTAAAATTTAAATTTTAAAATTTTCATGACCGGAAAAACTTAAAATTTGGATTTTAAATATATTTTTGAAAAATAATGTTAATATTTGGACCTAAATAAAATTTAAACAAGTAGAGGTAGCACAATACATAGTGGGGCAAAATCGAAATTTTTTCGGAAATAAATCTGTAACTTCTGATCGGCTGTTTGGATTTGCATGAAACTTTGTATAGTAGCAGAGAAGCGTAGAATCTTAAGTTTGGAAAGGGGACCGATCAGACCTCTTACGGGCGGAGCTAAAGAGTCTCAAAGTTGGGTACCTCTGATATACAATTTTTTTAATCGCTTGCCAAATTTGTTTCTCGTTCAATTTCAAATATTTGAAAGACCTACAAAAGCATGCTTACATGTCCTATTTATCTTTTATAGTTTTTGAGTTATTTGCGTTTGAATTTTTAAGTACCTTAATTTTGCATGTTCTTGCTCCAGTTTTTTCATATATATCCTAGTATTTCTGACCGATTTCCAAAAAATTTCGATTCTGCCCCACTGTGCAATATAGATAAACCTTTTCTAAAATCAGTGAATTAAAAAACTCCTACTTTTGTACCAAAATACCCGAAATCTCAGTCCGGGGAAAACTTGTTTCAAAATTTGACTTTGGTCATCCAGACGTTGCAAAAGGCTTGGCTTATTAAATATTTTGGGTGTGTTTATCACATTGGGGTATATAGCCAATATATATTTTAGTTGATGTCGGCTTTAACATTTCAAAATTTTAGAAAACAAATAATTTTTTTTTTCAAGTTTAAAAAACTTAAAAAAATGAGACCAAAAATGAGGGTATAATTGTTTAGACCAACATATATCTTAAACTAAAAGAGATAATCTACCACCCATATGTATTATTTTTTTTTAATTCAAGTCGTAAATGAATTTTTGGCGAATTAAAAAAATTTAAAACCCGAGGTGACCAACTTTAAAAATCGATTTGGGACCATTGTGCGGCACTAGACAGAAAAGATCTTACCCTTTTATACCCATTTATATTCATAGCAAAACTATGTAAGATATTAAAGGCACAAGTTAAACTTTTTATTCGTATTTTTTTTTTTTTTTTTTTTTTAACCATTTTTGTCCCAAACTTTATTAGAAAACGTATTTTGTTAGGAATAAAATAAGCTACCCCTTGATAAAATCAGATAAAAATTATGTAACATAAATTTTTTTTAAAAATATATCGTGTTTAAAGACGGATCACACAGACAGACCCCTAGAAGAAAAGTTATGGAGTCTCAAAATTGTGTCTAAATTTGAAAAAAGTACCAAGTTAAAAAAATAATAATAAAAAAAGAGAATACCTACTTTTCTTTTTTTTTTTTAATTATTATTTTTTTTTTTTTTACTTGGTACTTAAAGGAAGAAATCATTCCTTTAAGTTTCTTTACATTTGTACTTGTCTTTTTGTGTGTTAACAAATCTCCATAATAAATGACTGCGATTAGTAAATAGTAATTTAGCAAATAAATTTTATACTATAAATACTCTTCTTCAATTTGCAAAAGATATCTCTTAGTACTAGAGTTAGTTATTTGAGGGTCTTATTTTTCTAGGCAGACAAACAAAAGTGGAAAACCAACAGACATCAAATAAACACTAGAAAATTAATCAAGACAAAATAGAAAAATTAATAAAAAGAAAATAAAATAATAAAATTGCTCCATGCAGAATAGAAAGGGGGAAAAAAGTATTTAAACAAATCGATTTATTTTTTTTAATTTAGTTAAATGATCAAATTTTTTTATATCAGTATTTTGCGAAAATATTTGTCTGCAGAAAAGTATGACAAAATTTTCTTGTAGTTAAATAACGGTTTCTTACTACATATATCTTAAAAATAAAGTAAATTTTTAACAAAGTTTCGCTATGGATTTACTTGCTAGTAATTTTTAGCATAAATACTTCATAGTTTAACTACGTTTATACGTGAATCTTAATTTTACAGCGGAGCGCGAATGTATCTGGTACCTCTAATAAGTAAATCTATTTGGAATTAAAAAAAGAAAATTGATTATTTAAAAATTTTATTTCCAAACATCTGACATATAAACATAGTATCTATAATACTATTTTTCTTCATTACTTAATACAGCTACTGTTTTTTTCTTTCTTAAATTTTAATAGGCAAAAAAAAAAACTATAAAACCTCTCTTAATTCATCAAAAGCTTTAACCATTCGTCCTCATCATCAGAATTATTTTCAACATCTAACCTGAAATGTAAGTTTCTGTTGTTGAGTTTCACAAAATTAATGGTTTTATAGATAACTACCTAAAGAACTACATACAAACATAAAAAATATACTCATGGCTACATTTACATATTTACATATCTAAATACATTAAATATGTATGTATGTAGTTACTTCTGTATATACACACATAGATAGAAATAGAAATGCTGGAAATAATGAATTAATGGTCAACAAACTTAATTGCAGTCAAGTGCAAATCAACCAGTAATCAACGAACCATACAATCACCGTCATTACTATTTAATACTTGTACTAAAAAAAAAAAACAACAACTAAAGAGTTTTTTATTTAACTTTGAAATGCACAAATAAAAAAAAAAAGATAAAAAAATAACAACAAATCAAATCACAAAAAGTACACAAAGAATTATAAGCAATACAGAGGTTTAGTAAATGATATATTAACCCTTTAAGGTAATTAAAGGGTATAAAAAAAGTATTAAATATCAGATATCCCATAAAACTTAAACATTTTTATTTTTTGCTTCTGGCAATTACTTTACAAGTGTGTATATGTTTGTATAAAGTCCAATGGGCAAATCAGTCTTCATTATACCTCAGATATGATCGAAATTTTCTGACTATTCTAAAACATATTCACCAATCTAATATATTCACCAACCTTTAATTATAGTCTTTGTTTACTTAAGTTTAGAAATCAAACCCAACTAAGACTCAGAAGTTAACACCCATATAATGTCTCTGCATTATGCCCTTATCTCGATGGCACTAAAGAAACACGTGACGGAAAGGTCGGTGACAGTCAGGGAACATGTTTCCTACCAAAGTGGTGATAGGCTCTCAGCTGGTGTCCCTAAACTAAAAAAGCTCACGTATATTAGATTTTCAGTTGACATAAAGGAGGATTTAACCAATAAAACGCAAACGATTTGTGTGCACTAAGTTCTTCGACTCACGGTAGAGTAGCACATTCAAGGCAACTTTCGACTGCATCTCATAAGAGGATAGAAACTTAAGAGTTGACTATATTTTCGATATCAAAAATATTTTTGTACCCTTGGATTTTCTCAAATAATCTCTAACACTAAAAAGGGTAATCGGAATACACATACATTGACCAATTTCAGAGTTGGTTTTGAAACTTAGGGTACGAAACGCTATTTATAGCGAGAACTAGATTTTAGTTTAAAGTACAGTGGTTTCCCGGTTCAACGAATACTCAGTTTGAAAAAAATGTGATTTGAAATCTATAAAAATAAGAGAAAGTAAATAAAACACATTTCTCATCCTATTGAAAGAGTATTACTCTTCTCTGTGCAAAAGGAAGAGAATTAAAGATTTTCGTTTGGACAATATTTTTTCATTTAAAAACTATTTTCTAAATAAAAAACAAAATAAAAATACGTTACAAAGCTGTTATTTTATTACTTTTTAAATAAACTTTATTCGATGAAAAAATAATTTGTTTTTTAAGAATTTTAATTTTAATTTTGATATTTTTTATTTTTCACTTTTGTTATTAAAAGATAACTAAATTGTGTTTTAACGTTAAAAAGTGAAAATGTAGACTTTAAAATAAAGTTTTTAAAATATATTTTGTTAGTAAAATATATTCGCGATTTAACGAATGTTTCGATTTTACGAATTGTCCTGACAATATATCATTCGTTAAACCGGGAAACCACTGTACTTTTCAATACCGAGTATCCGAATTGACTGAGATATCCCGTGCCGCAGAATTTTTTGTTAAACTTACAAATAGCGTTAATTTATTGAATAATATTTATTAAATAAAACTTAATAAAACATTTAAAAAAAAATAAATAATTTTAAAGAATGGATCATATTCCGATTATTTCTTTACCAAATTTTTGCTTTCATCTGGAAATGTCTATATATAATTTCCTCAGCATTTTCCTCTTTCTAGAGCTTTTTGAAGATCCCAGAGCAGTAGAAAATTAAATTTGGCTTAATTATAAAAGTAGTCGATTTTGGAATTTCTATTAAGGAATGAAACCAAGTAGATTTATGTATCATTTTCTAAGCAGTTTTTTTTTCTCTGTCCTGAGCTTTCTGAAGCTCTCAGACGACATGAAAATTTTGTTTATTTATAAAACTAATCGCCCTAACAATTCAATTTCTAATTTTTTTTCTTTTTTTTTTTAAAAAAAAGTTTACTTGAAGCATTAAAATCCCATCAAATTTTAATAGCTTCAAATCTTCAACGTCGATTAGGGAGAGGGAAAGCAGTACAATGTTGTTCATATATTTTTTAAAGATTTGCGGATTTGTTTTTGCATACACCACCTATGGTGATAAAAATTTATACGAAAATTGCCAAAATTCTGTTTATAGTCCTAAATCAAAAATTCTTGTATTTATGTATTCTACAATGCCGTATCTAAAATACAAATCAAAAATATCGCGGTAAGTTAGGTATGCGTGGATATATTTGCGATTTAATAATTATAAAACCTTCGTATAAAATTTGCAAAATTTAGCTTTTTAGGGATGTAGTCTTGTTCATACTCATCCATTTATTTCAAAATTCACAATTTTTTTTTTTTTTTTTTTAAATAAGTCATAAGACAATGTGAATTATATAAATTTTTTAATTGCACTTAGTCAATCTCTAAAGTTGCATTAAATGAAAAATCGAACGCCATATTGATTTTGATATATGGTATTAAAGCAGCTACAAATTGACATATATCATTGCCAATTTTGATTAGCGCCTTGGGTGTGCCTCGACGATTAATGTTAAACTAAAAACATCGCGTTCTTAGCCCATGAAAACCGTTGATGAATATTTTTAGTGAAATTATATTTTCTGCGTAAGTAAAACTTTATACAGGAACTTATTTCAGTTTAAAATTGATTTATAATGCCAACATCCGCTATAAAAAAATATGCAAAATTGTTGAATTTTTTAAAGTAGCTATACACATTTAGCAAATTAATATTTTAAAACGCCACAATGAATTTTAAATGTCATTTGGAAACCTTCTTAGATAACGCTATACTCTAGATTTACGTTTTTTCTCTCCAAGTTTGGGTACCTCTTACAGCATTTCTGTTAAGAGCACATTAACGAGATATATGTCAAATGATGCATAATTTCGAAAGTTATTAGGCTCTGTTTTGTATTTTGAAATATACGAAACGGCGTAAAATCCCCAGTAAAAAAAAACTGCAAAATTTTAAAATTTAGTTTCATGACTTTTGCACAACACAATTTGACACTGGTTAATTGCACGCTAATTAAATCCATGCTGATCCTTTTCTACAAGTGTTTATAGTCTACATTAGAAGAATTGGATATTTGTGCTAAAATTTGCGACTACAACAATAAAAAGAAATAAAAAAAACTTGTTAGTTTCAAACACTTTTTTTTTTGGAATTTTTGACTTTGAGTGCTTGCCGGCACCACATGGAACCGTTTCAGGTCTTAAATTTTCTTTCTGTTACGGCAAAAAGTGTTGTTAACAAGTGTTGTTAATCCAATTCGGAAGAGGTGAGAAAATCAGCTGTTTGGTTTTAAATGGCGTTAACCATGACATCGGAAACTTTTTTAATATATACCCAGCAAAAAAACGATCAAAAGCTTATAAAAAAACAACTTTTTCAACACTTCAAAAGTAGAACAAAGTGCACATTTTAAGCTTAACAATTACTTCCAAAAAAGTGAAAATAAGGACTGCACACGAAAAAATCCGTATATCCAAATCTGCTTCTAGAAACTAAACCAATAGACGATTTTTTTTAAATTATATTTTTATTAATGACTGTTATGTTCAAGTTCTAAACATAAAAAAATAAATTATTTTCTGTTGGTTTTAAAGAAAATATCTGATATTTTCCAAAATTCTTCCAATTAAAGGTTTTATTGCGTTTCGGTCACTTTTTTGCTCGAATAAGTCAACTTATTTTTAAACTCCGCTTCATTTTAAGCTAAGCTTTTAATGTTCTTTAAATTATTTTTTACTAGAGCCCAATATCTTTCAGTTGCTCGGAGTTTCAGACAATTTGATGGATTAGCATCTTTCGGTACAAACACTAACAATTTCTTTATTATCAGTCCATTGTTTTGTTGTTGTAATGAGAAGACGCGAGAACAGGCCAGAAAAAAGTGGATACACTGTATTTTCTTAGGAAAGCAAGAAATATTTTCCAAAGTCACTCATTCACGTAAATTTCTATGTTAATGGAACCATTTTTTATAAATGAAGTGCTTTTTTTGCGCATATGCATAAGGCTTCCCAAAACAAAAACTTTCTTGGGAATTTTGATTCCTTTGATACGCGCTATTTTTCTGCCATATTCCCTCTAGCATCTGCAACATAGAATTCCTGGCCAGGAAGTTGTAAAAAGTCAGCCTGAACGAACGTTTCATCGTCTATTATACCCTGATCATAACTATGGAAAAATTCGTCTGAAGAACTTTCATGTTATTTGTTCACCTCCAAATTCTTGCTTTGCATTTCTATTAGGATTTTTTTTGTACTGTACTTATCCAGAGATGAGGGGAATTTCTCTGAAAATCCTTTCTATTTTACCTGAGTCCTAAAGCCAGAAGATACTTTTTTTCTTCCACTACCTGATTTCTATTCAGTGACCATAACTTCTTTGTATAATATTATGACCCAAGAAACTGTATTTTTTGACTAACTGCCTTCCTAGCAATTGTTTTATATGACCGATGTAAGATTTCATAAAAAATTTCTATTATGTGTTTTGGTGTTTTTTTTTTTTCAATTTCCATTTTAAGGAAAACTAGTTTCGCTATAACCTTAAAACTTAGCACATAGCTAGTGAGCATATCGAAAAATGTAAAGCAGTTAGCAGAATTATTGAATTTTTACAACATCAAAAGTTATAAGCCCAAGAGCATGCACGGATTTTTTTCGTGCGCAGCCCTTAAATGAATTTTTAGCGGAAAAAAAGTATAATAATTTTTAAGAAAATTAAAATTTTAAAGCATTTTTAATGAATGTTTTTTAAAAAATTTTATAAACATAGTTTTTAGGGAAGTACTTTAAAAGGAATGAACAGGAAGTATAAAAGAAGAACATCCTACCAATGACAACCATGTATTAAAAATAGAACTTCTTCAGCTCTTTTTCACCACTAAGTACTTCCTTCCAATGACAACACAATGTTAAATTCATGACTTTTTCAGTTCCCTTTTTGCTGGCTATAAAAAGATAAGTATTTGACAGTTCAGAATATTTGATTTTTATTTCAAGATAAATTATAAAAGAAATTTTCAAAGTCTTGGCAAAAGATCGAACTCAGAATTTTAAATATTTCATTCACAAAAGCAAGCGATATACTACATTGATGGTTTGAACTTTGTTACTTTTATTGTTGCTTGTATAAAAAATCTAAGGTACAACTAAAATCGAAATAACACTTTTCTTTATAAAGAAGACATCAGACATGGCAAACAATTCTCAAACAAATAAAGTTTTTAATAATGGAAATCTTAAAATTTTTTTAAGAATATCAGAAATTTATAAGCAATCCCCTAATACGGATTCAGCCATAACGGTTTGTAAGAAAGAAAAAACGAAAGAAAAAGATATAGTCGGTCAAGCCCGGTCCATAAGTGTAAAATAAAACATACAAATACAGAATATTACGTTGATGCTGACATTTATATGAATTTATTCACTTTTGGGTGATTCCCGAAAGAGGGCCCTATATGGGAGCTATGGTAAATTATGGACCGATCTTTGAAGAATTTGGCACCATCATTTATGTTCATATAAAACTTATTTGTGTCGAATATTAACTTGATACTAACATTTTAATGGGATTTATGCCCTTTAAAGTAATATTCTGAAAAGGGGTTTATATGGGAGCTATGGTTAATTATGAACCGATCTATTTAAAAATCGGCACACTTATTTAGACTTATATAAAACTTACATGTGCTAAATTTCATTGAAATATTGCTATGTTTAAGGGATTTGTGATCGTTAAACCCCTTTTCCGGGATGACATTTGTATTGGGGCTAGTTGAAATAATAGGCCGATCATAACCAATATCAATAGGCTTCGTCCCTGGACTGTAAGAAACCTTTGTGCCAAATTTAATTAATTTTGGTTCAAAATTGCGACCTGTAGTTTGATTACAAGGTTTACATGGACGGACAGACGGTCAGACGGACGGACGGACGGACGGACTTCGTTAAATCGGCTCAGAAAGTGATTCTAAGCCGATTGGTATAAATTAAGGTGGGTCTTAGACCAATATTTTTGGGTGTTACAAACATCAGCACAAACGCATAATACCCTCCCCACCTATGGTGGTGTAGGGTATAAATATTATTTTTTCGTGTGCTAGATGTAACAAACACAACAAAGAGCGTAAACAAATAAAATACACAAACAGATTTTATTTTTTATGTGCCTCTTTCTGCCTTTGGCTGCTGTAGACTAATAAATCTTACAACTTTCCAAAAGAATTTATTTACTATTGCATGTGAAATAGAAAATGTAATTAATGAAAGTAAAATTAATTTGGGCAAAGAAATTTGCAAAAAATTTAACTCCGTTATTCCTGAACGAATTTCGCTGAATTTCAATAACAAGAATTTCGAGACTATATATCATATATTTGTTATAAAAGAAATTTATTTATTGGACTATGGATTTCAAAAAATCCATTTCAACATACATACAAATTTTCTTAAACCTTATTTTTAACAATAACAATCACGAACATTTTTAATGCATATTTTAAGACTGTCGCATGAAATATATGCCTTTTACTTTATATAAAAAATGTCTATTTAGAACCTCTATTTATCAACAATAAGAACCATGTTCCAATATTCTGCTTGTTTTGTATACAATTCTGTTCATTTGCAATTATTTAACTGTTTCCCCAAGGGGTTAAAATCTCTTTGTCTTAAACAATTGTTTGTCTTAAATAAATGTCACAAAACCATGGTTTTACATTACAATCAGATTTCTTTGCATTATTTTTCCTCTTTTTATCAAAATTTTATATTATTAAATGCCAGTCTTCTTTAGTTCTACTCTTTTTTTTAAAGCAAAAAAATAATCTCATAGAACGTGTATTTGTGAAATGTAAGATTATAACATTTGAGAACAGATTCATTAATGAAATGTTGGTGGGGCAAAACAATGACTGAATATGTGCTTAAGTGTATGTTATTCAAGACATTTCGATAACATTTTATTTGAAAAGTAACAAAGTTTGTAAGATATACGAGTACTATACTATAAGAATGCTACAACAATACAATTTGTTGTTTGTTTTATATTCTTTCTTTTCCTTGCATTCCATTCGTTAAAATGTTAGTTTTCTCATTTTGTAATCTAAGAACATGTTCAAGTGTATAACCACGTTTACTGCCAGTTATTTGTTGTTGTTTTTTTTTTTTTTTGCTTTTTAACTGCAAATGTTGGTGCTTTCGTATGTGAAGTGCATAGTTGCACAACAATACACGCAATTCTTACATTTTTAGATTTTTCTTTTTTATCAGAATAGTTTTTTTTAGGTTTATTTGCTTTCTTGGCTGCACTTTTTTTGTTGCAGCTTTCGGTATTATTACAACCAGTTAAAAAGAACACGTTTGTATTTTATATTCATACTTAACAACTTTAAGTGAAGTGAATGTCTTTTAAGAGTGTAACCATGGTTTTAATCTAATGTTAAACCTTTACACATAAAAAACACATGCTACCCGCTTGACCTGAGACAAGAAATTAGTGAATGTTCACAAAAACGAGGAATTTTCGAAACAAATATATTCGAGAAATTATCAAAAATTAAATAAAAAGTGAATGTTCGTATCATCGAAACTTACTCGATATTTTCTAGATAGTTAAGGTTCGAGAAATTGTCGAGAATTCTTAAAATATCGGATTATCACAATATTAAACTTTTTCGATAAAATCTCGAAAGTAGATGTTTCGAGAAATTATCTATTCTTCTCAATTTCTCGATATTTTGTTACTTTAAAAAATACGTATTTTCTTGTTTGTGCATGCCATTCTTTAGTCAAAGTTCATATTAATTAGTTGTAAATTATACTTAAGTTTATGGTGTAACTCAAACTTTATAAATATGGTAAGTACATTGCAACATGTCAAGACATTCGTTAAATAATATCCAAAATGATAAATATGTTTCTTGCAGATTTATTCAGATAACTTTGACCTAAAAAAAATGGGGATTGTTGCAACAGAAAAACGAATATTATTGAGACTTCCTTAGGAACCCTCAACATCTAGCACTATGTTCTTATTGTATTAGAAAGTTGAAATTTTTAAGTGTTACCAATCTTATGCTTTATATTTTTATTAATACGTTAATGTTAATTAGTTTTAAAATATAACGTAAGTCTATTTTTTTAACATTTGGTGTATTGTGTTAAGTTTAAAATAAAAAAAAATTGCTTTTAAACCTATCAGCTTTTAATTTTAAATGGGAAACAAAATGAAAATGAAACAGAACAAAACTATTGCCAACGATTCATTAGTAATATCAATATCGAAAAATTTTCGATATCGAAAACTGATCTCTAACGAACATTTTCTCGTCTTGCTAACGATAGCACTTATTATTCGATGTAGATATCATAAGCAAACCTTCGATATCGATCGATTTGCTGCCACAAACTGAAGGACAGGTGAACTCTACGAGTTCATTCTCGAAACGCCTTCGATAGTCGTTCTCGAAGGTTTTGTAAGAGAAATGTTCGAGAATTATTCGAAGGCGATATCTTTATCGAAGTTTGTGGTCAAGCGGGTACATACCTATATATCTATATACATATGTATGCATATATTCGCATTTATATATATGTTACAGTGCATTGCATTTAAATAGAGTCAAGGTGTCAGCTTATGAGGATTATGTTTAATTGACAAGAAATAATAGTTATGCTTTGTAAACATAGAAGAAAAAAAGACTTGAAGGTCTAGAAAATAGTTAAGATTATGGTCAGGTTAAGTGAATTATTAAATAAGAAAAGTTGCATCTCTGCTTTATTATTATTTTTTTAATGCATGCCATATAATATATATAAATGATGTTACTTTTTTATTAGTTTCTTCTACTCATAGCTTTTATTTAATATAAAATTACACTGACTTGAAAATTATAATTTGAAAATAACTTGTGAACTTTTTACTTTGATTATTTGTTATCCAATTAGTCTTATTATTGGCAAAATAAAATTGCTTATTATTTTGTTTTACCCACTGTTCTTGGAAATATAAGTATGTATGTTGTATGTTTAATCTATGTGTGTTTAATGCTATTTATTTTTATTTGTTGTTTAATCTTAAATTCTGCATCTACAAATCCATGTTACACTTTTTTTCATTTTTGGTAATTTTATACAAGTTTCTGAGTTGTCCCTTTACATCTAGCCTCAGCTGTTTTTCCAACAATAAGGTGACTCCATTTAGTAAGTGAGTTTTTTTTTTTTCCTGTCGTCAACTTTTGATAAACTGAAACAAACAAAAAACAGCAACTTTTGAGTAACAAATTTTCATTTTCTGCTCATAAGTCTGTAACTTTTAAATCTCTAATAATAAATGAACAAAATTTTTCACCAATAATTTTAAGAATATTTTCCATAATATTGAATCAGAGACTTCAAGTTTTATTTCCAGTGATCATAAACTCTTTATGAATTTCAGATTTTAGAATCGCAGATAAAATAATAAGAAGCTGAAATCGCTTCACCTGTAGGACGAAAGATGTTTATTCATTAAATTACTCTGTATATTTTATCAGAAAAGATACAAAAATGTTGACATGGTAACCCATACGATAAAAAGTACGAACTGGCAAAAAGCACTTTATTCATAACAAATGGCTCTTTTAACAGTGAAATGGTGGCAAATGAGTGCCTTCGAAAAAAATTCTTTCCCATAATTGGTAAATAAAATGGATTCTCATTTTTATACCCACCATCAAAAAGATGGGGGGTATATTGATTTTGTCATTCCGTGTGTAACATTTCGAAGGAATCATCTAAGACCCTACAAAGTATATATTTTCTGGGTCTTGGTTAGATTCTGAGTCGATCTAGCTATGCCCGTCCGTCTGTTGAAAGCAGAATAGAGCTCGAACGGGGCAACATAGGGAGACGAAATTTGGCACAAATATTTATGTTTGGTATTGAAAATGGGCAAAATCGGTTAATAAACAAAAAAGTTATGGGCTGAAAACTAGAAACACTGGGTGTCCGTTAAATACTTTTCTGCTGATATTTCTTCAATAAAAGCACGTACGACAACGAAATTTTGTACGTATAGTTCGGGGGTCGATATAAACTACCGCCCACCTCCCATATAAGGTGAAAATCAATGAAATTGTGTTCAAATAGTTCAAGGACTAATGCAAACTCGGAAACAAAAAATGAGCGTGGCCCGCCCACTTTACCTCCTAAAACCTAGAAACACTGGGTGTCCGTTAAATACTTTTCTGCTAATATTTCTTCAATAAAAGCACGTACGACAACGAAATTTTGTACATATAGTTTGGGGATCGATATCAGCTCGGAAGCCAAAAATGGGCGTGGTCCGCCCACTTTACCGCCCACCTTCCATATAAGGTGAAAATCAATGAAATTGTGTTCAAATAGTTCAAGGACTAATGCAAACTCGGAAACAAAAAATGGGCGTGGTCCGCCCACTTTACTTCCCACTTTCCCGCCCCCTTCCATATAACGCAAAATTTGAAAAAGTTGATGGTGGGTATTTAGATTCGGCCGGGCCGAATATTTGCGCTTGTTCATTTTTCAGTTCTTTTTCAGTTCCTCTTTTGCTGGGAATAAGCTATTTGTAATTTTGTCAATTTATGATTGCGTTTTATATGATTTTATTACATTTTTGTTTTTAAATACCCGGATTTGAAACCTTTTTATATAACTAAAATATACTATGCATTTATAGTTTTACACAGAAAAAAATTATTCCATAGTTTTCATAAATCCAAACCATATCTGTAATCCATAAATTAAAACCTAATAAAAAATTTTAATTAATGTAATTAACTTTCTAATTGATTTATAAAAACTCGTAATATTGTGACAATTATGAAAAATTTCCAACTTTTTGAGCTCTAAATAAACATTACCTAGTAATGCACATTGTAAAGATTTATTAAAGTCACTTTTGGCACGGGAATATAGAATTATTTTGGTAAATATGTTTTAAAGATTTGAGAGAATTCTATAATTAAATAATTAAAATGTTATGTTACTTAGAAGTTCCCGCCAAACCCAGGTTGTATCTAAGCTACATTACGCTGTATTTCGGTATAATGATTACGAATAAAGGGTATGTTTTTAGCGATTACTTTTAGTATTTTTTCAGACTAACTACTATATGTTTTTTATTGTTTTTATTGTAATGGCCGTTCCTAGGTTGTAAAGTCAGCTCACTGATAATTCAAATCCACTTTTTGGAGCGTTCCATCGTGATGACCGCTATTAATATATATGAGTTTTCCTGGGAATCAAATATAAGTATGTGATAAATATATTTAGAACACACCTCCAAAAATGTCATTGTACCACATACATACATTACACTCTTTATGTATTACATAAGTAGAATATAATATCGATCCCTTACCGTGAAAATATCTTGACTGACAACATTTTCCAAATTCGTGTCAAATTTCAAGCAAAAACGAGAAAAGAAGATATAGTCGGTCAAGCCCGACCATACGATACCCTACACCATTGTTTATATTAAAATTCGGGGAGGGGTCTTTAATTGGACTTGGGGCCAATTGTGGACCGATACTCATATTAAGTGTAAAATAAAACATACGAATACAGAATATTACGTCGATACTAACAATTATATGAATTTATTCACTTTTGGGTGATTCTCGAAAGAGGGCCTAATATGGAAGCTATGGTAAATTATAGACCAATCTTCGTAAAATTTGGCACTATCATTTACATTTATATAAAACTTATTTATGTCGAATATTAACTTGATACTAACATTTAAATGGGATTTATGCCCTAATAAAAGATCGTGTAATAAATTTCATTGACTACCTTTAAAATTGCGACCTGTAGTTTGACTACAAGGTTTACATGGACAGACAGACGGTCAGACGGACGGACGGACATCGTTAAGTCGACTCAGGAAGTGATTCTGAGTCGAATGGTATACTTTAAGGTGGTGGTCTGATGGATTTTTCTATGCATTACAAACATCAGCACAAACGCATAATACCCCAACCACCTATGGTGGTGTAGGGTATAACTATTTTATGTAAATGATCATTACCCATAGGTTTAACAGTGAATTAAAAATTGTATTCTGCACATAAGTTATTTTTTGTGGTTTACTTAAATCTGAAAATCCGCTCTCTAATCATAATATTCGAATTAGAAGCCTAGTGTTTCCATAAGCTTTCTTTCGATATATAATATATAAAAATTCGTTAATATAGGTTACTTATAACCAGGGAAGTTAAAAAAATTTAAATTAATTTCAAATTAGCACGAATTTTGGTTTTAATTTTTATATATTTTCGGGCAAAAATAATATGACAAGCAGTTTTTTAAATTTATCTAAAAACAAACTAAAAAGCAAAAAATGTACCAACCTATTGAACAAAAGTTGTTGAAATTTATTTTATTTTTTTAATTTCAATTACGCTTTATAACATGTTCTGTTACACTTTTGAATTTGTTGTTTTTTTAATTGACTTTTATATTAAGTAAAAAGCTTAATAAAAATGTATCTAAATAAATCATAAAATTAACAGTAAATAATGACAAAATATTGTAGATTTCATAATCTACTTTATAGATGTTTGCAAAAAAAAAAAAATAAAAAATCTAATAAGTTATTAAGGCAAGTGTATCAAGGACTTTATGTGTGTTTAGATTTTAATACTAAAAGAAATCTTATAAAATTATAAATTAAAAAGTAGAATTTAAAAACTAGACTAACTACAATTATAAATTTTGCTTAAAATTTAAATTATTTAAATCAACATTAAGCTTTTTAAATGATAATTTTTGTGGTTTGTATTTAAAAATTTTAAATATAATTCCTTATTTTCTAAGAGTAAAAATATTTATTATTAAAGCTATTTTGTTTTATAAAGTTTAAAAATATGTAAAAATATATAAATACTGAAGAAAGGAGTAAAATTTTGTTAAATCCATAATGTTTGCAAGAACTATAAACTAAATTTTCAATAACATAAAAACTGCATACACAATGTGTGTTTTATGATCAAAAATTTCCCAAAAAGAAACATTGAAAATCTAGCATTTGTAGAAAAATAAACACAATAATAAAGACTCCTCTTACTGCATGATAATAAAAAAATTTTAGATAAAAAAAAAAAAAAAATGGAAATAGCAGCAGGTCATTATTTTATACTCATACTCGTATACATCATCAGTTGCTAAACTGCTATATTTTTTGTATGTTGGCTGCAAATGAAATTGCAGTTGCATTTTGAAAAAACTAAAAGAAATATAGTAAATTTTGATATAGCGTACATTAGGGTACAGAGTGGTTGATGTTCCCAAGTAAAATTAAAATCTACTGCATTTCTGAAAAATATTGTCTTGGTTTCAGTCTATGCTAAGCTAGTTTTAAATAAAATATCTAACTTCTTTTTCAGTTGTTTTATTTTTTCTTATTTTTTTTTTCCTTCATACACTTGGAGTACCCTAACTTAAACACATAAATGGAAATTTGTAAAGCAACAAATAATGAATGCAATATCCTTAAAAAAGGGTGCCTAGCGAAAATAGGAATTTAAGAAAGAAACATTTTTTTACAAATATTAAATCCTTGTGCAATATTTTCTTTATTGACTTTCTTTTTTAAGGTTTGCCCTAATAATTTCATTTTATAAATCCTTTGTTTATATAGAACTTTTCACTTATATTTGAACCAGGGTATATGTATGTTAAAAACCAATAATAAATTTTTATTACTAAACTTTTATAGCGGCAAAAATGCAGTTATATTCATATTAAAAATATATGGAAAAATAAAACCAAATTTGTTGCTTTTTAATGACTTGCACTAAAAAAGTTCTTATAAATCTGCATAGAAAATCAGCAAAATTACATTTGAAATCTTCACTCCATTCTGCTGTTATACTCGTTTTTTTTTTCGCTAATATTTACACCATCACAAAGTCCTTAATTGCCTGGTTTTCAAAATGTTTGTCTTACTAAGAGTAGTTTTTAATTAAAGATAAATTCACATTAGGCAAATATGTAACACAAAATGTTTGGTAATTTTTGCAACTAAATTTAGAGTTGAATTTTTGTTCACATTTATGTAACGCTTTTTGTTTGATAAAACAGCTATTAAGTATCGTGAAATACTTTAAGGGTAAACATATTTTAATCCTGTTCAGATTAGATGCAAATTATTAAATTATTTATTATTTAAACACATAATTACTATGAATTTAGTTGATGTTAACTTCCATTTTATTTTACATTTATTTTATGATATCAAACAAGAATTCGCAAAAAAAAAAAAAAAGGATAAATATTTTACGTTTTCACATCATGTTCACGCTTGTCAAATTTTTTCCTATGGCTAATATTTTGGTTTGACCAAAATCAGCTCTTTTCTTGTTTAGTTCGTCAAAATATTTTGTGTTCACATTTGCAAATAAATTTTTTGGGAATATCGTTAAATATTAGCCTAATATGAACTTAGCCTAATGTGAACAATTTTATACGTACACCCAGAGAAAAAAAAAAATACATATTATGTTCAAATTCAAAACTATGTATTCAAATCTTAACAAAAATCGATACCTAATTGGTATCAAGTTGAAACCATTTAGAATCAACTCATTAAATTGCATTATGTTTTCTATTAAATGTGTTTACAAACGGTATCAAAAAGAGGATATGGTAAATTACCAATGTGACCACAAACGCGGTGGATTTTAAATCGAATTTTTTCCCACAGTGTATGCATATTTGTTATTTCAGCATTTGTGTAACTACACAATTCCAACTTTATATATAACAGTACAATATGGTGTAAAACAAAAATAACAAATAATAGCGATATAACGATATAAAATAATTAATTGAATTGTTAACGATTATAAAAAAATAAAAAAAAAAAATATTTAAAAACTTATTCTAACAAAAGTAATATTTAATATAAATAAAATTATTTTCATAAATAGCTTTTGTCTTGTTCTATACTGTAAAAATGCAACTAGCCATGTTTGCACATTTTCGCTCAATGTTATTTAAATATTTTGCATGGAAATTTTATTTTTTGTTTAAACAATTTGCTTAAAAAAAAAACATTGTTGTTTATCAAATAACAATGTGTGTTAGTATATCAAATTTTATACTAGAAATTTTAATAATTTTGTTTTTAGTTTTTAGAATTTCTTATATATGAAGTTTGACAGATCATATAAACAAGTTAAAATAGCTAAAATTTAGCACAAATAAGTTTTACGTAAACTTTAATTATTTAAGACAATTTCAGGATTATCGGAATAGTGTTAAACTTTATATTTTTTCAAATTAATTGTTAGTTTGATAAATGCAGAGAAAAAATGGTTGTAGCAACCATAATCTTAAGATTCACATTAATCTTTTTGCAAATATTTAATTTGCCTAATGTGAACACCACGAATCAAAAGAACAGCTGATTTTGATTCAACAAAAATGTGGCAATTGTGAACATTTTATGACACAAGATGTAAAATATTTTCCATTATTTTGGTCGAATTTTATCTTTCAAAATAAATGTAAAGCCCAAATTATATTTTCGCATAGTCAGCAACAGTATCAGCAAAAATTATCAGCTGTTCACTGTCAGAACAACATGTTTCTGCCGTTATAATTACATTTAGGCGTAGGCAGCCGTAATTTACACCAAAATCTTGCTTTATTCTACTTGTGTGAAAAAACAGGGCTAAATGAAACAGTAAACTGCCGCTGACTAAATGATCAGCTGATTGTGTCAGCACACACTGCTGTTGCCTACGCGCTAATGTAATTTGGGCTTAAGAACAAACAGGGGAAAATAGGAGCTGATGCGGTTGAAAAAGTTGTTTTATTAAATCGACAAAAATGAAATTAACATTTCATTAAAGTTCTGTATTTAAATAATACGTTTAGTATTAAACGTATATACAGTACATACTGTCCCAGCAGGAAAATATGTTAGTGCTTCCTCCTAACAGGCCTTTCCGAATTCCTCCGAACAAACTTTAAACACATTCCTTTTTCCTTCTGTAAAAATTCCTTAAAAAATTCCTCCACTTCCTTTAAAAATAAATACGATACTAATTCTTATTTCCATTTCATTAAATGCGAAATTGAAGGTGTCACTCACATACAGTGTTGCCAGTTTAGCCTTTTTAAGGCTAAATCTAGCCTTTTTATTTTGCTTTTAGCCTCAAAGTTTTCGTTTTAGCTTCTAGCTTTTTTTCTAGCGTTTTTTCATTCTTAACATAGCTTTAAAAAGGCTAAAAAGTTGCTAATTTAATCATCAATTTAAGCATTTTTTTGTATTAATTCGCACAAAAAATCAAAATTATTTATATGTAACGAAAATTCTCGCCTGCGGCGCTTCACTCTATAAGAATATTTTTATTATTTTTTAACACACTTTATTACTCATAGGAATTATTTATGTTATATTTTTAAATTCACTAAAATATCTTTAAAAAATAATGAAAACAAAAAAATAAATGCGTTTTTAAATAAAAAAATATATTAGCTTTTTTCTGACTTTATTTTTTGGGACATTTAGCCTTTTCTGACCTTTTTTAAAGGCCAATTTAGCCTCTTTTTTTTTCAAGTCCTGGCAATACTGCTCACATACTAACTTTCTCATTATAAACATAAAAAATTGTAATTACGAGACTTACAAAACTCAAACTCATTTAGTCTTGTTTTAAGTGTCGATAAAGAAGGTAGTCCGCATGTCTTTTTTTTAAATATATTTCATAATCTTTTTTTAATAGCATTGAAAAAATAAGAGAGCATATTAATTTATTTAAGAGTCCTTGCCTTTTCGCTTCTTTTTGGAAGGGAGAAGGGAAGGCCTTGCCTCCAATGACACGCCGTGTAAAAAAGAAATAGTGTTGCAATGCGAGTGGCAGGCCTTGTAGATCCTAAATAAGGAATTTTATAATATATCTTTAGCCCTTCTATTTCCGACTGGGGTAATGCGCACACACACTACTATACATTTGCGCTTGTGTGAGTGTAGCAGCAAAAAACTTGATTTGCATTGATATTAATGAGAGATTAGCAGTCGAACGAAGTAGTTTATAGTGTACGTGTGAAGCAGTGTTGCGTAAGCATAATTTGTAGTCTAAACTCGCCCCAGCAGGCCGTCAAGAAAATGCATGTATAGGACAAGTTTGATTAAAAGTCACCTATATTTTCTTCTTATCCCATTTTCGGTGACTGTAATAACAAAATATACTGAATTGTCGTACATATATGTTTCGATGACAACATGAATTAAATGTCCAGAGAGAATGTCGTGAGTTAAAGCAAACACACGACATGCTGCATGACAATGTCATCAACAACTATTTTTAAACTATTAGATAAATAAAAGCATTTATAAAATCATTGAAAAATAGAGAGAGTTGTAGCTGAAGTGGTTAGTGCACTTGACTCTTCAATAAGGAAAAGATAAATTGGTGGCCTGGGTTCAAATCTCGGCGGAACCCAACTTTTTTTTATTTATTTTTCTTAATATGGTTGACGACAATATGCATGACGACGTCGCTAAGGTTATCGTTGATGACTTAAGTGCCCTTTGTTCGAAAATGTCACCAATGTTTGTTCGGAGCTGTCGTACATGTGTCATCGAAGACCGTGTCAAATCATCAAGACATCGTCGATCTTTTCTGCAAGACACGGCCTGCTGGGGCGAGTCAAGAAATTTGAAAATTGTTCATCTCTGGCTTAATATATAAATTTTTATCAAATGACAGCTAAGTTAAATACATGCATTTATATTGAGCGGAACCAAATCAGTACGCCAAACTTCTGCGTGAAGTACTTCACAGATGAAAAATGTTCAACTTTGAAGTACCGAAGTACGTAAATATATTTTGTCGGTTGTTTTATTTTTATTTTAATATTTTTTCGTTAAGTCGGAAATTTTAATTTGCAATTCATTATTTCAACTGAGAACATAATAGAATTTTTACATCTTTATATTTTATTATATAAAATTTTTAAGAACAAAATAATGCAACGACTGGGTTAATATCATTTATGTGTTGCGTAGCTGTCAGTCGCAGTTGAAGCGAAAGTATTCTATGTAGTTGAGCATTGAAGGTCCCAGCAGGCCACATGTCCATTAACGACACTTTCATCGAGGATGTCGTCTAAATTTGTCGTCAAGAAAATGCATGTAGAGGACAAGTTTGATTAAAAGTCACCTATATTGTCATCTTACCCCATTTTCGGCGACTTCAATAACAAAATATACTGAATTGTCGTACATATTTAGTTCGGTGACAACATGAGTAAAATGTCCAGCGAGAATGTCGTGAGTTAAACCAAACACACGACATGCTGCATGACTGCTGCATGACAATGTCATCAATACCTATCAGATAAATAAAAGCATTAATAAAACCATTAAAAAGTAGAGAATGTTGTAGCTGAAGTGGTAAGTGCGCTTGACTATTCAATAAGAAAGAGAGAAATTGGTGGCCTGGGTTTAAATCTCGGCGGAACCCAACTTTTTTTTCATTTGTTTTTCTTAAAATGGTTGACGAAAATATACATGACACTGTCGCTCAGGTTATCGTTGATGACTTAAGTGCCCTTTGTTCGAAAATGTCACCAATGTTTGTTCGGAGCTGTCGTACATGTGTCATCGAAGACTGTGACAAATCATCAAGACATCGTCGATATTTTCTACAAGACATGGCCTGCTGGGGTAACGTGCAGAGATAACAGTGTTGTATAGTAAACACATGCCTGTTTTGTAAATGACATAAAGAAACAGGGTTGTTATATTGTTTAAATATAGATTACATAATTTATAAATCACATAGAATTAAAATAAAAAATTGATTTTGTGATTTTTTTTAACATTTCTATGTAAATTGTAAATGAGTATCTTCACTAATTTGTGAATAAAATCAAGGCTTATGCATACATTTTAATAAAATATGTCTTGTTTTATTTGCAACAAATTTATCCTTATAAAAAAGGGAAAATTTAATTTTTTACATATTCGAATTTTTATGATTATTTTTTTTTTTAATTTTTTATAATTTTTTTTTTTTTTTTCACACAATAGGCTTAATATCTCCTTAATATCTTCATTAAGGAGATATTAAGATTAATTGTAATACAAGAGTCAATTAAAAAAAAATAGTGGAAACCTCATGGTGCTGAAAATATTTATCATTATGTAAACCTGTGTAATTGACGTCAAAGAAAAGGCTGTTTAATCAAAAATGTTTGAGTGAATAATTTGCATTTAATTTAACTATATTTGATAGCAATTTTATCAAACAAAAAACGTCAAATAAATGCGGATAAAGTGAACAAAAAATCAACTCTGTATATTAAAATATTTACTTAATCTGAACTTAATTTCAGAGCAACATATTATGATTATATTATATGGTAGATTTTAAAACTGTTGTGGTTATAAATAATAGTAAATATAATAATTTTAACTGAACGTATGATACAACTTTATCATATTATGTTCAATTCTATATAAACAAACATTGCCTATTTTTATTTATTCATATTTTAACTAAATAAATGATGTTTAAAAATAAACACTAAATACAAAATACATAAGTTTTTAAGGAAAGAAACTATGATCTTTTAAATCGTGATATGTAAAAGTTAACATTTTATGTAAAAAGTTGTGATAATTTGTAATATTTTATATAATTAATATTTTTGTACGGTTACCTTAATTTGTCTTTTGGTAAAAAAATATAATATGTTTTCGTCAACCACATTAAAATACGTAACAATATGTCTCAGTCAACCATATTAAATATTTATTTTAATAATATTAATACAAAGTTGTATTTAAGCCGTTATATTTTTAATACCATATTATTAAATAATTAAACTCGTAAAGTATTTAATAACTTAGAACTTATTTTAAAGTAAATGAAAATAATATTTTTTTATTTTTGTTAAAACTATTATGTAATTTTAAAATGTAAATTGTTAAAAAAATTCTACACACAAAATCAAAAGTTCATTTTGTTAAGTATATTTTTTAGATATACAAATTTAGTAGCACTATTTTCATTTAAATTTCAAAATTTTTGCTTCTAATTGTTCATTAGATAAGAAATAGCTATTTTTATACCCACCCTCAAAAATATGGGGGATATATTGGTCTTGTCATTCCGTGTGTAACAAGTCGAAAGAATCTTTTAAGTCCCCATAAAATATATATATTTTCTGGGTCCTGGTTAGATTCTGAGTCGATCTAGCTATGCCCATCCGTCTGCCTGTCTGTTGAAAGCAGGTAGGGCTCAAACGGGACAACATAGGGGGACGAAATTTCAAATATTTATCTTATATAACGTTTGTTTGGTATTAAAAATGAGCAAAAATCGGTTAATAAACAAAAAAGTTTTGGGCAAAATACTAGAAACAAAAGGTGTCCGTTGTAGCTTTATTTCATATTTTTCTGCTGATATCTCTTAATTAAGTTAATATTTGACACAAATAGACCATAGTTTCTACATTTGGGAATCACGTTTAATGACATAAGTCCCATTTAACTGTTGTATACAATTGTTAGTCCACAATTCCAATATGAGGCCCATCCACGAATTTTGAAGCCTACAAAACGGTGTAGAGTATCGTATGGTCGAGCTTAGACGACTGATAACGAACCATGTTAGTTTTTTAAAGTAAATGTAGCGAATCAGCTGATACGTTTTGCTTATGAGAGTTATGAGTGTATGTCTACTCAAAAACGTAAATGTTAAGCCCAAATTACAATTGCGCGTAGTCAGCAGCAGTGTGTGCTGACATAATCACTGCTTTCAGATTGAGAGCGAGACAAAGAGAGTGAGCAAATAAATGATAGGCTAAAATACACAAGTAGAATAAAGTAAGATGGTGGATGTAAATTGTGGCTGCCTACGCTGAATTGTAATTATAACGGCATCAACATATTGTACTGACAGTGAAATACTGATAATTTTTGCTGATACTGTTGCTGACTACGCGCAATTTTAATTTGGGCTTTACGTAGTTTTTACGTGACAGCTGTAAGAACAGTGTTGACAGCTTTTTATTTCAATATACTAAATCTGCGTAAAAAATCGCTGTAAAAGGTTAATCAATTGGACAATTTGTTTTGCAGTTTTCTTCACTAAAAATTGTTAAATTAATTTTAATAAAGCGTAGTGTTGTATCAATAATTTGAAATTAAAAATTTTTATCATAAAAGAACAAATTTTGTTTTGTATACAAATCGCTAAAATACAATCTAGCGATTTTCATGATGTTGATATGAACAAAACAATAACGAAGTACTGGCTACATTTAAGTTTTTTTAGTAACCATCCACTTACGTTCTGTTTACATTTACGTTTTTTCATTTATGGTAGTGTAACGGAGCTCTTAGTTCTTAACTTACACCCGCAGAAACATGTATAATATTCATTTATCGCACGATTTTATGAAAAATGGTAGAGATGGCTTAAGATCCATTAATTCAATATATTTTATGAATAGTTATAAACATATTTATTTATATTTATTTATTGCTACAAATATCATAGCAGTAATAATTATGTAAATAGTATTTCTCTTATAAATACTCATTCGTTTTTACCTAAATAAACAATATGATTTATAAATCATAAAAATAAAATGACAAATAAAATGTGCTTTAGTATAGTTTATTAGGCAGAAATGAATTTTCTATAAATTCATATTATCAAATAATTAAAAGCTAAAGGCAACCAGCAAAATAATTAATTATTTTTCTAACATATTTTAAACTTGAAACAATAACTAATAGACTATTTGGGACTTAATACGAATTTATCAAATGACTTGAAAAAACGTTTAACTATATTTTTAGGTACCACCTAATTACAGCTATATAACTATAATAATATATATTTTTATTGTTAAGACTTAATTAATATTTTGGTTATTAAATGCATAGTTTTGGATACGTTTCTGTCTATAAAAGATACCAATAAAAAAAGCCTAGAACTGAAATTAATGGTTATACACACTCAATAGAAAAAGATAAAAAACAATTAATAAAAATATTGATAAGATAATAAAACAATCTATAAATGAAATATTGGCATTAGTATAAATAACAAAAAAGATGAATTTCAACTTTAATTAAAAATGTGTTTTTTTTTTTTTTTTTTTTTTTTCACCCAAAAAATTTATTTTAAAATTTATGTAAAAAATGTCTGTTAACTTAATGTGGGAAATAAAGGAAAAATATAATAAAAAATGAAATCATGTCATTGATAAGGGAGTGTTGTTATAAATATAACAGAATATTTAACCGAGAAAAAAAGTATCAAAAACACATCAAATTTCCTTTGAAATCCACAAAAGTACGAAAATTACAAATAATAAAAGAAAAGATAAAAAAAGGTTTTATTACTTAAATCAGATTGTTTTTTTGTAAACTTCCGTTATTTGCCAAATGTTAAAAAAGTAACAAAAAAGGGTGCGTTATATTTCGCCCAAAAAAAAAAAAAAAAACAGTATATTAACTTTATTACCTTTTGGCAAAAATGTTTTCAAATAAAACACGAAAATCCTGCTAACGAAAAAAAATCAATATGCCACAAAATAATACTGTTACAAAAATTCTCTCATACTTTGTTAAGGATTTTTATAACAATTTCATTTTACTTTTATTTAGTTTGAAACATACAGTTCAAATACTTTTTAACCTTGAATAAATGTCCTGACAAGGATGTCTCACCATTATATGTATTTTTTTGCTTTGTTTTGAAGGTTCTCTCGAACTTGTATGAACATTTCAATAGTCACATTGAAAGGAGACATTGAAAAAATAATAAAGCAACAAAGTGTTTTTAGTCGTAACAAATTATTATGTTGCTGCTAAAATCTAAACTGAAAATACTAAAATGTATTGAATAGAAGCAAAAAAAAAAAAATCAATAAAAGATTTGCATACAAATGTTTCTGTATTAAAAAGGAATATGGTAGGCAAACATGAATGCAAGTAATTTATTTTTTTATATTGTAATATTTAAGATTTAAAAGGAAAAATGATAAACACTTACAAAAATACATTTTTAGAATTATTATTATTATTATTATTTTTTTTTTTTTTTTGACATGGAAAGGCAATATTTTTATATTTATTAGTAATTAAAAAAATAAATTTTTAGAATTATAATTTTTTTCTTTTTGCCGAATGGTGCTGTTCGTCCGTCTGTCCATCAACACATTGAGGTCATATGGGTCGTAAATGGCACTTAATATAGAGAAAGATGCTATCAATATTTAAATATTTACATTTGGTTTTTGTATTGATCGAAAAGTAAAAAAAATGTGTTTTTTGGATTTTAAACATATTTTTCTTGAGAGAAATCCGATTTTAATATCAATAAACATATTGACTTCAAATTTCCTTTATTTAAAGATGATTTCGTTCTTTGACTAATTCTATAAAAAATTTAATAAAATCGACTGAAGATGTTGGGCTATATACAGATGAAAGCTTGACTAAGATCTTGCAAAATTAAGATTGTTAATTTTCAAATTGTAACATGTAGTTATAACATATTGTAACTGCTACAGTACAACAAGAGAATTTAAAATTCTCATTTAGTTTATATAAATTTAAACATAAATAATCAAGATTGGGACGATACATTTGAGCAAGAACCGAAGTACCGATCTTGTTATACTTTGCTCTTAGGGATTAAAGTATCACCGGACATGACCGAAGTCCTTTCTTCCAAACCGTAGCCGATCGAGAGCTGAAGAATTTACCTCGTCGGATCAAAGTAGTATCATCGTAGTTAGCCGATTGAGAGAAAAAAAAAAATGTATCTCATCGGATTGTATTTGGAGGCCGAACCTTGTAGTTAGCCGATAGGGAGCCGAAGCATTTATCTAGTCGAATGGAATTTAGTTTAGAAAATAGCCGATTGAGAGCCGAAGCATTTATTTCATTGGATTGAATTTTGAGGAAGAAAACTGTAGTTAGCCGACCAGGAGCCAAAGAATTTATCGCGTTGGATTGTATTCAAAATTTAGCGTAGCTCACGCGATTTTATTTTGAGGACGAGACCTGTAGTAGACGACCAAGGGCGGAAGAATTTATCTTGACGGATTGTATTCAGAATTTAGCGTAGCTTATATAATCTTAGCTAACTTTATCTCGTCGGCTTGTACTTTAGAGACGAAACTCGTAGTTTGCCAATATACTAACTGAGCTAATACATTCCAACTGAGAATTAACATTGCCAACACTGTTCTTTTCCCTCGTAGCTAGGTACCGTTTCATCGATTGTGTCACGAAGGAACCTGGAAGCTCAGTGGTAAAAGTCAGAGTAATCAGACTTCTGAAGAAACTGGACAGACTGAGTATACCCCAGCTGGAAACAATAACTGCATTACAAAAATATAAAATAAATACTATACGCACACGTGTTTTTTTAAGGATTTATCAAGAGCTTTAAGGTGATATAAGCCTTTAAAATTGGGTAAGGCAAAAATTTGCTAGTGATTAAACATTTTATATGTCATTAATACACAATTTTTAGACCCTAAAGCTCGGCTCCTAAAAAGTAGGTAGAATCCAATATATACTTGAAGAAAAGAATGCTTAAATATCTGGAGTTAATGGTTCTATTTTAAACTTATACTTTAAAAGACTTTTTATTAAAAAAAATACACCGAAAATATATGAAAAAATTTCCAAAATGTAAAAAATGTTTAACTTTAACAGCTACGTATAAGAAAACAACACCACCTGCTTGATGATTTTAATTGATATTGACTCAACTTTATTACGGAAATTTTAATTTCAAAATTCAATTAATAGCCACTTTTGATACATTTTACCCCGACTTGAGTCGTCCAGAGTTAGACGTAGAGTTGAGTTGTTAAGGCTCCGTTACTCTACCGTAAATGTAAATGTAGCGAATCAGCTGACACGTTTTGCTTATGAGAGATATGTGTGTATGTGTACTCAAATACGTTAATGTTATGTAGCAACCTAATCAAATTGGGTCGTTTCTACTTGACAGCTATAAGAACAGTGTTGACAGATTTTTATTTTAGTATACTAAATTCGCGTAAAAAATAGCTGTAAAAGGTTTATCAATTTGACAATTTGTTTTGCTGTTTTCTACACTATAAAATTTTTAAAATAATTTAAATATGAGTCGAATCATTAATTTAAAGTTTAAAATTTTTGTCCTAAAAGCACAGATTTCGTTTTGTATACAAATCGCTAAAATACAAACCAATAAATCTAGCGATTTTTAATTTGAATTTGATATATTGACATCACTGACGTTGATGTGTAGAAAACAACAACAAAATATTAGCTACATTTACGTTTTTTGAGTAACTTATGTTCCGTTTACATTTACATTTTTACATTTACGATAGAGTAACGGAGACTTAAAGTTTCAGTTCAGTAGTAAATTAATCTTTAAGTTATAAAGGTGCTATTATGTTGTAAGTTTGGCAGTCATTGCACTTCAGTTGTGTATTATAACATGTTTATTAAAAAGTTTAAGCAAACAGCTGTATATGGATTTAAAAGCAAATTGCATTGACGTCTTATTATTTGCAAGTAAACGAACCCCAGGGTTATTTTTAAGGCAAAAACGTAAAAAAATTAAATAAGTTCCAACACACAGGGTGTTATTTCATAATGAGTCTAGTTACTAATTTTTTTCATATTATTATAGCCAAAGCTAATCAGCACATAATTATTTATCAAAATAAACATAAAATAAAATAATAATATAGAAAAATTTTTACAAATAAAATAATAATAAAAAAATGGGCCAAATAATGTTACAATTATTAAAAATTCCCCCAACATTTTATTTGTCTCAAAGCATTTGTGCAGGAAATGTACCAGCAAAAAAAAAATCTTTTTAAAAAATATTTCAATAAAATAGTATTTTTATTTACTTATTTTGTAAAACATTTCTATTTAAATGCACTAAAAAAAAAAAGTAGTAAATAATTATAAATGGAATTTAACCCCCTTATTTTGTAAAACACTTCACGTTGCTTTGAACAATGTTTTATATAAATTGTTTTTGTTTTTTTTTTTTTTAAATTTCTGTGGAAAATTTTTCAAACAAACAAAACAATTTATATGAAAAATTTTTTAAAGCAAGGTGAAGTGTTTTAGAGAGTAAGGGGATTAAATTATATTTATTATTATTCAAATATACTTTTTTTGTATTTGAAAGGTTTCACTTTTTAGTTTACATTCAGCTATAAAACTGAAAATCATATTAGATTTTGCAACAAGATTGCAGTGCTCATAGAACTTATGGAAAAATTATTTTATTACAATATCCTTAAGGTCAAAGCACTTAAGGTTGTAAATCGGTAGAATTTTTAAATGGGAGCTATATAAAATATTGAACCGATTTGATTCAAATTTAACTCAATGTATAACTAAATCAATATAGGCTAGGTTTAGGTTAGGTAAGGCTAGAAAGGGTGGCGTATTCACGCCTACACCCAGAGGCCGAACGGCCGATTGTGATCCCTTTATGATAGAAAGAGAGAAATAGAGATATACGAGGATAATTAAGAAATATGAAAGAGATAGAAAGAAGAAAAAGTAGAACCTATACCCAATCAATCAGTTATGATTGTTCCTAAGCCATTTTATTCCCATTACAAACCTTATGAGGTTGACAAGTCCTTTGCCATTAACCTCACCTAGTTCATGAAGTGTGTGTATTTACGATTTGACAGGAAAGAAACTTTATATATAGATAGTCCTTGTAAATCTCTACAAAAAATACGTTTTCATGTGTAGGTTATCTTTTTTAGTTTAAGAGATATTCGGGTCGAAATAAAGTTTTACCTCATTTTTAGCCTGGTTTCTTTTTAGTTTTTTTTTTAAATTGGCGGGCTCAATATTGTCCCTAGGAATGTTTTTAAAACATTCGCCAAATTCCTTATAAAATTCTAAATAATATTGCTGCAAGAATCATATAAATATGTGAATCCGTTAAAAAGTTATGTTAGTCTGAAGTTGGAACTTTAAAAAAATTTTAAAATTTTTTGGGATTTTTTTCCAAAAAGGTGGCAATATTTATTCACTGATAAAATTTGTTTTCTGTTCTGGTCTTTACCAGTTTTTTAATGTTTTCAAAATAAATCTTAATGTAAATGCGTGTAAAGTAAATTCGGAGGAATTTGGAGCAAATGTCTGCCCACAAGCCCTTTTCAAATTTTGTCAATTTTGGAAATTTGTTATATTCTCAAATTGCAAAGCTAGAATCGATTTGAAATTATTTCAGTTGTATAGCTCTATATGTAAGGTATATACCCAAAAAGTATTTTCTGATGGAGGCCTCTTATAACGGCAGAGTGACCATTTCAATGAAAAATGTAAATTTTTTTAACACGTTTTATACGGATTAGGATTTTGGGTATTTTCTTGTAAAAAAAGTGGATTTTTTTTAATTCTCTGATTTTAGGACAAGTTTATACATATTATACTGAAATTTCAATAAAATATCACTATTCGTTTAAATTTCATTAAAGTTTAAATATTAATTTTAAGTTTTAAAAAAGACTCCAAAATGCTAAATTTTAAGTCCTTTGAGAAATTCTGCTATCAAGTTACATTCCACTTATTTTTTTTTTTTTTTTTTCATAAATAAAATAAAACTTAAGTAATATAAATTTGTTCTCCTCTTAAAGCCAATTATATTCCGTATATATTGGTATATAATTAATTAAATCATACACACCGTTCTCGAATTATAATGAAAAAATCGAGTAAATATCATTCCAATTTCTTTTGACGAAGTCCCTAGCTAATATAGAAGCTTCAGAAAATCGAACCGATCTTGCCGAATTTCAATAGCAATATTTTACCGACAAAAGGATAGACTCTATTGACATAAACTCTTAAAAGGATCCAGAAAATATAAAGTTTTTTGCTTGAAACCCGGTTTTAAAGAACGGTTTTTGGACACATCTTCGAACCGACCTTGCTAAATTTCTCGAATGGATTTCCGATCGTTTGATATATATTTTATATACGGCAGTTATCGGTGGGCTTTATAAACACCATTTCAACCGACAAACGGACATACATAGTCTCATCGATATCATTTCATGCAAGGATCTAGAAAATATAAAATTGTGGAAATTACAAACGGGGTGACAAACTTATATATACCTTTTACACTTGTGGTGAAGGGTATAAAAAAAAGTGATTTATGGAGTTAAAACTTCATGATTAATTTTATTCAATTTATTTCAGGATTTCTAAATCGCAAAATCTTTTTTTTTTTTTTAATTTAATTTAACGGTTATAGAATAATTTTCCATACAAACTTGGTAAATACAACTTTTACACGTACATTTTTGAAATGATGTTTAATATTATTTAAATCTCTAAATCTTAATTATAATGCTAAAAATTTGCATTTTTTAAATCGAAATAATAAATTTAATAATAAATCTGTTATAAAAAATGCAAATATAAATCAATCTAAATAAAAAAAATAATAAAAAAATTTTGCGGAAAAAAAATCTGTTAAAATTATATTAACAACTTTAATTGTCGCTAGCGCCTTTTTAAAACTAAAATAGCAGAAAATTGGTTTTCTAGGCAGGTGCTTGAAAACGTGAAATTTCTACTTAAAACTGAGCGAAAAAAGTTTTATTAACAACAAATTAAAATCAATTAGATTTCTTTGCAACAAAATAAATATAAAAAACAAACTTCAATTAATTTTCAATGTTTTCTCTACTTTTGTGAGAGTGCTTGTGTTGTATGCATGTGTGTATGTATTTGTAGTTGGCAGATGTTTTTGTTAAGTTTTTTTTTCTTTTTTTTAATTAATTAAAAAAAAAAACTTGTTCATTTCTCTGGTAAACATTTATCTGTTATAAAAAATTTACTAACGTTGACGGTGATAAACTATCATTCATAGACATCTTCACCATCATCAGTAGCTCCGACATCAACACAACACATCACATCACATCATATATACTTATGTTTGATTATGCTCCTTTCTATATATTAAAGACATTTGCTGTTTTTTTTATGTCAGTTGAAATTTGTCTTTTGTAGATTTTTTTAATTTTTTTCTTCTATATAATATTGAGGATGCTGCTATAACTTCTGCTAATATTAATTCAACTTTTGCTATGGCATTAATGAATGTTGCATTTCCTGTTTTTGTTAATATTATGCTGGTGATTGCATGTTTGTGCTTTTTGGTTTATCTTTCTAAAGGAACATGAATGACATAGTTTATTTTTTCTATGAATCAAAGAGTATCTAAGATTTCATTTGTTTTCCTTTTTAGTTGGTAAACTTGAAACCAGCTTGAAATAATTTCAATGTCTCTACATGTTTAAAAAGAAATTTTATTAGGGTGGTATTTGTTGCTGAAGATTAAAATTATGATAAATAGACATTAAAGGAAGATATTGGATTTTAAATTAGCTATAGAAATTAGTTCTATTTTTGATTCAGTGCATTACGAAAAGCTACGATAATACTTTCGGATTCATTCGGCTTAGGATTCAACAGATTGAGTCGGTTTTCGGTGAATAGGTACGTTATAGTAGGCGGATTCGGCTTCGGGTGATAGTTCGGATTTAGCAAGTGGCTTCGGATGATATTTCAGGTTTAGCGGGTTGATTCGGCTTCAGATGTTACGGATATTAAATCTAACTTATTCTATTACAAGTCTACAAGGGCGAAGCCTCTGTAATCAACAGCAGACCGAAGCCTCTGTATTGAACAGCCTCTCTATTGAACAGTAGGCCGAAGCCTCTGTGTTGAACAGTAGATCGAAGTCTTTGGTACAATGTATTATTTAGTTCTCGAACTACATCCCAGCCCCAAACATAAGAAAGTTGACCAATTCGTCTCAGTGGTTACCGATTCGCGTCAGCCGATTTCGATAAGTAATTATCAGAACCGTAGCAAATTCTTGTCTCATTCTAGCAAATTCTTGTATCACTTGTAGATAATATATTTTCTTAACTAAAAATATCTATTAAGAAATACTTATTAAAAAAAATGATTTGTAATTTCGGTGATAATACCTACAAAGAAGTCTTATCGATGACCTATCAAGAGATAGTAATGCTCTAGTGCTGCTCCGTATCCGGAGTGGTCAGAGAGTCCTTGACATTCTACAAGTGGTGGTTGAGGACCACCTGAGTTCTATTTCATTTATCGTCCATTCATCAAGAGTATTGGATACATCAACGAAAATGTCCTCGCAAGCGATTGCCCCGTTCATAGACGATGCATTTACTCTGCATTCATCCGCAATTTTGTTGAACCCATATCAACTCCACCCGAAGGTGTCTGAGCTGAGTTATGGGTAGTTTACAGTCGTCAACACATCCCGATCTTATAATAAGAGAATTCAGAGCCTTGATTGCGGCAAGACTATCCACATATATATCAATGTTCGAAGCGTGGAATTGAAATGCCTGAATTCGCATCGCTGCCATGTTGATGGCATATACCTCGGCTGTACACGAATTGGATAATCTGAGAGACATCGAAATGTTTATGTCATCAGAAAAAATACCCGAGCCAGTGTCCGTCTTCGATTCACCAGTGAACACAGAGATTGCATACTCCTTAACGTAGGGTCGACACGAGAGATTTTTTCTATCATAACAAGTAAGAAAACGTCGGCAGAGCTTCTGCAATTTTTTTTTGTTTATATCAGCATATATGGGAACATGTAGATAAAATTTTATCATAATAAATCCCTTTTTTTTTTTTTTTGGTTTTCGTCGAGAGAAATGTTGTCAAAATTTAATGGTCATATTTATTTTGTTTTTTAAATTTCAGTTTATGTTGTGTTATTTTTGCTCCAAATAATTATTTTCTTGAGATTTCCATGAAGAATTGCGCTTTTCAAAATACAACAACAAAATGACGTTTGATATCAAAACAAAGTTATCTTCGTTTGAGCTCTAACAATTATATCATAAAGCTGCAATAATATAAATAAATTTGGTCCACACGTGATAAATTCTTATCATGATAAGAATTTGACGTATGTTATGATAGAAAAATCTCTCGTGTAGACCCAACGTAAAAACGGAATTTGCTGCCCACTCTTCTCTAGATGGAATTGGGATTGTAATGTCAGAAACATATGAAAAAGTAATGTAAGAATGACTTAAAGACAATTTTAATTAGATTTTTTTTATATATTTTTTAATAAAATCAGACAAGTCGTTTTCGAGATACACTTCAATATATGATGCAACCTTCTTAATTTTACAAATCGGGATTTAACACGAGAACTCGAGTCAATTCAAAAAAAAAAAAAAAGTGGATTAGAGGCTTATTACTTATTAATACCATGTATCTGAATTGACTGAGAAAGCCCGTGCTGCAGAAGCATTGTTTCCCTGTGTAATTTTAATATCTTGCCATAATAATATTATTTGGTTATTTTTCCCACATTTTTTTTTATAAAGCTACCCTAATAAATATTTTCTTATTCAACAAATACATACGTATGTATGTATATATGCATTTCCTTCTTTGGTTATAAATGTGACAATTTTTCTTTATTTATTTTCCATAGATCTTTTTTTGGTCTTATTTGAAAAATTAAACTTTTTAGACAGGACATACAAGTTAGATACTCTTATGGACATATACATATAATGTTAGTTTTTAGATTTCTCTTCATGATTATTGTCATGACTTTTATTGGCAAACGTGAAGTGTTTTTTTTTTTACAAAAACCAAAATGCTCTACATAAAATTTCTTTCAATAATAAATGTTACTAAAATAAAAAGTTAATAGGATGTATAAAAAAGTTTTTTAAAGCTAAAACATGTGTGTGAGAAATGTGACTTTTTGTTTAATTTCCAAAAGATTTTTTTTAATATTTATGTAGGTATTGTTAAGTGAAAATAGTTTAAAAGATTTTCAATGACATTATCAATACGGTTGATAGTTGTGACAGTTGGTTAATTATTGTAAAACTTTACGAAAAAAAAAAAAACAAGTAAGAAAGATATAGTCGGCCAAGCCCGACTTACCCTACAACATTGTGTATCAAAACTCGGAGAGGGGCCTTATAATAGACCTTTAGCCAATTAAGGAATGATACTTTTACTAAGTGTAAAATAAAACATACGAATACAGAATATTACGTCGATAATAACATGATCGTTAAACCTCTATTCCGGCAAAACATTTTTATGGGAGTTAGTTGACATAATAGACCGATTATAACCAATTTCAATAGGCTTTGTCCTTGTGCCAAAATAATTATTCGTGTCAAATTTCATCAAGATATCTTTTAAATTGCTACCTGTACTTTGTTCAAAAAGTTTATATGAACAAACAGCCAGCCAGTGTTCATTAGATTTGACCACAATTTTCGTCTGCATCTTTTGGTTTATTAGTTATAAAAATCGTATAGTCTAAAGTACAAACCATTCTCGAGTTTTACTAGTGGTGGTCATAAAAAAAAAATCAGTACATGATAGGAAAAAAGTGAAAGCAGATTTTTATTTAGCTCGTCAAGTTCCATCTAATCCACATATTTTTTTAGGAAGAATTTTTTTTTGCCTACCAGTGTATCTCCACTGTAGGATGCACTGGCATTAGTCAACTCATAGTTGAATTTAATGCCCGTGTTGGATGCAATAATGCTGGATAAGAGCAAGTGCTGGGGAAACATGAGCTAGGGTAATGAAAACTGTGAGTTATTTATTAAAATTTGTCTGAATTACGACCTAAAAATAGCAAGCTCTGTATTTCCACATAATTTCAGTTACAAAGTTACGTACATGGAGAAATCCAGCCGGGTATGCAGATTGATCACATCTGTGTATCTCACAAGTGTTTTACATCGTACATTATGTACGTAATAAGCGGAATACTGACATTGGAAGTGATCATCTTCTGCAAAAACATCTTGCAGATAATTTGCTATCAACATGCTTAATTTCTCTGATACGTTAAGTGCCTTCCAGAACAGAATAAGAAATATTGATGCTGGCCGTTATCAGGGTTGTCAGATTTTTTTGAGCCCCTGTCGCCAAATTGTTTATCAGAAATCGCCAAAAATCGCCAAAAATTAAATTTTATATATTTTTTTTAAGAAAAACTGAAAACCACTAAAATATTTAGTGCTTCAAATTTTATATAATTTTAAAATGTAAATTCAGCATCAAAGTCAATGATAATTTCAGTAGCTAATAATAATTTAATAAAAAAAATATTAGTTTCAATACACTTTTCTGACATACATAGCTCAGTTTAAGGTCAACAATTTTAACAGAATAATTCTAAAATTATATAATTATCCTATTAAACTTATAAGTTGTTTCGAAGAAAACAACGAAGTATTCCCTTTTCTTATCTCTCCTACGAACTCAGAATTACAGTAGGAAAAATTGCTGTGTGTGATCCCCCTGACTTAGATCAGGGGTTTCTACAAACTCTAAATTTGATAATTTAAAGGTATTTCTGCAAATAAGTATGTTGAATTTCAAGTTTGAATAAAAATGAATATTCATTTGAAAGTATATTCAAAGTATATTCCTAAATAATTCTTAATCAAAAAATAAATTAATACTTAAAGATAAAAATTAATGGCATATTCTCAATTTGATACCAAATGCTTTTGTTAAATCAGGCTATATTTAAGAAAATAGCAAAAACATTTGATTTCAATGAATTATAAATTTAAAATAAAACTTTTGTATTTAAAAATGGATTTTAAAATTGCTAATAAATGTCTTACAATAGTTTTATAATTTTTACTCTATATTTTTTGCAACTTTATTTTACATGTATGGAGAAATTAATATACATATGTGTGTTATCTGTTTAAAGAAACCTTTTAATTTTATGTTCAAGCAAAAGGTCTTAGCGACCGCCTAAAAATCTTTATACGGATCCCTTATTGAAAATCGCCGTTTCGAATAGAAAAATACTAAAAATAGGCGTTGGCTAGTAAGAAAACGTAATAGTTTTAATAATAAATAAAATTATAAAAAAAAAATAAAAATTAGCCAAATAAATCGCCACCTTGTTAAAAATCGCCAAAAAATTCGCCATGTCGCAAAACGGAAAATTCAGTCGCCAAAAGCAATTAAAAATCGCCACGTTTGGCGAAAAATCGCCACATCTGACAGCCCTGGCCGTTATGAACATCTCGATTTAGATGATGCGTAGCGTAATTTGAGAATAGATCTGGAAACCATATGTAGGGATACTTTGGGCTACAAGGATAAGCAACAAAAGGATTGGACATCTACTTCTATATGGTAGTTAATCGTACAAAGGAGAACAGTTAAGAAGATGTATTTTTCTAAAACGATCCCCAAAAGAAAGCGGGAACTTGATATTAGATATTCTGAATTATCTAAGGACATAAAGAAAGGTATGAAGCGCTACAGGGCGAATTTCTTTAATGACAAGGGCAACTCGGTGCAAATAGCGGCAAGCAGAGGTAACATGAAGGAGCTCTTTAAAATCACTGAGAATGTGACAGGTAAGAAAGACAATTTAACGTAACCAGAGTGGTAATCTGGTTACGGATAAAATAAAATCCCTGGGGAGGAAAAGCTGCAAGTTGTGACGAATGCTTTAAAGCTGACCCAGATGCTTATAACAGGCTTCTGGGGGTCATTTTTGAACGCGCATGGGAACGTGAGATTATACCGGTTATAGTGAAGATACCTAAGAAAGCCGATAGGAGGAAGTGTAACAATTGTAGAGGTATTTTGCTAACACCGACAGTTATGTAAATTTTTAACAATATAATTATTGAACCTTAGTAAAACACAAGCTGGGTTCCGTGCTCATAGATAGTCCATAGCAATCTGTCGAGTTCAATGCTTCTCTATGCATGACATTCATAGATTTCGAAAAGGTGTTTGATGCGGTTAGGCGAAACTCAATATGGAAAGTTTTATTGTCCAGAGGAATTCCGGAGAAAATTGTTAGCATACTGCGAAAATACTATGATGGCGATAGTAACTGCGTATTGCATAATGGCGAACTAAGCGATCCTTTTTTCTCCACTAGCGGCTTCAAGCAAGGTTGTGGATTATCACCAATAATGTTCATAACAGTTTTTGACGTGCTTTTCTCAAAACGGTACAGTGACATACAGAGAAAGCTCCACATCATAGCGATCAAAGCTAGTCTACGCATTACGCATTGGTACAAGGATAAATGTCTTAATCGTTTAGCGAATTCTGATCAATTGCTAGGAATAGAATAACCTAGAAGAATTTTGTCAATAACATGTGAATAGACTAAGTTTTAATATTATTAATTTTAAAACATGTCAAATAAATAAAATCCACTTACTTTCCATTTACATTTAAATTTTTACGTTTATTCCTCTACCGTAGTAATGGAGCCTTTATTATGGTCATATTTTAGAAGAAAAAATCTAGTGGGAAGGGAAAGTTGCAAATTAAAATTTTTGGATCGAAAATCCTCAATTAATTTTAAACACACGGAATTCTAAGCCTATAAATCATATTTTTGGAATTGACTCTAGTTCTCGATATAAAACGCCAAATGTAAAATTAAGTCCGATTTTATTAAATAAAATAGCAAAATATTAATATATAAATTGGCTTTAAGTTTAAACAATGAATACCAAATATTTTTGAATATAATTTGGTTTAAGTTAGTTCGAAAATTTTAAAACTTAATATAAAATTGTATATTTGTTTTTATTATTTTGTTGTAAAGCTTGATATGTTACAAATAAAATCAGCCATTTTTCTTTAAAACCCAAGCATAACTTTTAACTATATTCCCAATTAATTTATTGTAACTCATTTACAAATTACACAGGTTGACCTTTAGGTTGCCTTTAGGTTATACTCACTGTTGAGCACGTACACTTTGAGTTCCACCACCGTCTATCAGATTGCAAGAGCTACTTCTTGTCGACAAATACTTTTTGTCTTTGCTGTTCTTACCGCCACTGTATTTCTTTTAGCTTATTTAAAAGGAACCACTTTATCTTATTTTATTTAAAACACTTCTTTTGTTTTAATATAAGTACCAAATTTTATCTTTTTTCATTTTAATCAATTCTTTTATTTATAATATTTCCAATAAGAAGTTGATTTGCTGTTGATGCTGTGGCGTCTTTTTTTTTAATGAACATAAAAACTTCAATTCAACTTGAAGTTGGTTGCAGTTCATTGTACATTGTTTACAAAATTAATAATCAAATACAAACAATGTTTACATTTTTAGTAATTATTAACAGCAGTAGTTTACAGTACTAGTCGCCAAAAGATGGCGTCCTAGTGAACTGTTTTTAATGTTATGACATAAACACTCATATTTTTTTAATACCCTCCCTTAGTTATGGAGATATAAATCTTATTTGGTGAACAAAACTTAAATTTCGTAGAAAATTTTAAAACTTTTTTTTCAAAAAAATTCGAAAATGCCAGAAATGCAAAGTTTTTTACTTTGACCAGAACACACACATTTGTTGTAAATAAAATAATAAGATATTTGTTGTAAAGATAAAAATTTGTTTGTCCCCCTGTTTATTAGTTAATAAAGCCTCTAATCGACGTTCGTGTCAGAAGAAAAATGTTGCGTTTATTTATTTAAATCGTTATTATTTAACCAATTAAAGATTACAACTTCTAATTGCTAGTTATTTATTTTCATAGCATTTTGTAAAAACCCTCTTCAAAAACACATTCTTATCACATTGTGCATTTAAATTTTCAACCAACATCATGTTGGTTAAGTATTTCAATTTGAAAGCTCATTAAGATTGTTACAATTTATAAAAATTAATTTTAATTTTCAACACTCTGATAAATTCATATAAAGTTGCACTTTAATTTTCATTACACCGTGTATGGTGTTGTTTTCATTTTTGGTTTGTGGCTGTTTGTTTATTTTCAATATTTATTTTTCATTGTCTTGTGTACTTTTTGGTTTCTTTCGACAACAGCGAAATTCAATTTTCCTTATCTAATCTTATCACTGAAATAACAACTCAAACAATATTAACAACAACAAAAATAACGACAACAATATCATATCGTATATGTATGTATACTACACACATGTTTGTAAACTATACACACATGTACAAGTTACAACAAAGGAGCTCCTCATACGCTAAAATGATGGTGGGGCTTTAACAAATAACCTTCACAGTGAATTCTAAAACAACAACTATGTACATGTACATTTACAAAGTTTCTTTTTTGATTGTTGATGTTGCAAAGGATGTTGTTCGAACATTTGACGTTGCTCCAAATGATAAAAATATTGTAGTTGTTATTGTTGTCACTGATGTTGCTGATGATGCGGGTGGTTAGCGGTTTTTAAAGAGCAATAGTGGTATATGTATGTGCTTATACACATGTGTGTATGTAAGTTGTTAGGTATTGTGAGCGAGTTTGTTGTTTTTCATTTGCTCCTTTTGTTATAGAATTCCTTGTTATTGAAACCCTTATGTTGAGGAGTTACTTCTTGTTTTATCACAATTTTTTAACATGTGTATTTTTGAAGACATTGTGACATAAGATAATGAATACAATCGTCTTAGTATCTTGCTAATTTTGTAAAATTTAAAGCAATTTCATGAAATAATAAAATATAACGAACATAAATGTCAAACTTGATGAAATGAAATAAAGTTAATAATTGAATTTAAAAAAAAAAAAAAAAACACATGTTTAACTCCTAGTCTTTAAGTATACAAATGTAAACAGAAGTTTAACAATCAAGACTAGAGATACAGTCGATCTATCCCGATCATATAATATCCTACACCAAAAAGCATTGTGGAACGTTACCGACTGACCGATTCATCACACAGCCCAAACGCCTCATGTTGGGGTAAAATGTGTTTAAAATGACGATTAACTGAATTTTGAAATTAAAATTTTCTCAGTAAAGTTGGATACCGATTAAAAATAGACAAAATTATGTGTCACTGGCAATTAAAATCATCAAGCTAGGTTAGGTTGTTTACTTGCACGGAGCTGTCAAAGTAATTTTTTTTTTTTACATTTGGGAAAAAAGAGTAAAAAAATGTATTTTCATATCATTTTTCATTGGTGTATTATTTATACCCTACACCAACGGCTCTCAAATGGGGGTCCGCGACCCACAAGGGGTCCGTAAGGACATTCGTGGGGGGTCGCGAAAAGTTCCTGAAAAATATTCTTGAACCCACAATTTTTTAATGTTATTATATTATTTAGAAGTTTAAATGAAAATTCCAATAAAAGCATGAAACTATTTAAAAATGGAAATACACCATTTTACAAAATATACCCAAATTAATGGCAAGCGTAAAGTTTTTTCTAAAATGAGTTCTTTTAAGAAATGAGAAACTACTATTGAAGTAACCTTGGATTGAAAATATTATGCTTGATAAAGACAACAATGATCACACGAAGAAAGTAATGCTGTCCAATGACACAGTAAAAAGAAAACTTTACGATATGGCAGGGAACACACTTAATTAAAATGATAAATATGTAGTTCACTTAAATTTGTTGAAACTATAGTTTTTTTCAGATGAAATTCTACTTTTATTTTATAAAAATATATTATGTCAAGAACTTTTTATAAAATCGTTTTGAGTACAGAAAACTTTTACTTCATGGATAAGTTTCCCGGCTATATAAAGAAAATTTGCTTAAAGATTTAAAAGCATTTTAAATAGTTGAAATAGCTCCCAAATGAAATAACTCCCAGCAAAAAATTAAATAATTCCCAATATTTTTCCATACAAATTGGATTTTATTTCATTATGAAATAATGGAACTTATTTTATTTTATATCATCGGAAGTTATTTTATAACGAAATAACTCCCAAATGAAATAATTTCTAATGAAATTTAGTTGGAAGTTATTTCATTAATTTTTGCAATTGGGCTTTATTTCAGCTCACGCAACTCCGAAACTAAAACTTATTAATTATTTTATTTCCTAATTTTAAATTGGGAATTATTTCATTTGTGTGGGGATCTATTTTATTAGGTCTTATTTTGTTGGGAGTTATTCCACTAAATGTGGCTCTTATTTTCTTTGTTGTGATAAAATTCCCAATTGTTGGGAATTATTTCATTTATCCCTTTGGAAGTTATTTAATTTTTTATTTTTTTTGATTTGGGAGTTTCTTCATTTTTGTTGGGACTAATTTCATTGGGAGTTATTTCATGGTACCGGTGAAATATAGCAAAGTTAATCCGCTTGTTGGCTCCGAAGACCTAAAACTATTAAAAATTTTTTCTTCAACATACATTTTTATGTAAAATATCTCTTTTCACTCCTTTGTCCCTCAAAACAGAGATTCGATGTCAAAAGGGGGTCGCGAAGCGAGGTCTTGTGAGAACCCCTGTCCTACACCATAGGTGATTGATATTTCTAATCTATGTCCATTTATACCCTACACCTCCAGAGGTGATTAATATGTCTAATCTATGTCCCTGAAGTTATGTTTGTCTTAAACTTGAAGAAAATAAGAACGAATTTTAATAATACATCAGGGTTTCCTAAAATGACTTTTTTTTGTCAATCGCTGTTTTCGAATTTTAGAAAAATTACTATGAATTCAAAATGTTGATATACTATTTCTTTAGGTTTGGAAATAGGAAGTAGTCACTAGTGGCTAAATCCGGAAAATATGGCTGATGAGGTACCAATTCGTAGCCCAATTCATAGAGTTTTGCCATTGAGACTGCACACATGTGCATCCGTGTATTATATTGATGAAAAAGAACTTTTTTCTTGGCAATATGGGGTCGTTTTCTTTTTAAATCCTCATTAAATCGGTCTAATAAGTTGGTATAATATTCGCCATTTATTGTTTTTCCATTTTGAAGGTAATCGAGGAGGATTATCCCGCGTGCATAACAAAAAACTGTTGCCGTCACCTTATTGGCCGACAAACTTACCTTGGCCTTCTTCGGAGCAGGTTCACCAGGAGAAAACCATTGTTTAGACTGCTGCTTGGTCTCCGGAGTACAGTAATGGATCCATGTTTCATCCACAGTTACAAAACGCCACCAAAACTCATTCGGATTGCGGTTAAACAACTCCAAACAATCATTTGAAGTTGTCACACGTTTACGTTTATGGTCAATTGAGAGCAAACGCGGCACCCATCTTGCAGACAACTTTCTTAAATCCAGCTGATCATTTAAAATCGAAATCACACTGCCATATGAAATGCCTATGGCATCAACAATCTCACGCACTTTTACTCTTCGGTCGGACAACACCATATCGTGGATTTTTTCGACATTTTCGGGAGTACTGACCTCAATTGGACGTCCAGAACGTTCAGCGTCATTTGTACTTGTGCGACTACAACGAAAGTCAGTAAACCACTTTTTTACCATTGAAATCGATGGTGCAGAGTCCCCATAGTATTTATCGAGCTTTTCCTTGGTTTGATTGATGGTTCTTTCTAATGTTTAATGAGCACTCGAAATTCACTTTTTTTGCATTTTTAGAAAAATACACGAAGTTGTATGTTTTGAACAACTGTTAAACGCAAAGTAAATGACGACACTTGCTCAAAATTTGACAGTAGTCTATTAACAGGTGGTACTTGATGGGAACAGTGTTGCATTTCATATAACTACGGGGGAAGTTCGAAAAGTCACGGAAATATTGATCCGCCCTCTTATATAAAAGAGTAACGTCTGAGTGATTGACTGACTGATTTACTTGGTGATTCATCATCGCATAGTGGTTCCAAAACGAAATTTTTTGGAAATTATTCTGTATCTTTAGAACTGCTAGATGTATTTGAATGAAATTTCTCATGAACAATCCTGAGGTATATGTCAATCGATTTGGAGTAGGACAGGTTCTTAAGGGGTCTGGGAGACGGGGAATGGACCTTCAATAGTCACCTTGGGTATGCAAATTTTTTAAAAAATCACCAAAATTTCATTTATGATTTATTTGAAAAAAAAAAAAAAAAATCCACATAGATAGTCCTTTTGATTCTCTACAAAAAATATGCTTACATGTGTGGGTTATCTCTTTCACTTTAAGAGATATTAGGACCAAAGCAAAATTTTTACCCATTTTTGGACATGTTTTTTTTTTTTATTTTCTTTAACTTGGCGGACTCAATTTGAGTCCTACATTTTTTTTAATTATATGGATTCTGCACAAAATTTTAAACAATTTTCGTGCAAGGATTATATACCTATGTGGTTTAAATAAAAAGTTATATTACTTTGAAATAGAAAATTTGAAAAAAATTTTGATTTTTTGTGATCTTTTTCAAAAAGGTGGTAACATTGTTCACCTTAAAATCTATTATTTTCCTCTGAACCATACATTTTTTTTATATTTCTAAAAGAATGCTTAATATAAACAAATAATGAAAAACACTTCAGAAATAATTGTATGAAATTTCATTGGAATATACGGTTCAAAAGTTACACAAAATTGTTTAAAAAAAAACAAACATATGTATATAATAGCACAGCAGTTTCAACGTGTTTTTTTTTTAATAATTTTCTATAAATTTTGAACTGATAAGTATATTTTAATGAAATTTTACACAGTTATTGCTGAGGTGTTTTCCATTATTTTTTTGGAGAAGCTTATGTTTCTAGCTGATCTGTGAACAGAAGGAGAACCTCCGAAAGTGGTCAACTCCTTTAATTATTTCTTATATAATATCGTAGGTTAGCCACTTCGGAGGTCCTCCCCCCTGCCTCGAGACCAGCTAGAAACTTGTACTCCTCCAAAACGGTTGTAAAATATATCAGCAATAACTATGTGAAGTTTCATTGAAATATATTTAATGGTTCAAAAGTTACACAAAATTATTAAAAAAAAAAACACGTTGAAACTGCTGTGCACTTATATATATAGAATGCTGCAACACACATTTACTATAGAAATTAAGGGAAATGTGCACATTTCGCTGAATGGGGGGCCAAGTTTCAGTTAGTTTTTAAACGATTGTGTAAAGTATTTACGCAAGTATTTGGTATCGTTGGAAAGGTTATTACTTGAAAAATAATAATATATAAATAGTAAAGTCATAAATGAAAGTTTGGCGATTTTTTTTTTTAATTTTCATACTCGAGGTGACCAGCTTTGGAGGTCCACCCCCCGTCCCCCAGACGCGATAAGAACCTGTTCTCCTTTAAATCAATTGGCATACACCTCAAGATTGTCTATGCGACAATTTCATTCAAATACATCTAGCAGTTTTAAAGTTACAGAATTACTTCCAACAAATTTCGTTTTGGAACCACTGTGCATCGCACAGCCTAAACGGTTAAAGTTAGAAGGATGAGATATAGACTGTAGATTGATCTTTTACCGAATAGATCCCCCTAGGGCGGGATTTACTAATAGAGATACAAAAAAGTTGAATAGATATCGTTATTCATTACAAAAAAATAATCGGTTAGGTGTCTGGTAATTTTTTGTAATTCGACTCTTTTAGGGAGAAAATGGGTAAAAACTTTAATTTGTTACTTTTTTGGAATATTATTAATCTTTTAATCCAGTATGTATAGAAGTAAAATATGCATTAAATTAGTACGTTGAAAATTGGCGAATACGAATTTGGTACTTTTTGGAAATTCGAACGTTTAAAGTACCTGATTTTGGTACTTTTTTCACAAAATATTTTTTTCTTTTTATTGACACATACATTCATATGTATTTTAACATTAGATACCAGTACAATTTAGAAATTCATTGAAAGACAATCTTTGTTACATGCAGAGGGAATAAAAAGTACCAAAAAGGGGCTAAAGTCTTAAATTTAATTTTATTTAAGTTTAATATAAATGCATTATATTAAACTTAGAGATATGAACTTAAGAACATGCAGTCCTAAGTGAGTGAGAATTCACAAGAGAGGAATTTGTGGTACTTTTTTAATATTCTGATGGTACTTTTAGAATTTTCTATAATATTGAACCTACAAACATGAAGTTAAAGATATTTGATCCTAAGTTCTTAGTCAAGGGGACTTTTTCATTCTTCTAATGGTACTTTTTGAATTTTCTAATTTTCGTTCTTCCATGGTACTTTTTGAATTGCATATAATATTGAACCTAAAGATATGAATATATGGTCCAAGTGAATAAGAATTTGGACAAGAAGATTTGTGATACTTTTTTTTCTTCTAATGGTACTTTTTGCATTTTCTATAGTATTGAGTTATATGCATTTGAAACTTGAACTACCTAAATTTTTTTTTTTTATTTTTTTATTTTATTTATTTTTATTATCAATATTCAATAACCTAGCCTCTGGGCCATAAGCATTTTGCAAGTTTTTAGTCCAGTTTTTTTTTCATATATATCCCAGCATTTCTGTCCGATTTTATTACTTTTTTTTTTAACTAATTAAAGAACAAAATTATATATTGCATAAAGAAAATTTTAAGTTGATATCTTTACCAAAAATAAACAATTTTGAATTTGAAAAATGTAAAAATTAGGATTTTTTGTGGTTTTTTGTCAGAAAAAATCTCTACTTCTCATTCTTTTTTCTCTAAAATATAATTTTCTTTAAAAATATAATAATAATTTTATACTTTTGAAAGGTATCTTTACAAAGAGTATTTTAAAATTTTTATTTAAAACTTTCAAAATTTTAATTCTGTTTAAATGTAGCTTAAATGTAGCTCATAAAAAATAATTTTGGATGACCCTAATGTATATATATGTATGTATTTCTGTTCTACTTACTCTATTATATATCCAGTTTAATACGCAAACAAATTATAAAAAACACATACCTGTAAATAAAAAAATAAATAAATATTATTTATTGGATGTCTATTTAATTTATTTCTTTTTTATCAATTTTAAAAAAACAAATATGCTCCAGCAGCAGTAGACACACTTGTGCAATTAAAAAAAATGTGTGTATGTCTGATGATAAGAAACTCAAACAAACACAAAAACAACGACAGTTAATCACTTTTAGTTATTATATTATACCAATGAGGGAAGTTCAGATATTAAACAGGCATAAAATGTTAAACGGAAATTATTATAAAAATTATTATCTTTTTTTTTTCCTTTTGTTTTATTTTTTACAATTCAGCCATAAATTTATGAGCAATGTTTTGAAATTCTATTTGTCTTTTTTTTCTGGAGTGTGCAGAGGGTGGAGAATGGCTTTGTTTAAAACTTATGATGTTTAAAAATCATAAATTATGATTTCTACAACTCGTACATATATTAGCTTAAATTTAAATCGTAAAACTAATTACAAAAATAGAATAAAAAAAAATGTTTTCAAAAAGATTTATAGTTTTATGTTTTTGAAATAGCTTTTTTTGTAATCTGTGTTTTTAGAGGAAAAAAAAAACAAGTTTGTGTAAAATTATGATTACTACTTAATTGAAATTAGCAGGTAATTAAGTTTATTACAGAATTAAAAACAAATATGTGTACATTAAAGTGCCTCACGAAATAAAGTTGCAAACGTACCCCTCCAGAAATGAAGATTAGTATGTTCTTATATGATTCCCAAAATATCACATCTCAATGTTAAGACCATTTTTAAAATACCTCTGAAATTACGTATTTAGTTAAATATTATTATACAAATTTTAGTTATAAAAAAATTAACTTCAAATTATAATAAAGGCATACTACGACCTTCCATATTCATTTAAATAATTATTATGTCTCTTCTCAGTCGCGGAATATTATGATTTTACTAAAATTTTTTATCATATTTTATTTATTGAAACATGTAATTTTAGATATTTCGGACATTTTTCAACATATATTAGGTTTTAACGTACCATAAAAATGGTATATCCTGTTACTATTGAAGATAACACGTAATTAACCCATTATGAGCCGAGGGTCAATTTTATGCATTTAGTAACCAAAAGTTGAAATTTGCAATTTTTGGAAATAATTCGTATGGAAGTACTTATTACTCTTAAATATTGACAAATTTATGAAAAAATCATTAAAAAATAATTTTAAATCATTTAAAACCGCGACAATAATCGAATAAAGGGGAGTTTTTTAAATTTAACCGCAAATTTACACGAATTTACAGCTTTTTTGATTAATTTATGCTTTTGGGGACATTTATGTCATTAACTAACCATTTATTTGCCGTTAAAATTAACCAATTATGAACCGGAAATCCCAAAATATTACTTATTTGTGCAACTAAATGGTTAAATGAATACACATATCAATAGTATTTAATGAGAGCTTTCCAATGATGCGCTAAAATATAATTTACGATGAAAAATGTCCAATATATTCAAACTTTAATAAAATACTGTTTAGAAAAAAATCATTGCAAATTTTACTAAAATTTTAATTTTTCGAGAATGAAAATAAATTTTAAAATATTTTTTGCTCAATATGTAGTAGACATCGTTTTTCCATCATATGTTGTAATTTTGTTTACAAAAAGTTAAAAACTATGTATACTGTCGAGTGAAAACCATTATTTTTGGAGGTATTATAAAAATGGTCCAGCTCACGTAAATTAAATAATTGAACCGAAATATTTTGGTAATTAGCTTAAAACATATGAAAACTTAATTTAAAGGGGGTACATTTGCAACTTATTTTGTCCCCATACAAATCAAGGCACTGTAGTGTACATATGTATGTTAATTATGGTGTCACTTTGATTCATTTAAAAAATAAAATTCTTATATACAGTAGTGTTCAAAATATTTGAAACTGAAAGCCAATTTTTTCTTTTGTTAAGAACTATATTTTATGCAACTATTTTTATACCCGCCATCAAAAAGATGGGGGGTATATTAATTTTGTCATTCCGTGTGTAACATGTCGAAGGAATCATCTAAAACCCCACAAAGTATATATTTTCTGGATCCTGGTTAGATTCTGAGTCGATCTAGCTATGTCCGTCCGTCTGTCCGTCTGTTTGTCTGTTGAAAGCAGGATAGGGCTCGAACGGGGTAACGTAGGGGGACGAAATTTGGCACAAATTGGTGGGTATATAAATTCGGCCGGGCCGAATATAATTCGCGCTTGTTTTTTTTTTTGTTTGTTTAAATAACTCAATTGATAAAATAAAATTTAAAGATTTTTATCTAATTAAAAAAATAATATATTGGATAAAGTGTTACACTTATAGGACATTGACTTAGGACTTATAGGACATTGAAGAGCCAGTCGGCTCTTCTGTATGAATTTGAACTCATCAGATCATTACACATTTTACTATTAAAAATCATGTGAGTTTTTAACCTCTGAGTCCACATTCCCTAGCTCTTGTTTTATACTTAAAAAATAGGATTTCAGTTTTAGATTCTCTGAAAAAAGCTTTGGATATTTAGCGAACAAATTTTAGGATTTTTGGATTTTCTGTTAATGTTTGGGGTTTCTCTCTTTATAAACACTATTTATTATAACTATTTGTTATTAATCAAATTGTTGATTTGGGAACAGAATATTTGATAGAATTTTTTTTTACAAAGGCTCAGTGTGATATTCATTTTATATTTTTGATTGCAGCCATTTTTAAGTAGTAGACATAAAGTTAGGGAACCAGAACTTATTGTACATAAAGTTCGGGTTCCCTAACATAGCCCGAATTGAGAGAAATGTTAAATTAAACAAGCGCGAATGTTATATTCGGCCCGGTCGAATCTATAAATCCACCATCAACTTTTTCAAATTTTACGTTATATGGGAGGGGGCGGTAAAGTGGGCGGACCACGCCCATTTTTTGTTTCCGAGTTTACATTGGTCCTTGAACTATTTGAACACAATTTCGTTGATTTTCACCTTATATGGAAGGTGGGCGGTAAAGTGGGCGGACCACGCCCATTTTTTGGTTTTCGAGTTTATATCGACCCCCGAACTATACGTACAAAATTTCGTTGTCGTACATGCTTTTATTGAAGAAATAGCAGCAAAAAAGTATGAAACGGACACCCTGTGTTTCTAGTTTTTAGCCCATTATTAACCGATTTTGCCCATTTTCAATACCAAACAAACCTTATATGAGATAAATATTTGTGCCAAATTTCGTCCCCCTACGTTACCCCATTCGAGCCCTATCCTGCTTTCAACAGACAGACAGACAGACGGACGGACATAGCTAGATTGATTCAGAATCTAACCAGGACCCAGAAAATATATACTTTGTGGGGTCTTAGATGATTCCTTCGACATGTTACACACGGAATGACAAAATCAATATACCCCCCATCTTTTTGATGGTGGGTATAAAAAAAATATATATTTAAACCGCTACGGAAAATAAAAAATTTTATTTAATTTATCTTTCTACTTAAAATATTCTTCAATTTTGTGTGTGTAATTCTAAACTTTTTCAAAAAATGTGGCAATATTTTAAGTCAGAAAATGAGAACAAGGAAAAATCCGTAGAGATAAATACATTTTATTTTTAAATGCACCTTTTTTTATTAACATTTGTATGGATCGGAATATTTGAAATATACAGCTGTTTGGAAAATAATAGTAGCATTATTAAATACTTAGAAATTTTTGTCGCTGCATTATTCCCAGATAAGGAATTTAAAAACTATTTGTTTATATGAAAGTCCTAAACATGAACAATAATTATAAAAAAAAAATATTTGTCATTTTCTACTCATCTTCGGAAATTACCGCTATTTTACTTACAGTAAAATTTTGGTTTAAAAAAATGGAAGGGACAAGAATATATTTTCGGGCACCAAATAACAAATAATATGACTCATACTTTGTTCTGTAGACCACCAATCACGGTGGAGGGAAAATCAACGTTTGAAGATGCTTTTCATATTATGGTTCAGGGTTCATATTTTGAATAAAAGGTAACATGGTTGCCCCAATGTATATGGAAGTATTTAGAATAGTCACGTTCTCTTATTCAGAAGAGAATATGCCACTCAAATAAGTGATTTAGCAGGAAAATTTTCCTAGGAAAACGAGCAAATTTACAAAAAATGGTTTTCCGAAAATAAAACAGATGTTTTTTAGTGACCTGCCCAGTCACCATACCTGATCTTTGAGGAGATTTGGCATTTTACTGACCTGCAATAAATATGGGCTTTATGGGAAAAATTCCATTGTTGGGATTTTAATCAGTAAATCAACTTTTTCTTTTTTTTTTGTGATTGAGAGCTCCCTATATTTTTTATGAGTCAAGAAAAACTACACAGAAAAAAATATTTCAAATTATTTTTTAATAAAATTATTAGTTAACTTTAGTTTGGAAATTAATTATATTTTTTTATTAATATAATTAATTTTCTAATTGGTCTACAAATTCTTTTTTTAAATAAATTGACAGGTATTAATAAAATACCAAAAAAAAAAAAATTGTCTACAATTGCCAAAATAAACATATGTGCCAAATTTCAACCACCTTTGGTGGTGTAGGGTATAATTAATTCATATTTTTTCTGTGTAGTTATGCATATTACTACAAAACTAGCCGAATAGTTTCTGAGAATAATAAGAAATATGAACTAGTTACCGATTCTGAATTTGTTCACGCACAACAAAAGTTATAAGCTTTAAAGTGAGCACAGATTTTTTCGTGCGCCACCCTAATTAAAATTTTAGTATACCCAAAGTTCGTTCTTAATCCAATTTAAATCTCTTAAATACAAAAGAAAAAATTCAAAACAAGATTATTAATTAAATATCATGTTAGTCGTAAATCTCATATTTTTACACATTTACAAAAAAATTAAAAAGGAAACATATATAAGCAGAAATTAATGAATGAATATATAAAGAAAATAAAAAATCAAACCACTTTATAATCTTTCTCACCAAAGGTGTCTAAAGTTAATCGGCTCTGGGTAATTAGTCCTCTTAACTAAGAAAAAACACTTAATGAGTTTTTTTTTTCTTTTTTTGTAGTAGAAAGTCGCATGTTATTAATGATTTCTTGTTTGCCAATAAACTGAGTTAATTTGTAGCAACTAACGTTGACTTTAATAATTTTTATTAATTTTCGTTTTTTTTTTTTTTTTTTTTTTTTTTATCAATTTTAAAAAGTCTTACATGTTTTCAATTCTATTAAAACCTTAATGTACCGGTTTTTATTAAAAAAATATTAATAAACATTTTGTATCAAAATGTTCTACTTTTTTCTTTTTTTTTTGCAAAACTATGTATATCACTTGTCTGGCCCCCTCATATTTGGAAGTGTTGGTTGTTTGATTGGCAAAAATACTGGCTGCCTGTTCACCAGCCTGTTTTTATTATTTATCTTTAACCACAACTGGCTTGAACGCATAAGTGTGTCAACCAACTTTAAAAAAAAAAAAAATAAAAATAAAAAAACAACAACATGGTGTTAATTAATTTCATAAGTTTATATTGAATTCTTGCTATAAGTTTATAGCTGATAAATTAACACTTTTTACATACCCGTAGGGGTTATTCAAAGTAGAGCGCGCTTAAGGGAACTATTTACATTTTGAATATTTTTTTTCTATATTTCTTTATGTATAGTAATATATTTTATACAAATTATTTATTAAAAGTTTCTTTTTTATTGAAAATATTTAGAATTGTCACAGCAAAAAATATTTTCGTACACAGAAAAAATTATTACGGTCCTTTTTTCAATTAACATAGTTGTTTAATTTTTCATAGAAATTTAATAAATTTATTCAAGCAAAAATTAAATGAAAATAAAATTTAACTATACTTTTATATCCTATATAAATTTTTAATACATCCAATCAACTACTTGATTGATTTAATTAATTGGGAATTTTTTTATGTTTTATATTTTTTACAGTTTTTAGTAATTGAGAGGTGCAAATTTAAACAAGTTTTTAATTGAATGAATTATTTTCTAACATATTTGTTAATTGCTGGCTTTTTTCTGTGTAATTATTTCAAATTAAAGAAAAAAAAAAAAAATAAAAAATAATAATAAAAAATTAAAATGATTTACATAAAAAATTAAATGATTTACATAAAATCTTAATATTCCAACACAGAACAAAATATTTTCAATAAAATTAAATTCTAACGTCTAATTTCCATTAGTAATGATACATATTCAATTATTTTTTTGATTGAAATTCAGCCTATTAAAAAAATTGCATATTCAATTATTCAAATTTTCACTTATTTTTTTTTTTTATTTATATTTGATTAATTGTTGTTAATTGTTTTATTTTTAATAAAAATATTAAAAAATTTTAATTTTGATAACCTGTACCCGTGTTCTGTAACTTTGTGAGAAGATTTTATTTTGAGAAATTCTTGTTTAAAACAGAGTGATTAATAATAAAATGTCTGCTTTTTGTTGACATTAAATGTGTTTACTTCAAATATTATATGAATCATTCTGCTAAAAACTGGTTGACTACTAGAATTTTAAAATTGTTTTCGTTTCGAAAACTTTTCACAAGTTACAGAACACGGGTACTGAATAGCTGATACAATTAAACAGTAATTGAAGCAGTTTTATCTTTGTTAAATCTTTTAGTAGCCCATATTTTCTATAAACAAATTAAATTAAAATTTTACATAGAAATATCTAAAACCCAATTTCAATTACGAATGTTACATAAGTATTCAATTAAATTTTAATAAAAAACTGTTCAATTATTCAAACTATCACTTAATTTTATTTATATATGATTTGTTTTTTTTAATTGATTCAATGAGAAATACGAGATCTAGTACTATAATCAGTTATACCGAATACTATATAGACTTCACCCAAGTTTAAATGATATAAAAATTAATATAAAGTTAAGGAAATATTAATTTAAATAAAATCAAATAAATAAATAAAATTAATATTTTAAAAACAAAAAAAATCCGAAAAAATATTTGTTACAGATCTGTGGAAGAACGAAGACCGCAGCTTATATTGGACTTAAAAAAGTCCAACAACGCTTTTTGGGCGATATATGGGTTAATATCGGAAAATTACTCTGTCGTTTGGACCGAAATTTTACAAAAAATCTAAAAATTACTTTCCTTCAGTAAAAAAAAACTAAAAAAAAATTCGAATTTTCTGTGGCTTTAAAAAGTTGAAAAAATCAAATTTGAAGAAGCTTTTTGTCATTTCCCAATAACTCAGTTGTTTATGGACCGATTTAAAAAATATTTAGAAAAATATTTATGACCAGTCTGTACAAGACAAAATCCGTAAAAACCGATTTTGTTTATCTGTTCAGAAAAAAAATTTGAAAAAAGATTCCGAATTTTTGCGAATGAAGTCGATATCTTGTATGGGAGCTTAAAAAAACCGTCAACAAAAACGATTTTTGGAGGTACCTTCAGTTTTTTGGCGATATCTCGGCTATTTATAAACCTTAGTAGCGTTCTTTTAAGAAATATTCCCTGCAATTTGATGTATAAAACATACATATCCGATAACTGGAGCTTTATAAAAACTGATTTCAACAGACAGAAGGACATGGCTATATCGACTTCTCTATCAATAAGGATCCAGAATGTATATACTTTTTGGGGTCTTAGATGAATATTAAAATTACAAACGGAATGACAAACTTATATATATCCGTTACACCTGTCCTGAAGTGTATAATAATTGGAACCCTATAAATTTTTTTATTTTTATAACAAAATATTAGACAATTATTACTTGTTTTATTATTACAATTAAAAAAATAATTGGAATAGTTTTTATTTTTATATTATTTTATTTTTCTTATTGCATTTATTATTAAATTAATAAAATTTTAATAGGTTTAATTTCAATTAATATAATAATTGAGTATATATTATCAGCATTACCGTTGGGCGACCTTAGTCTCAAATTGCCTATTTTTCAACCACCTGGCCACTTTCTTGGGCTCTTTTTTAAACGGCGAATTTTTAGGACTATGTATTAAATGACAAGAAACTAAGATTTTTGAAATTTATCATCGATCCATTATATATTAATTCTAACTAATAAATTAATTATTTTGAGATTGTTTCACAGTACAGTCATATAAAAACCGCGGAAGATTTACAAATGAACTGAAACTGTTAAAAACTAAAAATAATAACAAAGTTCATGAACAGTTACTTAAATCATCATATGTATGTCGAACCTTTTTGAACCGGATTGGGAAAATTAAAAAACAGATTCGATGAATGCTTATATTCTAATTTATATTTTTACATTCCTCGTAGCAATGGGAAAGTTTTTTCTACCAATTTAACACTAATGAAAAAAAATTGTTCAACAGATTTAAGTCAATACTTGTGAATCCATGCGTTCAGTCCTAAATTAGTTTGACGGGGATTTCAAATACTGAAGTCCATGTGAAGACCTCGTACAAAAATACTGAAGTTTAATTTAAATATTTTTGTGAATAATTTTTTTTTTTTTTTTTTGCAGTAATAAAAATTGTTATAAAAAAATTGTTGTTATCAAATAAACAAATTTCAAAGAATTTGTTTAGGCTTTGAAACAGTTGGTCCTCTTTTTATTAAATCCTCTTTATTGTGTACTTTGTTGTTTTTAAAATTCTCTTTTTTGGAAATTTTTTAAAAATTCTTAATGGTCATGCTGTGATTTATTCGTAATTGAAATTGGATTTTTCTATGTAAACTTTTAATTTAACTTGTTAGAATATATCGATTTTGAGTAATTAATTTAATTATACAAATACAGTGAAAGCTTCCATAGGCGGACAGCGATCGTCACGCTGATTTTGTCCGTTATCGGGAGATGTCCGTCTATGGGATATGGTACATATTTTTGTTTTACAAGGGGTAATTCATTACTATATCTTTTATATATAAAAATTTTCGACATTTTTTTGAACATCAAAAGTAAACGAGTTTGAAGAATTTCCCATATACATATTCTTATTTTTACATATGTATCGTCATATCAAATCAAATGTTGGTTTTATTTACTGGATTATAATGTACTGACGCAAACTACATTTATACAAAAAATGTCATGCATATATCTTCAAAAATTATATCAATATTTACAAAAGTCAAAAGATCGTAACATTAATTTTAAAAACGAAACAGTCATAAAATTTTTTCCATTAAAGAAAAATTTTATTTGAAAAGTGTTTTATGATTTATATACTTTTGCATTAAGTTATCGTTTGAAAAATTTTACTTAATAGCTCAATTTTAAAGCAAAAAACTAAAAATTTTTTGTTTTTTCTTTTGCTTCTGCGGCAAACGACGTTTTTAACTTAGACATTATTTGCAATAAATTATGATTTCATGATATTTATTTTATCGAATTTATGCTTCTCTCCGTTTTCATTTTTCGTACGCGAAAAAAATCACCTCTAAATTGGATAAGGGTCAGACTTCTTTCAACAGCATTTTTGCTAACGAATTTTCCACGAAATTTTAAAAATTAAAAGCATGTTGAAGACAAGTTTGACCACAAAGTCATCTACATATGTTGGCATTTAAAAAATTGTTGTACGAAAAATCATGGACCCATCATCGAGACTGTCTTTAGGACATAGATAACTGGGACAGCATCTATTTTTAAGAATCAAGTTTTCATTTTCTTTTTTCTAGTATAAAGAATTTTAATGAAGTGTAAAATCCAAATTAAGTTAAAAAAATAATTTTTGCTCAAAACCAGCAAAAAGTTAAATAAAAAACGAATAGTAAGCTACTTAGTCAAAAAATATTTAAGTAAATATGAAATATGAATGCAAACTCGGGCAAAAATTATACATTTCTTTACGGTTTAGGATCTTTGTCCGCCTACGAGAGATGTTTTATCTAAAAACAAGTGTCCGCGTCCGCCTAACGGAGATTAATTTATTCTAAAAATGCCACCTAAACCATGGGACCTCCGCCTACCGGAGATGTCCGCTTATGGGAGCTGTCCGTTAAGGGAGCTTTTACTGTATAAATATAATTTTAAAATTGAGAATAACAAAAAAATAAAAATAGAATAATACCAACATTTTATGTTATATAACTATTTTTCACTTTCTCTTAATTATAGAATTAAAATTTTTCCAAAATATGTATATAAAAATTAATATAAACTTTAAAACTAGTTTTCAAAAAATTATTTACACTTTCAAACGAATTTTATTTTATACCGCACGTGGCCAATGGCAATAGGAAACTGTTATTACTTTTTTAATATTCTTTAAAATTCTACATGAAATAATTCTTTAATACATGTGTACCCCTATGTTAACAAATTTCTTCGAGTACCATTTTTACTTCTTAAATTGCTTTCCCCTTAGATGTTGAAAACAAATAAACAGTGGCTTGTTTTCTATAGGTAAAACATATGTTTTCTATTTTTTTTTTCTTTTCACCTCAAAAAATACAGGAGCATTTTCAACAATTACACCAAAAATATGTTTGAGATTAAATAAATTTAAAATGATAAATTTCTTTTGTTACTTACAGTGGTGGCCACGAATTTAAGACACGACATTTCACTTATATATTTCTGATAATTTTTACATCTTATCGAACAAATTTTAGATCCATGTTATTTTTTAAAGATCCTAGTAATGTTATGAAAAAAAATCAACAATAGTTTGTTACCTATATTTAGTTTCCAATTTTTATTTACATATTATACAGATTAATACAAGTTTAAGCCTGGTCATGAATTTAGGACATAGGCAAAATAAAAGTTAATTCACAAAAGTAAAGCTCAGCTTCATAAAACAATATTAGTATTTGGTGGGAAGTCCTTTATTTTGAATCACAGCAGCGCATCTCCTGGGTAAACTTTCAACTAAGGCCATACAGCGCTCCTTTGGAATGGCATACCAAGCCTTTTGAATTTCTTCCCATAAATCAGTCAAATTTTTTGGCTTTACTGCTCGTACATGCTCCTCAACATCATTCCACAAGTTCTCAATTGGATTGAGATCCGGGGATTGAGCTGGCCATTTCAGAACTGTGATATTATTTTCCTCTAAGCAACTCTTCACTAGGCGTGAAGTGTGCTTAGGGTCATTATCATGCATAAATTACCACATTAGAGGCATGTTGTCTTCAGCGAATGGTATCATGATGCTTGTCAGTATGTTTTTGTAAATATGCTGGTCCATTTTATTGATAATCTTCTGAATGGGACCTACACCATGCCAGGAAAATGCTGCCCACACCATGACATTTCCACCACCATGCTTAACCGTTTTAAGGGTGTACTTTGGGTGATGCTCCAGGTTTGGAGGACGCCATACGTACTGTTTTCCATCAGAACCAAAGCGACAAAACTTCGACTCGTCGCTCCAAAGTATATTTTTCCAAAATGTCATCGGCTTATTGAGATTTTCTCTTGAAAACGCTAGTCGGGATTTAATATTTTTTTTTGACACAAGTGGTTTACGTTGTGCAATACACCCACGTAAGTTCTTCTCATTCAGATGTCTTCTTATTGTCCTGGACGATATATTAATACCAAAATCCGATGAAATCTCATTTTTAATTTTACTTGAGCTCTTGAAAGGATCTTTAGCAGCTGATTTATAAATTAAGCTATCCTCCCTGGGTGTAGTTTTTCGGGCTCTAGGGTGCTGTTTGACATTTTTGGTAGTGCCATGTTGCTTGATGTGTTCCAGTGCATTGTAAATCTTGGATCTGGAACATTTTAGTAGCTTGAAAATTTCCATTACTGTTTTTCCATCAGTATTCATTTGTTGGATCAATTTTCGCTCGGCATCCGAACTCCAAGTACCTCTGGCCATTTCTAACTAAATATTTTGATGTATTCTAACATTAAATGGAATAAAACATTCATTACTTACCTTTTAGCTTCAAAAAACACCAAAAAATCACTTAAAAACCAAATATTTCTTATATGTTTTAAATTCGTGACCAGCTTCAAAAGCACGTTTTTACGAAAATATAATAAAAACAGCAACAAAATGTATACACAAACAAAACCAAATAACGGTAATTGATCTTAACATTACAGGGTACACTGAAAAATTAACAAAATCTAATTTTATATTGCAGGGTTGTAATAATTATCACAACTTAGTTCGTTACATGTCGTGTCTTAAATTCGTGGCCACCACTGTACGTCAACATTGTTTGACTTTGTTTAAAAATGTGGAAAAATTACCTGCAAATAAAAGGAAAAAACATTAATTAATGATATTTGTTTTTTATTTAATCATTTTAAAATGAAAATGATTTTTATTTATTATTTTTTTTTTAAAGAATAATCTTGATCTTTTTTGTCGTTGAAAATTTTTAATAAAATTATGTTTAAATTTGTTTAATTTTCTTTTAACAAAATAGTTGAATGCTATAACTTCGAATAAAATAATTAAAATAAATCTTAAAGATATAATTTAGAAATTTTAATAGATTTTTTTTTTAAAGTTTTTTCTTTTTTTTTTTTATTATTATTTTTCTTTAAGCAATTTTTTCGGCCTGCTAAAAACTGTTTTTCGTTCTACGTTTAGTTAATTTATGTTTTCATATATAAAAAACGTTCAGTGAACTTTAAGTAATTAATAAATTTAAATTCCTTACAAAAAATATATAATAATAAATAGTTAAATTAACTATTTATCATAATATTGCATTTTTTATTTATTTTTCATTTTTATTATTATAATTTATATTTTTGATAAATTTTTAAACAAATTAATTTATCACGGCTGTCAAAAATTATATGATTTGTTGAATTATTAAAAACAAAACATATGTATTTAACGATTTAATTAGTTTCATATGCCTTTAGTAATTTATGTTAAAGTCTAGTATAAAATTAAAAACTAATTTTTAATTTTTTTTTTTAATTTTTACACAATGAGAAATTTTTATAATTTTCTGATTACTTTTTAACATTCAGATTTATATGAATATCTCTATTGAAATTTTAATAAATTTAAACAAAGCTAAAGAAATATTAATGGACTCTACTCTTAGTTTAGCTGAAGGATATACGGATGGACATATTTATATCATCATAACATTTTATAATGATGCAGAATAAATGTTATGATATTCGGTATTTTCTATATTTCTTTTGCCCCTAAATTTTAGTGATGATAAATCAATTGGTTTATTAGATATAAAAAAAGTGTTGAGTGATATATATGTATATATTAGGGTGATCGACGCGGTTTTCCAACCGCTTTTGAAACCGGTTTTTTCAGTCAAAGTGCTGTCGGTTTTTTCAAAATGTTCATTTTTCGAATGTCGAATAGACCAGTTTTTTTTTAACAAAAAACCGGTTTTAAAAATAGCATTTTATTTCAGAAAACATGTACTAAATAGTGATAATGATATTTGAATCGAAATTTAGGAATAATTTTTTAAATATTCATAAAGACTGATTTCTTATGTTTTAAAAATATAGTTTAAGTCTAAATTGGAATTTATTCTGTAATATTAAACAAATAAATAATTAATAATTATCCTGTATGAATTTTTTAATTCTGTAATATTTTTACACCCAATTTAATTTTTTTTTTATCAAATATTTCCTTTATTTTTTAAAGGTGTTGTGTTAAAAAATTACACCTGCAGAATCGTTTCAATTGAGACAGGTTTCCATATTAAGCAATGGTTTCTGTTTATGTTAACTAAAATTTGTTTCTACAATTTTGAAACATAATTATCTTCTAGTCATCTAGATGTATAATTTGCTTAACATTTTTTCTCTTTCCAGAGCTTTTTGAAGCTCCCAAACGACGTAGAAAATTAAAATTTGGCTTAATTATAAAACTTTTCGTCCAACAAATTTTAATGGAGCCATATTTTGAAATTTTTATCAGGGAGCGAATATAAGATAATTTATGTGTCTTTTTCTAAGAATTTTTTCTCTTTCCAGAGCTTTCTAAAGCTCCCAGAAGACATAGAAAATTCGGCTTGCTTGTAACCCTATTCGTCCTACAACTCCTAACGCAGCCAGATTTTGAAATCTCTATGGGAGTGAAAATACGTTGATCTATATATATGAATTTATATATATCTTTCCTAAGCATTGTTTCCTCTCCAGAGCTTTCTGAAGCTCCCAGACGACGTAAGAAACTAAAAGTCGTCTTACTTATAAAACTATTTGTTCTACAAATTCTAACAGAGCCAGATGTTTCTATCAGCGACCTAAAAGTCTGTTTTGGTATTAACAACTTTTGAGTTGCTATACTTATTGTTTGCTCTCCAAATCCTATCAAAAACCGATTATGTATTTCGGCCAGGGAGCGCATTTACGACGATTTTTTTATTTTGAAAGGTTTACGAATTTAAAACTTTAATCAATATTATCCCAATAAATTCTAACGGCTTCAAATAATTGACTTCGATTAGGGAGAGGAATGTGTCTAAATGTTGTTCATATTTTTTTCTTTTAATTTTCGGATTTGTTTGTGCATATTTTCATTATTATATTATTTTTCCTGACATTGTCAGGCTTTTACGCTTGTATTTAATAAATTTTAACTTGATTATAAGAATTATTTATTTTTTTAAAGAAATGTAGTCTTTTGATATAAATATTAACTTCTGCAAAAAACCGGTTAACCGATTTTTTCTGAATTTAAAAAAGTGCAACCGGTTTTTTTAAAATACCAACTATTCGAACTATTCGAAAACCTGTTTCTCAAAAAAGTCGAATAATCGATCACCCTAGTATATATATATACATCTGCTCAAAATAATAGATACACCTATTCGTCTATGTACAATCATTCTAAAAACAATCATGAATATTGTTGAAAGTACGAGGGCGGATCAATAAGTCCGTGACTTTTTGAATGAAACACTGTTTTTTGCAAAACAAAAATTTATTTTTCAACATAATCTCCTTTTAACTCAATACACTTAGTCCAATGTTTCTCCAGTTTTTGTATCTCTTCCAAAAAATAGAATTTTTCGAGGTCCTTAAAATATGCTTTTGTTTGGTCAATAATTTCATCGTTGGAACTGGATCTCTTTCCACCGAGCCATTTCTTTAGGTTTGGAAATAGGAAGTAGTCACTAGGGGCTAAATCTGGAGAATATGGCGGATGAGGTACCAATTCGTAGACCAATTCATAGAGTTCTGCCATTGAGACTGCACACGTGTGTACCCGCGCTTTATCTTGATGAAAATTAACCTTTTTCTTGGCCATATGGGGTCGTTTTCTTTTTAAATCCTCATTAAATCGATCTAATAAGTTGGCATAATATTCGCGATTTATTGTTTTTCCCTTTTGAAGGTAATCGATGTGGATTATCAAGCGTGCATCCCAAAAAACTGTTGCCATCACCTTATTTGCCGACAAATGGGTTTCACCCGGATAAACCATCATCCATATTGTGATGATGGTAACGAAACGTTAGTTTCGGAAAATACTGGACATTCTGCAATAAAGTAAATCTGAAATCCAAATATACTTACTTGGAACTATTTAAAACTTTAATAATACTATAACGAAAAATTACCAACTCGACAATTTCCACCTAGTACTATGAACATTTTTAAACGAATGTTTTCTCCTAATATTATTGTTCAAGATATTAAAAATAAATTGCAATAGGTACCTTGAATAATAAGCAACTAATGGAATATGTTTAGTCGATCAAATATTATATAATCACGATATTTTTAAGGCGAAAATGTTAATAAGATGCTTCACTACATTGATATTTTTCCTATATAACAATTCAAACACTTACCCTATGCATCTATAGTCAGCTATCGTAAACGATCTTTTGGCAATTCTGATTAAAAACGTGGAGTCATCATATATACCTGTCGTAAATTTGAACATTAATAAATAGCGCTATTCTTGTCTTGTACGTACATGTTTCAAAATATATACATTGCGCCAGAATTTGTTAAATTTGACACAAAATTATTATGCAAAGATATATTATATCCTTAGACGATGAAATTGTCTAAATTATGCGAAATTTAATACCGAAACTTAATCACAAAGTTATATTAGATAAACATTATTTTTAATAAAAATAACAATATTTTTATTAACTCTTTTTGGATATTATATATAAATAAACCTAAAATTTCGTTTTATTTAAAAAGTTGTAAATTTATAAATTTTTCCATATATTTTTATTTTTATCGCAATAATTGTTATTATAAGTCTAGCGAATTATATTAACTACTATCCCCAAAATCAAGACAAAAGTGCATCTTTTAATAGTGCCTAGGGCCAACATTTTACCTATATCCGTTGTGTAGTCTGGCCAGACTAAGAGGATAACTTAGTGCACATAACGTTACCAGTCATCCTAGGGTTAAAATAATTTTATTTTTTATTAAATAAATTTTTGATTTTAGAATGTTTTTTAACTTATTTTTGATTTCTGTTTATTTACTCGTAAATAAATATTAAGTTTTACGGCCTGTCCTACGAAATTGTTCGATTCGAATAATACACGCAGAGAAAAAACATTTCTCAATATGGTTGCCCCAACAATATTATTTTCATCGCAAAGAAATTTTTCTATCGCAAACAATCTTATTGTTCAATATATTTTATTTTAAAAACAATTTTGTTGTAGCAATTATACATTCGTTCTCAATTCACAATTATATTGTTGGCACAACATGTTAAGCAATATGTTTAAATTAGAACCACATTATTGTTGTTAAAATTCCATGCGCAAAAAAAAAAATATTTTCAATACCTGAATATATTATTGTGTTTGTAATTTTGAATTGACAACAAAATTTTTGTTTTGTATTGGCAACAATATACATTATTAGTACTTGACAATAAGAATACTTGCTGATTTTTATTCAGTTTAGTGTTCTTCTTGCATAGAGCTAGTTGTCTGTCGGCCAGTTAAAAATGTATTAGAAAATATACTGAATGTTTATTTAAAAAAGTGAATTATTTAAAATAAATTATATTTATTAAAATTAAACTAGAAATAAATAAATGTTTCAGGTTGTGAAAATATTTTAAATGTATAACAAACAAAGAAAACTACGGGGTGCTAAAAAAAGGAATCATCTTCTACGAGTATTCAAGAAATTTCTCAGGTTTCATCATTCATCTAGCTCTTTATACCACAGTTATTTATTTTACATAACTAAATTATAATTAATTTTAATAAAAACTACTATACGGTAAATTAATTGACTTTTATTTATTTTTAGGCACAATAATTATTTCTGAACACTATATGTATTCTTATTGTGATTCAACCATATTACTGCTGTATACTTGAATATGGGACATATACAACAAAAATATGGTTGTAGATCAACAATATTTTTATTGTGATTTAACCATATTATAGCTGTATACATGAATGAAGGACATATACAACAAAAATATGGTTGCAGATCAGCAATATTTTTGTTGTTATTCAACCATGCTACATCTAACCATAATATAATTTACAAACAACCATAAAATTCAACCATAATATAACAGTACTCGATTATTGTTGCTATTCACCATATTTTTTCTTTGCGTGTAAGGAAAAAAATATTCAAATTTTAAATTTATTTGTTGCTTTCCATATGAATTGTCAAAACGAATTTTTCATTAGACATCGTGGAAGAGAAAGTTTGTAATTTTAATAAATTTAAAATTATGTTCCTCCAATTAAAGATACGATCACTTTTGTTCTATAGAAAGTTCATACTCAAGTATGATTTGCACTTATTTGGCAAGCAGAGAAAAAGAAATATAGATGAAAATTGTCAGCGCAAACATATTATGTTTAATTTGTTTATACCCAACTGTAGAATAATGTAGAACATTGGTCGGCAACCAGGTGCAGAGAGTATCGCACAACAAACATTTTAAAAAATTAAAATTTTCAATTTCAGTTCTATACAGATCGACCAATGGATTTGTATGTCCTCTCTTTGTAGCTATCAATGATGTAGAAAAGCATAATAAAAACGATTGTAGCAAACATATTTTATATTTACTATAAAAATAATTTGGTTACGTAAGCTAATGTTTAATGTTTACTATAATAAAAAGGTTGCTGCAATTATATAAATTATACGAACCTTTAAAAAGCTATTTATGTGACAATAAAAGTATTTCAAAAGTATACATTTAGGATGAAAGGACTCTTAATGTTATTTGTAACTTCTGGCTGGTTATAGCTGATATTTTAAATATTGAATCCTCTCTTTAACAAAAATATTTTTATTTTTTCGTTTTGTTTGCAAAGAATGTTTATAGATATCTGTTTCGATTTTTAATAGGGGAAACAAAATAATTAGAGATTGAATCTTCATCCTTTTGTTTTTTAAATGAGCCCCTAAAATATTTTTTAGTAAAATTTGTAATAATTTTCACTTATGTAAATGTAAATCTCTAAAAGAATATTTTAGGGGCTTATTTTTTACGTATAACGCATATAAATTCGTAACCTATACATAAATAATTATTTTTATTATACAATTTTATACATTCAATTTCAAATTGTCAATGACAGAATATTTTTTTATATTCCAAAACATTTAAGCCAACTGTAGTTATAGAAATACGCTGCCATTAAAATATCATAAAATTTCATATTTTATTTTTCATTGACCAATTATAAACACTTTATTTATATAAATATATAATTCATTTTTCAAATAGTCATCAACTGTTAGACATTTGTAAGTTTATTTATTTATTTTTATTTTATTCTTTCACTTTCACTTGTCATTAAATTATTAAATTTCATACAAACTGCTAAATAAATAGTAACCGTACTTTATTTTTAAAAATAAAAATAACAATAACCCATAAGAATAACAAATAATAATAAAAAAAAAAAATAAATAAAAGCAAAAATCGAGTTAATAAAATGGCTAGAAAAAATTGGCAATATACAAGCCAATAACAATACCACCAAAAAATATATATACAGACCATGAGTGAAAAATAAATATACAAATAGTAATCATTAAGAAGATTGAACCATAAATCATCAATAAAAATTGTTAACAAAAAATTATTATTATTTTGTTTTAATACATGTGTATAAACATTGATACATACATGTGTATACACATGTATGTACGTATATAAATAATATTATTCAGATAAATTTGTATTTTTGGATATGGTTGGGTGAAGAGTAACAGAGTAAGATAATCTTACAAATGTGGCCAAGTACTCAAATTACTAGTGAAAGGAATTTTAATTTCTAGTTTTTATCTAGTAATTATGGATCTCATTTACTGTAAATAAGTACACAGAAACAAATTTGGTCTATTAAACGGTTTATCAAAGATTACAATTACCTATTAATTTTTTAATTGTGTCAATTATTCAATCGATCAATATTTTATTATACCCACCATCAAAAAGATGGGAGGTATATTGATTTTGTCATTCCGTGTGTAACATGTCGAAGGAATCATCTAAGACCCCACAAAGTATATATTTTCTGGGTCCTGGTTAGATTCTGAGTCAATCTAGTTATGTCCGTCCGTCTGTTGAAAGCACGATAGGGCTCGAACGGGACAACATATGGGGACGAAATTTAGCACAGATATTTGTCTTATATAAGGTTTGTTTGGGATTGAAAATGGGCAAAATCGGTTAATAAACAAAAAAGTTATGGGCTAAAAACTAGAAACACAGGGTGTCCTTTTTAAACTTTTCTGCTGATATTTCTTCAACAAAAGCATGTACGACAATGAAATTTTGTACGTATAGTTCGGGGATCGATATAAACTCGGAAACCAAAAATGGGCGTGGTCTGCCCACTTTACCGCCCCTCATAACGTTAAATTTGAAAAAGTTGATGGAGGGTATATAGATTCGGCCGGGCCGAATATAACATTCGCGCTTGTTTTTTTTTATAATTGTTTTTTAAAATAATATAATTTAACGGCTTTCAATTATTTTTCTTATTGTATCAAATAATAAATTAATCATATATAAATCAAAATTAGTGATAATATGAATAATTGAATATACATTTTTTTCATAGATTGAATTTTAATTAATAAAATAATTGAATATGTATTATTCGTAACTGAAATAGTTTTTTTAGATTTTTCTATATAAAATTTTAATTAAATTTGTAAGAGTAATTCGATTTTGAGTAATTTATTTAATTACAAAAATATTTCAAATCATTTTAAAATTCTGATTAATAATTGAATAGAAATTTTTTCGAAAATATTTGTTTCTGTATTACTCCATCAATTTAACAATATTCGAAATTATAAATTTTAGTATTTTTTTTTAATAGGAGAGTATATGCAGCATATTTTAATGCAAATATTCCAATATACATATTTCATTTAATGTTGCATTGATTTCGAAAGTATAAGTTTTTTTTTTTTTGAAAGTAATCCTTCTTTCCCTATCACAATTGCCAAAAGGTAGTAGGTCATAAAAAACTGAAATAAAATTCTGCTAAATATTATAGTGATGATGCAAACATATGTAACAATAATAAATATCATCATTAATTTTATTATTGTTTTTGCTATAATAGACTCTTTTAAACCTTAAAAAAAAATATCGAAATCATACGAACAATATGAATATTAGGGTGATTCCAAAATATATGTATGTAAAATGTCATAACATTTCTTCAAACTTCGGCCTGTCTGACATTTAGGTCGGTTGCAAAAATATTGTTAGTAAATTTGTATCTCCCAAGCTATTGGGCAGACTGAATTGAATTGTATAGGAAAGTTATGGAGGAGGACATAAACCTAAATATCCCAACAGCTACCTTAAAGTATATTAATCGTCTCAGAATCACTTTCTGAGTTTTTTTTTACAATGTCTATCCGTCTGGCTGTCTGGTTGTCTATTCATGAAAACTTTGTGTACAAAATACAGGTCGCAATTTTGAACTATTTCACCATTTCAATAAAATTCGGTACGAATAAGTTCTGGCCAACAAGAGGCCAAGAAACCTTAAATGTCTCAATGGATGCGCAGTCTCTTTTTAACGGAGTATTCTGCGGTATCTTCTGTAGCCTCACATGAAGTTTCCTTTTCTATAACAGACAGTGAACTAAGATGGGCTCTGAAAAGCTTTGCCCCATTCAAATTACTAGGCCTTGATGGGATTATACCTGCTGATTATTCCTTGGCTATACTGAGCATGCCTATCATGTTCTTATATCCCTGAGTCATGGACTAGATGTACAGTGTTCTTCATCCCAAAAGGAGGGATGGCCTCACACAGGAGACCGAAATCAGCGTCTCAACATGCCTATATGAAAGGCAGATGCGTTGAGACTGCATAACACTCACTTGTAGGGCTTATAGAAAATACTCTATATAGGCATTAGTTGCCTTCCTCGACATAGAGGGGGCTTTTAGTAATGTGATTCTGGTGGCAATTAAATTTTCTCTGGAAAGACTGGATATAAACCAGTCGATAATTAGACTCATATGGAGACTTCTAACCAACAGGGTTATAATATCCAATATGGGAGCATCTACCATATACAGGGTAGCAAATAGGGGTACTCCGCAAGGGGAAGTTTTATCTCCTCATCTTTGGAATATCGCCGTGAACCCACTAATCAGGGAACTCAATTCTCTGAAGTTTAAGACTGTCGCTTATGCGGACGATATTGCGGTGGCTGTATCTGGGATATATCTAGATACTATGTCTCAACGCCTACAAACTGCTCTAGATTAGTGTAAACTCAGGAAAAACGGAACTTGTTGTCTTCTCTAGAAGATATAAGATTCCATCTCTCCCATTACCACGCCTAAATGGTGTTGAATTGAAGGGGTCAGATAGTGCGAAATACCTAGGGATTATACTGGACTCCAAACTATCTTGGCTTCAGAATACAATTTCTAGAGCAACGGTTCTCAAATGGGGGTCCGCGACCAACAAGGGGTCCGTAGGGACATTTGTGGTGGGTCGCGAAGAGTTCCTGAAAAATATTCTTAAACTCGCAAGCTTTTAATAAAAATATTATTTAGAAGTTCAAATGAAAATTTCAATAAAAGCATGAAACTATTTAAAAATGTAAAAAAAACTTTTTACAAAATATATCCAAATTAAAGACAAGCGTAAAGTTTTTTTCTAAAATGAGTTCTTTTTAGAAACTACTAATGAAGGAACCTTTGATTGAGAATACTATGCATGATAAAGACAACGAAGAAAGTAATGCTGTCCAATGACACAGTATAAATAAAACTACGATATGGCAGGAAAAAAAAATAATTAATAAGATAAATATGTAGTTCACTTAAATTTGACGAAACTATAGTTTTTTTTTTCACATGCAATTATACTTTCATTTTATAATAAAATATATTTAAAAAATATATTAGGCCAAGAACATTTTATAAAACACAAAACTTTCATTTCAAGGATAAGTTTCCCGGCTATATAAAGGAAATTTGCTTAAGCAACTTTATAATTTAAACACAGAAAGCCCTTTTAATATCAATATTAGGAAAGTACCCAGTTCATTTCAAAAAGAGTTGAAATTCGTTAAATTTAATTTTGAATCAACAGATTTAAAAGCATTTTAATTAGTTGAAATATAGCAAAGTTTATCCGCTTGTTGGCTCCGAAGCCCTAAAACTATTAAAAAATTTTTCTTCAACATACACTTTTATGTAAAATTATCTTTTTCACTCTTTTGTCCCTCAAAACAGAGATTCGATCTTTTGTGGACGCAGAGAATAATATTAGATTTATTATACAAAAATGTCTTTTAATAATAAAAAAAAAAAAGAATGTCGTTAATAATTGCGACATAATTATTTTTTAAAATTAATTTATCTTTACATTTTTTCTGATTTTTAAATTAGTCAAAGCTGTAGTGGGTCGCGCTTCCATTGCAATGTCAAAAGGGGGTCGCGATGCGAGGTCTTGTGAGAACCCCTGTTCTAGAGCCTCAAAGGCCGGCATTGCCCTATATATGTGTAGGAAAGCCATTGGGAAAACTTGGGGAATAAAAAATGGCTCTTTGACATGGTAATAAAGCCCATACTTTAGTATGGTAGAAAGTTAAAGAGAAATCCACCTTTTTTTTTTGAATCTTTGAAAGGATACTGCGTAGTTCAGCGCTACTCAATACAGGCACGTTACGTACAACTCCATCTAAAACCCTATTCGTTCTAATGAATTGGCTACCGTTGGACCTTATGGCCAAACAGATCGCCATCATGTCGGCGACTAGACTCAAAACTATAGGTGCATGGACTAATAGAGGATATAGCCATGCGATCGTTTTAAGGTTATTTGACCACATTTCTTGCAATATTGACTATTGCATTTCTAAACCTTTTCTTGACAGAGGCTACTCAGTGTCAATCTCGACTGTTTCGGTACTTAGAGCCGGCTCAGTGGAGGTTTATACTGATGAGTCCAAATCTGTTGATGAGGTTAGGGGAGGGTGTCTTCATTCCCGCATATGGGAAAAACATTTCCTTCAAACTGCCGGATCACTGCAGCATTCTTCAAGCAGAGATCTCGGCCATAAAAAGAGCGGTAAACTGGTTGATGTACTATAGGGTATTCGGTGTGGATTTCCAAATCTTTATGGACAGTCAAGCTGCAATTAAATCGCTCTCGGGTGTCTTTTCGACATCCAGGCTGGTACATGAATGTCGGATATCTCTAAACGAGATGGCGAGACATTCAAACCTAGAGCTAGTCTGGTTTAGGGGTCATTCAAATACCCCGGAAAATCTCACTGCGGAAAAACTGGCCAGCACTGATTCTCTTCTTAGATGTAAAGATGCGGATCAATTGGTAGGAGTACCGCTTTCATCCTGCAGATCTATAATACTGCGGAACTTGTCAAGGATTGCAAAGGATAGATGGACGAATCTATCCACATGTTCAACCTCTAGGCAAATATGGCCCCATTATGATGGACTTCGATCAAAATTCATTTTGGGACTACCAAGGCATCGGTTACGTATTCTGATATCCGTTGTCACAGGGCACTGGTTGCTGGTGCTCATGCTAGGAGATTAAGGCTCCCTTTTAACGACTTCTGTAGGAGTTGCTATGATGAGGAAGAGACTGTGGAGCATTTTCTATGCCACTGTCCAACTCTCACTGAAATTAGGACTGCTAAATTTGGTAGTCCGCTCTTGCATATATTGTCAGATGTCTCTGATATTGACATCAGAGCAATCAATTCCTTCATATATGCGTCAGATTGGTTCGACTAGAACATAGTTTCGGACATGTGAGATAAAATCACATGATCCCTTATGGTATCACAATGGGACCAAAACTGGACCCATGTGAGCTGTCTTGTAATGTTCAGACAGCTGCCCACCTAACCTAACCTATGTTGCTAATCTTGTACTAGCAACATAGTTTAGGACCTAAACTTTCTGAAAGTTTAGGTCCTCCTCTACAACTTTTCTATACATTAAAATTGATCCGCTCAGTACACTGAAAAAAGTAATTTCAATGAATGAAGTACATTAAATGAAATTCATTAATTTTCTTACAAAAATTTATTAACTTAATGTAGAAATTCATTGCTTCAATGAAAATATTCAATGAAATTATTAACGCTATTATGAACATTACATTGAAACCATTCATTAAATTTATTTCTTATTACAATAGGTAAATTAGTTAATTGATTTAATGTATTAGTTCATTGAATTATTTTATTCAATGTACTAATACATTGATTTAATTAAGAAGAAGCATTACACAATAAGCATAAGCATTGAACCAATGATAAATTTCATTAAATTATATTAAAATAAATGATTTCTAACGGGAAATAAAGTAAACTGAAAACAAATACAACTCAGTTTTCTTTTATCTTTTAACAAGAAATGACGCGTTTTAAACAAAAGCAAAAAGTAAAAAAATGAGTGTTATATTAAAAACGAAAATAATTAAAAACTAAATAAGATAAATCGAATTATTAAAATACATAAATATAATTTATTCGCAAAGGAGAAGTCGAGCAGCATAATTGAATACACCAAATGTAATTAATTATTCAAAAGAAGGAATTTGGAGACTTGCCTTCATAACACGTAAGATTAATAATGTTTATCATTTTAAACAGTTTTTAAATATCACATTTCATTTATATTTATGTAGATAAAAACACTAAGATGCAGAAGAATGTGATATTAGCCTTAAATACCAGGGTTTCAAAAAATATTGCGATTTCAAAATCAAGAGGATTCGATTCGTAAGTTACATAAATATATGAAATATTTTAATTGAATTCCTAATAAAAATATATTTCAGACTAATCAAGATTTGAATGCTACATCTGGTGATCGTCAAAATAAGGAAATTTCTATAGACCAAAAAGATTTAAAGTTCAAATATTTTAAGCAATTGAACGAATTTTAAAAATTTTATTTATAAACTTTCTTTGTTAAGGATAATGCTGTAGTCATATTAATGTGGCATCTAAATGGATATTCCATACCATCATTGAGCAATATAGAGGACAACAGGAATTACTATATTATTATAAATGACAAAGCAAACACGATAACATCTGAAACATGCATTTTTTTATTTAAATTTTTTAGTGAAATGTAATAATTTTATTTTTATATTTATATTTAATTTTTGCTTACATTAACTTTAAACATTTAATATAAAATAAAATAGAAACAAGAAATACAGAACACGCCTATTATTATAATACAGTTTTAATGTATAGTTTCATTGGGACAAAATATGAGTTCATAGAAACCAATGTACTGTTCACTGAAATTATTTATTTTATTTAATGAATGATTCAATGTAAGAATAAATTTAATCAATGAACTTGTACATTGAATTATAATATTAATGTATTACAATTCATTGTTTCAATGAACCTTTACATAGGGTCAAAATTAGTGCACAAAATCATTGTAACAATGAACATTTTAATTGTATTTATGTACCTTTTTGGTTCAGTGTAGTTTAGGAGATACAGAATTATTACTAAAATGTTTGACCCCACTGTGATGTCGTTATACTTTTGCAAGCTGGATCAAAATCTCTTGTTTCGTTTTTATTTTTTCATATATTTACCAAAGTAACGATATAAATTTTACCAACAATTAGTAGTTTGTCAAGCTTTCCAAAGGTATATAACAGTTGATACTTAAATTCTGCAACAAATAAAATTTTTTCCAAAATACATAAAATTCTTTTTATCAAATTTGTTGTTTTGTATTCTTATTAACATATTTGCTTTATAGTACGAAGAAAGTATAAAATGTTATATGTATATAAATGGAAAGCTTAGAATGCATTATATGGTGTGACAAATATGTTTAAAAAGTGCCCATGAAATTTAATATAATTAAAATCCTTAAAAACGAAAAACTCCGTTACGGCATTATATACATTGAATCAATATAAAAGAACAAAAATGCAAAATTTTTGGAACTTAATTTAAAATGTTTATTACATATTTTGGACCTCCTTAAAGTACATGCATTAATACATAAATAAATATATAAATTTCAAATGCATCTGTGCCTAAATACGTGAGTACAGAGAGAATGTATTTTTTATTATTTAAAAATCGCACAATTGTAAAAAATATACATATGTATGTAAATAAATACATGTGTATGTATATGGCAAAAAAATAAAATTATATACATATATATGTAAAAAAAAAATACTATTAACAACAAATGTGGATTCCCATATCCCAAAAAAAAAAAAAAAAAGAAGGAAAGATTATAACAAAAAAGGTAAAAAGAAACCGTTAATAATAATAACAACAAAAAACAAAAAAAACCAAATTGTACTGAGCATTGAGGTAAAGAGTAGGAGAGTCACATTGTTGATGTAATAATATATTTTTTAATACAAGTAAAATTTTATTTACATAAATTGTGGGAGAGAGATGGGGGTTTAAAGAGATTCCTATTCACGACTTTTATATTGAAAAAACCCAACGTGTTTTTTTTTTTTTGCCTATTTAAATACAGCTAGTATTTTTACACCAGAGATGATTTTAGTAATTATAAATACAATTTTTTATAAATAAATATATTTTTTTAAAAACTCAAGGTGTTATTTTCATGAGTTAAAATAAATATTGATTTTCAATAAATAAAATCCATTTACTATATGCCAAAGAGTACCTACAATTTAATTAAATAGGAAAAAATTAAAGTATTATACAGTTTTTTTTTTTATACAAAACATTAATAACGCTTAATTAATTTGTTATTTTTTTGTAGCTAAACAAGTTCTCAGTATGATTAATAGGTGAAATGATTACTGCATAGAGAAGTCAACTCTTTCCCAAAAAATCTAACTCAGCTGTCAAAAAATTATAAGCTCTACAGAACTTAGTTATACGTGTGAAGAGAGTACTTTTTTCTGATAAGCTGAATTGGACTTATAGTTGGTTTCTGAATCATTGATCAAAACTTTTTATATCAAAAAAAATTAATAAACCTCAGCTTTAAAAAAAGAATACGGAGATATCAAAATGGTTCAAACTTAGGGAATTAGTTCTGAGAATCGCAAATTAGAGTCCAACGAATAAAGCCCCTAATATGGGCTTTACAAATTCCAATTTGGCTGCTTGTACTTAGAACCTTAAATCGAAGAAAGAAGCTAAATTCTAAACGTTTTATCAAAAACTTTAAAAATTGTTATCATTCCTTTAAAGCTCAATTTCTCTTTCCCCTCTTACTAAATAATTTTGTTTTTCTTTTTACTTCAACGCCTTTGCTCAATTACAATTTAATTCAACTGTCAAAATATATAAAATATTATGGCGCTTTTCGCCCAGCCAAAATCAACATAACTATAAACAACCAACCAACATTTATTTAGTTTTTAAAAATAATCTAAAGCAGGTATTAAGAGCAGGATTCTTTTTCTTTTTTTTTCTTAAACGTTTTAATAAACAAAATCAATAAATTCCGCAATATATGAATTTTAGCTGCATGTATTTATTAGTCTGCCAGGATACGATGTGTTTGGTACCCTGCTAGAATTGTTTAAAAAATATCGTATTATGAAGAGATAGAGAAAGGGAGGAAGAGTGAGAAAATAAGACCGACAACATAATAATCACCTGTTAGTTTTCAATAATCTATAAATCATGTGCTGCAGACAAAGTGTCTGCATTTTTTAATTGATTTATAAAATAAACTAAAAGGAAATTTATATTCTGTGTGTTTAAGTGTTTCAAAGATTGAATTTTTATTAAATGGTTTTTTAAAATAAATATAGTTATTAGAAATATAAAAACCTGCAATTTAATGGATTTAGGGTTTTTAAATTTATTTTGGGGGGTTGGAATGTTTTTTTTTAAGTCGTTTGAAATTTGAGATTTTATTTTTATGTTATAAAGAATACATGAGAGAATATAAGAAAAATAAATATGAGGTTAATAAAATAAAAATATTTATATTTATAAAAAAATATATATTGTTTAAAATATACTTTTAAGAACAGAACTTTAAAGTGAAATAAAACGGATTAAAGTTGTAATGAGAATAAATATAATCTAAGCAGTAAGACCAAATATGTATCGAACGTTGTCCCGCAAGTCATTAATCGTCTAAATTATAGAATTTACAAATTCTCTTACAACAGTTTATGTTAAATACAATTTTAAAATCGATCTAGCTGCATCAAGTAGTCTGTAATTTCCTTTCAAAATTTGTTTTCTATTTTCCGCTACCCACGAGTTTCAATTTCGCTTCCTTCTATTACATTTTTTTTTTTTTTTGTCATTTGGATCAAAAAATAATATGCAATTTTTTTAACCACAAATAAACATCTTTATGATAAAAGAGAAGCAACAAAGAAAAAATATATTTTTTATAAATTGAAGATTATTCCTTAAGAAAAAAAGAAACAAATAAGTAAAAGATAAAAAACTGAAAACCGCAACAAAATACGGGTACCGAGAAACAAAATTACAAGTTATTATGGTTTTATTATTTTTTATATTTTTGTAAAAACTCTTTTTGGATATAGTGATTTTATTGCAATGTTTGTAACATCTGAAAATCATATTTTTTCCTAGCCTTCAAACAAAATAAACTAAACTAGATCGACTCAGAATCTAACCATGACCCAGAGAATATATAGTTTATGGGGTCTTAAGTGATTTTTTTTACTGTTACACACGGAATGACAAAATCAATATACCGCCATCTTTTTGATGGTGGATATATTAACACAAGATGGAGCCACTACATTTACTACTTCTAGCATTGAATTTCTATGCAAATTTAAATCGATCGATGTACTGTGTCCCATTCAAAAAATTAAACGGAATAAATCTGGAATTTCCCGAACATCTGATCCGTTTCCAATGAAATTTCACACAGTGATAGTAATAAAATAAAAAAATATTTCCAGAAAATCGGGTGAAATTTGGACCCACTATAACGAAGAAACTTCACCAAGGTAGGTCAAAAATTACAAATCTCTGAAGCCCAATATCTCGCAAACCAAAAGAGAAAAGATATGCACACGACGGTGTTTATTGTAGATCTATTTCAGTAGAATCCTTTCATGTAAAAATCTTTGAAATCGATTCAGATATAACGAATCAGGATTTTTTTAAAAATGTTCATAACTGAGGTGTCCAATATTGGGACCCTGTGGACCCGCCCCCGGTAGGTCAAAATGATCTAAGCTCAAAACTTAAGCTCGCCTACACTTCTACTATCACTATGTGAAATTTCATTGGATCGGATCAGCCGTTCGGAAATTCCAAATTTATTTACATTTCATTTGTGCGGCGCGCCGCCGCTCAGTGCTTTGTTCTATAGACAAAAATCAAAATAAAAACATTTTTCAAATTGAGTTGAAATATACGTTTTTGGAAAGGTAACAATATAGATCATATAATTTAAATAGATGTTTTTTGGAAAAAGTTATTTTTGTGGCTACTAAAGGGCGCTAAAATCGGAGAATTTAAGCCAATATTAATGAACCAAAAAGCAGATTTTAAACTGTTTTAGGAAAAAAATTGTCAAAAATTCATTTTTTGATGAAATACGTCGATGTTTAGTTTGTTCAATACCTAAGAATATTGGTAAATTAAAACTATTATTATATTTTATATATAGTGTTTCGAATATATATATATATATATATATATATATATATATATATATATATATATATATATATATATATATATATATATATATATATATATATATATATATATATATATATATATATATATATATATATATATATATATATATATATATATATATATATATTATTGCTCAAATTTACACATATTTTTTACTTAAAACCTAAAAATTCCTTAAATTTGATGAAGGATATAAAAAAATTATAAAAAATTATACAATTTTTTTTTACGGTTTATATAAGTTTTTACAGTTATTTAGCAGATTAAAAAATAGTTACAGCCTATTTTTTGCCACAACTTTAAAAAAAGGTTAATTGAAAAAGTGTCTGATTTTCCGCTTTTACTTCAATTTCGAAGAGTTCTCAATGTTGGCGTAATTTATTTTGCTAAATTAAAATAAACTAATTATAAAAATTATTTCGAAATTTAAAAAATAACTAAGGAATATAAAAATATATTCATTGGACCTAATATATTACGTTAAAAATCCTCCAGATGGCGCTAATTAAGGAGCATTTTTAAATTTTAGTACGAAAAAATTACATAAGTTTGATGGAGTATTAAAAAAAAAGTATAAACAATTATACAATTTTTTTTTGCCTGATTCTAAAATTTAGTATTGTTTTTTAATATATAAAAGAAGAATTACTTCCTATTTTTTGCCACAACTAAAAAAAAAAAAAAATTCAAAAAATTTATAAATTTTCTTTTATAACACAAAAGTCAAAAAATTCTTTATGTTGAAATATTTCGTGTTGTTTAAATCGACATTGCTTTAAAATTTAATAAAATATTGAAAGCTAAAAAAAATAAAAACTTTTGACCGGAAATCGGGCGAAATTAGGCAAGTTAACATAAAATGTGGGTGCAGAAATTAAAATAATATTTAAAAATTATAGGGCTTGGGGGAGGTAGGTTTGCCCTTGATCCTATTAAATAAAATATTGTCTGATCCATAAAAAACCCATTTTCAATAGCTATCGTAAATTTTGATACTGTTTTGACCAGTATTTTGGAAGAAAATGCGTATTTCCGATTTGTATATATTTAGTTAGTGTCCAAAGTAATATATATATACCAAGTTTAAATTTTCTGCGACATATCTTTCTATTTTTATAAAATTAAAAACGGTGTGTTAGCCAGAAATGCGTTATTTTCATTTCAGGATATATGGGTGGTAGTCGTTTTCTTGTTCCGATTTAAATAAAAATTGGCAGAATCATAAATAATCTATATTTAACTGCAATCACAAATTTTGGTAGAATTATGACTAGTATTCACGCAGTAAATCCGTTTTTATACCCACCATCAAAAAGATGGGGGGTATATTGATTTTGTCATTCCGTGTGTAACATGTCGAAGGAATCATCTAAGACCCCACAAGGTATATATTTTCTGGGTCCTGGTAAAATTCTGAGTCGATCTAGCTATGTCCGTCCGTCTGTCCGTCTGTCTGTCTGTTGAAAGCAGGATAGAGCTCGAACGGGGTAACGTTGGGAGACGAAATTTGGCACAAATATTTATCTTACATAAGGTTTGTTTGGTATTGAAAATGGGCAAAACAAAAAAGTTATGGGCTAAAAACTAGAAACACAGGGTGTCCGTTAAATACTTTTCTGCTGATATTTCTTCAATAAAAGCACGTACGACAACGAAATTTTGTACGTATAGTTCGGGGGTCGATATAACTCGAAAACAAAAAATGGGCGTGGTCCACCCACTTTACCGCCCACCTCCCATATAAGGGGAAAATCAACGAAATTGTGTTCAAATAGTTGAAGGACCAATGTAAAGTCGGAAACAAAAAATGGGTGTGGTCCGCCCACTTTACTGCCCACTTTACCGCCCCCTTCCATATAACGTAAAATTTGAAATAGTTGATGGTGAGTATATAGATTCGGCCGGGCCGAATATATTTGCGTTTGTTTAGTTTCAGGATATATGGGAGGTGGGCGTGTCCTTGCGCCAATTTTTTCAAAACTTCGTATTTATTCATTTTAAGCGCAAAGTAATATGTGTACCAAGTTTGAATTTGCTACGACAACTCCTTCTATTTTTGTCCCATCGTTGTATGGGATCAAAGCACTGTGCGCCGACTTTGAGTTGACACAGTATCGACTGTACTGCAAGATGTCAATGTGACCACAACCGTTGTTGAAATCGAATTTTTTCCCTTTTTTCAAAAAACCAAGAACACATTTTTCAGTCTACTGCTTTCAATTACATTGAATAGATTTAAGGAAGGGTTTACAAGATTCGCTTTGACCTAATATTTTCTTATTTTACCAACTTCAAATTTTATTTATGAGTATTTTTTTTTCTTTTTTCATCATTGTTGATTTTTGGTATGTTTATTATATTTTGCGAAAGTTGTTGATCTTTAGAAGATGAGTTGAGGAGCATAAGCACAAAAAATTTTAATACAAAAATGCACAAAAAATTAAATTGTTTTTGTTGTTTTATGTAGCTTGTTAAAGTTAATATTGTGTGTTGTAGCTGCAAATATTATATGTACAAAAATACAAACAAATATGGGCAAAAATAAAATTTGTTTGGTAAGAGACGTATGAAGAGGTTACTTAAAGTTTAGTAGGTACAAAAATTAGGGTGGCATGTATTTTTAAAAGAACAAATGACAAAACTTTAAAAATAAATCTAAACATTTTTATAAAAAGTAAAATAGTACGATAAAAAAAACCTTTAAAAATTAAAAATTTTGTTCAAAAAAATTATAATTAAAAATTTGTTCTTTGAAAAAATTGGGTACAACCCTAATTTTAAATTCCTATTTACTAAAATAAAGAAGCGTTTGTTGCAGCATCTAAAACTCGTGTTTAAACAGATACTTTAGCTGCTATTGTTGCTTACTGAACACTGTTTAACGATTAAAGTTGATTATACAATTGTTGCTCTGCAACAGCTCTTTTTGTGATACAAACCACAATTATTTGCTAAACTACTGATCATCTCCTTACATTTCTAGTTTTGTTGTTTATATAGAAGACAACAAAAAAAATAATTGTTTAAATCAAGAAATTACTCATGTACGAGCGTATGAATATTTAACATTTTATTTGCCAGCTTAATTTAAATATCATACAAAAGAAAAGGTCAAGCAGGCGTGTATATCAATGGAGAAAGATTGTTTTATATCAGGTAATATGAAAAGACAACAGCAGCTAAAGGGTAAATTGTTGGCAAAATGTGGCTAAATAAATATTGATGCAAAGTTTTTTACTTTATATGACCTATGTTGTCAATCGAAAGGGCAAAATCAATTGCTTTAAAGGAAGAATATTTTTAAATTTATTACTAGAAATTAGATTTGAAATTTTAATTCCTTTTTTTATCTACAATTGTGATGAAAACTAAGATGGGCAGTTAAGTAGTTGCTCTCATATAAACTAAATAATAATTTTTTGTAAAGGATTACAATAGTGAAAGTCTAAATATTTTGGAGGAATAATTTTTTATCAAATTTTACAACTGAGATGAAACCGGTAGGTGGTAGCCCCATAAAAAGTGATTAATAATTATTACATACGTATACATTTTTATTTTTATGCTTCAAATCGAAAACTTAACTTTTCATTTTACATTAATTCAATACGATTGGGTAGCGAAGCATACAGGGTATAAACTAGTTTAATGAATACAGCATTAAGAAAACAAATTCTGACATATCTGTGAGAGAATGTAGCTAATAGTATGTGAGCTTTAAAAAAGTTTAAAAATCTTCGAAAAAATTATTTTATAAATAACTATTACATTACGTGATATATTGATGTATTAAACATGCCCCTCACCTTAAAGATGGCAAAAATAAGTTTTTTATACCCACCATCAAAAAGATGGGGGGTATATTGATTTTGTCATTCCGTGTATAACATGCATATATTTTCTAGGTCCTAGTTAGATTCTGAGTCGATCTAGCTATGTCCGTCCGGCTGTCCGTCTGTTGAAAGCAGGATAGGGCTTGAACGGGATAACGTAGGGGGACGAAATTTGGCTTTGAGCAAAATCGGTTCTTAAAAAAAAATTTTATAGGCAAAATACCCGAAACACAGGGTAAGGAGTGCGATCGAAAAAATCTTAACACACGTTTTGCCTCATAACTTTTTTCGGAATCAATATTAAAGAATTTTTTTGATCTAGTTATCATGGAAAAATACGTCAGTTGTTATTTTTAATAACAACCATGTTGATTTGTCGTGATTTTCGTCAAAATGAGTGACGTAAAAGATGTACATACTACAAATTATTAATAAATTTCAAAAAAATCCAAATAGGTCCTACGAATAATTGGCCACAGAATTAAATTTCTACCGTCAAACCGTTTCTAATGTTATTGAACATTATCAGGAGAACTTGACCATTGATAGGAAACCCGGTTGGGAAAGAAAAAAAGTTGCACATGATATTAGGAAGGCCAGAAAATTTAAAGAGTATTGAAAGGAACTCCAAACACATAAGGTAGAATAGCAGCCCATTTAGCTCAGTGCTTTGACTATATAGTGCGAAAATGTAAAGCTAATGCAGAGTTGATAACATATAAAGTCCAAAAAGTTCCAAACAGGAATGCTGCCAAAAATTTAGAAGCCAAGAATATGACACGGAAATTAAAACTAAATTTCATAAAAAAATACTCAAGTTGTATAATTGACGAAGAAACGTATGGGCTGGCAGAATTTTCGCAGCTTCTATGTCAAAACTTTTATATTGTTAATGCTCGAGGCAATGTTAAAGTTTAGGACCCAAAAGCAGAAAAAATTTCATACAAAATTCCTGCTATAACAAGCTTTTTGCAGTTGCAGCAAAACAGGAAAGTCATTTAATAAATTCTGCTCTCTAAATACCAAAATATGCATCAAGGAATATTTTCAAAAAAGACTTCTTCCTTTCATAAGAGAGCACAAAGTGTCCACACATTTTTGGCCGGATTTGGTATCATTTTACTACGTTAAGAAAGCTCTGGAGTGGTACCAAAACAATAACATAGTTTTTGTACCAAGTGAGGTAAATTTTCCAAATTGTCCATAGCTTAGACTAGTGAAGAGGTATTGAGCTCTTGTGAAAAGTGAATTGAAGAGCACAAAAAAGTGTCCCGAAATACCCAAGATTTTAAAAGAATATGTGCACACTGTTCCAAAAAAGTGACTGAAGTTACTATCAAATTTTTAACAGATGGGTTACCAAAAATGGTCCACAAGCTAATAAGTAGTGGTTAGAACTACAAAAGTTATATTTTTCTGTGATCTGCAATAAATTATCAATTAAATAAAAAAAAGAATGAAAACTCTAAGATCAACCGTTTCCAAGTTATTGAATATTATATATGTTAAGATTTTTTCGAACGCACTCCTTATCCATTGTAGCTTCATTTCATACTTTTCTGCTGATATCTCTTGAACAAAAGCATGTATGATAACGAATTTTTATACAGATAGTTCAAGGGCCGATATAAATTTGGAAACTAAAAATGTTTCTTATGCTCGAGGAAATGTTGAAGATAAGTTTAGGACAAACGACTGTGGGGTCTAAAAATACCGAAATATACATCAAAGAATATTTGCAAAAAAGAGACAATGTGTCCACATATTTTCGGCCCGATTTGGCTTCATGTAACTACGGTAAGAAAGCTCTGGAGTGGTATCAAAACAATAACATAGTTTTAGTACCAAGAGAGGTCAATTTTCAAAATTGTCCATAGCTTAGACCAGTGGAGAGATATTGAGCTCTTGTGAAAAGTGAATTGAAGAGCACAAAAAAGGTGTCCCAAAATACCGAAGATTTTAAAAGGAGATAGCCAAACTGTTCCATAAAAGTGACTGAAATAACTATTAAATTTCTAATGGAAAAAGTCCACGAGTTCATAAATGAGAAAAATCAAAACTCGAAATTTGATCACTAAAATATTTTAAAAAAATTTCAATTAAATTATTAAACAGAATTTTTAAATGATTTGAAATATTTTTATAATTAAATAAATTACTTAAAGCCGAAGTATTGTAACAAATTAAGTTCAAATTTTACATAAAAAAATCTAAAATTTAATTTCAATTACCAATAATACATATTCAATTATTTTTTTAATTGAATTTCAGTCTATATTTGATTAATTTATTAATTGATATCATAAAAAAAAAATAATTGAAAGCCGATAAAATATTTTATTTTAACTAGAAAATATTAGAAATTTTGAGTTTAGATCACTTGAATAATTGATACAATTAAAAATATAATTGGAATCGTTTTAAGTTTTAATATATTTTTTAATAGACCCTATTATTCTGTGAACAAATTAAATTCAAATTTTACATAGAAAAATCTAAAATCGAATTTCAATTATGAATAATACATATTCAATTATTTTATTAATTAAAATTGAGCCTTTTAACGAAATTGTTTTTTAAATAATTCAAATTATAATTTATTTCTATTTATATTTGTTTAATTTTAATTGATACAAGAAGAAAAATAAATTAAAGCCAATAAATTGTTTTATTTCTATTAAAAAATATTAGAAAATTTAAAATTTAATTACTCAAATAATTGATACAATTAAAAAATTTATTGAAACAAATACTTTTTTTAAGAAATCGTTTAATTTTCCATATTTTTTCTGTGTAATTTTCTTGATGTTTTTTTCTTGAAATAAAGTCTAAATGTGTTCAGTTTTAAAGAAAATAAATTTTAAAACCTGACAAAATAAAAGCAATATTTTCGAAAATTAAACAAAAATATTGAAGAAATCATTACTAGGGCAAAACAAAATGTGTAAGATCATATTTTTTTCTTGGCTTTAAAATAACCAAACTGTTAGTTATTTATCAATTTCAAATAATTTAAAGAATTTTGGCATCGATTTGTTATAGCATATTTTTGCATATTATGGTCCTAACAGCATATTTTCCACTTTGCAGCATGTTTTGTCATATTTCCTTAGAAAATCCTTATTTTAGAGCATATTTAAGCAATTTTCCTTTGCTTTTGTAATTATATTTATAATTTTGTAATTACGAGCATAAAACACAACGTTTTAATAGAGTTAAAAACCTTCTATCAGCATTACCTTGGAATTGCTCCCTTTCAACCACCTAGCCACTTTTTTGGCCCCCTTTTTCAAAATGGAACTAAAGCAGAGATACAAGCCGATCGGCTCCAAGCCGGCTTCGCGCCACTGCCGGATAATTTTCTACTTCATGCGCCGCCGCCGTTATCTTCGACTCACATCGGCTCAAAATCAGCCGCCGAAATTTTTAAATTTTTATTGAAATTCTACAAGAAAAAAATTTTTATATCTTATTCGAAGAAGTGAATGTAGAATGCAGCTCCATTTATTATTATAATTTTACTTACATATGATAAATTTATCTGAATTAAGGATAATATAATGTATAAAAGTGAATTAATAATTATCAAATGATGAAATCCTCACTTCAATTACTTGAAGTTTTTTTTTTGTAAATGGGGAGCACCTGGGCGGCAAAGAGTAATATTTACCAGCCGAAAATTTATCCGCCTCCGAATTTGTTTAATTTGCGCCGCCGCCACCGACTAAAAAGTGCTGCGTTGCCGCCGCCGAAAATTTTGTCTCTATGTTGTTTGAAATATCTTGACCTATTATATATTAATTTCAACAAATAAATTAATTATTTTGAGATGATTTAATAGTGAGTGATTTAATAAAAACACTGGAACCTTTAAAAATTAATTGAAATTGTTAGAAATTAAAACTTATGATAAAGTTTATGAAAAAATATTTAAAACACCAAATGTTGAATCTTTTTGTATCGGATTTGTGTTTGTATTTATCAAATAAAAAAATTTTAAAGAGACATTTTAAGTTTTGATGCATTTGGCGCTTTTTAAAAAAAAAAAAAAAAAAACATTTTGGCAACTTTAGTTTTTGAAATCCCATTTGGACACCTTTCAAAAATTTTCAATGGTAACGCTGCATCTAAATAAATTTGAAAATAAAAAATTTACTTAAATTTACGTATGTTTTTTCGGAATTTTTGAAATTCGTTATGAGGTGTTCTCCATTTTTTATCTCGAGGGAAATAATACAAAATGCTGTTTTCTAGACTGTTTTTTAATTTTGTATACCAATTTTTAAATAAAAAAATATGGATTCCAAGAAGATAAAATCATTTCTAGAATACTCTTATATTAAATATATGTACAATTTTTTTCCTTAAAAAAAAACATTTCTTTTATGAAAATGCCATCAATAAAGAAAAGAAAAAACCTGAAATTAAACCAATATTTTTATGATCCTTTTACAATAAAACTTCAAAGAAAATTTTTACCTCCTGCGATACAAAGTTGTTTGTAATATTACACTTCTATATATGCTACCGCCACCACCAACAACAACAAAAACAACTACAACCACAACTATTTGGATTCCTTTGTAACAAATAAATATTTCTCTATTGGTTCTTGTTAACCTGAATTTATGAGTGTTTATGAGTTGGGTATGAGTATTATAAAAGACGAAGAAAAGGAAGAGAAAAAAATAATAATTACTTGGGTAATAAAATCAAAATAGTAAAGTAGAAAACACATACCAAAAGAGAAAATAAAATCAATATAAATAGTCTTATAACAAACACTCATGCATGAAATGAAGTGCCCAGCAAATATATGAAAGACAATATTATTGCCAAATGACCAGAGATCATAACTGGATGATAATTGTAAGAATATTTGTCATTAAGAAAAATATATGCTCAGCATAAATTTTAGAAGATTATTAGTATTCTTGTTCAGTATTCTTTCTCAGCGAAATAGAAAAAAACATTTTTTTTAGTTACTTTCCTAATAGCAAATGTTTGTTGGGTATATATCCTACACCTAGCCATACATTCATGTTCACTTACAGAATTTCTCAACCAACATGTTGGTTTTGAAACAACACAATATTCATCGAATTTACAAAAGTGGTAACTGGTAGACATTAGAAAATGTTTAACCATTCTACCTTTAGGAAATAAAAAAAAAAAGACCAGACTCTTACACACACACATACACACACATGTGCGAGAGCCTATGTGTATGTGTGTAAGCCAACATGACAAACATCCCAAAAACCTATTCATCCATTCGAAGCAATAAAAACAAAAGCAGTAACAGCTACAAAGCAAAAGATGACAACATTTACACAAACTAGACTGACTGACAAACAGACAAACAAACACTTTGATATTTTACACTTTACAAAGATGCACAATCAATGGGGACAGTAAACAGCATGATATAAAATAGTGATGATAATAATGATGATGACGTTGCTATAAGGCTGCTAATGATGCTGCACGGTGGGTAAGAAACAAAGAGAAAAATGGTAAAACAAAGAAACAGAAGATAATATACGTATTCGGCTTGGACGAACTTTCAATATGGGATTTATATTAAAATTTCTTTTTATTATGGGTAACTTTCTAAAAATTTACTTTTTTTTCAAAATTTTCTTTTTTATAGGAAATTTTCCAAAAATTTCTTTTTTATAGGAAATTTTTCAAAAAATTTAATTTTTATGGAAATTTTTCAAAAATTTCATTTTAATAGGAAATTTTCTAAAAATTTACTTTTTATACCAAATTTTTTAAAAATTTACTTTTTTTCAGCAAATTTTTTGTTTTTTATAGGAAAATTTCTAAAAATTTACTTTTTATAGGATTTTTTTAAAATTTTACTTTTTATACCAAATTTTCTAAAAATTTACTTTTTATAGGCAATTTTTTAAAAATTTACTTTTTATAGGAAATTTTCTAAAAATTTTAATTTTATAGGAAATTTCTTAAAATTTGCTTTTTATAGGAAATTTTTCAAAAATTTACTTTTTATTTCCTATAAAAATTTTCCTATAAAAATTAAATTTTTAGAAAATTTCCTATAAAAAGTAAATGTTTAGAAAATTTCCTATAAAAATTTAATTTTTGGAAAATTTCTAAAAATTTACTTTTAAAGGAAATTTTCCATAAATTTTTATTTTATATGAAATCTTTTAAATTTACTTTTTATAGGAAATTTTTTAAAAATTTACTTTTTGTAGGAAATTTTCTAAAAATTTACTTTTTATAGGAAAATTTTTTAAATTTACTTTTTATAGGAAATTTTCTAAAAATTTACTTTTTGTAGGAAATTTTCTAAAAATTTACTTTTTATAGGAATTTTTCTAAAAATTTAGTTTTTATAGGAAATTTTCCAAAAATTTAATTTTTATAGGAAATTTTCTAAAAATTTACTTTTAAAGGAAATTTTCCATAAATTTTTATTTTATAGGAAATCTTTTAAATTTACTTTTTATAGGAAATTTTTTAAAAATTTACTTTTTGTAGGAAATTTTCTAAAAATTTACTTTTTATAGGAAATTTTTTAAATTTACTTTTTATAGGAAATTTTCTAAAAATTTACTTTTTATAGGAATTTTTCTAAAAATTTAGTTTTTATAGGAAATTTTCTAAAAATTTACTTTTTATAGGAAATTTTCTAGTTTTTTTTTATAGGAAATTTTCTAGTTATTTTTTATAGGAAATTTTTCAAAAATTTACTTTTTATAAGAAATTTTCCTAAAATTTACTTTTAAAGGAAATTTTCCATAAATTTTTATTTTATAGAAAATTTTTTGAATTTACTTTTTATAGGAAATTTTCTAGAAATTTACTTTTTATGGGAAATTTTCTAAAAATTTACTTTTTATAGGAAATTTTCTAAAAATTTACTTTTTATAGAAAATTTTTTAGTTATTTTTTATAGGAAATTTTTTAAAAATTTCCATCTTATAGCAAATTTTCTATAAATTTACTTTTTATTTTTTAAAAATTTACCTATTATAGGAAATTTTTTAAATTTTCAAAAAAAAAATTTTATAGGAAATTTTCTAAAAATTTCTTTTTTATAGGAAATTTTCTAAAAATTTACTTTTTTATAGAAAATTTTTTAAAATTTCTTTTTTATAGGAAATTTTTAAAAAATTTAATTTTTAAAGGATATTTTTTAAGAACTTCTTTTTTATAGGAATTCTTAATTCTTTTTTATAGAAAATTTTTAAAAAATTTATTTTTTTTACTGAAAATTTTCTAAAATTTATTTTTATAGGAAATTGTCAAAAAATTATTTTTTATAGGAAATTTTCTTAAAAAATTTTTTTTAGTTTTTCTAAAAATTTATTTTTTAAGGAAATTTCCTTTTTATGGGAAATTAAAAAAAAAAAATTATAATAAATATTCTAAAAAAAAAAATTTTTTAAATTTATTTAAAAAATTAATTTAATTAAAACGTTTATTTTTTATAAGAAAATTTCTAAGAATTTATTTATTATGGGAACTTTTTTAAAACTTTTTCTTTTTCTAGTTCAGTTCTAGTTTAGTTTTAGTTCAGTTCTAGTTCAGTTCTAGTTCAGTTCTAGTTCAGTTCTAGTTCAGTTCTTGTTCAGTTCTAGTTCAGTTCTAGTTCAGTTCTAGTTCAGTTCTAGTTCAGTTCTAGTTCAGTTCTAGTTCAGTTTTATTTCAGTTCTAATTCAGTTCTAGTTCATTTTTAGTTCAGTTCTAATTCAGTTCTAGTTCAGTTCAAGTTCAGTTCTAGTTCAGTTCTAGTACAGGTTTAGTTCAGTTCTAGTTCAGTTCTAGTTCAGTTCTAGTTCAGCTCTAGTTCAGTTCTAGTTCAGTTCTAGTTCAGTTCTAGTTCAGTTTTAGGTTAGTTCTAAGTTTATTCTCGTTTGAACCGATTTTGTATCAAACAAACTTTATATAATATTTGTGAATATTTATACCAAATTTGAACAAACAGGTGGTCATAGCTATATCGTCATAGAATTTCACGAGTACCCAGAGTTTATATACATTAGGGGGTCTGAGAAGGACATTTCGATATGTTACAAAAAGAATGACAAACTCGATATACCACCCTGCAATGAGGCCACTCCTAAAAATGTTATTAATAAGCCTGTATATCCTAAACTACTGAAGGGATCGAATTAAAATGTATATTAGAGTTATATAGGAGGATCTGAGCTTTTAGAAAAATCACCTTATAGTCAACCTGTATTAAAACGAGATAAGCTACAGAGTATCTAAGTTTCCTACCTCGAGTAGGAAAAAGATTAAAAAAATCGTAACTTCTCATAATTATAATTATTTCCACTAATTAATGTCGTCACGTTTAACCTTGAAACACTGAATTAAATACTATTAAAATATAACAAGTAAAGAGAATTTCTTTATAAAGTAGCAAAAATATTAAAATAACCGTTATTGCTAGTCATTTGTTAGTGTAAATTGCTTCAATTAGAAAAAGAGCGAAATGAGTTGTAAATGTTTTGAACACTTTAATTTTGACTATCCCAATAAATAAATATTTTTTGTAGCTATAAGTTAATGGAATGGTTTCATTTAAATTGTTGACAAAACCAAAATTAATAAACTTTATACTTAAAAGAACAAAAAATGGATATACAAAATTTCAAAAGAGCAAAGATTAAAAATTAACATTGCAGTTCCATATGTTTTCGCAGATTTTTAGGAGCCTGGACGCACTGAATATATAAAATCCAGTGAGAAGCAAAAATGACTTCACAAGATTTGAAAAAAAAAAAAAAAAAATACTACAAATATTTTTTTTATTACTCGAAATAAAAAAAATATTTCCCCTCTTAGCCCACTGTCTTTGCTGCCTGCTGTTAATAGATATTGGTGTTGATTTATTTTTTTTATTAATGATGTTACAATTTTCTGTTCTTTTCATTACAATTTCTTTATCATTCTTTTAATTTTTGTTATTGTTGTTCTTTTCTTCAATCTCATTTTTTGAATTACTACTACTACTTGTACACATGTCATTTGTGATCAAACATCATGATTAACGCAATATTGGCAGTAGTAACAATAATAACCAAAGATGGTACTATTGGCATCAAAATCTCAAAATCATCACTGAACCATTTTAAATAGTGCAATCATCAGTACACACAGTTCAATAGAAAACCCGAAACTCATGCAATCATATACACATGCAGTAGGAAAAAAGGCCAAGAGAAAATCTTATTTTTTTACAGAAAAAGAAAGCTAAATAGACAATCAGCAGTCTGGCATTTAGACGGTCGGCTGGTCGAACTGGCATTTAGTCATTAAAACCAAACATGACTACTATTGCTAAGAGTCAACAGACTTTAGTTGTTGCTCTGATGCTAGTGTTTGTTGTTTTATTGTTTCATTTCTTTATGCAGCAACGTCAACAGCAAGAATTATGACCAGAACCACAAGATGCACAGGGAAATAAAATTCATAATGTATTTAAGAGTGTAGGTATGTATGGAATCAGGAAAAAGAACCTGTTTTTGTTAATAATTTACGATCTTAGCGTAACATGAATTCAATGAACTCTAGCCGCTGTCTTAGGTTTTGTAGTTATTGTTGTTGTTGTATTACTTTGTATCCAAAATGTATTGGAGAAAGAGAAAAGATACGAGGATCATGTAACAACTGTAGTATAGGTGACATTAGAAATAAAGTCAAAAGTTTAGTTTTACTTTGGTGACCTTAAAACATATTATTTGTATAAGACTACACTGGTGTCATATATAGCAGTGACGAAAACATTTGGAACTCCGATTATGTTTTATTTTTTGCTCTTTTGAGTATTTTTTAGACCTTTTTTTTTGTCTTTTTGAAAGTTTATTCTTAACGTTTATTTTATTAAAGTTTTTATCAAATAAAAAGAAATCATTTCATTAATAGATAATTACGAAAAAAAATTATTTAGTATGATCCTGTAAATTAAAGTGTTAAAAACATTTGCAACTTGTTTTTTCTGATGCTAATTATAGCAATTTTTTTATAGCACTGGTGGAAAATTTCGATTTAAAATCCACCACGATTCTGGTCACATTGGTAATTTATGGTATCGCCTTTTTTAACATTCGTTAACAAATTTTGTAGAAAACATAATGCAAATTAATAACGAAATGGTGTCAATTTGAAGCCAATTTGGTATCGTTTTTAATTAAAATTTTACCACGCAGTATTGAATTCGAAACTATACAAGGCAGATTCACTGGAAATTAACCTGCTTAATACGAATCTGCTTTCAGGTTTTTTCCTTGAGGTCGTGATTTTTTTTATGGGCGCGTCTAATGTATCCCCCTTAATAAGGTTAATACACGAGTTTATTTTACCATAACCCGAGAATATGTTGTCCTATTTAGACAATTAATAGAAGATGCAGACGAAAACCTATGCCGACCAATGCTTTATTTACAATTTTACATTGGCTAGCGGTTGACTTTAGGCTCCGTTACTCTACCGTAAATGTAAATGTAACAAATCGGCTGACACATTCTGCTTATGAAAGTTATGTGTGTATGTGTACTCAAAAACGTAAATGTTACGTAGCAACCAGAACAAATTAGATCGATCTACGTTTTTACGTGACAGTTGTAAGAACAGTGTTGACAACTTTTTATTTCAATATACTAAATCTGCGTAAAAAATCGCAGAAAAAGGTTTATCAATTGGACAATTTGTTTTGCTGTTTTCTTCACTAAAAAATTGTTAAAATAATTTTAATAAGACGTAGAGTCGAATCATTAATTTAAAGTTAAAAATTTTTGTCATAAAAGCACAAATTTTGTTTTGTATAAAAATCGCTAAAATACAAACCAATAAATCTAGTGATTTTCGTTTTGAATTTGATCTACTGGAAATATGTGTAATTGATACCACTGATGTTGATGTGTACAAAACAACAACAAAGTACTGGCTACACTTACGTTTTTTGAGTAACTATCCACTTAAGTTCCGTTTACATTTACGTTTTTACATTTAGATTTACGGTAGAGTAACGGAGACTTTAATGTCGATACAGTTTACTTATAACTCGGCTATCAGGCTGAATGCTAGATGTCCTTGGAGTGGGATCCTGGAAATTAAGGTACTCAAAACATTTGGGACTATGAACATGATAGTATTTTAGGTTACTCGACAAGTAATCAGGTTACTCGTCAGGTAATTGATTATTGTATTCCAGAACCATTTTTTGATATGCAATTCACTGTTATTATTGCCGATGACACTGCTTCAGCTGTTACTCATTTGTCACGTCTCTTAAAGGTGGGTAAGGTTGTTTGCGACTTCTATATACATAGAGGAATATGATAGAAAAGTCTACTTTAGACTACCAGACGCATGTAGTATGCTTCAGGCGGAGATATCCGCCATAAAAAGGGTCAGCAAACTAGCTGAAGTATTATAAGATATCGAGAGATATCTGTATTTTTACTGACAACAAAGCTGCCATTAGATCTATAGCTAATGTCTATACGACATCTTTGCTAACAACTGAATGCCGGGTATCTCTTAACGAGATAGCAAGACTTTCATATGTTAAGCTAATCTGGATTTCTGGACACAGAGAATGTGCTGGGAATAACATGTCGGACGCTACTGCCAAAAAGGAATGGACTCTTAGTGATGAGTCCTTCGATCAGCTGATAGGCATTCCCATGGTGGTATGTAAATCAAGGTTCAATCTGGAACCCTTTAGAATTGCTCAGACTAGATGGGGGAGGGAACCAACCTATCGGATTGCAGGAACTATCTGGCCCACTTATGATGCGCACAGTAATAAATCATTTTATTTGTTCTCTAGAATGCAAGTGAAATTGCTAGTGTCAAAAATCACTGGCCTTTGCATCTTAGGGAATCATGTGTGAAGAATGGGTCTTCCTTATTATGACTTCTGTAGAAGTCGTAATGATGATACTGAATCTTCCATCTGCTATGCGATTGTAAGGCATTATCAGAGCTAAGAACTGCTACGCTAGGCTGTCCTACTGTCAATTATAGTGACTTAGTTACAGAGAAGTTAAAGTCACTATTTGCTTTTCTTACAGGTATAGGATGGTTTGATGCAGCAGCGATGCAGTCAGTTTAGTGTAAATGGCTGCAAATCTATATTGGGGTACCATAATGGGTAAAGATCTTCATCATGGACCCAAGTGAAATGTCTATCAAGAACACTGCCGTAGAACCACTATATTTGATTCATTGACATAAAAGGATATGGCCACAATAGACATATCTTTCGAAGAACCCAAATACAAGATTTTTCATACTTTGAAAATTTTTTAAAATTTTTAAAAATTTTGTTTGGAAAACCCGTATATTGTATGTAATAGAGGAACTCGCTAGCTTCAATTCTAACTAGATCTGATTCATTGAAATCGAAAGACGTGACCACAATAGCCATATCCTTCAAAGAACTCATATAGTAGATTTTTCATATTTTTAAAATTTTTTAAAATATTTACAAATTCAATTTGGAGAAACCATTTATCGAGTTTAAAAGGCCAATTCATTAGCTTTACTTTCTATAGATTTGATTTATTGAAATTGCAGGATATGACCACAACAGTCATATACTTCAAAGTACTCGTTTATGAAAATTTTCATATTTTGAAAATGTTTGAATATTTTTACAAATTCAATTTGGAATAACTTTCATGCGGGGTTTGATAGGAGAATTCATTAGCTTTATTCCCTACTGTGTTTGATTTTTTGACATTGAAGGATATGGCCGCAGTAGTCATATCCTTCGAAGAACTCATTTTGTATGACATAAATTTTATTTAGAAAAAATCCTTTACAGAATTCATTAGATTTATTTACTAGTTTTTATTCCTTGATATCGAAGGACATGACCATAATAGCCATATCCTTCAGATAACACATATTATATTTTCTAGGTCAAACATTCATAAACTAAACACAAACTCAATTTATGCAACATAATTAAAAAATAAAATTAAGAATAAAAAATATGCAAAATTTTAGTTTTTTAATTAAAACTGAAAATTTAGAAAATTTTATATAAATTTAGTTAACTAACTTTTTCCTCGCTTGAGATAATTTTTACAAAACTTTTTATCGCATGCGATTTTTTAAAAAACTTTTTTATCGCATGCGATATTTTTAAAAAACTTATTTAACTAGACGCATTTATCTTCACACACATATTTGTGTATGTATGTGTAAGTTATGGTGTCGTATTGTGGACTCACACAGCGTTGGACACTTTAGATTTATAAAAGGAAATGTTAAACTTTTATATTTTGAATCTGTCAATTGACTGATCTTGATGATCATATGATCAGAAATTAAACTTCTATTCAAGCCATTAAAGAAATCATTAAACAAGGAGTTAAAGAAAAGAAAAAATTTCCTCTTATTAATAAATAACTTTAATTTTGAATTGTAGATAATTTTCTCCTTTAATTTATCATTCTACCCTCGCATTTATGCATATGCATGATACTTTTTTCTACTTCTATAACAAAACACATGCAATCATTTAGTCTCCTAACTCTAACTTTTTAAAGTATCATTTCATTGTCATTGTACAACTCCTATCTAAGTTGGATAAAAGAATCTACAGTTGTTAGAGCTTAACAATACAATGACTCCTCAAAACCTCTTACTCCTCATGCCACCATTTTATGCCAACATCTAACAAAGCAGCATCGTCTTCATTGTCATAGATGTTCTTTAAGTTGATTATATTTTCTAATATTATTGCAGCTTTGAGGATGTTCACAAATAGACAACAATTCCCTAGACCAAGTCAAGCATAACACGCCTGACTTTTCAGGGAAAAAAAACAGAACAGAAAATTTTGCAATTTTTTCTAGAAAAAATATTTGAAAAAAAAAAAAAAAAATCCAAGAAACCAACTGACAATAATCTAAGAAAAATTGTGACAATAAATGGTTTTAGATCTTAGATATTTTTTCAACTTTTGCAGTCAATGCAAGCTGTAAGCATGAAGGCAAAAAGAAAAGAATGTGCAAATACATTTCATAAAGTGTTAAAAAATATTATGCCAAACCAAAATAGGTAGAGACGAGTATTTATGAAGAATTATGTTTTAAAGATAAAAACAGATTTGTGAATAATGCAGAAAAAGTTTACATGACATGGTTATATAAGATATTTTATACAAAATTATTTTATTTATTTAAATTCTGACACTTAACACATTGAAGCAAAATATTATAGAAATTTATAGATTAATTAAATATTTAACCAAATAATTATTAGACACAGACGATAAAAAAATGTCCGCAGCATGACTGATCGTTTTTTAATTAATATCAGTTGAATTCAACAACTAAACTGACATTTATTATCGAGAGAAAATGTGTTGACAGTTTTGTTTATCTGATATATATATATTTTTTTTTGTTATAATAAGAATTTGAAGTGTATATGTCTTGATAAAATATCTGGACTTATTTCCCTTTGTTAAAATATTTCATGTGGAATATTGCACAGTGCGGCAGAATTGAATTTTTTTTTTGGAAATATATTTGTAGCTTCTAATTTGACATAACATTTCACACAGCCATAGCAGATGAGTGTACAATTTTTGGAAGGAACTAACAAGCAGTCGGACAGAAGGATGGACATCAGAATTTCTATCAGGAAAAAAAGAATCTTTTTATACTTGGTCCAGTTCTTTTTTTTTCATATATGTCCCAGTATATCTGCCCGAGTAAAGAAAACTTGAAGTCGAGATCTTTTCCAAGTCCAAAAATATACGATTTTGAATTATAAATAGCAAAAAATCAAGATCTTTTTTTTTTTTTTTTTTTGCCGAAAAAGGTTTTACATTATTTTTTATCTAAAATAAAATTTTCTTTAGGAAAGGGAAACATACCTTCCCGAATTTGAAAAAAAATTAGATAATTGAAATTTCAAATGTATATAACTTGAAAACTATAAGCACATAGCAATTTTCCATATAGGAGATACCCCAATTTGAGTCGCTTTAGCTCTGCTTCACTGTGTATTAATTAGGGTTACGTCAATTATTTACCCATCCTTATAAAATTTGGAACTGTTGTTTCTATTTATATAAAACTGATTTGTGTTAAATATTAGCTAGATACTAATATTTGTATAGAATTTATGCATGTTAAACTGATTTTCGGATAAGGATTCTAAACTATAAACCGATTTTCAAAAATACAATTTCATATTCGTAGCGAATTTCATTAAAATATTCATAATTTCATCACTGTAGAACTTGTGTGGTTTATCACCGAAAAACTTGGCCAACTAATTTTTAACCTCTCCTCTGTTAGACAATTTTTTTTTATTATCAAGAGAGTTTTGTAGAGACCGAAGCAAATGGTAGTCAGACGGTACAATCTTCAACACCTTTTCTGAGAGCCAATTCTGGTAGCTCTTTCTTAATTGCTTCGTTCAAACACTCAAGTTGTAAACAGTAGAATTCAGTATTGATTATTTCGTCTGGTTGTAGCTACTCATAAAGGATATTTCTTTCAACTCAATCCTGTCAAATACTCAAAATAACTGTTTTTGCCGTCAAACCAGGCTTTGAAGTCGTTTAAGGAGAGTCCGGCCGGCTTTTAACCATGATGTTTTAATGGACCAATTTTTCATTACCCTTAATGATCCGCTTCAAAAGTGATTTGATTTTCACTCATGGTAATTTGGTCAATCAAATTATTTTGCGATAATTCATGTGACACCCAAACATTTAGCTTTTTTGAGAAGCCAGACTTTTTTGATTCCAAACTGTAATGTGGTTGATGTTTAGTTCCTACGCAATATTTTGTGCCGGGGTTGCTCCACTAGTTGCAAATTTTTTCAGTGACTGGCCGACCAGAGTGATATGCATATTTTACATACAAATTTCTCTAACAGAAACGAGCACTTGTTCAGCATATTTTTAAAAGAGTGACGAATTAAAAAATTGTATTTAACAAAAATGTAATCTGAAATGTCACCTTTATTTTGACACAATATAGTAAGTCTTACTCCATGTATGGTCATAAACAACATCTAGTGAAAAAAAAAACGTTACTTTTTGTACGACCTAATACATTTTGAAACTTATTTTAGGTAATGTAATCTAATAGATTTTTCCTATATTGAACATAGTTACAGAAAATATTCTGAAGAAATTCTCACAGAGATCCGGCCAGATTCGAATTGTAATTTAACTTGACATTCCTGAGAAACGAGCTTGATTTCCAAAAAAGATCTTGACATTCAACTTCCGCCAATAATCTTTTACTTTTATATTAAACCTACGAGTATATAGAATTTATTCGTTTATCTCATATTTAAATGATTTTAATATTATTTTAAATTCAATCATTGTGTTGTGTAGTTCTGTACAAGTTTCACTTTCAGGGTGTAATAAAGCAATAGACTTTATATCTTGTAAAATATAAAAATATGCTTCGGTCTTATATCTATCAAAACATAAAATATTTTTAATAGCTACAAATTATTTTCAACTTGAGAAATAACATGTGAACTTTTAACTTGACAACTTCTAAAATATCTTGACAATTAAGTTCATTCAACGCCGTCTGGCTACCATATAAGGCGGGAAGCACCCTAAAGTAAATTAATCCTCATAATTGTTATTATTAACATACGTATAGTTATTTTATAAAACTTTATAAAGACAATTTTTACCCATAGGCCCCACGTAAGTCTCTTTCTCTCTCTTTTTGAAGCCTATACACAATGGTGTAGGGTATCATATGGTCGGACTTGACAGATTATATCTTTCCTACTTATTTTTTATACCAACCCTCAAAAAGATGGGGGGTATATTGATTTTGTCATTCCGTGTGTAACATGTCAAAGGAATCATCTAAGACCCCACAAAGTATATATTTTCTGGGTCCTGGTTAGATTCTGTGTCGATCTAGCTATGTCCGTCCGTCTGTCCGCCCGTCTGTCTGTCTGTTGAAAGCAGGATAGGGCTCGAAACGGCGCAACGTAGGGGGATGAAATTTGGCACAAATATTTATCTTATACAAGGTTTGTTTGTAAAATTTTAAAAAGTTGATGGTGGGTATATAGATTCGGCCGGGCCGAATATAACATTCGCTCTTGTTTACAGTTATTTTGAATTTCTTATTTTAAATTTCTTCTTGTAAATTTCCTAGGCGGTCTTTTCCTTAGCTTAGATGTCTCATAGCTAAGGCTATTAGGAGTCTAAAAGACCATAAATTTTGCATAATAATTTAAGATTTCGTCAACAAATCACCCAAAGAAACGTTTTTGTTTTGTGTAAATTATTTTACGTGTTTGACATGTCTAATGATTTAATTTTAATTTCATTTTTTGCTCACTATTTGATGACTAAAGAATATTAATTATAATGTAGTTTTTGGTATATCATTTTAAAGATCATTGACATGATTTATAGGTAAACAAAAAAAAAAAAAAAATGTCAAAATGTACAAAAATTTACACTAAAGAATTTATATTTTTTTGGCGCAGACTAGCTTAGATATGGCCTTAAAGCAATTTACATGAAATTAATCAGAGAAAGTTTTTTTTGTTAGAAAAAAGAAGCATAAATAATTCTAAAAAGACCTTCTCACTTTTTAGCTATTATTGTTGGCAAATTTATTCTATTTAATTATTGGTATTGGCATTTGTGAAGATACAGTGGTGGATACAGCCGTTCCATTATAAATTAAATAAACAGCCGTTCCATTATAAATTATTATAAATTAAATATTCTCTAAGTTGAATGTATTCAGTTAAGGATGCTATTTTTTTATATTTGACATAGGAAACATAAGAAAAAAATTACTTAAATTTTGTTTAATGTTTAAAAAAACTTTACATAAAATTGATGACATATTTTGTTAGATTTCTTCTTACATCTGTGATCTTTGTTTGCCTTAGATGAGATTTTAAACTATAAACAATTTTGGTTGATTCAACCACAAATTATATTTAATTTTGCCCTAAACAAAAAGACAAAAAAAGTACAACACGAAATAAAAATACAGTTGTTTATCTAACCAAGAAGATCTAAATCATAACATTGACCTTTAACATAAATTGTTGTTTAGTTTGTTTAATATAAATTATGTAAAAAAAAAAATCCAACAAAACTGAAATTCGTGCCATCATTTAAAATTTACTTACAAACTTCCATTACTCTCTAACAATTACGTGGTTTACAGTGTCAAGGTTCGCTGACTTGAAACTTTTTCTCCAAAAAAAAAAAAAAAAAAGGCCAAAATGAGAAAAGAAATAGTAACCATCTTTTTAAACAACCAAGCACTTAAATTGTCTACAAAACCAAGAAAAAATAACAAAGAAACCAACAGCAGTTTCCCCAGAATAGTAATAAAGTTCAATTTACATACTCAGCAAACAGAAGAAATAAAAGAAAAAAAATTTAAAATCTGTATAATAGTGGACCTACAAACTGTTATGCTACCCAGACACTTGACCAACACCAACCATTTCAACCAACCACTTTAACCATATTGGGAGACAGACAGACTTTGGTGATGTTGAAAGAAAAACGAAAATGAACATAAATTAAAACGAAAAAAATAAAATAAAAAAATATAATGTAATTACGTTTATCTTTAAAATGAGAATATTTAATCGAAATTTAAAGTTATTCTCTTTTTTTTTTTTTTTTTGTTTTAACAAAAGCATAAACAAAAAAAAAAAAAAAAATCTAAAAGAAATTAAACCGAAAACAATAAATATTATTTTAAATTTACTTTAAATATAATAGGTCAGTCACCCTTTGAGAATGACCGTATGCATAGAATTATAAATGATTCCCATGACGAAATCAATTATTTATTATTATTCAGGTTTAAATTTCTTTGTTTTAATCAAAAACTTAATAAACAATAGAATTAATATTTCGTTTAAACGGTTAGTTAGTTGTGACAACTAATTATACAGGTTTACAAAATGTAATATTTTTTTTCTGCGGCATGGAATTTCTTAGTTAATACTAATGCACGTAATTAAGCCTCTAAATCCCTTTAATTGCATTGACTCTGTTTTTCGCGATAAGGTGCTAATTGTAAAATTAACGAGGTCGCACCATATATTGAAGCATATCTTGAAAACGACTTGTTTGATTTGGTTAAATAAAATAACAAAAAATTTAAATTAAAATTGTCTTCAAATTAAACTCAAATTATTTTTTAAAACGCTCATCAATTATGGAGATATTAAGCCTATTGTCGAGAAAAAATAACTTTAATTTCGTAAAAATTTGCCAAAAAAAATTTTTGCAAAAAATCATAAAAATTTGTAAATAACAAAAATGCTAAATTTTATTGTTTAATCATAAAGATAAATTTGTTGCAAATAAAACAAGGCATATTTCATTCAAATAAATGCATAAATTTTGAATTAATTCACATTTTTATGAAGAAAAAAATCACAAAATATTTTTAATTATTTATTTTTTTTTTTAACTTCTTCGCCATTTTAGACCCACACTTTGTTAGAAAACATATTTTTTTATTATTTCTCCTTAATACCACTTTTTATTAGGAATAAAATGAGCTATCACTTGACAAAATAAGATAAGAATTGTAGAATATATGATTTTTTTTCGTAATTGTAAAACTCATAAAATTCTGTTATTTTATGAGTTTAAAAATTTTCAAAAAAAAAAAAAATCATATGTTCTACAATTTTTATCAGATTTTATCAAGTGATGGCTCATTTTATTCCCTATAAAGTGTAGTATTAAAGAAAAATAAGAAAAAAATATGCTTTCAAACAAAAAAAAAAAAAAAAACGACTAAAAATTAAAAAATTGAATTTGTGTCCTGAATCTCTATTAAAGGTTTTCGAGTAATAGAGGAATGAATGTATACAGTGCACGAAAAAACCTAAGCATACAGAGTAAAACTTTACATATTTTGCTACCTATAAATATAATTAAAATATGAATTATGTTTTTAGAAACTGCAATCTAAGTGCATTAAAGGGTTTATGGAAAGTGTAATATTTTATAGGGTTTATTTGGAAAAATATAAGCATTTTTAAAAACCCCGAACAAAATAACCTAAGCATATAAAATAAAATTTTGAGATAATCATGATTCATTATTCAGCGTTTAAATAAAATAACACATTTTAGTATTAATGTTTCCCTAGTAATTGAGCCCTGTGTGATTTAAAATGTTTCATTGTATTAATGTAGCAGTAATTAACGAATTATTCCATTGAATTTATTGAATTAAATAACAGTCCGCTAGGTTGACAGCATATAGAGAATGTGGCTGGATTTTTTGTCAAATATCTGAAAACTAATCCGAAATAAAGGTTATCATATTTATGTGTCCAAACAATTGCCAAAGTTACCGAAAAAACAGTTTTGAAAAAAGAAATAAAAAAATTTTAATAAAAATATTATGAACATAAAAAGAATTCGCACTAAAAAAGAAGTAACGCCTTGCTAAATATGAACCATTTTTAAACTGATATTATCTTTGAGTTGTATTCATACATTTAAGAATTATATCCCAACATATAGTATGCGAAAAGGGATACTAAAATTTAAATCTTTGAACTCTCACAAAGCACCAAGACTGTCGTTCACCGTAAATCAAAAATTTTGGGCCAAAATTAGAGGAAGATGTTTTGAGTGACAAAAAAAAAATGTTTAATTTGTATTACTAGATGGTTCTTTCGTATATTGATACAAAATAAACGGCGGGATGAGAAAATCAGATACTTACCAAATTACTGTAAGGATCTAGTATAGAATATCATGCAAATAGTTACAATAAAACATTACTAAAGGGTTTTATAAGTACAGAAAATAATTATAAAAGTCCCTTTTCTTATAAAAAGGACTATTGGAACTTGGTCCATACATTTCAGCGAGAGATCGCCACATCAAATAATAAAAGTCAACAAAAAAAATTTTTTTGCGGAAAAAAATTGTTCTAATAGGGCATGAGCCAGTTTTTCCATAGAGCTGAATTATTCCGAGAGTATGCGAGGAGTTATATGCCAAACAGTTTTTGCTGAAAGGAGACGCTTTAACACTATAAAGGCCCTAACAAAATACAAGGACAATAATAATGCTATGTTGACGTATATTTTGCCTACAGACTTCTTTATCAATGCCGTTATGATTGGAATGCAATTAGCCATAAGGACTGTTAAACCGCTATAACATTGTATTTAATTTAAAAAAAAAAAACTTGCTAATATAATTTGTATGCTTAGGTTATTTCGTTCTACTCTTTTCAATTGCATCATATTTCTTAAAAGTGATCTTAAGTTGTAATTTCAGTGTCAAAATATGCAACTGCAAATAGTTCAAAATAAAATGTAGAACATACTTTTTCGCTATAAAATAAATAAAGAGGTTTTTCTTATATTTTTATTGTATATGCTTAGGTTATTTCGCATACTGTATACTATTCAAAAAGAATAAGTTATTATCTTTCTAATGCAATCTAAGAAATTTAAATCGGTTAACAGGTATTCGATATAAACATTTTTAAAGTCACGAAGTCTGACAAATCGGGTTTTTGAATATAACTCCCGATTTTGGAGGCCCTGTGTAATTATGGGTATTATCCTTTTTGAATTTAAGCCTACTGATATTGATTGATAAAATGGTATTTAATTATGCCAATTTTTGCCTAAATATGGAAATTTTTTTGGGTTTTATACAAGTTTAAGTAATTTATGAACCGATCATACTAAAATTGTATGGTTTATTTTATGAATTCATAGCATTTGTATTGAGACTAGTTAAAATGGTCTATGTACCAAAATTAATCAAGCAATCTTTAAAACTGCGACCTGTAGTTTGATTACAAGGTTAACATGGATGGACAGACGGACAGACACAGTTAAATCGTCTAGGAAAGTGATTCTAACCGATTTATATATATGTACGTATATTTTAAGATAAGTCTTAGACTAGATTTCTTGGGAGTTATAAACATCATTAAAAATGCATTAATGCACAGTTTTATATTTGACAGTTTAAAAGCGACAAAAATTCAGTTTTAGACCACAAAGAAATTGTTATCGCAAAAAGTAACAACCCATATTTTCAAATATTCTTTTACAATATTACGAGTTCAAAGATTGAAAAAAAAAAAAAAAATAGGGTACATTTTGCTTAAAACTATGTATATATTAGGGTGATCGATTATTCGACTTTTTTGAGAAACCGGTTTTTGAATAGTTCGAATAGTTGGTATTTTAAAAAAACCGGTTGCACTTTTTGAAATTCAGAAAAAACCGGTTAACCGGTTTTTTGCAGAAGTAAATATTTATATCAAAAGACTACATTTCTTTAAAAAAATCAATAACTCTTATAATGACAATGCCAGTAAAAATAATATAATAATGAAAATATGCACAAACAAATCCGAAAATTAAAAGAAACAATATGAACAACATATGGACACCTTCATCTCCCTAATCGAAGTCAATTATTTGAAGCCGTTAGAATTTATTGGTATAATATGGATTAATGTTTTAAATTCGTTAACCTTTCAAAACAAAAAAATCGTCGTAAATGCACTCCCTGGCCGAAATGCAGAAACAGTTCTTGATAGGATTTGGAGAGCAAACAATAAGTATAGCAACTCAAAAATTCTTAATACCAAAACAGACTTTTCGGTCCCTGATAGAAACATCTGGCTCCGTTAGAATTTGTGGAACGAATAGTAGATTTTTAGTTTCTTACGTCGTCTGGGAGCTTCAGAAAGCTCTGGAAAGAAAACAATGCTTAGGAAAGATATATAGATCCATGTATTTTCGCTCCCTGATAGAGATTTAAAAATCTGGCTCCGTTAGGATTTGTAGGACGAATAGGGTTATAAGTAATTTTCTATGTCTTCTGGGAGCTTTAGAAAGTTCTGGAAAGAAATAAAAAATCTTAGAAAAAGACACATAAATCCTCTTATATCCGCTCCCTGATAAAAATTTCAAAATATGGCTTCGTTAGGATTTGTTGGACGAAAAGTTTTATAATTAAGCCAAATTTTAATTTTCTACTTCGTTTGGGAGCTTCAGAAAGCTCTGGAAAGAGAAAAATGCTAAGTAAATTATATTTACTAGATGAATATTCATTACTAGATGAATATTTCGATAAGCATTAAAAGAAATATTATTAAAACAACCACAAATAAGGAATCGCATGTTTTTTCTGTACGTTGAATGAACTCATCGATAAAATATTTATTCACTTCAGAACAAATTGAGAAAAAAAAATAAAGTCGGTCATGGCCGACTATATGATACCCTACACCATTGTGTGTGGGCATAAAAATTCGGGAAGGGGACTTATATTAGACCTGTGGCCAGTTGTAGACCAACACTTTTACGAATATAGAGTATTTGTATATTTTATGCACTTTAGAGCGATTCCCAAAAGTGTGATCCATATGAACGGAAGTGTGTTCCATATGAAGCTATGGTCAATTATGGACCGATTCTCATTAAATTTGGCAATGTTGTGTCTACTTACATGAAACTTATTGTGTTGAATATTAACTTTATAATGATATTTATATGGGATTTATTCACATTAAAGTGATTTTCGGAAGAGGGCTTTATATGAGAGCTATGGTCAATTGTAGACCGATATTCATAAAATTTGGAACAAAGATAGATTTTTATACAAAACTTTCTTGCAACGAATTTCATTAAAATATTCTTATTTTTAAATTATTTTTGAGTCTTGAAACTCTATTCCGGGGGGACATTTGTATGGGGATAGCATTTAACCCAATCTTGTAGTACTCCTACATAGACCAAATAAAAACTTGGTAGCCTTTTTACTTATAAAAAAAAAATAGTGAAATAACAAAAGTGAAGAAACCCGTAAACTTCAGTTAGGATTCCTATCTCCGTGGAAACAGTTATAACACTGGTGTTCTGTCAAGAGTAATATAATAACGAAAAGTACCACAAAGTCCCCTGTAATGGATTCTCATACACTTAAGACCATATATTTTTAATTTCATATTTCTAGGTTCAATAGTATAGAAAATTCAAAAAGTACCAGTAGAAGAATAAAAAGCACCTACCACAAATCCTGTTTTCTAAATTCTTATTCACTTGGACCATATATTCATAATTGTAGGTTCAATATTATATAAAATTCAAAAAGTACCATTTAAGAACGAAAATTTGAAAATTCAAAAAGTACCATTAGAAGAATGAATAAATACCACAAAGTCCACTGTTTTAGATACTCATTAACTTGGGATCATATATCTTTAATTTAATTTTTCTAGGTTCAGTATTTTAGAAAATTCAAAAAGTACCATTAGAAGAAAAAAATAGAACTACAAAATAGCCTTTTGTAAATTCTCACTCACTTAGGACTACATGGACTCATATCTCTAGGTTTAATATAATAAAAAATGCATTGTTTAATTTGAATAAAATTTATTATTTTTTTTTTTTTTTATCCCCTTTTTGGTACTTTTTTATTCCTGCTAAATGTAACAAAGATCGTATTCCAATGAATTTCTAAATTGTACTGGGATCTAATGTTAAAATATTCATATGTATGTGTCAGTAAAAAGAAAAAAATATATTGTGAAAAAAAGTACCAAAGTACGATTATTATCCCTTAAATGTTCGAATTTCCAAAAAGTACCAAACTTGTATTCGCCAATTTTTGATAAGGTACTAATTTGATGTACATTTTATTTCTATGCTTACTGGATGAAAAGGTAAATAGGTTACCAAAAAAGTACCAAATTACAGTTTTTACCCGTTATCTCCCTAAAAAATGCCAGACCTATACGATTATTTTCTAAATGAATAACGATAACTATTCAACTTTTTTTTTGTATCTTTATTAGTTTAGGAGATATAAGGTTAACGATTTTACTCGTTTTTACTTCTTTTTTTTATTTTTCTTTAAAAATGAATTGAATTTTAATGCTCAAAAAATAATTTTATTAAAGCCTATTTATGGTTTCCCTAGATATCAATATTTATTAAAAAAAATCTATTTCTCAACTCATTCTGTATTATAACCGGGTAATTATAACAAAAATTTCTAAAAGTCTAGGTCTGGTTTTTTCTTTGTTGTTTTTGTTGAATAATACAAAGATTTGTAAAAATGTTTTAACATCATTAAATATGACCAGTAATTGCTAGTTTCACCACCACCTCTAACAAAAAGAAAAACATTTTGAAAATCATCATTTGGCCTTAAGGTCAAATTTACAAAAATAAAAGTTACCAAATAAACAAAAAAAAAAAAACATATTTACATTTTAAATTAAGACATTTGAGATTTTGTAAACAAAAAAATTTACTACTAATTTTCACTTGCACTTTCGATTTGAGAAAAAAAAAATTGTTAAAAACTTTTGTTTTAAAAATATAAAATATGTTTAATAAATAATAAACACGAATGCTAGTTAATGAAACACAGACAAAAAAATGATGATTAATAAATTAAATTTTTTTAGTTTTAAGAAAAATAAATTAATAAATAATCAGAGATAAATATATTCAAAAATTAAAATTTAAAAAACTTGTCTTAAGCACGTTTTTTTTTCTTGAATTTCTTCTTTATTTTATCTGGGTTGTGCTTAACGATGGTATGTCAGTGTCATAATGTTTTTTTTTTTTTTTTTTTGTTTTGAAACTTTTAAATTTATCTATTTTTTTTTTTCGATTTTGGTTATGTGAAATAAAATAACAACAAAATATATTTAATAAATATTAGATTGCAAAATTTGTTGGAATTATACGTGTTTTGTTTGTTTATTTATTTTTGTCTTTATGTCTGATAACAAATATTCATTGGTTTTTGATTTGATATCTTTGAAGATTTGTTTTCTTAATTCTGTATTATTTGTTTAAGTTTTTCTTTAATTTAAATATTAGGTTAAGATCTTTATAAAACTATTAAATAACGGTTTATTTTAAATTTAATACTTTATATCATCGTTTATATAGCATATTTCAATAATAAACTTAATTAAATATTTACGCCATTTTAAAGCGGTTAAAAAAACAGTTAGCATTAGCTTATGACATTTTTTAACAAGCAATTAAAAATTTAATTGATTTCTTTTTGTTTGATTTTGAATCAAAAAATAAAACGGTAAAGTATTGCTTATGAACAGAAGCACAAATTGGATTTATCACTGAATCCAAAGAAGATACTCATTCAAATAACATAGAAATAAAAATGATTTTGGATTTTTTTTTTAATATTTCTATATGAATTGTAAATGAGTATCTTCACAAATTTGTGAATAAATTTATGCATTGATTTGAATGAAATATGTCTTGTTTAATTTAAAACAAATTTATCTTTATGATTAAAGAATAAAATTTTAATTTTAGAATTTTAACGATTAAAAAAAAATCTATATATATAAAAGAGTAACGTTACTGAGTGACAGACTAAAGGCTCCATTACTCTACCGTAAATGTAAATGCAAAAACGTAAATGTAAAGGGAAACGTAAGTGGATGATTACTCTAAAAACGTAAATGTAGCCAATAGTTTGTTGTTGTTTTGTACACATGAACATCGGTGATGTCAATTACACATATTTCCAGTGGATCAAATTCAAATTAAAAATCGCTTAATTTATTGGTTTGTATTTCAGCGATTCGTATACAAAACGAAATTTGTGCTTTTATGACACAAATTTTGAATTTTAAATTAAATATTCGACTCTACGTCTTATTTAAATTATTTCAACAATTTTTTAGTGAAGAAAACAGCAAAACTAATTGTCCAATTGATAAACCTTTTACAGCGATTTTTTACGCAGATTTAGTATAATGAAATAAAAAGCTGTCAACACTGTTGTTACAGCTATCACGTAAAAACGTAGAGCGACCTAATTTGATTAGGTTGCTACGTAACATTTACGTTTTTTAGTACACATACACACATAACTCTCATAAGCAAAACGTGTCAGCTGATTCGCTACATTTACATTTACGGTAGAGTAATGGAGCCTTAATTCAACCATAGAAAACATTTAGAAGACCAACTTGCTCTCAAAAATTTTCTACAGAACTAATTTATACGTTTGAAGAGAGTAATTTTTTTCTGCCGAGCGAATGAAAAGAATTGGACTAATTATTTTTTAAGGATTCAACATCACCCAGCCCAAATGACAGTAGGCAGAGATAAGAAACTTGACCTTTTGGTTCGTCTCCCAGCTTAGAAAACCATTAATGACGGATTTTTAGTAATTCATATGTTAAGAGAGTAAAAAAGGATAAAAACGGGTAAATTTGGTAAACTTATATCTCCTAAACTAATAGAGATTCAAAAAAAGTTTAATAGTTATCGTTATTCAATTACGAAATAATCGTATAGGTATCTGGTACTTTTTTTCAATTCGATTTTTTTAGGGAGAAAATGGTTAAAAACTGTATTTTGGTACTTTTTTGACACCCTATCTATCTTTTAATACAGTAAACATAGAAATAAAATGTTCATCACATTAGTACCTTATCAAAAATTGGCGAATACAAGTTTGAATATTTTTAGAAATTCGAACGCTTAAGGGGTAAAAGTCGTACCTGTTTTTAGTACTTTCTTCACAAACAATTTTTTTTTTTTTTTTTTGGCGAACACAAGTTTGGTACTTTTTGGAAATTAGAACGTTTAAGGGGTAAAAGTCGTACCTATTTTTGGTACTTTTTTCACAAAATATTTTCTTCTATTTACTGACACATACATATGAATATTTTAACATTAGATGCCAGTAAAATTTAGAAATTCATTGGAATACAATTTTTGTTACATCCAGTACCAAAAAAGGAAATTAAATTTTATTCAAATTCAGTAATGCATTTTTTATTATATTAAACCTAGAAAAATGAACTAAAGTACCTACATGTAGTCCTAAGGGTACTTTTTTGTTCTTCTAATAGTACTTTTTGATTTTTCTATAATATTGAACCTAGAAATATGAAATTAAAGATACAGATCGTATGTGTATAACAATTCAAGAAGGGGACTTTATGGTATTTTTTTCGTTGTTCCAATGGTACTTTTTGTATTTTCTATAATATTGAACCTACAAATATGATATTAAAAATAGATGGTCCAAAGCGAACGCGAATCCTAAAATAGATTTTGTGGTACTTTTTTGTTGTTTCAGTGGTGCTTTTTAATTTTCTAAAAAATTGGACCTGGAAATATAAAAATAAAGATATAAGGTTCAAAGTGAATGAAAATAATTAAGAGAGGACTTTGTCATACTTTTTCGTTCTTCTAATGGTACTTTTAGAATATTCTATGACATTGAACATATATATGGTCCTAAGTGAATGAGAATCTATAACAGGGGACTTTGTGGTACTTTTTCGTTATTATAATATTGCTCTTGGAACTTTTATGTTAATAATTAACACTAAAATATGAAATTAAAGATATTAATCACATTCTTCTCTACTAAAATATAATAATAGAAATAAGTTGGTAGTTTTTGAACTTTCGAACGTTAAAGTTGTAAGAAACTGATAACAAAAATATTTAAAAAGTTTATTGTTGTTAATGCCGACATTGTTAAAAAATTTATAGTTATAAAATTATAACTTAATAAAACACAATTTAAATTTGCAATATAGTATTGTTTTTATTATCAAAAATCTACGCTAACGAAGTAGCGGGTATATAGGTCGTTTTGTATAAAATTTATTTTTTAATCCAAAAATAGGCTTAATGTCTCAATAACTGTTGACTGACCGTATTTAAAAGTAATGTAAGAATGACTTGAAGATAATATTAATTAGAATTTTATGATATATTTTTGAATAAAATCCAACAAGTGATTTTCAAGATATGCTTAAATATATGGTGCAACTTCCTTAATTTTACAAATCTCGAATAATCGCGAAAAAAAACTCGTTCAGCAGGATCAGTCTTTCCCTGTGTAATTTGGTAACGAAGTGGTATCAACTTCCCAGCAAAAAAAAAAAAAAAAAAAAAAAAAAACAGCTGAAAAAGTCATGAATTTAACATTGTGTTGTCATTGGAAGGAAGTAATTAGTGGTGAAAAAGAACAGCAGAAGTTATTTTTTTTAACTCATGGTTGTCATTAGTAGGATGTCATTTTTTCATACTTCTTGTTCATTGCTTTTGAAGCACTTCACTTCTGTTTATACAATTTTTTGATAAAAATTCTGTTTTTGCCCTTTCAAATAATAATAAAAATGCTTTAAAATTTGTAAAATTTAAATTTTATTAGAAATTTTTACCATTTTTTCCAGCTAAACACTGAACGGAATCGTTTTCAATGCTTTTTCTCTAGGTTTAGAAAAGAAAGTAAATACATTTTTTTATATTAAAATATAACAAGAAATATTTTCTTTTTTCTAAAACCCCTGTGGTTAGTTAGGCATCTTTCCCAATTGCATATTCTTGACTCGTCTGTTTTTATATGATATCGCATAACACCTTAAACGTGTAAATGTTAGTTGCAAATGCAAAGCAACTAACCAAATTAAAGATTAAATTTATTTTGAAAGTAAATAAATTCGCATATAAATGTTTATGTTTATTTTCGTCGTTTTTAACATTTTATTAAAACAAACAACTTTTTAGTTATTTCGAAGCATTGAGTCATAAGCATTTCGTATTTTAAATGGATTTGTTTTTTTTTTAACGGTTAGCACGAGAGTCTGGAAATAAAAGATTTTGTCTTTTTTTGAATAAATTTATCTCATAAAGATAATTTTTTTTTTTCAAACTAAACGAAATAAATTTAATTATAATAAAAAAAGAAACAAAGTAAAAATTTATAAAAATTCTAGAATTTTAATATCATGTAGCACATCTTATAGTCGATTTATGGTTAATAAAAATATATCTTATAATCTTTAATATTTTATTTTATATGTATGTTTTTATATATGTAAGTGTAGCCTAGCAAAAAATTTATTTAATGGACTTGTGGCTGTTTAAAATATAGATATTTTTTTTTTTTTAATTATATACTTTTTTTTTAATTTTAATCTTAAATGTGCAAGAAATTTCTGGTTCTTTTTACTTAATTTTATTGTTTATCCCAGCTCGGGGTGGTAGTGACGAAAAATAACAATACAGGACTCATATTAGAAACCCTGTAATTGGAATGAGTACACTTTAAATCCTTTAACAAGGACCTATTGGAGGGCAAGTCTGGTGCCAGCAGACGCGGTAACTAAAGCTCCAATAGCGTATATTAAAGTTGCTGCGGTTAAAACGTTCGTAGTTCGTAGAACGAAAAAAATCCAAAATAAAGAAATCGACAAAACGGAACAAAATCGATAAAATAAAAAATAAACTCCAAAACGAACAGAAATCGCCAAAATGGGAAAAAACTTTAAAACGGAATACTAATCATAAACGCAAAAGAGGAAAAAAATCCATAATCTAAAAAAAAAAACCGAAATAAAGAAATCGAAAAACGGAAAAAAATTAGAAGAAAAAAACGCCAAAATGAAAAATCTCCAAAACAAAAAGTAAACGTCAAAACGAACATGTTGTCAAAACGGGAAATAATCGCAAAAAAACAAAAATAAATAAAAATTAATAAAAACAAACTACAAGGAGAATAACAATTCTAAAAAAAAAAAGCGTCAAAATGAACAGAAATCGTCAAAATGGAAAAAATTTCAAAACGGAATAAAAATCTTAAACGTCTAAGATCTTTAAAAAGGGGAAAAAAAATCCAGAACGTAAAAAAATGCTAAAAACGGAAAAAAAAAAACTCAAAATGAGGAAACAAAATATCCAAATATATAACGAAAACGGGAAATAATCGCTAAAATAAAAATGGAAAAAAATCGACGAAACGGATAAATATTAAAAAAATATAAATATATAAATAAAAGCCTTCAAAATGGATAAAAGTCAAAATGGAATAAAAATCTTAAGCGTAAAAAATCGCCAAAAGTAGAAAAATCCACAACGAAAAAAAAAAACAAATAAAATAATGGCAAATAGAAAAAAATCTACAAAATAAAAAAGAAACGCCAAAACGAAATATAATGAAAAAATAAAAACCGCCGAAATGGAAAAAAACGTAAAATTAAAAGAAACCAAAATGAAGAAAAAGTTTAAAAAAGATAAAAACGCCAAAACGAGGAAAAGTCGCCTAAACGAAAAAATCTCAAAAATAAAAAAGAAACACTAAATCGAAGTGAAAAAAATCGCCAAAGCGGGGAATTAATCGCCAAATTAAAAACCCACTATAATGGAAAAAATCGCCAAACGGGAAAAAATCTAAATGAAAAAAATCACCAAAAGGAATAATAATCGACAAACGGAGAAAAAAATCTAAATGAAAAAAACATCACCAAAAGGAACAAATTCGCCAAAATGTAAAACATTACAAAAATGAAAAACCAACAAAATTAAAAAACGACGACAAATTAAAAAAAATAAAAAAATTAAAAAATGGTTGTTAAGATGGTAATTTTACATATTTTTTTGTAAGAATAAATTATAAACATCTTAATCATAGGTGTTAAAACTATACCATAACATATTGTTTCTACCTAATATCCTTTAATCTCTCTTTAATCTCTACTCTGCAGAGTATGTTTATATACATACAAACAGAGCTCTGTATATAAATATACAACATACATACATAGGTCGCAAACGCAAATTAATAAACAAAAGAACATTAATTTATTCTTTAGCCTTAAGGCTTCTTAACAACTTCTTAAAATATCCATTCAAAATCTTAAATACTCAAAGCGGTTAATATTAAAAGTGAAGTACACAATTAGTAGACTGAGTACATACGTAAGACAGTAATTTAGACATATTACTCAAATACAACAACAATAACTATAAATTAAAGTGTGTATAAGTAAGTGATTAAGACAATGGACTGAGTAAATGTATTAAACGAATGACTGAATGACTGACTGAGAACTTAATAAGCATTACCCTTGTATAAAGTTTGACCACCTTTTAGTTTAATGTTTACAAATTAATCGATTATAAAAAAATTATTCTTGTTTTCTTAAAGAATTAACGCAGTTCTTTTATGCTTATTTCATAATATGATGCTTTTGGATAATTGAAGATTAAAAAAGGTGATCCATTAGTTGTCGGAAGTATGAAGATTTTTATTTATTATTCTTGGGAAAAAATTAATTAATATATACATACATATACTTATGTATGAGTTTAAGCTTTAAAGTACATACATGATTTATCTAATTTTTATACTTATTAGGCTCATTCGATTTTTGAAAAATAAAACATTAATTACAATGGTAAATATTTAAAAATAATATTAAATTGAATTTATTGTTTTGTTTGGAAAAAAAAAATAATAAATTGCGTGAAATTATTTGCTTGAGTTAAAGAAAAAATTTCCATTTATTATTATTTTTTTTTTTTTTTTATTTTAATGAATTTTTAATTAACTTACCTTTAAATTAATCCATGAGAATAGCTGAATTTGGAGAATTCGTACTTTATGGCAAAATAATTAATAAAAAATTTTGGCTTTAGCGTAATCACTTATTTTTTGTTTTCATTTGCACAACACTAAAAATAGATAAATTAAAGGAAATTTAATTAATTTAAGTTGCTTTTAGTTTTAAAAATATAATTATTTAATTAGGTTTTTTTTATCATTAATTTATACAGTGTGTTTTGATAACTGCAATTTAAATAATGATAACTTTTTTTTAAAGAAAATAAGTAGGTAAAAGAAATAAAATAAATTTACGACAATTTAAAAAAGTTTTGTATAACTTATTTAAAACAAAGTTCAGATTGTAACTTGGATTAAAAGTACATGTTATAGTTGTCATTTTCAAAAAAAAAATAATAATAATAAAAATTATTCTTTTTCCAACATCATTTTTACTTTGTTTATGGTCACACTTGGCAAATATTTGTTCAAAATTGCGTGACCACAGTGGTTTCAAAACGCTTTTTTTTTTTGGAACTAATTCTGTAACTTGTGGACCGTTGGAAATATCTTAATAAAATTTCACGTGACCATAGAGGAGGTGCTTTCGAGTTAATTTGGTAGGTCACGAGGGTAGACCTTCAACCTCGAGTATGTATTTTTTTTTTAATTCGCTAAAAATTCATTTATGTTTTTAATGTAAAAAAAATTGGTTATCTCTTTTAGTTTAGGAGACACTTAGGTCGAAGTAAATTTTATCCTCATTTTAGGCCTCGTTTTTTTTAAGTTTGGGTGTCTCGAAAAATTTTAATATTTATACCCACCATCAAAAAGATGGGGGATATATTGATTTTTTCATTCCGTGTGTAACATGACGAAGGAATCATTTAAGACCCCATAAAGTATGTATTTTCTGGATCCTGGTTCGATTCTGAGTGGATCTAGCTATGTCTGTCCGTCTGTCTGTCTGTTGAAAGCAGGATAGTGCTCTAATGGGACAACGTAGGGAAACGAAATTTTGCTGAAAAATGTATCTTATATAAGGTTATGTAAAAATGTATCTTATAAAAAGTTATGGGCAAAATACTGGAAACACAGGGTGTCCGTTGTAGCTTCATTTGTCAGTGCATTTTAACCTCTTCAAATGCTAAATCTAGCACTGAAAGTGCTAAAATGGCAACACTGATTTGACCCCACGGCCGAAGTCCCGTTTTGCAGTAAAACTTTATTAGGCGAAACCGATTTTTTAAATTCTAAAGAGGAGAAGGACATTTTTCCGGTCGAAGGCCGACTATTTTTTTTTTCTCTCTGGTATTTAAAACAGCCGCTCCGCTAAGTGTAACGAAACTACAACTTTACTAATTATTTTATTTGATAATTTTCAATTGGGACTTATTTCATTTGGGAGTTATTTCATCAAATTTATTACTTAGTTTTTTATTATGATAAAACTCCTAAATGATGAGCATTATTTCATTTACCTTTTTAAAAGTTATTTAATTTTTATGAATTGGGATTTTCTTCAGGTTTGTTGGGACAAAAAAATTGTTGGCTTTTGGTAATGACTACTACTTACTAGACTCATTACCTGATAATGAGTTATCATTATTTTTCTCCTTTCTTTGAGTAGTGGAATAAATAGTTACCGGTAAATAAAAAGTTTATTTAGTTTACTAGAGCGACTGAATAGCACTAGATGGTTGTCGGCGCAACCCCAAACTGAACCCATATTTTTTTAGGAAATTATTAGAATTTCTAATGTTATGTTAAAACTATTGACAGCGCACACGAATTTAACGTACATATACATGGTGTAGTGAGTATGATAATAGTCTTTGAAACATATACGAAAGTTTTTGCCTGGGTTTAAATTTCAGTTGACCCAAGTTTTTATTTTTATTTTTTTTTAGCGATTTTGTAGTAATTTTAGTTTTAAAATAAGTACTTTAATAATGTTTCGTGGACATCACCATATAAAGGTAATGAGTTTATCACCCGAATTGTAAGTAGTTACCGCCTTTTGGCAATGTAATATGTTGTCTTACCGGGTAAGTAAAGCTTATGCTGGGGGGGGGGAGTTATTTCATTGGGACTTATTTCATTTGGGAGTTATTTCACGGTACCGATTTTTCTATATAAAACTTGAATTTAATTTGTAAGAATATTTAGATTTTGAGTAATTTATTTAATTATAAAAATATTTAAAATTATTTTAAAATTCTGATTAATAATCTGATTAAACTTTTTTCGTAAATATTTTTTTCTTCGCAGATGTTGAAATATACTCTTATCAAAATAAAAAAAAAAAAAAATTGATTTGAGATTTATTAAACATTTATAAAATTAAATTTAAGTTAAACACTTGAACACTTTAAAACTAGGACATGTACACGCACAGAAAAAACATGGTTACAGCATGATCCCCACAACTATTCAATGATTATATAGCCGTTTTCTCGTTGATTTAAATATACTGTGTTCATGATAGCAACGTTTATGATTCTAATTAATCATTTAATGATTACCCACAATCAAAATTTTAATAGGGTTCACTGAATTATAATATGTATTTAAATATGTTTATATGAAATCATATTTATGAATAAATACAATCATTTAGTCAATTCTACAATTATTTAGTTAATTCTACAATCATTAAGTTAATTTTGCAAATTTAGTTAATTCTATAACCATTTAGCCAATATTTTTATTTGATTTTAAATCATATTTTGTTTTGCACAACTGTTGAATGTTTGTATTTGAAAATGTTTATGTTTTCCTTAAATATAAAATTTTTGTTTTTGACTATAATTTGATTTCACACAACTATTGTATTTTTATCGTTAATCATATTTATTTTCTGCATAACTATTGAATACACATTTTTGTGTATAAGTTCAGTAGTTCGTTAGAAGGCAAACGATATAGCTGTGTGTTTTTGGAAAAGTGTTCAATTTATTTGTGTTCTAAAATAAATGAAAAATATGTCTTTTTCTGAGATATGCAGGAATGGTTATCCATATTGGAATGTTTGAAGATGACGTTCCATTATTTGGTCGTATAAATATTGCTCTAATGAATCTTACTATCTTTGCGGTCAAAGGCTTTTAAACCATGGATTTAACTCACATTTTCAAGCCTTTCAGGTAGATCATGAGGATTATTATTTTTCAATATCTGTTAAATCATTAGAATTCAATTTTTTTTAATTTTAATTACATTGCATAACCAAAGAAAACATAAAACTGTTGAATTAAATTCTTATGTAAATATTATAAAATATAATATGTAAATTATATTTAAACAATAAATATAAATATATGTTAAAAATTAATATGTAGAGTATAAATATTATATAAAAAACTATTAATAACTTGTAATCTAATAATTAAAAATTAATAAATTTTTATACTTGAACATTTTTTTTCAATATTTTCAACTTTATTTTAAATATATTCAGTATTGTAAACTCGGGCATTATATATATAATAAAATGGGATTATATATATAATAAAATGGGATTATTAAATGAAAAAAAATTGTGAAATCGAAAGAAATATTGTAAAAAAAAGTTATAAATATGATTAAACCGAATCATTTAATGATGAGAAAATGATTAAATGGAATCAGAAAAATGATTACGTACAAATATACTTATTGTAACCTGGGATCATATACTACAATCATAGTATGTTGCTCTTAGTTTATGGTCACCCGAACCATATTTTTTCTTTGCATGTAAGTATGTACTGTCTACCTGATAAATTTTAATCTAAAAATTTTAATATAAATTTAAGTTAAACACTTGAACACTTTAAAACTAGGACATATAAATATGTATTGTCTACCTGATAAATTTTAATCTATCTCTGGCATAAATTTATAAATAAATATTTAATAATTCTTATTAAAATAAATTGTTATCTTATTTCCCAATAAAAAAGAAAATATCTTATTTAATAATAAATTTTTTATTTATTCATTTTTGTTTTTTTTTTTTTTTTTTGCTGACAATTATTTACTTTATAGATAAAAAAATGCTAAATAAATATTTTAGTTATTTCATAATTTTTGCTTATAAAATTATTAGTTTCTTTTTTATTTCTTTATCAGAATCTGTAAAACCAGAAATGAACTATTGTTTCATTTTTTTAAAAAACTATTTTATTTGATAGCAAAAATTATTTTCTATTTTTATCATAAAATATAAAATTTCTTTATATTTTTTTAAAGAAAAAAAAAACTCTAGTTTTTGTATTGTAGTTTTGCGTGATTATTTAAGGCTTGTTACAGAAAAAAAGCAATAACAACAAAAGAATATCAACAAAAATAACTTATAGAAGGAAAAGAACCACAAAGAAAAAAATTATTTATCTAGGCATTGTAATCTTATGCTACTGTTGCTAAAGGCATCTCATTAAAGAGTTGCCATGGTAAAAATAATTGAAATGAATTTAGGTAATTTTTATTTCATTTCTTTAGCCTTCACTTGATGATGCTGATATCAGGGTTTTTTTTTTTTTTTTTTTTTGTAAGAATATGAGGTAATTATATTTTTCTTGGAATGAAAGTTTTTAAATTGGAAGGCGAAAAATTATATCAGTTTACATTAGTGGTATTCATAGATAAATTGTTGATTTACTCATGATAGCTACTTCAGTCTACGGTTCAATACAAATGTAATATATATATGGTGATCCATTTAGAGTTTTTTCTAATCTACAAATAGAATTGGACATCGGAATATTTATTATGACCCGAAAAGACATTCTCTGATATTTACTTTTTAAAAATATTTTTATTCAAATGTTGTTCGCAACTACACGCAGAGAAAAAACATGGTTACAGTATGATCACCACAACTATTCAATGATTATATAACCGTTTTCTCGTTGATTTAAATATACTGTGTTCATGATAGCAACGTTTATGATTCTGTTTAATCATTTAATGATTACTCACAATCAAAATTTTAATATGGTTCACTGAATTATAATATGTTTATATGAAATCATATTTATGAATAAATACAACCATTTAGTCAATTCTACAATTATTTAGTTAATTCTACAATCATTAAACTAATTTTACAAATTTAGTTAATTCTACAACCATTTAGCCAATATTTTTATTTGATTTTAAGTCATATTTTGTTTTGCTCAACTGTTTAATGTTTGTATTTGAAAATGTTTATGTTTTCCTCAAATATAAAATATTTGTTTTGGACTATAATTTGATTTCACACAACTATTGTATTTTTATGCACAACTGTTGAATGTTTGTTTCTGAATATGTTTATGTTTTCCTTAAATATAAAATATTTGTTTTTGACTATAATATGATTTCACACAATTATTACATTTTTATCGTTAATCATATTTATCTTCTGTATAACTATTGAATACACATTTTTGTGTATAAGTTCAGTAGTTTGTTAGAAGGCAAACGGTATAGCTTTGTGTTTTCGGAAAAGTATTAAATTTTTTGTGTTCTAAGTTTAAAAAATTATAAAAATTGTGAAACAAAACCACAAAATAAGAAAATAAGTAAAAAAAATGTCTTGGTGTGAGATATGCAAATTTGAGTGTTATTAAAAACTTATTTCGTAAGCACGGCTCATTTAAAATTTGTTCGTATTTAACAGTATGGAATTAATGTTATTACTGTTACGGATTATTTCACACCTTCAATATGAAAATATGTATTTCAAACCAGGAACTTAAAACTGTTGAATTAAATTCTTATGTAAATATTATAAAACAACATAGAAAATTTTTAATAATATTTAAAAAATGAATATGTAAATATATGTTAAAAATTAATATGTAGATTATAAATATTATATAAAAACTATTAATAACTTATAATTTAATAATTAAAAATTAATAAATTTTTATACATGAAAAATTTTTTCAATATTTTAAATAAATAAATAAAATTTTCAAATAAATGTGCTTTATTTTAATAATATTCAGTATTGGAAACTCGGGGTTTATATATATGATAAAATGGGATTATATATATGATAAAATGGGATTATATATATGATAAAATTGGTTTATATATATTATAAAATGGGATTATGTATATGATAAAATGGGATTATATATATGATAAAATGGGATTATGTATATGATAAAATGGGATTATATATATGATAAAAGGGGATTATATATATGATAAAATTGGTTTATATACATGATAAAATGGGATTATTAAATGATAAAATTCGTTTATATATATGATAAAATGGGATTATTAAATGATAAAATTAGTTTATATATCTGATCAAATGGGAAGAAATATTATAAAAAAAGTTATAAATATGATTAAACTGAATCATTATATGATGAGAAAATGATTATATGGAATCAGAGTAATGATTATGTACAAATATACTTATTGTAACCTGGGATCATATATTACAATCATAGTATGTTGCTCTTAGTTTATGGTCACCCGAACCATATTTTTTCTTTGCGTGTACGCTATCGGTGGTCAATTTGGAATTTTCGATCTCAATTTCCCGTTGGCATTCAAGCTTTGAGTTTTAGTTGGCTAATCGAAAACTTTTGACTTCATATAAACTCAAAGAAAAAAAAACAAATGTGTTATATCACACGTTTTTGGTGGTCATTTGACAAGTTCTTAGCACAAAATGATTTATTAATAAAGTCATTGCTTCGCCCGATGTAATTTCCAAGCCTTTACATAAAGATCCTGATGTAAAATTCGCCAAGTGCACATTATTATTACGAGCTGAATGTGGTTTATTAGGTCGACTTTGGTGTAAATTTTCCTAATTGACCGGAAAAAATCTATACGTAAGACTTTTTATACTTTAGATTATCATAATTGATGCACTTTTTAAAGTTCGGAACAATTTATAGCGAAACGATTTTGTTAGATATGCAAAATCGTCTTTCGACAGTTTGTATGCCGTCCAATTTTCTTGCTTTTGGATGAATCCAAGTGCTTTTAAGCATGTAGAAATTGTTGTTTAATTTACTTCCAAATTTGGTACAAGTTTTGATCGAGCAAAGCATTCAGGTCTTAATCTTCAGACATGTTTGACTGGTACGCGAAATTACCACTTTTTAATCAACTAAACACATTAGGATAAGTTGCCTTAGCTAAAGAATGATCACCATAAGCCAAAATACATTGACTATTCCCTACGTCATGGCATGGGAATTTGTCCTCCTGTCACGCTGAACAAGGTAAACATACCACAGTACCTTGGCATACATTTAGGCAGATGTCGACGACATATAGCATCTTAAAATCCATCTAAACGTATGGAATTTAAATATGGGAAGCAGCGAGTAATACCTTGTACAGAGGGTCCAATCAAAAATTCTTAGGACCATAACAGGAGCATCATGGTATATACAAAATGAAAAGATCCACAAAGATTTAGAAATAACATTGGTAAAATATAAACTTATAAAATTTCGTGAAAGATACGTTGAAATTACAATTTAAAACCTAATCCATTGGCAAGACTACATACCAAAACGTAGTTTTGGTATGTAGTAGTTTTGGCTTTAAAGAGTCGACCTGTCAGCTTTATAAAGTGATATTTATTTGACCTTCAGGACTCTCAAATAAGAACTGGTGTTTTAATTTAGTTTTGCTTATACTATTTTAATACTTATTGTTAGGCCTTCGAAATATACTCAGCAAAAACTTAGTAATGGCATATAGTTACGCATGTATTTATATGATAATTCATTCATGAAAAATTATAATTAAGTTTTTGAAATCTATAATTTGAATATTTTAAATTGTTTATGTTTTAAATAAAAAAATATCAGCTTTTTACTGTTCCATATTTCAGTGCTTATTTGTAATCGATAATATAACTAGTTACTATTCATTTTGGTAATAAATACTTCTGTACTACTTTGAAGTTAACGAGTTATTGAATAGATTCAAATTAATGACTTTCTGAAATGCCCACCTGTAATAATATAAAGTAGTTGCCTCTAATGACATCACCGTGTTAAAATAATGAGTTATTCATCTAATGTGTAAGTTATGAAGAGCCATTATATTAGCATCTTTACTCATTACATGGTAAGCAAAATTTTTGCTGGGTAGGTAGATTCAAATAAATATAGGAAAAAAAAATAATGCATCAGAGACTTACGATTTAATTATGACCTATAATAGAAGCTAACCTGGGATTATATCCAAACTTTTGATTAAAGCTAATTTAAAATTATAAAGTCTTGCGATTAAAGCTAATCTGGAACTACTTCAATACCTAATATAATCTAGTTAATATAGATATACATATATAAGGACTGCGCATGAAAAAGTTCGTGCATACAAATCTGCTTATAGAAACTAAACTAATGGCAAATATTTTTAAATTACATTTTTATTAATGACTGTTATTTTGAAGTTCTAAACATAAAAGAATTAATTATTCCCTATGGGTTTGTAAGGAATAAAATATCTACTCTTTTCCAGAAATCTTCCGATTAAAGGTTTTATTGTATTTCGGTCACTTTCTTGCTCGAATAAGTCCACTTATTTTTAAACTCCGTTTCATTTCAAGCCGAACTTTTATTGTTCTTTAAATTATTTTTTAATAGAACTCAATATCTTTCAATTGCACGGAGTTCCGGATAATTTTTCGGATTAGCCTCTATCGGCACAAACACTAACAATTTCTTTATTACCACTCCTTTGTTTTGTTCCTGTAATGAGAAGAAGCGAGAACAGGACAAAAAAAAAATCGGATACACTGTATTTTCTTATACACGTATATTTCTGTGTTAATGGAACCATTTTTTATGAATGAACTGTATCTTTCCCGCATTTGCATATGGCTTCCCAATTCAGAAACATTTTTAAGAATTTTGATGTTTTTGATATTTTTCTGCCATATTCCCTCTAGCATCTGCAACATAGAATTCATGGGCAGGAAGTTAAAAAAGTCAGCCTGAACAAACGTTTCATCGTCTATTATACACTAATCATAATAAATTTCGTCTCAAGTACTTTCACGTTATTTTTTATCTCCCAATTCTTGCTTGTGTTTTTATTAGGTTTTTTTTGTACTTAATACGTCGTCAGGCTCGATTTCCTTTCAACTTTTCTGATAAAGAATCAAAGCAAATAACTTTTTGTGACACTTTTCTTCCTGAGATGAGGGGATTTTCTCTGAGAATACTTTCTATTTTGCCTGAGTCCTACAGCCTGAAGATATTATTGTTCTTCCTCTACCAGGTTTCCATTCAGTGACCATGACTTCTTTGTATAATATTATGATTCAAAAAACTGTATTTTTTGACACATCTGCCTTCCTAGCAATTGTTTTATATGACTGCTTTAAGATTTCTTGAAAAATTTGATTTAAGTGTTTAGGTGCTTTTTGTTAAATTTCCATTTTAAGAAAAATGTTGCTATCATGAACATGGCATAATTCAAATCAATGAAAAACTGCTATATAAACATTGAATAGTTGTAGTGAGCATGCTGTAACCATGTTTTTTCTCTGCGTGCATGAAACTTAGCACATGGCTAATGAGCATATTGAGAAATGTAAACCAGTTAACAGAATTATGTATTTATTTTTCACTACATCAAAAGTTATAAGCTCAAGAGCATGCACGAATTTTTTCGTGTGCAGTCCTTAAAAGAATAATGATTAAAGTAATTCTAGGACTTACAACTTATACTAATTTAATATGATTATATGCACATATATAAACAAGGACCGAAATAGAACCTAGGAGTAGATACACACGCAAAAAAAAAAAATATGGTTCGGGTGACCATAAACTAAGAGCCACATACTATGATTGTAATATATGATCCCCGGTTACAATAAGTATATTTGTACGTAATCATTTGTCTGAATCCATTTAATCATTTTCTCATCATAAAATGATTCGGTTTAATCATATTTATAACTTTTTTTCCAATAATTCTTTCGATTTCACAATTTTTTTATCATTTAATAATCCCATTTTATCAGATATATAAACTAAGTTTATCATTTAATAATCCCATTTTATCATATATATAAAGGAATTTAATAATTTAATATTCCCATTTTATCATGTATATAAACCAATTTTATCATATATATAATCCCATTTTATCATATATATAATCCTATTTTATCATATATATAATCCCATTTTATTATATATATATAATGCCCGAGTTTACAATACTTAATATATTTAAAATAAAGCACATTTATCTGAAATTTTTATTTATTTATTTATTTATTGAAAATTTAATTATTAATTATTAAATTATAAGTTATTAATAGTTCTTTATATAATACTTATAATCTACATATTAACTTTTAACATATATTTATATTTATTGTTTAAATATTATTTACATACTATATTTTACAATATTTACATAAGAATTTAATTCAACAGTTTTATGTTTTCTTTGGTAATGTAATGTAATTAAAATTAAATAAAATTCAATTCTAATGATTTAACAGATATTGAAAAATAATAATCCTCATAATCTACCTGAAAGGCTTGAAAATGTGAGTTAAATCCATGGTTTAAAAGCCTTTAACGATAAAAATACAATAGTTGTGTGAAATCAAATTATAGTCAAAAACAAATATTTTATATTTAAGGAAAACATAAACATATTCAAATACAAACATTCAACAGTTGTGCATAAAAATAAAATAGTTGTGTGAAATCAAATTATAATCCAAAGCAAATATTTTATATTTGAGAAAAACATAAACATTTTCAAATACAAACATTCAACAGTTGTACAAAACAAAATATGATTTAAAATCAAATAAAAATATTGGCTAAATGGTTGTAGAATTAACTAAATTTGCAAAATTAACTTAATGATTGTAGAATTAACTAAATAATTGTAGAATTGACTAAATGATTGTATTTATTCATAAATATGATTTCATATAAACATATTTAAATACATATTATAATTCAGTGAACCATATTAAAATTTTGATTGTGGTTAATCATTAAATGATTAAACAGAATCATAAACGTTGCTATCATGAACAAAGGATATTTAAATCAACGAGAAAACGGCTATATAATCATTGAATAGTTGTGGTGACCATGTTTTTTCTCTGCGTGCACACATATATAAGTTTTGGGACTATAGAAGCAACTAAAATTTAATCCAATATGGTTTTATATCAAAACTACAAGAAATTTTACTTTATATGTTCGAAATAAACTCTTAATTTCATTCGCTGAATTATTAGCACAAAAAAATCTGCTTCCAAACATAAGCATTTTACCCTTTTCCTTCTTTCTAAAAAAAAAAAAAAAATTTCCCCATTTAGTTAGCACCCTTTTTCAAATTGTCAACTCTACTGTTGTTGCATGAGTATTTAACCGGAAGTTCTTTTATTTCATGTGTTTGAGTGAGTGGTTTTGTTTTATGTTCTGTTCTGTTTTTTTTTATAATTCTTTTTATTTTATTTGAAACTACTGTTCAGTAATTTTTTTCTTTTTTCATTATTTATAAAATAAGTTCGTTTTTGCTCTGTTTCACCAGAAATGTGCCATTTTGCTTTTGCTTTACTTGTATTTTTTTTTATATTTTATTTAATTGTCGTTGTGTTTTTATCACTGCAACACTTAAGAACTCAAAGTATTTAAATTGTTTTTGTATTATAATTTTATTAACAAAATTTTTATTTTTATCTTACTCCCGAGATTTTAAGTCTGAGGTTTAGCAAAAATCTCTATTTATTTAAAAAAATAAATTAAAAATGCAAAAAATAAAAAATAAACTGTTAGTAGTAGATTGATGTGATTAAAACGTTTTATGAATTTTAAATATGTAATTATTTAATTTCTTTCTTTTCGATTTATTTTATATTTAGCTGCAGTTGGTAGTTAGTTGATGATGTTATCGTGGCTTGTATTTTTATATATTTACATTTGAATATTACAAAACGTTTGTTTACATTTTAAATAATTACGAACTGCTGACGACTGACTGACCGATTGTTGTTATGTATGTTGTTTTTATTTATGATGAACACTTTTTGCCTTGTGGATAAATGGATGAATGACTTAATTGGTTAGTTGTTTGGTTAAGTTACACAAGTTTTATTTGCACAATTTGTAAGATGATGCTTTAAATAAATTGTAAAATTTATTTATTAGTATATTTTCTATCTGTTGGCAATTTTATGTGAGATAAGTTTTAAATGTCGTTTAATTAGTTTTTGCTTAAAATGCATTCTAAACTAAGTAATATATATTATGATATTAAGAATTAATTTATATTTTTGTCACAGATATGTTACAAAATTTAATTAAATTTTATAAATTTTTAATTAATTAACCAAAAAAAAAAAGTAATATTAAGTAAAATTTCAAAGATTATAAGTTGTAAAAGTTATCGGAGTACATAAATTCATATGCAGTTTTAATATTAGAATATTTAAAATTAAAAGGCAATAATTAATATTTTGGAAATGATCATTTAAGTTTTTATAATTTGCACTCTAGAAAGATGTGTATATGATTTTTCTAAAGAGTAACGCATTGATATAAACTAATGCCAAAATTGAACTCTGTACTAGTTTATGCAGGTATGATTTTTCAAAAATTATTTTCAATGGGAATCCTTATGTGGAATTTATTTTTAAGCCGATATTTAACAAATTAGGTATCATAATGTTCATTTAAATAAAAGCTGAAAAAAAGGATTTCTGGAAAAAATGTTTATGATGATTTCAACCAAATTCACTTGAGACTTCTTTGGAACTGAAATTATGTGTTGAAAACGATACCGTTCGTTGTCAATAGTGCATCTTCCCCGTTTGTGTTCAAATTCAACACTGCGTGTTCAAAACATTAACGAAAATTGGCATCAAGTTGAAACCGGTTGAGTATTGAATTAATAAATTACATTATGTTTTGCAAACTATCGGTATCAAAAAGCCGAAACTGTAAGTGTTGAATGTGAACACAACCGTGGTGGATTTTGAATCGAATTTTACATTTATAACGATTGGACGGACATCATGGCAGATACCGCTGAATCGATTTAGTATATAATTTAGTGCCACATAAAACGCTTGAAAATGGCTAAATAATATTGTTTTTGTGCTTAATAAGCATTACCAAAAACATCGTAATTAAAAAAATCTTTGTATATTTTAACTTATACTACACCAATTTACAAGTGTTTGTACGACACGTGGGGTGGATTTTCCTCATCATACGGTAGGTAGGCCGAGTAAATTATCAGGGTCGGTAACCCTTCTCGCTCTACAGTCGCCACCGTTAAATCAATTTGTATATGAGAGAAAGCTTTATATCGTTCCTAAACAAAATATAACTTCTAGTTTAACCTTCTGTGTTGGGAGATAGGAGCACATAGTTTCGTGACCGGACGCCTTGAACTTTATCGGCTACAAGCCAGGATTCTTGGATTAAGGCCACGTAGATAACCTCTTCCATTAAACGCAGCAAATCATCCGTTACTGCTTCAGAGCGATGCAGGTTAATCTGCACCACTTTCAGGCCACTTGGGATCATTGCTGCTTTTTCTTGGAAGAATAAGCCGAAGCTGATTCAATCCGTATTTTAAGACGCCGTTAGAGAGACGTAGGAGTCGTATCTTGCTCGTCCTCTCACGATCGTTCAATCCTCCGTACTAAGACACTTAATGAGAGTAAGTATGTCTTAGTTCTCCAGGATAGGGGAGGAATCTACACTCTCACCGTCGTTCGAAAAGGGTCTTGATTCAGTGGGACGATCTCGATCTTAGCATTGAGCCAGAGTTCACCAAGTCCTCGGATGCAGTTTTTAAGAAAGTCGAGTGCTTTCTTTTGCCATATCCGCTCAGGAGCTGATGACAAGCTAGTTGAGGGTTTCAACCGCTTGCCCTCAGTTACCTGCATCTTATTACTTTTGGTAATGTCGGCAGACCATACTTTGGGTGTAGTGTTGACAGACCCTGTCTCCTTGAACATGCTGCGGCTTTCTTGGAAGTGCAAACAGCAGATTTTTCAGAGCTGGTGATCATGTTCGGTCCAGAGTTAGCATGTGGCAAAGGTTTGGCTGTCATCACCTTCTTACTCTGGTTATTATAAGTCGTCGTCTGGGATTGCCTGACCTCTACCAGTGACCTGACGTAACGGAGAGATCGTTTGTAACCCGCTAACCTCTTCCGTTCGTCCTGTTCTTTGTCCCTTTGTCTCGCTTTGTGGGATCATGAGCCTCCTGCTATTGTCCGTCTGCGTAAAGCCTTTAGGAGGAAACCATGCGAAAGTCTTCCTCTTCGATCTCCTAAAGTTTCAGGCTTTTGAGGCCTTCGAGGTGGTCAGAGTCCTTGTCTGTCTTTTTTTGTCTACTCCTGTAGCAGAACGATCTTAAGGACCCGGGGTAATCGTCCGTTCAGTCGTGGTCACAGTAGCTCCAGTGGCACTCAGACCTGTGGCCTTTGCCCGAGTACTGCCGTTTCCCCAGGAGATTTTAGAACCCAAGGACATAGGGCCATTCTTTATACTCATAATTCGTAGATTTTGAGGGGGAAGGGGGGAGTGTATTTAAGATTACCTTTAGCTTGAGATCACCTTAGAAAAAACTTAAAAGGGTTGTCTTATACTCCACACTCCATACTCCGTTTCTTACTAAAAAGATATTATTTTGAAAAACGAATTTTTAGCAATAAAATGAACGGAAAAATAATTTCCTTATTATATTTCATTTATATACGAACGAGCTTTTCCCGGTGCGCTTTGCTACCCCTTATTAGGCGATAACAAATATTTACTACGTGGGAATAAAATGTGGGCATAACTGGTACTATCTGTGTATCAAATTTCCTGAAAATCGGTGCAGCCGTTTAAGAGTTTTAAAAAAGTGGGCGTAACATCCAATCGAAATTTTACATAGCCTATAACCACCTCCGGCTTTGGTACTATCTATGCGTCAAATTTCGCGAAAATCGGTTTAGCCGTTTAGACGCACAAACAAACATATTTACACTTAATTTTAATAATATATTCTAGATTTTCCCGGTGCGCTTCGCTATCCCTTATTAGAAGATAGCAAATATTTACTACTCCCCCTGGACCTATCCGCCCTTTAAAAGTGGGCGTAAAATCGGTTTAGCCTTTTAGACGTGACTGACGCACAAACAAACATATTTACACTTAATTTTTATAATATATACTAGATTTTCCCGGTGCGCTTCGTTACCCCTTATTAGGAGATAGCAAATATTTACTACTCCCCCTGCACCTATCCGCCCTTTAAAAGTGGGCGTAAAATGTGGGAATAAAATCCAATCGAAATCTTACATAGCCTATAACCACCTCCGGCACTGGTTCTATCTGCATGTCAAATTTTGTGAAAATCGGTTTAGCCGTTTAGACGTGATTGACGCACAAAACAAACAAACTTTCACTACATTTTTATAATATATGTATAAGGATAAGGATTAAATAATTAAAAAGTTTGATTTTGCAAAATTTTTCTTGATTATATTGTACACAAAAACTTTTTTAAAATCACTGTCGTCGATTCGGCGAAGTGTATCCTTTTCGTAATAACAATGAGCGTAGCCTTTCAGGGTTAAGAGATATTTAGGTCGAAGCAAATTTTATCCTCATTTTTGTTCTAGTTTTTTTTTTTTTACTTTTTTTGTAACTGGGGTCTTAACTTAGGCCTTAAAAAAGCCGAGATAAAAAAAATAAATTTATTAATTATTATCCCCCACATGTTGTTTAAATACAAAAAGCCAAGCCCTTTACAATTTTTGAAACAGATTTTCCTCGAACTGGGATTTGGGTATTTTCATACGAAAAAGTGGAAGTTTTTTTAATTCCCTAATTATACCCTTCACCAAAGGTGTAAAGGGTATATATAAGTTTGTCATTCCGTTTGTAATTCTCACAATTTTCGTCGGAGAGCAAAAAAGTTTGCATTTTCGGGATCCTTGTAAGAAATGATGACGATAGGACCATGTCCGTCCGTCCGTCCGTGTGTCGGATGAAATGGCGTTTATGAAGCCCACCGATAACTGACATATATAATATATATATCAAACGATCGGAAATGCTTTCGAGAATTTTGCTATTGAAATTCAGCAAGATCGGTTCATACAATGCGGAGATATGTTAAAAAAACCGGTTTTTAGAACCGGTTTTCCAGTTTCTGAAGCCTCTGTATATACTAGGGACTTCGTTTTTACAAAGAAGTCTCGGACATTTTTTTCTAAATTTTTGTTCTGAAAAAATGAAATAAATCGGTTCAATAATAACTGAGATATCGGACAAAACGCATTTTTTATTTTTTGAAGCCCTGGTTTAAGCTATAGATTTTTATTTTTATACAGATCGGTCACAAATATTTTTATAAAATTTTGGTTTTTTGAATCAGCAGGATCGGTTTATAAATGGCGGAGATATGCTTTAAAAACCGGTTTTTGGAACCGGTTTTTCAGTTTCTGAAGCCTCTGTATATACCAGGGACTTCGAATTTTTAAAGGGGGCTCGGAAATTATTTTCTGAATTTTTGTTCTGAAAAAATTAAATAAATCGGTTCAGTAATAACTGAGATATCGGGGAAAACGAATTTTTTATTTTTGAAGCCCTTGTTCAAGCTACAGATTTTTATTTTTATATAGATCAGTCATAAATGTTTTTATAAAATTTCGTTTTTTTTAATAAACCAAATTCGTTCATAATCAACAGAGTTATGGCCCAAAAACAAATCTGTTAAGAATATAAATACACACACAAACATGTATATTAAGCATTGTAATGACTATTAGTGACGTTTTTTGTTTTTTGTATAGACAAGTAGTTTAGTTAGAAGCAGCAGTCATATAATGAATAACAGTGTTGTTGTTGTTCTTTGTATATGCAGTCTGTACAAAAATAAATAGATATGGAATTGTTGTTTATTTTTTAAAACTAAAACATATCTGTTAAGAATATACATAAATACATACACAAACATGTATATTAAGCATTGTAATGACTATTAGTGACGTTTTTGCCTATAAGACAAGTAGTTTAGTTAGTTCTCTGTATATGCAGTCAGTTTGTATATACACACATAAAAAAATAAATAAATATGGAATTGTTGTTGTTTATTTTTTAAAAGCAAAGCCTGCTATGATTGTTTTTTTTTTTTTTTTTTCATATTCAAATTTTCGTAGTTTGAAAAAAATTTAGATTTAAATATGTGAAAATATGAAAGCATACGTTAAGGCGAACATTTTATTATTTGTCGGTAATATGGTAATATGATGTCGATAACATAGTAAGATGGTAATATGGAGAAGGGTATCAAAGATTCGGCACAGCCGAATCTTTTCTCAATTTCATTTTTATTGAAAATATCAAAGGTTCTAAAAGCAAGAATAGTCATTGGTTTTTGTTAAAGTAATTCATTTAATTTTCCAAATAATTTCTACTCTTTAATACTCTTCATTATTTTGGTAATCATATTCTCATGGTTATTATGTTAACTAAATTGAATTATTTTAACAATACTGTGATTTATTATACATAAGTACATATGTATGTATAAATGTTAATAACAAATATTATCTTAAGAGAATAATTTTAATTTCATAATACATTTATACTAGCATTTAAGTATTTTGTATGGCCAAAGCCAGAAGTATGATTTTGAGTGGTTTGCAATTTGCATTTAATATAAATTTTGTATAGGATTTCATAAAATTATTGCTAAAAGCCAACAATACAATAGTAATTAATTTATGAATGTTTTAATAATAGAAATTACTTGAACAAAATTTTCATTCATTTGGGTATAAATATTAACCACAAATACTCTTTATACAGGCACATATTGATTATTTTGTTAAAATATGATTGTATCTATATAAAATTTATTATAATCATTAATTAATAAAAGTTATAATTATGTGTACTAAAATAGAATAAAATAAATTGTTGTTGAGGAAATAAAAATCTATTCATCAATTCATTTAATGAACTCGAGTTTTGTTTATATATATATTATGGGAATTGTTTTTTTATGTGTTATATAGATATTTAGGGCATAAAATGGATTAAAGCATGAAACCTACAATGACACTATAATAAACAAGAATATATAATAAATAAAAAAAAATAATTATAAAGCAAAATGAGCATATAGTACATATATACATAAATGTACGTAATATATTTTTAATAGATATTAAAAAAATAAAAAATAAAAATAAAAAATAAATAAAAATTATATTTTAAAATTAAAATTACATTTTATTTAATTTTACATTATAGTTATTAAATATTGTAAAAATATTTTTTGTTATCTGAACAAAATTCTTAAAACTAATTGAAATTCATGTTAAATATTCTTAAACGTAAGTACACATAAATATTATTTTTATTTATCTTAAAGTAAAATTATCATTTGAATACTTGAAATTTCTTAAAATCAATTTTGTCACGTACTTAATGTTACGACATAATGAATCTTCATAAACATGATGTCTATAAATATATTTTTTTCGATAACAACTGAATGGAAATATGACAGAATTTGCTAAAAAAAAAGTTTTGCAACTTTCTAGTCACATACAATTGAAATTCAGCGGAAAGAATAAGGAAATATCAGCCTATTTTAATTGCTTATATAAAGAATTTCTCCACAGAATTTTAAGTTTTATTAAAGATATAAAAATTCAAATATAAATAACAATAAATAGTAAATAAGAAATAGTTGGGACAACCAGAAATATATAGTTTCCTCAGTGGTATTTGTATTGAAAACATTTGCAACTCTGAAAGCACTAAAAGGACATAAGGAGTGCGATCGAAAAAATCTTAACATACATATATAAAGTTCAATAATTTGGAAACGGTTGATCTTAGAGTTTTGATTGTTTTTTTATTTAATTGACATTATACTACAGATTGCAGAAAAATATAAATTTTGTATTTCTGTTCACTACTTTTGACCTCGTAGACCTTTTTGGGTAACCCTTTCATTAGTGATTTGATAGTTGTTTCAGTCACTTTTTTGTTTTAGGACAACTCTTTTGTCCTCTTCGATTCACTTTTCACAAAAGTCCAATATCTCTTCACTGGTCTTAGCTCCGAACAATTTAGAGGATTGACCTCTCTTGGTACAAAAATTATGCTATTGCTTTGGTACCACTCCAGAGCTTTCTTACGAAGTGACATGATGCCAAATCGGACTAAAAATATGTGGACAAATTGTGCTCTCTTATGAAAGGAAAAAGATTTTTTTTGCAAACATTCTTTGATGTATTTTTCGGTATTTATAGAGCCCACTGTAACAAATGACTTGCTTCTTTTGCCGCAATTGCATCAATCTTGCAACACCACGAATTATATAGGCAATTTCGTCTGCTTTTCGGTCCTAAACTTATCATTAATATTTCCTCGAGCATCAGCAACATAAAAATTTTGACACCAAAGCTGAGAAATATCAGCCAGCACACACGTTTCCTCGTACTTTATTCAACATGAGTATTTTGGTATGAAATTCGGTTTTAATTTCCGTCATTTTCGCCACTCATTTAGATTAAAATTGCAACAAATCAACATGGTTGTCATTAAAAGTAATAACTGACATATTTTTCAATGATAACTAAATAAAAAAAAAGAAATTAAATATTGCTTCGGAAAAAAGTTATGAGGCAAAAAGTGTGTTAAGATTTTTTCGATCGCACTCTTTATGTATAAAATATAAGGACTGCACATGAAAAATTTAGTGCCTATAATTCAACTTATAAAAATGAATCTCTTTAAAGTTTTAATTTTATTAAACGCTGTTATGTTCAAGTTTTAAATGTTAAGAAAAATAAATTTTTTATTAGTTTTTAATAAAATAGTTAAAATAGTTAATAGTTTCTTGACCACCTCCATAAGAGCTTTATTGTGTTTTCGTTTACTTTTTTTTTGTTGGAATGGATCCACTTCTTTTTAAACTCTATTTTATTTGTTTAACTGTTACAAGTTTATATATCATTTACTATGACCCAATACATTTAATAATTAACTGAGTTCTGGACAGTTTAGTGAATTGGCCTTCTTTGGTACATAGCAGCACCATTTTTTTTAATACCACACAGTGCACGTTGGGGTAAAATGTATCAAAAGTGGCTATAAATTGAATTTTGAAATTTAAATTTTTGTAATAAAGTTGGATACCGAATAAAAATAGACAAAATTATGCATCAACATCAATTAAAGTCTGAATGCTAGGTTATGTTGTTTTCTTATAAGGAGCTGTCAAAGTTAAAAATTTTTTTACATTTTTGAAAAAGAGTAAAAACTTAAATTTTCATCAACTTTCGGTATATTTATTTTAAATAAAAAGTCTTTTAAGGTAAAAATTTAAAATGAAACCATCAACTTCAGATATTTAAGTGTACTTTTCTTCAAGCTTAAGTGCAGACATTTTCTTTGTTTTATCAAACATCAAACAGTGAGGCAAAATCGAAATAAATCAGTAATTTCTAATCGGTTGGTTGGATTTATATGAAATTTCACATAGGCGTAACAGAGAATAGTAGTATGTTAAATTTAGAAGCATGATCCCATACACGTTTCAGGAGCGGAGCTAAGGGGGTTCGAAATAATGTCTTAGGAAATATTTAACCACTAGCGATTTTTTTTTTTCTTACCCGATTTACAAGATTTGTATATCACCTTAAAGTCCTTGATAAATCCTTTATAAAACATGCTTGCAAGTACTATTTCTTTTATACATTTTTCGAGATATATTAATTTGAAGATTCCACAATCTCAACTATGCAAGATGTTGGTCAAGTCTTTTCCATATATATTCTAACATTAAAAACAGATTTTTTCACGTTTTTTGTAGTTTATTAAAAAACGAAATTGTCTATCGAACAAAAAAATTTTAAAATCGATATCTTTATTTAGTCAAAAAATAAACGATTTTGAATTGGCAACTTTGCAAAAATGAATAAACAGATGGACCAAAAATATATTATTATTTTTTTTTTTACTTACTAACCAATATAAAAACTAAATCTAAATATTAAATTATTGATATCACCTTTTCCTGAGGCAAGTGTCATTTTGACCCATTTAACCCAAATGTATGGACGGACGGAAATTGCCATTCTGCCAAAAATATTTTAGAATTCTAAAAATGCATTTCTTTGTTAACTAATTAATAGAAAAAATATAACGCGATCTTCAAAATTCGAATATAACCTTTTCATAAATTAAGCGCCATTTTCGACCCATTTAACCTAAATGTACAGATAGACGGACATTACCATTCTACCAAAAAACATTTTTAAGCTCAAAAAGTGTTTTTTTATTTACTAATAAATAGAAAAATTAAACGTGGACATTAAAGTGTTGATATCACCTTTCTCTGAATTATGCATAATTTTCGACCCATTTAACTCTAATGTATAGACGAACGGACGGACATTACCATTCTGCTAAAAAAAAATCTTAAAATTCTAAAACTCAATTTTCTTACTTAATAATCAATAAAGAAAACAAAACGCCATTATTAAAATATGCATACTATCCTTCTCTGAATTAATCGCCAATTTCGACCCCTTTGACCCCAATGTGCATTGGTTTCAAAGCGTTTTTTTTTTTAATAATTCTGTAATTGTGAACCGTTGGAAATATATCAATTAAATTTGTCATGGCCAAAGAAGGATGCTGTGATATCTCTGCAGACCATGACCATATATCCTTCACGAAAAAGAAAAATCTTTAAAATATGAATAAATTCAGTATTTTGTTAGACAAAAATATAGACACAACCTTTTGTGTAGCTATTAAAATGGGTTAAAATTATATTCTAATATTTAGTAGGTAATCGTTTTTTTTTTTTTACAGCCTTTAGTCTACTTGGCATCGAATGAACTAATTTTTTTTGTAACATTTTTGCTAATATTAAGCCATTTTTCCATTAAGGTTGTGTTTATTTGAAATTGTGCGTTTTTGAAGTCTTTTACTCAGTTCTACCGACAAATGCTCGATGGGATTCAGATCAGAAGACTACGGTGGGTGTGGCAAGACATGTGCAGTATTATACGCTCGTGAGCTGAGTGCTTTGGATCATTGTCATGTTGGAATGTAAATGACTCGGGTAGATTCAGCTTTTGTTCACTTTTTTAAGGTTATCCTTTAAAATGTTTAGGTAAACTGCCTTGTCCATTATACCATCAATGAACGCGAGCAGCAGACATGCAGCCCCATACCATAACTTCCCCGCCACCATACTTTACGATCGGTAAAAGATTTTTTGCGGCATATGCGGTGTTTGCTTTTCGCCATACTCTAGCGTGTCCATCTGGGCAAAAGACATTAAATTTACTCTCGTCTGAAAAGAGAACTTTAGAATGTACGTCCTTTCCAAAATCTTCTTTTATATCTGCCACAATCTGTGGTATTTGATTGCGTTCTATCTCGTTTAATTTAGGTGGCCACCACTACGACTTGCACTCTTATAATTTGTTTCACCTTTGATACGATTTATGATTGTGCGAATAGTAAAACGACTTCGATCCATTAATTCGCCAATCTCAGAAAAGATTTAACTTAATTATGCAAATGTAAAATAATTTTACGTTGTGATTCTTAGTTTTGGGCTCATTTTTAAGCAACAGTCAGAAAATCGTTTTATTTCAAAAAGTATGTTCAAGCTTTCACAAAAATTAATAAAAAAAATTTTACGCCACTTAATAGCTTGTGTTTAGCGCTGAAATGTTACCAGATTGGCTAAATTTTGGTTGTGGGATAAATATCCTCAAAATTGTGCCTATACTTTTGTCCATCTTAAATTGTACCTTCTTGTGCTTTATGTTGTAGGAGCAACGATTATTTTGTGCAAAAAAACAACTAGTACTTATTCTAAAATCTACACAAGTCTATCATTGAACAAAAGCAATAATGTAATAAAGAAATAGATATATTTTTTATTCAATAATTAATAGACATTTTCTTGTTGTGCCTATACTTTTGTCCGTTACTGTATGTGTATATATGTATATGAAGTTTGTTTTTCTGTCAAATTATAAATAAATTTTCACGCTAGGTGACCAACTTTTGTGGTATATATGCAGTGGGCGGACCACGCCCATTTTTTGTTTCCGAGTTTACATTGGCCCTTTAACTATTTGTAAAAAATTTCTTTGACGTTTCATCTTATATGGGAGGTGGGCGGTAAAGTAGGTGGACCATGCACATTTTTGGTTTCCGAGTTTATATCGACCCCCAAACTATCTGTACAAGTTTTCGTTGTCATACATGCTTTTGTTTAAGAGATATAAGCAGAAAAGTATGAAATAAAGCTACAACGGACACCCTGTGTTTCTAGTTTTTAACTCATAACTTTTTTGTTTATTAACCGATTTTGCCCATTTTCAATACCAATCAAACCTTATATAAGATAAATATTTGAGCGTAATTTCGTCCCCCCACGTTGTCCCGTTCGAGCCCTATCATGCTTTCAACAGACAGACGGACGGACATAGCTAGATCGTTTGTACCCACCATCTTTTTGATGGTGGGTACAAACAAAGTTTTACAACCACTGTGTACCACTTAGTCACTTTTTTTTATAACAATATGTAAGGAGATTACGCCAGAGCAATTATAATTCATTGTGTTTACTAAGGCCCTTCATTTGCGTACATTTCTTCTTTAAAATGTGATGAATAAATTGCTTTGCTCCCTACGTGTATTGATGTCTTGCAAGATCAAAAGTTTATGCGACAATTTTAGTTTTTTTACACGATATTTATCTGATACATATCCCATAACATCTGTGATATGAAACAGAGGACCGGAATGTTGTAAAAATCCGCCTTTTTATCTCCTTTTAGGCAGTATTCACATTTAAAAAATAAAATAAAAAAATAATCTTAATAATTTTCGTTCTCCCCTTTGCCTTAAATTTTTTTCTAGCGTTCTAGCGATTAACTTTTCTTTACCAGCCTTTTTAACTTTTCTTATTAACGATATAGATCAATTTAAAGAATAAGCCGCACTACATTCATAGATATAAAGATTTCCCTTAAGATATGTGTTATTTTGTCTCAGATTCAATAGTATGTAAATCAACTTTTTCTTCGGCTATAAGAAATCCTTTCGGTGATCACGAACTCTTTGTGTTGTATCAAAAAACTGAAACTCTCAACCCACCTAAACTGCTAGCAAATGTTTTATATGGTCATCAAGTATTTTGCCAACAATGAGGGAAAAAATTCGATTCAAATATACCACGGTTGTGAACACATTGGTAATTGACGGTATCGGCTTTTTGATAGCGTTCGCTAACAATTTTGATGAAAAACATAAAGCAATTTAATAAGTTGATAACGAAATGGTGTCAACTTAATGTCAATTATGTCTTGATGTCATTCGTTAATATTTAAATACATATGTGGCAGATTAACTATTGACACTTAATAATATCGTTTTCAACACGCATGTGATAAATTTTTGAATTATGTATTTGAACAAACTTTGTTAAATTTTCATTTTGAGAAAAACTAATTATGATATTACAACAAAAATTAAGCATGTAGTTACAGAAAATAGTAGTAAATATAAACAAGTTAACGGTATTAATAGGTTTTACGTATAATGAAAGTTATAAGGTTTAAATTGTTCATGGATTTTTTCGTGCGCGGTCCTTATATTATTGAAATGATATCACAATTTTGTTCAACATAAATTTAAAGGTTAAAAAATCATTCCAGTTTTGAATGTTTTAACCACAAAAATTCCTTTATTTTAGAACTAACATCTTTTCATTTCGAATTATTATCTTTAAAACTTTTCAAACCTTTTTTTAGTATTTGTTTACATTTTTTCCTCTCAAACACACATGACTTTTTTCTTGGTTGGCTTGCCAACTTGACGCATACAATTTAATTTGTTGCTAGTTGTTTTATGTTGGTTAGTTTCAAACACTTAAACACAACTTAAAAACACACAAACATACACTTTCAAAAACACCAACAAAAAAAATAATGCTGGCACAAACAAAAAAATTCTTTATATCGATTTTTAACTAAATTTTTGATTATGAAAATCATACAATAAACTTTTATTAATAAAGTTTTTTATTTTTTATTATTATTATAATTAAAAACCAAAAACAAAACAACAAAAAAGACCATAAAAAGAAACACGGGGGTACAGTGACATTAAGAAAAAGAATATTAAAATTCCTGTTTTTTTTTTTCATAATTTTCTTTTTAAAAGTCAATGAACGTACTCTTTAGGCAAAGAAGAAAACAAAATACAAAAAGAAGGAATTAATATCAAAACAAAGAGCTACACAAAAAAAAACATGCACAAACACCACAAATTAATCAAAAAACGAAGCTCATACAAAAAAAATCAAAGAACTTATATACTTACATATAGGAAAAAAAAAACAATGAGACATTTTTTTATATAAAAATAACAAGAACAAATTTTATAAGAACATTAAACAAAATAAAAGAATTTAAGAACACTGTGTTTATCAGCTGTAAAGTCAAAACGGTACTTTGACATACACAAAACTAATACTACTTAGTATTAACACCCACACTATTTACATACATTTTAATAATCATCATGGTGGAAAACAACAATCTCTTGCATATTTTTTGTTGTATCACACTCATATAAGGAGAGAGCAATTTGAAAAATATTTTATAATTGCATTGTCAATTTAGTGTTTTTGTTATTGTTTTCAGTGAAATTGCATACAATATATTAGCCCAAATATATTGGGTGTATGTATGCGTTCAAAATATTTTCTATCCAAAAAATTACCCATTATGGATTTAATCCCAAAACCACTTCTCATTTTTTAGTCAGAATCGAATCAAACCAATTTTTTATACCTTGTTCTAAAGAGTAGCGTATTTCAACCGAATCGAACGAAACAAGTCAGAAGGAAGCAGTACACTGGTTTGGACAAAACTTATCAAAGCTTCAAATTTTAACCGGTCACGCAATATAAAAATAATTTCGACCCGTGTCTGGTGTCACATTCTGCGCATTTTCCGTTCAATGGTTTCTTCAAATAAATCAATTGTGTTCGGTATAAGTTTCCTGTCATCACTTCACACGGTTTTAATAGCTTATTAAATATGATACCTTTCTGATCCTAAATTTTGGGACATAACATTGGTGGCAAGTATTCACATAACCCTTTCTCCGGAATTCACATGCGATTTTTTGCATAATGAATTCACTTGCTAACGCCTTAACTATTCGATGCATAAACCACTTCGCATTTCAGACATGCAAAATCGTCTGTTGACTTTTGTTCATATGGCACCCAATTTCCAAGCTATAAAATGGAAAAAAGTGCTTTTAAACGTCTAGAGATTGTTGCTTTATATAATCCCAATGATTCTGAGGGAATTTATTGCGTTGGGCATGATTCTTAATCAAATGAAGGCTCCAGATCATGTTGCTTTAGTCCTTCTGTCTCCACCTCGGTGTATGAGAGCTAGGTGAAATATTGAACCGACCATGCCCAATTTCGATAGGCTTAGTCCTTGTATCAAATTTAATAGAATTTGTTTCGATTCAGAATCATTTCCATCTAAACCTTGTGAACAAAATACAGGTCGCAGTTTCTTTAAGAAAAAAAAAAAAGCCTGTTAAAATAGGTTATAATCGGTCCATTAGCCTCCATATAAATGTCCACCCGGTATAGGGATTTAAGGATCATAAATGCCTTAAATATAACAATATTTTAATCCAAGTCATTGCAAAGAATTTTTTATAAGTATCAATTTTAATGCCAATTTTCATAATTGACCACAGCGTCCATATAAACCCTTTTTCCGAAAATCACTCTAACGAGCATAAATCCCACACAAATGCTAATATAAAACTGATATTCAACTCAAATAAGTTTTTATATCGATCTACAATTGGCCACAGGTCTATTGTGCACCAAAGTTCAGGCAGGGGTCTTGCCTGAATTTTGTTGCACATATACAATGGTGTAGGGTATCATATGGTCGGGCTTGGCCGACTTTATATTTCCTACTTTTTTAAAAGAAACAGCAATATGGAAATTTTTTACGCAATAATATTATCTCTTCTTGGATACCTCAAACAATCTTGACATAATCTACAAAATCCAAAGACATTAAATCTCATAAGTGAGACGTTCAAGCGATCGGTCCATTTCTCAAGTTTTTTTTTTTTTTTTTGGAAAAAGCTTTGAAGCTTAATTATAGAAGTTTCAACACTTTCAATGATCCCTGGACTTCAGTTATAGGTTAATGATGTAGAATTGATTATTTTGAATTAATTGAGCTGTAATTCGTACGGTTGGAGATATTTGGTATTTCAACTGATGTGTCCTTCTTTGGTAAGGAATTTGACTCGAATTTATATACTAGAGTACACTATAGTTAATGACAAGCGTTTACTGTTTACACAGCATGTTGTTATTATTTGATTTGATTTTCACATGGTTTTTAATTTGTATTTCAATGAAATTATTTTAGAATTTTATTTACATAAATTCTGGCACATCTCCGTTATATTCTAGCCCAATCGCTTCACTTTTTTAGAAAAAAGGTCAATTGACCCACAACTGGTTTCTAAATTGGGGTTGTTATTAGATTAACATTTGTACAATAGTTATTTATTTATAGTGTTTTACATCTATGTAAATCCTTACAATTATATTGAAACTCTTCATTCAACATTCATTCAACAATTTTTGGCCACCACGGTTGTGGTCCATTTGGCAATTTACAATATGGGATTTTTAATATCGTTCGTTTACAAATTTTAGATATCCAAAATATAAAACATAATGTAATTTAATAATTCGATACTGAAGTGGTGTCAACTTGATATAAATTGGTATCAATTTTCTTTAATGATTTGGATATGCAGTGTTGAATTTTAATACATGCGGGTCAGATTCACTATTGACACTAAATGGTATTGTTATCAACAATATGTGGTCAATTTTTCTCTGAGTGTAATAAATCAGTGGTTTTACTAAACTCTCCTTAATTATAAGTTAATTGTGTACATCAGTCCATCGGTCAAACGTTTCTTGCAGGCTCTAACCACCAACATAAAAACTGCCAGAATTTCAGCCTGAAACTTCACACTTTCATCTGTTGTTCGTGCGCATTATTTGAAATGCGTACACTTTCAATACTGTTTGACGGATCATATCCGAGATCATCAATTTCCTTGTAATCTGTGTACCCCGACCGGAACAGAGTTTATTTAATTACAAATTTCAGAGCTTGTATATAAGTAATGTCATCCTTCACTAATTTCATTGAAAAAAAAAAAAATTTAACTTTAATTTTCTGGTTTTGGTTTTCCAAAATGGCAACCCTACAAAATATTCGTAAAATCTGAATCCAATTTCCGGAATCATAAAGTATGATATTTTAAATGACATATATTCACAGAAAGATTTTTTATACCCTTCACCACAGGTGTAAAAGGTATATATAAGTTTGTCATTCCGTTTGTAATTTCTACAATATTCATCTAAGATCCAAAAAAGTATATATATTCTGGATCCTTATTGATAGGGAAGTCGATATAAAGATGTGAGTCTATCTGTTGAAATCAGTTTTTAGAAAGCCCCAGTTATCGGATATACATGTTTTCTACACCAAATTGTAGGGAATATTCGTTAGAAGAACGTTAATAAAAATTAGCAAAATCTGTTGCTTATCAACCGAGATATCGCCAAAAAATACCGAAGATACCTCCAAAATCGTTTTGTTGTTGGCTTTTCTAAGCTCCTATACAAGCTAGGGACTTCGTTCTTGCACGAGAAATTCGGAATCTTTCTTAAAAATTTTTTGTTTGAAAAAAAAATCGGTCCATTAGTATCCAAGATATCGACCAAAACGCGTGTTTAGACTTTTTGAAGCTTCTATATAAGCTATGGGTTTCGTTGTTGAATGGATTGGTTATAAATATTTTTTAAAATTTTAGTTTTTTGAATCGAACAAATCGTTCTATAAACAACCGAGTTATTGGTAAATCTTTTTTTTTTTTTAATTATTTAATGGCAGCTTTGCATTTTGTTTTTCTTATGGGTAATGAATAACAACAACAACAGTAATCTAAAAAAAAAATTAAAAAAAAATTAGATAAGTATAAATGCGAAAATATAAAAGCATACTTTAGGGCGCATATTTTATTATTTGTAGGTAAAGCGATGAAGGGTATAAAAGGTTCGGCCCAGCACAGAATATAGAACTCGCTCTCGTTTTTCCTAAAGTGACTTAAAAATCGTTATCGTCAAAAAATGGAAGATAAACGTAAATATTTTTAGCTCATTAATTTCCGAAGACTTTCGCCATGGATTACATTAGGTTTGGCATCTTGTACGTTATAAAGGATATCTTACAAACTTTTTCCCAATAGTTAAAGAACTTGTTTCCCTCTATGTAGTCCTTCAGGAATTTCTAGTTATGTCCCCAATGTATTTCAAATTGGATGTATTATCCTCTTGAAAATGTTCTCTTCTAATGCGACAGTGGACAATCATCTCATAGTATGTAAGTTACTCATCCAACAGTGCAATTTTGCCAACTCCTGACATGCTCTTCCATTGTCCATTAATTTTTGAACTTTTCGAAAGCTTTAATATGTTTTTCAGTATAATGGGTATTCAGGAATGATCCCATTTTAAATAGCTTATCTGCCTAATCATTAGCTATGATACCATGGTGTCCCAGAATTCATATTATCTGAAGGTTTTCACTATTAAGATAAGTTTTGCATTATAAAACAGTTTCACATTTTATGTTATCATTATTTAGGCACTTTATAACTGCTTAACTATCCGTAAAAATACGTGTTGCAGCTTTGCTTTTTCTTCTTTTCTTAACTATTTAATACCTTTCGTAATAGCCATGATCTCAGTCTGAAAAACAGTGTTGTGATCAACACTGGATGTGAAAGAATTTACTTATGTTTCGACTCTTTTCATAGAAACCCATTTCAGTTCGTATATATTGTAACGTGTAGTTACAAATATTAAACCACCAAAATATTAACATATTGTAACTACTGTAGTAGTTACAATACAATAGGAGAATTTATATTTCTCATTTAGTTTATGTTAATTTAAACATAAATAGTCAAGATTACGACAACACATGGGAGCAAGAACCGAAGTACCGATCTTGTTATACTTTGATCTTAGGGAACAAAGTATCACCAGACACGACCGAAGTTCTTTTTTCCGAACTGTATCCGAATCCGTAGTTAGCCGACCGAGAGCCGAAGAATTTATCTCGTCGGATTGTAGTAGTACCGTAGTTAATCGATTCAGAGCTGAAGAATTTATCTCATCGGATTGTATTTTGAAGGCCAAACCTTGTAGTTAGCCGACCGAGAGCCGAAGAATTTATCGGATCGTATTTAGTACCATAGTTAACCGATTGAGAGCTGAAGAATTTATCTCATCGGATTGTATTTAGTTTGTAAAATAGCTCATACGATCTTAGTTAGCCTACAGAGAGCCGAAGCATTTATTTCGTCGGATTGTATCTAGTAGTGCATACGATCTTAGTTAGCCGACAGAGAGCCGAAGCCTTTATCTCGTCGGATTGTATCTAGTAGTGCATACGATCTTAGTTAGCCGACAGAGAGCCGAAGCATTTATCTCGTCGGATTGTATTTAGTAGTCCATACGATCTTAGTTAGCCGACAGAGAGCCGAAGCATTTATCTCGTCGGATTGTATTTATTTCGTAAACTAGTTCATACGATCTTACCTAGCCGATCGAGAGCAGAAGCATTTATCTCTTCGGATTGTATTTTAGAGACGAAACCCGTAGTTAGCCGATTGAGAGTTGAAGAATTTGTCTCGTCGGATTTAATCTTGTTAACCAAACTAAGAACTAAAATTGCCAACCTTATTCTTTCCCCTCATAGATAGGTATCATTTCGTCGTTGTTCTTGTCACAAGGAAGCTCTGTGGTAACAATCAAAGGAAGCAGACCTTTGAAGAAACTGGACAGACTGAGTATACCCTAGCTGGAAACAAAACTGCATTACAATATATCGGTTCTTGTATTGTTTCCCATTTTCGTTACTTCATCCCATACCTCTCTATTAGGTATTCTTGCTAATACGTACATACATACATATGTATCTAGTTGGGAACCTGTAGCCGTGGATTATCTTCATGTAGCACCACTAACTTTCATTCAATATTGCATGAACATTTTAGCGTCTGGAACGTTTTTACTCTTTGGATTCCACATAATTAAATAATAGTTCCAAAAAGTATTGATTATTGCAAGAAAATGTTAAAAGATATTGTTAAAATCCTACAGAAGTAATGATGGATTTTTTGTTTTGTGTTTGATAACAAAAAAATAAAAGAAATATATGTATACCGTTTAATCAAATGCACATTTTTGAAGGCTTCATATTTTAATTTTAAACACAATGCACACAAAAATATAATTTATTCGTAAAAACTAGTATTTTTATTGTTGATATTTTCTAGCTGGCCTTGTAAGTTTTAGCTCAATTTGAATTAAACTTATTTAAATAATAATAATAATTAGGCTTTTAAACAAAACACGTTTTAATTTAATTTATTCTCAAAAAGTTAGCATTACTGTTTTATTTATTATGAAATTATACTCTCTCTTGCTCTCCTACATACACGAAAAGAAAGCACAAACAACAATAACAAAATTAAATAAATGTAATAATGAAAGCAAACTACAAAAACAATCAAAAAACCGGCTAAAAATTAAACAACAACAAAAAATAATAAACAGCAGCAAAATTACAACAACAACAACAAAAAATGACAATAAGAAAGAAATAAAAACTGACAAGACAATTATTATTGTTGGGTGAGTACTTATGTATGTATGCATGTATGTATGTATGTTTGTTCGTTCGAACGTGTGTGTTTGTGTACTTTATTTTTTATAGTTTTAGACCAAGAATTTTTTGTTGTTGTTTTTTATGCTTTTTTCTGATTATGTCGCAAAGCAGGTGCATATAAAAGCGCCTTTAAGTGATAAATTGAGTAGAAAAAATTTTATTTATTTTTTGTTGTTATTGTTGTTGGTATGAGTTAAATTTTACAAGTCGCATGCGTTAAACCAACACGGTATGATGTGAGACTCTTTAAAAGGGATTTTTTTCCTTTTAAGTTGACGTTTTCCGTATACACGTTTTTGTTGTTCTTGTTGTCGTTGGCACTTGTCAAATAGGATTTTTGTTGTTGTTGTTATGTGTGTATTTTTTTTATGTTTTTTGCGGCAATATTAAATTGATATGAACATTACTTGTCAGTTTTGACAGTTTGTCACAAATGTTTGAAAACGTGTGTGTTTTTTGTAGTTGGTTGGTTTTTTTGCTAACGTGTGTGCCAAAACATGCTGCAGCCGCAAAAAAAAACAACAAAAAGGTTGGTGTTAAAAATAACACATTGAAATTAGCAAACAAAAACTTTAAATTAATTCTTTTTCAACTTTATTTAAAAAAATTTTAGGTTTTCAACAAAAGATTAGATAAAGAACACTGTTTTATTTGTTTTATTTTATTTTTTTTTTTACAAATAATTGTTAACACTTTTCCTTAGTATTTTTAATAAACTTTACCTTTTTCTATTTTTTTTAATAATTTGAAACAATTGTGGTTTATAGACCAAGAAATTATTATTATTATTCTTTTTTTTTATCAAAAACTTGTTAATATTATTTTTATTCTTTTAGCAATTTTTTTTTTTTTTTTTTTTTTGTTTCCAAAAATTTTATTGGCAATTATTTCTTTTAAAATTTCTTATTTTCACTTTATATTTTTTTTCAAACTTTATTAAACACTTTTTAATTTCGCTTTCAAATTTATTATATATAAACAATTATTTATTTACTTCTTTCTTTCTGTATTAAAAAATTTATCTTTATTTATTATATTTCACCCTCTTTTACGCACCTGTTTCTTTCTATCTAACGTTGTTAATTCTATTGAACACTTACACGTCACGCTATTAACACTTTGAAACGTAAATTGAACCAACGCGTATAACGGCGCAACGAAGACTGTTTTACTTTTAACCTCTAATATTTATTTGGCTCTTTGCTAGTTGCCAGTTAGTTGGTCGGTTCTGGTATCGAACCTATTTTTTTTTTTTTTGTTTGCTTGTCAACAAACAACATATTTATCATACTTTTGCAACATGTTTGATGTTGCTAGTGGCTGTGTGTTATCTTAAAATGTTGCGTTGTTTATATTTTTTTTTTTTTTTTAAGTGTAAAATTTTCTTATCTCTTTGGTAAATGTTGCTAAGCATGTTGCTAGGCTAAAAAGCAACAAGTGTTTATAAATGTTTTAAAAAGTTTAAAAAGCATTGGTTCGATTGTTTTATTTTTTGATTTAATTTATTTAAATTTACTTGTGAGAAGTTTAATTGCGAATAAAAATTGTTTGAATAATGATTTAAGAATATTATTTATTCACAATGAACATTGTTAGACAATCGGAAAATTTTGTTATCATCTGATTAACCTGTAACTTTCTAACATTTGATAATGCCCTGCAACACTAATTTTTACACATGAAAAAAATCTGTAAATTCATGAAACTAGAGAATATTATAACGTGGTTTTATCCGCGGTTGAGGTAACATAGTCGCCTCCAGGGTCTACTTAAGGTTCCACAAACCTTATGTAATAAAACGTTTGATTTTAAATAAATTTTTTTAAATAATATTTATCTTTATTGAGTGTTTATTTTATTTCAAATACAAAATATTTACTACGAGAGAATAACTACGATAATGCTGAATTGAATTCTATCGGTTTCAATTCCTTTTTCTTCAACTAGGCTTATTACGGTTATATGGCTTATATTAGGTTCGGTTATTCGGCTTATATTAGGATCGGTTCCGTTTATATTAAGATCAGTCGTTTATTCGGCGTGTAACAGGGTACTGTTACCATGCACTTCTATGGATTAATATTCTATTAGACACGAAGCAAACCGAAGTCAACTTTGAGAACAGCCAACCGAAGTCAACTGTGAGAACGAGCACTCATAAAAACGAGCAACGATGCCAGGCGTGATAATCAGAGCTGTCAGATGTGGCGATTTTTCGCCAAACGTGGCGATTTTTAATTGCTCTTGGCGACTGAATTTTCCGTTTTGCGACAAGGCGAATTTTTTGGCAATTTCTAACAAAGTGGCGATTTATTTGGCTAATTTTTAAAACTTTATTAAAAAGGTATTCGCATAGTAAAACTATTACGTTTTCTTACTAGCTAACGTCTATTTTTAGTATTTTTCATCCAAAACGGCGGTTCTCAAATGGAGGTCCGCGGTTCTCAACAAAGTATATTGAATCATTAAAATTTTCTTCACTTCAAATCTATTACAAATTAGCTTTAGAAAATATTTTTTAATTCATTTCCTAAAATAATAAAACACAAAATATTACAAATTGAATGAAAAAAAAAAAAATATTTTCATTTTATTTGGAAATGATTTGAATTGAATGAATTCTTTATGAATTAATTCTATTCAAACAAAAGCCTTTGAATTAAGCTATTGAATTATATTTTTGGGAATGGTATTATTTAATGAAAAACTATTATTTCTTAATTCAGAATTAAGATTTAAGGGAACTAAGCTAGGATTTAATTAATTCTTTCGTAGCTCTGCAAAGTTGCAAAAAATATGGAGTAAAAATTTGTTTGTGTTTGTGCATGATTATTATTATCATTCTGGTAATTGTAAAAAACCATTAATGATATTTTGTCCTTGGCATAAGACGTTTATTAGCAAATTTAAAATCCATTTTTAAATACAAACGTTTTATCTTAAATTTATAATTAATTGAAGTCAAATGTTTACTATTTTCTTAAATATAGCCTGATTTAACAAAAGCAATTGGTATCAAATTGAGAATATGCCATTAATTTTTATCTTTAAGTATTAAATTATTTTTGGATTAAGAATTATTTAGGAATAACATTTGATATGAAATCGATAAAGTATCCCTTTTTTTCAAGTGAATATTAATTTTTATTCAAACTTGAAATTCAACGTATTTTCTGAAATACCTTTAAATTATTAAAGTTAAAGGCACGAAGCAAGAGTTTGTAAAAACCCCTGATCTAAGTCTGGGATCACACACAGCAATTTTTCCTGCTGCAATTCTGAGTTCGTAGGATAGAGAAGAGAATACTAAACATTTACATTCACTTCACCTCTCTCGTCTACGAACTTAAAATTGCAGCAAGAAAAATTGCTGTTAATGAACCCCGACTAACAAAATCAAGATCCTTAATTTATAAATAGCTTCATCAAATGTTTGATAATTTGTTTTCCATCATCTTTCAAATATGAATATTAATATTTTATGGACCATAATGAAAAGAAAACGTTCAGGAATAAATTAATTCTTCGAAACAATTTATAAGTTTAATAGGACAAATGTTCATTGTATAGTTTTAGAATTATTCTGTTAAAAATATAATAAATTTAAATAAATTTTTAAAATTGTTGACCTAAAATTGAGTTATGTATATCAGAAAAGTTTATTGAAATTAATATTTTTGTGATTCAATTATTATTAGCTACTGAAATGATTATTGACTTTGTTGAAGCTGAATTTACATTTTAAAATTATATAAAGTTTAAAGCACTAAATATTTTAGTTGTTTTTAGTTTTTCATAAAAAAAAAATATATAAAATTTAATTTTGGCGATTTCTGATTAACAATTTGGCGACAGAGGCTCAAAAAAATCTGACAACCCTGGTGATAATGAGTATCCGAAGTCACTCGTGAGAACAAACAAACTAAGTCAACTGTGAGTCACTCAGGAGAACAGCTAACCGATGGCATCCAACCGAGATCAAGTGTCTTAAAAAAATATAATTTAATTTTACTTTTTTAAAATATAGTCGGCTCTTCAATTAGTTATAATAATTCCCGAGACTTATATAGCGTGTTCTTGTCTTGTTTGAATCACCACGACTGTAACTTCATACCTTGTTCACTTATACTTATTCATGTATAAACTGAATGAGAATTATATCAACTGAACAACTAAACCAGTTACTCGTATAACATGTGTGTATATATGGTATTTACAGTAGGATCAAAATATCTTTAAAATTGCAACCTGTATATTATTCACAAAGTTAACATGGACCAGCCAACGAGACAGACGGACATCGCTAAATTGACTTAGAAAGTTATTTTGATTTTTATATAGACCCACCTTAAAGGTGGGTCTATATACGTTTATAAATTAAACGTTTATAAATTAAACACATTTCTAACTATTTTCTAAAAATTTTCGTTCAAAATTTGTACGTTTTAGCGAACGTTCGTTCAATTCCGATATATTAGTCAGGCGAATTAGTTAAAGAACAAAATTGTCTATCGAATAGAAAAACTAGAATTTTAAAATCATTTATTTTTGGACTCAGAAGAGATATCGATTTAAAGTTTTCTTATACGATAGATAATTTAGTTCTTTAAGCAATTGGGTAAAAACTTTATAAAATTGGTTAAAAATATTGGGATATATATATGAAAAACTGGACCAAGGTTTCGCAAAATTGATAAATAGCATGCAAGCATATTTTTCATGGGTCTTATCAAGAGCTTTAGGAAAATGTAAATATATATGAAATAGGACAAAACTAAAATTTAGCAAGCGCTGACTAATTTTCTATGTCAGAGGTACCCTATTTCAAGCCACAATACAGTAGCGAGCATTAAAAATACAACTCTATGTAATATGATCTTCTTTCGCATATATTTTGCTTATAGCAAGTCCTAATGTAACAGTACTAATGTGATTTTATTATTTGTGGTAATAGATACCCGTTGCATATAATTTTGTTGAATATTTTTGTGCGTAACGAAAATTATTGAACGTTTAGTAATAGCAGTTGAAAATGTGAGCGAGCAAAAAAAAAAAAAAAAAAAAGTGGTTGCGTTATTTCGGTCGAAAGGTCATACTCAATTATAAATTATGAAGTTAAGCTAAACTATCATTAATATTTGATCGCTTATTTATAGAAAATGTTTGTTGGTTTTAAAACAACTAACAAAATAAATAATAATTCCAAAAATATCAATCTCTATTGAAAAGTGTCCAAAACAGTTCAGAAAAATATCAAAATTAAATAAAATTGGAATTTATTGCTAATATTTATATTATTTGTAGATTTCATGTATCTTAGACAATATGCAACGATAGAAAATCATGTTTTTTAACAACACTATAATTTCCAATCATTTCCAATCAAAATTTTTATCAAAATTTTAAAAATCATGTTTATTTGTTTAGAGTTGCATTTTTTTTTTTGTTTTTTTTTTTTTTTTGCTCGCTCACATTTTCAACTGCTATTACTAAACGTTCAATAATTTTCGTTACGCACAAAAATATTCAACAAAATTATATGCAACAGGTATCTATTACCACAAATAATAATATTACATTAGTACTGTTACATTAGGACTTGCTATAAGCAAAATATATAGGAACAAAGATCATATTACATAGAGTTGTATTTTTAATGCTCGCTACTGTATTGTGGCTTGAAATAGGGTACCTCTGACATAGAAAATTAGTCAGCGCTTGCTAAATTTTAGTTTTGTCCTATTTCATATATATTTACATTTTCCTAAAGCTCTTGATAAGACCCATGAAAAATATGCTTGCATGCTATTTATCAATTTTGCGAAACCTTGGTCCAGTTTTTCATATATATATCCCAATATTTTTAACCAATTTTATAAAGTTTTTACCCAATTGCTTAAAGAACTAAATTATCTATCGTATAAGAAAACTTTAAATCGATATCTCTTCTGAGTCCAAAAATAAATGATTTTAAAATTCTAGTTTTTCTATTCGATAGACAATTTTGTTCTTTAACTAATTCGCCTGACTAATATATCGGAATTGAACGAACGTTCGCTAAAACGTACAAATTTTGAACGAAAATTTTTAGAAAATAGTTAGAAATGTGTTTAATTTATAAACGTTCGAAAAAATTAAGAATTTGTGATAATTTCTGGAAACAGAGTTGTTAGAGAAAATTTACATAAACTTTTAGTTTGTAAAAAATTTTACAGATTCAACTTAAAAACGCTATAATTTTCGAGCCCCTGTTTAAACGAACTGATTATATATGCATTCCAGTCACTTTATATTTATACAAATGGATTTTAAAATTTTTGATATTGGTTCATATAATAACTATAAATTAACTAATACACAGAAAAAATTCACGAATTTTAATAATTTGAAATTCTTATTTTCAAATCTTACCAACCTATCTAATTTTTTCTTATTATACCCTACAACACAATATGTGGTTGGTGTATTAAGCTCAAATTACAATAGCGCGTAGTCAGCAACAGTATCAGCAACAGTATCAGCAATAATTATAACGGCAGCACAACATGTTGCTGCCGTTATAATTACAATTCAGCGTAGGTAGCCACAATTTACAACCACCATCTAGCTTTGTTCTACTTGTGTATTTTTGCCTCTCATTTATTTGCTCACTCTCTTTGTCTCGCTCTCAATCTGAATGCAGCGCAGTGAATTTAGAAACAGGGTTAAATGAAACAGCACTGCAAACTGCTGCTGACTAAATGTAATCAACACCATAACAAACGGTGCATTCTAAATAATCAGCTGATTATGGCAGCACAGACTGCTGCTGACTACGCGCTATTGTAATTTGGGCTTTATGCGTTTGCGCTTATGTTTGTAACGCACAAAAATATGTATATAGACCCACCTTTAAGGTCCTGGAACAAATTCTAACACAAGGAAAAACAGTTAGGAAATATACCTATTTTAAACTCTTCATATGTTGATAAATTAAAAGTGCATCCTTCGTGATAATTGGACTTGTTTACTATTGGAAATTAATATTTAAGTAAGTATGTCTACCTAGACCGTCTAAAATTGAAATATATGGGTTTAGAGTCAAATTAATTCAAGTTATCGTAATAGGCTCTTATTTCCATTATACAGTACTCGTAAAAGGACATGCCTCTAAAAGTAAAGATGGTAGTTTTATATAAGTAAATAATATGTGTTTTGTTAGAAGGATATCCAGTTATCATATTTACATTATTAAATCAACGATTGCTGGCAATAGTAGCTTTGAATGGCCAAATGTGTTTATTCAGATAATATAAAATATCTACTGTTAAATGACTTGTATCAATCGTTACAGGCATGATCGTTTCAATATTGTTTCTTTAAGATAATTTTTAAGAATCTTCATATTAGAACTACATATTAATATTATTTCACTGCCATTATCAGAATGTTATTCAAAAATATTCGAAAATTCTTAAAAAGTATGGCTAAAAGAGTGTTTTTTTAATATTATTAATATCCTTTGTAGTTAAAATTACCTTAAATTTATATGTATTGGTAGTAATTAGTGGTAATACTAACAAATTATAGTTTTCATCATTTTTTAATAATTATTTTTATCAAAATTTAAAAAAATCCGATGATTTTTTAGGAGTTGCATTTTTTTTGCTCCCTTAAATTTACAACTTTAAAAAAAAAAAAAAATATATTATTAACTGTTCATATGCGTAACAATTTGGAACAAAATGACATACAATAGTTGGCTAAGGCCGCAAAGAATAAAATCACAATAGAATTGGCTAATTTAATGACGTTCTAGCCCTAATCAATACGATCAAAAACCATAGAGCCTAGCGTTGCATTTTTTATGCTCGCTACTGTATATCCCTTTCTGAAGAGTATGTGGGCCCCCTTTTAAACTTAAAATTGTAAATCCAACCAACCGATTAGAAGGTAAAGATTTTGATTCTGCCTCACAGTGCAATCTAATATTTTGCACACTATATTTTTAAATAAAAAGGAACAACCTAGGGGGAATTTCGGTCAAAATTCGAACGACCAACAAATCACAAAAATCAGTGCTGCCCAGTGTAATAATAATTAAAACTTTATATGTATTTATTTTTTATTTTTTGTTTATTTAATTTCTTAAAGAAACCCGATCTCTAGTAAATCACGTTGAATAGTCCCATTTTTTTTTTTTTTACTTTAAATGCAAATTTCTATAAATTAAAAATAATTCTCCATGACTAAATTTTTATAATACAAACCTCATATGACTTTAAAAATATACCACATGTACCACAAATATACATATAAACATTAAATCATTTTTGTATACATAATCTTCTCATACTTTGAAAGAAATACTGCAGTTTGAAAAAAAAAAAAAATCTTTTTTAAAAATGTTCAAAAATTTGATTGACTAACTGACAAAAGTGACATGTTAAAATGATGACTATTCGCATCATGAGCATATGAATGAATGTAACGATGACATTTCTGGCAATGTCATTTTGTATTTATGATATGCAACATTGATTCAAATCGAATACAATAACGCAACGTTTGTTTATTTCATGCCATTGAAATGGAAACTTCATAAATTGTTTTTAACAAAGTTGTTAAGAAGGGCTACTATGCAGCTATTGTATGATAAATTTGAGAATGTTAAAGTAAAAATATATAAATACTTATAGATATATAAACATGGCCAAAGTTGAATTGTAAACATTTTAAAGTACTTTGCTATAATTGAAAGTTTGTTTTACGCATTTAAAATCTTAAAATATTTTAGTATAAAATAAATTAAAAAATTAAGTTTTTTGAATTCTTTTTTTATTTTCATTTAAGCTGTAAAACTTCTTAATATTCTGCCAAAACTCAGTGGAAAATTGTAATTACTTTTTATAAAGATTTCTAATACTTACACATGTAATATGTTGGCTCCATTCACTTGGATTTTTTAATATCCTACAATATTGTGCATACAGTTTAATAAAAAGGAAGCTGTAAAAATAAAATTTGACATTTACGAAAAGAACAAGTGAAAATGTGTTTACACACATATTAGGGTAGTAGTATGCAATGAAGTATCAAAAGAATTACAAAGAAAGAATTAATTTCTGATCTATTGCAAAATTTATTTCAAACTGCAGATTTTCTTTCAAAATATTCAATAAATAATTATTTCTGATGGAACTTCTATTATTATACCCTACACCACCATAGGTGGTTGGGGTATTATGCGTTTGTGCTGATGTTTGTAACGCGCAGAAAAAATCTTCTGACTCCCACCTTAAAGTATACGAATCGTCTCAGAATCACTTGCTGAATCGATTTAACGATGTCCGTCCGTTTGGTCGGCTAGCTGTCTGTCCATGTAAACTTTGTGAACAAGGTAAAGGTCCCAATTTTAATGATATCTTGAAGAAACTAAGCACGACTTTTATTAAAAAACAGATTTAAGTCCATTTCACACTAAATTGCTTCATGCCCGACCAAAAACGAATGCAGGAGTGCAGATTTAATGATAAAAGTAATTTTTTTTAAACGACTTTTTTAAATTGTACATTAAAGCATATTAGCATAATATTTTCAATATTATTTCTTATGTAATGTATAAAATAAATATAAATCTTGCATTCCTGTAAAAATCATTTAAAAAGATTTACAAACCAATTTTTAGCAATTTATCATAACGGAGTTATATTTTATCAAAGTGGAAATAATCAAACTGTTCCTAATCAAGAACTATTTTCCAAATATCCTAAATCAGTTTCCAAAGAAGCTTAAACTGAAATCTATTAGATATAAGGACTGCGCACGAAAAAAATCCGTGCATGCTCTTGGGCTTATAACTTTTGATGTGGTGAAAAATTAATAATTCTGTTAACTGGGTTGTATTTGCCATTATGCTCACTTACCATGTGCTAAGTTGGAAGTTTAACAAAAAACACCTAAACACATAATTCAAATTTTTCATGAAATCTTGTATTGGTCATATAAAATAATTGCAAGGAAAGCTGTTGTGCCGCAAAATACAGTTTCTTGGGTAATAATATTATACAAAGAAGTCATGATCACTGAATGGTAACCTGGTAGTGGAAGGAAAATAGTATCTTCAGACTGTAGGACTCAGGCAAAATAGAAAGGATTTTGAGAGAAATTCACCTCATTTCATTTCACAAATAGTTAATTACTTTGAATCTTTATCAGAAAATTTGAAAGGAAGTTTAGCTGAAGACTTATGAAGTAAGAAAAAAATTCTAATAGAAACGCAAACAAGAATTTGGAGGTAAAAAATAACATGAAAATTCTTCAGACGAATATTTTTAGAAATTTTGTTTCTGTATAGTAGACGATGAAACGTTCGTACAGGGTGACTTTTTTCAACTTCCTAGCCAGGAATTCTATATCGCAGATGCTAGAGGGATTATGGCCGAAAAATTTCGTGTATCAAAGGAATCAAAATTCCCAAGAAAGTTTTTGATTTGGGAAGTCATATGCATACGCAGGAATGAAGCACTTCATTCTTAAAAAAATGATTGCATTAACACAGAAATATACGAGAATAAGTGCCCTTGGAAAAGACTTCTCCCTTTCCTAATAAAATTCAGTGTATCCCCTGTTTTCTGGCCCATTCCCACTTCTTCTCATTACAACAAAACAATGGAGTTGTAACAAAGAAATTGTAAGAGTTTGTACCAAAATAGGCTAATCCATCAAATTGTCCGAATCTCAGTGCAATTGAAAGATATTGGAATCTAGTATAAAATAATTTAAAGGACATTAAAAGCTCAGCATAAAATTGACTTATTCGAGCAAAAAAGTGACCGAAACACTATAAAACCTTTAATTAGAATCATTCTGGAAAAAATGAGATATTTCCTTAAAAACCAACAGGAACTAAAATATTATTTTATGTTTAGAACTTGAACATAACAGTCATTAATAAAAATATCACTTTAAAAAAATCGCCTACTGGTTTAGTTTCTATAAGCAGATTTGCATGCATGGATTTTTTCGTGCGCAGTCCTTAAGTCTCTCAGCTATAAAAGATGAACTATGGAATATGAACTCAGAAGTTTTAGGTGAAAAAAAAAAAATACCTTAAGTGTCAGAAAATAATCCAAAGGAAATCCTCCGCGTGTAATTTAATATAAGATGAAAATTGAATTTATTTATTATTAACCCTACGGTACATACCCAAAAAAATTAACTTTAGTCAATACCCGTGGTACCCGGGTACCATAGTGTAATTTTCGTTGATTTTATTCGAAAAATATACAATTTTATACAAATTATTTATTACGACCATTTAATTGGCCCCCAGATCTTAAAGTAAATCGATAAAAATATGTAAAAATACATGTTTGAGTATTTATGCGATGTCCGTCCGACCGTCTTGCAGTCCATGAATGAAGCAATAAATTGCAGTTTTTGAAATAATTGTATGAATTTTGGCTTTATATGATGGAGACACGTGCTCTGTTAAAACTAGTTTATAATGGTTACCTAGTACAACCTAGTCCCCATACAATTTTTCTCCTAGAATCGGGCTTTGACGTCCATAATTTTGTTAGTATTGCATAATTTAATACATATAAATGTTTTATGTACGTTAGAAATCCAATTTAATTTTATAAAATAATTTTTATTAACGTAAAAACTAATCTATAACATTTTTTATCACTTTCGCACCTCAAAAATCCATAGCTCCCATATGTGGCCCATTTCCGAAAATCATCATAAAGTGCATAAATTAGTATTGGTAAACATAACGTTTTTTTAAACAAAATATTGTAAAAAGTATAAATTTAAATTTTAAACTTTACAACAAGAATTGAACTAAAATAAAACACACGTTCCATAAAAACTCTCTGAGAAAATCTGTCAAGAAAGACTATAACGTTCTTACATTCTAAAGAATATTAGCACTGACTTCATCCACAATTAAGCACAGCATCCATAAAACATTCTGACCGAAAATAGGTCACGTCTAGGGTGATCGATTATTCGACTTTTTTGAGAAACCGGTTTTCGAATAGTTCGAATAGTTGGTATTTTAAAAAAACCGGTTGCACTTTTTGAAATTCAGAAAAAACCGGTTAACGGGTTTTTTGCAGAAGTTAATATTTATATCAAAAGACTACATTTCTTTAAAAAAAATCAATTCTTATAATTAAGTTAAAATTTATTAAATATAAGCGTAAAAGCCTAACAATGTCAAGAAAAATAATATAATAATGAAAATATGCACAAACAAATCCGAAAATTAAAAGAAAAAAATATGAACAACATTTAGACACCTTCTCCTCCCTAATCGAAGTCAATTATTTGAAGCCGTTCAAATTTATTGGAATTATATTGATAAAATGCGCTCCCTGGCCGAAATACAGAATCAGTTTTTTATAGGATTTGGAGAGCAAACAATAAGTATAGCAACTCAAAAGTTCTTAATACCGAAACAGACTTTTTGGTCCCTGATAGAAACATCTGGCACTGTTAGAATTTGTTGAACGAATAGTTTTATAAGTATGCCGATTTTTAGTTTCTTACGTCGTCTGGGAGCTTCAGAAAGCTCTGGAAAGGAAACATTGCTTAGGAAAGATATATTTAAATCCATATATATAGATCCACGTATTTTCGCTCCCTGATAGAGATTTCAAAATCTGGCTCTGTTAGTATTTGTAGGACGAATAGCGTTATAATTAAGCTGAATTTTAATTTTTTATGTCTCTGGAGAGCAAATTATATATCTAGATGACTAAAAGATAATTATGTTTCAAAATTGTAGAAAAAATCATCTAAATTTTAGTTAGCATAAACAGAAACCATGGTCCTTTATTACCGTCGAATGTTGTGTCCTACGCAAATACAGTTCGTGAACAATATTCTAATACGACTCTTACCAACTTACAAACTTCTTTTCCGATTCCAATAAATGTTACTCCATCTTCATCCATGAATACTTCAACTAACATTAATCCGGTTGTGGTTCAGAATTCAAACCCTGTTGGTGCTGTTTTAACTCCTAAACCCCTTAGGATTATTCCTCCTCGAAAAACAATATTTGCCACACGCTTTGCTTATGACACATCAGTAAACGATGTAGAACATCATATCAAAACAAACCTTGGCGTAGAACTGTATAAAGATGTGCAAATTTATAGAATAAATGCACGTAATAGAGCATCCTTTAAAATAATAGTACCTGAAGCTATCTTTGACCACATTGTAAATCCAAATTTCTGGCCAAAAAATACTATAGTTCGGGAATTTATTTACCATGAAGACACAAATGTTACACTTCCAAAAGCCGGTGATCTGAGTCCAAAAAACTAAATTCTTTAAATAAGCATTCTGAATCCAATCATGTTTATCCAATTTGTCATTCTTTTAATAAAAATATCTCCACAATATCCATTGTGTATCAAAATGTTCGAGGTATGAATACGAAATTGAAATCTTTTTATCTCCAAAGTTTTGGCCTTGAACAAAATATAATAGTTCTGACTGAAACATGGCTCCGTGATAAACCAGCAAAGAAGATCCACAATTCCGGGATAATGTGTGATAAATTTCAAATATACAGGCGAGATAGAGTGGAAAAAGATGGTGGTGGTGTTTTGATAGCAATTTCGACTCTTTTACCATCGGAAGAAATTGTGACAAATGAATTTCGAAATATTGAATTCATTGCTACTTGTGTTAAACTTATAAATATTAAAATATTTATAACATGCTCCAATATTCCTTCAGCATCAAGCATGGATATTTATGAATCTCATTTAGAAGCTATACAATTTGTAGTAAAGAAATCTAAACCAAATGATATGACTATTGTACTCGGTGATTTCAATCTTCCAAATGTTTCATGGATCAGAACTCCAGACTCAAATTATTTAAATCCTTCAACAGACACGAACATACAGTTATTAGATTCTATCGCTGATCTAGGACTCTTCCAAGTTAATAGAGTAGCAAACTCATTGGGAAAATTTTTAGACCTAATATTTGTTGATCAACCCTCAGATACTAGTATTCACCGCTGTAGTCCTGTATCTACTCCAGAAGATAATTATCATCCAACACTTGAAATCAATATTCTGGTTAATACACACCTTGCTCAAAAAACTTCCATAAGCGATGAATTTGTGTTCGACTTTAAGAAAGCTGATTATTTAAAACTAACACAACTTCTTTCAACAAATAATTGGTTCCAGCATTATCCAACTAACAATCTACAACCATATGAAATTGACTCAATTATTATACAATTTTATGATGGTTTATTTAATTGTTTTAGACAATCAATCCCAATGGTGAAGAAAACTGTTCTTAAGGGTCCTCCATGGAATACTAAATATCTATCCAAGCTCAAAAACTTAAAAAATAAACATTATAAGATATATAGAAGAACTGGCTTAACTACTGACTATTCTAGATATTCTGTCTCAAGATCTATCTATAACTCCACAAATAACCAATGCTATAATAATTATCTCTCCAGAATAAAACGAAATTTTAGACTCAATCCGAAGTCGTTCTACAATTTTGTCAACTCAAAACGCAGAGTTTCAGGTTATCCACCTATGATGAAATATGAAAATAACGAGTCATCACAGGATACTAAAATTTGTGACATGTTTGCAGACTTTTTCTCCTCCTCATATTCTAATAAAAAATTTTGTAAATTCTCAAACTACCCATATAAAATTACAGAATCGACTCCAATTATTTGTCCGGTATTACATATATCCACTATTATGAATGAAATAAAAAATCTAAAATTCTCCGAAAAATATGGTCCCGATGGTATTCCAAGCTGCGTGTTAATCAAATGCATAGCCCCATTAAGTTCAACTTTAACATACTTATTTAATATGTCCCTTTCCAATGGCTATTTTCCAGAGATTTGGAAGAAGTCATTTATTATCCCCCTATTTAAATCTGGAAGTAAGTCCAATATCTCTAATTATAGGGGTATAGCGAAATTAAGCGTCATTCCCAAACTTTTTGAAAAAATAATAACAGATATTTTATCACACCAAATATCATCTTCCCTTTCTCCTGCCCAACACGGATTTAGAAAAGGATGCTCCGCCACTACAAACCTTTTGGAATTCACAAGTAATATTATAAGTTCTTTCAATCATCATATGCAAACTGACACCATTTACACTGATTTCAGCAAGGCCTTCGATAAAGTGAATCATGATCTTCTTGTATATAAGCTACATACTTTAGGATTATCTCCATTATTTCTAAAGTGGATTAAAACCTACCTTATAAATAGACAACCATGCGTTCTGTTCAGGAATCATAAATCCAAATCTATTCCAGTTCCGTCCGGAGTGCCTCAAGGTAGCCACTTAGGACCAGTACTATTCCTTATTTTTATTAATGATTTACCATCCTGCATCAAATACTCAAAAATATTAATGTATGCTGATGACGTAAAGCTTTTCCTTAGCTTTAAAGACCCCAGTCAATGCTCCCTACTTCAAGTGGATTTAAATAATTTCCTTAATTGGTGCAATATCAATTTGATGGATTTGAATTTGAATAAATGTAAATATATGACATTTTACAGACGAAGTCCAGTACTCTGTAGTTACACCTTTAATAATCATCAGTTAGAGAAAGTTGAATCATTTCTTGATCTTGGGGTTCTCCTTGATAACAAATTAAGTTTTAACTCTCACATATCGCAAACAGTTAATAAAGCAAAAGGAGTTTTAGGTTTCATAAAACGTTGGGGAAAGGAATTTGAAGATCCTTATATTACAAGACAGCTTTATGTATCCCTTGTAAGACCTATCCTGGAATATGCATCTGTTGTTTGGGATCCTCAATATGATGTTCACGTAAAGAAAATTGAATCAGTCCAGAAGCAATTTATGCTGTTTTGTCTACGATCACTTCCTTGGAATCCAAACATAAATCTTCCCCCGTATGAAAGTCGTTTAGCGTTAATTAAACTTCCCACACTTAAGAATAGACGAATTTATCTTAACACTTCATTCATTATAAATTTAATAAATGGGGTCACAGTTTCCGAGTTTCTTGTTCATAAACTTGAATTCCATATCCCATTTCGTCCAACAAGGAACTACATCCCGCTTATGTTTAAAAAAACCGGTCTATTCGACATTCGAAAAATTAACATTTGAAAAAAACCGACACCACATTGACTGAAAAAACCGGTTGGAAAACCGCGTCGATCACCCTAGTCACGTCCCAAAATAACCTTTTTTTACAACACTAAGGAATGTTGTCAGTGTTATCATAGCTTATCATGTCTGGAGCTACAATATAGAAAGCTTACGTTCCTTAGCACGAATATAGGATATAATTTCAATATCTTGAGCACTTGCATGACATTTTGGATTGAAAGTAGTGGACATTACTACATGATATTTAAAAAATGAAAGGAATTCATAATAACCAAAGTCAATGCGGTGAAAAATGTAAAAACGGCTAAAATGTACGCTATCATTTTCATATTCATAAATACTTGCTCAAAACAGATTTAATTCGAAAACTTTTTAACTTGTCACATATTATCCTTTATTTTTTTTTTTTTCTATATAACTTAGAAATATCAAAAAAAGCTTATTTCTGAAACTAGTTCTCCTTCAAATCCTAGTGGAGTCAGAACTTATAATTTGGAAATTTTGACTGTCATGGATATGCTTATTCCCTAGTTTAAACAAACAATTAGTAAAATTTTAACTTCATATGAATCAAAGGATAATAGAAATAAGATTTTCAATAATAAATAGTGAAAAAAAAAAAAAATATTAATTGTAGTGCACAATACAGAAATTATATGGGGGTACCCGGGTACCATGGGTATTGACTCACGTAGGTATCAACTTTAAAGCCATTTTACACATAAACCAAGTTAACAAAATTTTGTTTTTTTAAGTTTTTATGCTGTATATTCACCTTAGCCACGACGATCTGAAATTTTGTGGCTACATCTTTTTTAATAAAAAAATGCGAGTACTTTAAAGTTACAAATGGTACCCGGGTGACCGGGTATGTACCTTAGGGTTAAATTGGATTTTTCGTGCTTAATTCTTAAGTCTAATTTTGAAAAATTAGAATATTTAAAAAAATTTAATTTATTGTTGTAGGGATAAGCTGGTTTCTATTCGCACTGGTGGCTTATGCCAGATCATCAGGAAACCTTTCCAAGTTTCTAGAAATGCTAAAGTTGTCTATTTTTTTGTTTTCTATTTTAAAATCATCTTTGTGAAGATACCTTTCAGAAAAGTATAAAATGATTATGCATTGTTAAAGCAAATTCTATTTTAGAGAAAAAGGGAGTAGATGCCTTTTCGCCAAAAAAAAATCGTAATTTTTGCAATTTATAAATTCAAAATCTTTTAATTTCAAGCTCTTTATTAAATAGACAATTTCGTTCTTTAATAAAAAAAAATTAATCAAATCGGTCAGAAATGCTGGGATATATGAGAAAAAAAGCTTGACCAAGAACGTGTAAAATTGAGGTAGTTAAAATTTCAAATGCAAATAGCTGGAAAACATTTTTTAAATGAAGAAGATACATATGGAAAAGACTTGACCAAGATCTTGTAAAATTGAGATTGCATATAAAGCATGTTTTCTAAAGGATTTATCAAGGACTTTAAGGTGATATAAAAATCTTGTAAATCGGGTAAAAAACAAAAAATCGCTAGTGGTTAAACATTTTCTATGGCATTAGCATAGTTCCCCTCCTGAAGTGTATATGGGATTCTGCTTCTAAACTCTAAATATTACTATCCTTTATACCTCTAACGGTTCTCATTCTCAAAGCTAAGGTGTTTTCAAGTTGATTTGGAGGAGTACAGACCCCTAGCGGGGCAGGGGAGAAGTGGGTGGCCCTTCAAAAAATACGCTTACATGTGTAGGTTATCTCTTTTAGTTTAAGAGATATTCGGGTCGAAATAAATGTTTACCTCATTTTTAGCCTCGCCTTTTTTAGTTTTTTAAACTTGGCGGGCTTAATTTTGCCCCTAGAATTTTTCTAAAATATTTGACACATTTCCTACAAAATCTTAACTAATATTGCTGCAAGAATCATAAAATTATATGAATCCGTTAAAAAGTTATATTAATCTAAAGTTGGAACTTTAAAAAAATTTTAAATTTTTTGGGTTTTTTTCCAAAAAGGTGGCAATATTTATTCAGTGATAAAATTAGTTTTTTGTTCTGAGCTTCAAAATTTTTTTAATGTTTTCAAAAACAATCTTAATTTAAATGTATATAAGTTAAATCCGGAGGAGTTTGGGACAAAGGTTTGCCCACGAGCCCTATCCGAATTTTGTCAATTTTGGTATTTAACTTTTTCTTTTTTTGTTATGTTCTCAAATCGCAAAGCTGGGATGGACTTAAAACTATTTTAATTTTTTAGCCCTATATGTAAGGTTTACACCCAAAAAGTATTTTCTGACGGAGGCCACTTATAATGACAGGGTGACCATTTCAATGAACAAAGTCAATTTTTGAAGAAAGCTTTCCTCGAATTGAAATTTGGGGTATTTCGGGGTAAGAAAATGCGAATATATTTATCTTGTTCTTTAAAGAACAAAATTTTTTATATTGTACTTAAATTTCACAATGATAGCTTAATTAATGTAGATTTTATTTAAGTTCAAATATTATTATTATTATTATTATTATTTTTTTTTTTTTTTTGAAAAATAACACTAAATACAAAAATTTTTCGTTTTTTGATAAATTTAATGAAAACATTTAGTTTGAATATTTTATTATTTATATATTACTATTTTTCAAGTAATAACCTTTCCAATGACATCAAATACTTGCATAAATACTTTACACAATCGTTTAAAAACTAGCTGAAACTTGGCCTCCCTTCAGCAAAGGGTGTCCAAATTTTCACTTATAATTGAAAATAGTTAAAAAACACATTGAAACTGCTATGCACTTATGTATGTATATTTCAATGTGTTTTGTATATTGCTATTAAGGCAATTACGATTGTTAAACCCCTATTTCGGAAGGACATTTGTATTTGGGCTAGGCGAAATAATGGATTGATCATAACCAGTTTCAATAGGCTTCGTCCTTGTGTCAAAATAATTATTTGTGCCAAATTTCATTAAGATATCTTTAAAGTTGCGACCTGTACTTTGTTCACAAGGTTTACATGGACAGACAGCCAGACGGATGGACGATCGGACGGACGGACATTGTTAAATCGACTTAAAAAGTGATTCTGAGTCGAACGGTATACTTTAAGGTGGGGGTCCGATAATTTTTTCTGTGCTCTACAAACATCTGCACAAACGCATAATACCCCAACCACCTATGTTGTTGTGGTTGTGTTTCGATAATGAATTTGAATTATTGTTTGAACGATTCTTTTTTTTTTAATTACTGCAATAAAATTTAGCACAGGGTTTGTAGGAATAACAAATGAAAACAAGTTAACCCTGCAAATTTTTCACTTATAGTAATGTATCTTAAAGTGAGCACAGATTTCGTGTGAAGCCTTACTTATAAAAAATTTTGAAGTTAAGTAACATACATATTTACTATTTTTATTTGATGTTAAGACTATGAAATAACATTTTGTGCCACACTAATATCTAAATAAAGAGTTCTTTCTCGTTTGGCTGCAGAAAAATATAATTCAATTTGAAAAAAAAAAAAAAAAATAATAATAATTTTTGTGCATTTTTCTTTTTTAATCCAAAGAATTTATTTTGTATTCTAATAAATTCTCTAGATTTAAAGTCATTAAGTAATATAATGTTTAAACAATATTCTACAATTAAAATTTTTTTAATTTATCAAGAAACATTAATAATACACTTCTAGACAACAACACCCTGTTGAGGCAATTTGAATATTCCCTTTATGTCCTTTATACGATACTCACACACACATTTACATAAGTATTCAAAAAACTTTTTTTTTTTTTTTTTGAAATTTCAACATATTAAAAAATAACAACACAAATACTATGAAGAAAAACTTAGAGCAATTCGACAGGATAAATTTGGCGCACAAATGAAAAAATATGTTTTTAGTCCCTCTATACTTTTTTTTTTTTTTTTTTTGTAATGTGTGCTCAAAACTGTTGTGAAAATTGCATTTTTCTTACGCATGAATGCATTTCTTGTATTTGGTTTTTTGCCACTTTGTTTGAAGAATTTTTTTTGTCCTAATACCACTGGTATATACATATTAAAAAAAATATTCCTCAATTACATTTTACTGGTGCAAAATTGTTGATGGTGATAAAAAAATAATGCACACAGGACTTTAGTAATAACCCGACTTACCAAACCATTAAAAAAACCTTTTTAAGAAAATTTTCAAAACAAAATATTTTATAGAATTTTTACATAAAATAGAATTTTTAAAAATAAAAGTTGGTTATAGGGAACCCATTTTCTATAATATTTCAATACTCAACGTTGCCGAAAATAAACAAGAAAACTGTATTATTGAAATTTATAGCGACCCCTTAAAAAATAAATTTTCCTAAATCGATTTTTTTTTATTCAAGAAATTGAGTGTTAAAATATTTTACTAAAGCCCTAAGCCCTGATCATATGGGACAAAAAAAAAGGAGAAACAAGAAAAAGAGACCAATACTATGTGTGGGTAGCAACAGGAATTACTATGCATGCCCTAAATGCACTTGGGTCCTTTAGAGGCAAAAAAAAAAAAAAATACAAAGGATGACAGTTTATAGAAAATTAAACCATATTTTTCTTCCCTAAATGAATATTTCTATATTCTCTATTTTCTTTTTGTTAACAAATAAAAAACCAAAAAAAAAAAAAAAAAAAGTAAAGTAAACGACAAATGACTTTGAAGTTTTACATTTCATTTCATTTCCATTCTATTATTGGGCCAAAGAATGTGGCATAAAAAAGTTCTTATGAATTTAGAACTGAGTGTTTGTGTGAGTCTAGAGAAAAAGAACAAAAGAATTTAAAGTAAATTGCTTCATTGAAGTGTGAGAAATTTTTAACTTTTTTTTTTTTTTGTAACTTGAAAATTTAATAAAGGTCCTAAAAACTGATGCTGTACAGTGGTTCCAAAACGCTTTTTTTGGAAATAATTCAGTAACTAAAGTACCGTTAGAGGTATCTCAATAAAATTTCACATGATCAGAGCGGTGAGGTGTTTTCGAGTTGATTTGTACAGGAGTACAGGTCCCTAGCGGGGCAGGGGGGAAGTGGGCCCTCCAAAGTTGTCCATCTCGGGTATGTAATTTTTTTAAAAAATCGCCAAAAATGTATTTATGATATAACAGAAAATAAATTTTACATATAGATAGTCCTTGTAAATCTCTACAAAAAATATGCTTTTACATGTGTAAGTTATCTCCTTTAGTTTAAGAGATGTTCGGGTCGAAATAAATGTTTACCTCATTTTTAACCTCGTGTCTCTTTAGTTTTTTTAACTTGGCGGGCTTAATATTGCCCCTAGAATTTTTCTAAAGTATTTGCAAGATTTCCTACAAAATATTAAATAATATTGCTGCAAGAATCATATAATTATAAGAAACCGTTAAAAAGTTATATTAATCTAAAGTTGGAACTTTAAGAAAAATTTAAATTTTTTGGGTTTTTTTCTAAAAAGGTGGCAGTGATAAAATTAGTTTTTTGTTCTGGGCTTTATAATTTTTTTAATGTTTTCAAAAGAAATCTTAATGTAAATGCGTGTAAAGTAAATCCGGAGGAGTTTGAGACAAAGGTCTGCCCACGAGCCCTATCCAAATTTTGTCAATTTTGGAATTTATTGCTTTCTTTTTTTGTTATGTTCTCAAATCGCAAAGCTAGGATCGACTTAAACTTATTTTAGTTTTTAGCCCTATATGTAAGGTATACACCCAAAAAGTATTTTCTGACGGAGGCCCCTTATAACGATAGGGTGACCATTTCAATGAACAAAGTCAATTTTTGAAGTAAGCTTTCCCCGAACTAAAATTTTGGGTATTTCGGAGTAAGAAAATGGGAATATATTTATTTTCTTCTTTTAAGAACAAAATTTTTTATATTGTACTTAAATTTCACAATAATAGCTTAATTAATATAGATTTTATTTAAGTTCAAATATTAAATTTTTTTCGAAAAATAACACTAAATACAAAAATTTATCGTTTTTTGATAAATTTAATTAAAAAATTTAGTTTGAGTACTTTATTATTTATATATTGTTATTTTTCAAGTAATAACCTTTCCAATGACACCAAATACTTGCATAAATACTTTACACAATCGTTTAGAAACTAACTAAAACTTGACCCCCCTTCAGCGAAATGTGCACATTTACCTTAATTTCTATAGTAAATGTGTGCTGCAGCATTCTATATACATAAGTGCACAGCTGTTTCAACATGTTTTTTTTAATAATTTTCAGTAACTTTTGAATTGATTAATATATTTCAATGAAATTTCACATAGTTATTACTGAAGTATTTTCCACTCATTTTTGGAGGAGAACAAGTTTCTAGCTGCTCTGTGAGCAGGGGGGGACGACCTTCAAAATTGGTAACCTCTGATATTATATAAGAAATAATTAAAACAGTTGAACAGTTTCGAAAGTTCTCCTTCTGTCCACAGACCAGATAGATACTTGTGCTCCTACAAAACTATTGGAAAACATCTCAGAAATAACGGTTTTTTAGTTACTGAATTATTTCCAAACAAAAAAAAATATTTAGTTTTTGATACAAAAAATAACACAGCAAGTTTTATTTTAAAATAGAATTGAAAACAATTAGTACCTAACTATATTTGAAAGAAGGCAACAAAAAATAAAGTAACCAATTAAATTAGAAAATATTTCGAACTCGTTTATCTTCTAATCCAATTTAAGATTAAAAAAATATAAAGTTGCTGGGGGTTTAGTAAGATACGGTAGTAAGTAAAGAAAAATGATTATAAGACTATTTAGCTAAGTGGGGTTTTGATTATATAAAGATGCTTGTTTACCTACATTATCTTCTATGGTTAAAAAAATATTTAACTTCAAAAATTTTATTCATTGACAATTTTTGTTTATTCACTATAACTTTTAAAATAAAAATAAAAAAAAGTTACTTAAAAAATTTTGTATAACACCTTTAACATTTTCTGAAAGACTAGATCTTAAAGGAGCGTGTAAGTATAATTTTATACAATTTTTAAAGTCATTTATAGTGTTTGAGACTTCTCGTGATATTTTGTTTTTCGGGAAACTGGAATAAAAAATTAGAATTCGGAAATTCCGGGAAACCTTAATTATAAGAAAAAAGCAATGATTTCTTATAAAAAATATTATTTTTTCTATTCAATACTGTAACATAACATTATAAATCACATTTATGATTAATTAACAGAAATTAAAATAATATTGAAGTATGACTTCCAATATTAAAAATTTTAAATATTTCATACAAATGAAATAAGTGCCTATTGTAAGCAATGGTTCCAAATGTTTAATTCTTTAATTCACTTTTCAAAATCGAATTAAATTTATTATCCCAGTCATTTATTTAAAGCATTCATAACAATTTAATTCATAGACTTAAATTCTTTGACTTCATATAACACAGGTCAACAGCAAAAATGGGCTTGATAAACCATTATTCAATTTTGATGTATTGTGGTTCCAGTAGTACAAATATGGTCCAAATTTTAAATTCTATGGAGTTTTTTTTTTTTAATTTAAAGTAAAATTATAAATTTTTTTAGACATTTCTCCACATAATTAATGATAACTCAAAAAGTGTTAGTCCGATATTATTAAAATAAATTTAGAAAAATGTAAATTTATACAATATTTAATCCGTTCATATACTGCGTTTCAATCGGCTCAGTAGTTTCGGAGTTATAATAAAAAAATTAAACAAAAAATATATTTTTTACGTGAAAATAGCAAATTTTTTTGGTTAAAAAAATCATGAAAAATCAAAAAGGGCAAAAATTGTTCTGTTTTATTACCCTATCACAAAGCCACATGTAATAGCAACAAAATGAGATATCGATCATAAAAATCTATTGGTTCTTTTCGAATTTATTGACAATTAAGTGAATTCGCTCATTTTCACAAAATTTTAGTTTTTGAGACATTTCTCCACTTATGTTGTCATAACTCAGAAACAACTTGTACGATTTTGTTAAACTAAATTTACAAAAATTTTGGCTTACAATATCTTTAAATGATGTGTACAATTGTTTTTGGTGCGATCAATAGTTTCAAAGTTATGTAACAAATTGTTAGGCAAATAATATAAAGTTAGTAAAAAAATTGAAAAAAAAAACAAGCGAGAAAGTTATTTAATTAAAAATTGTATATTTCAAATTTTTTAGTTAAATAGTTTTTCATGCTAAAAATAGAAAAAAAGAGGACAAAGTCAAATAGTAGTCAAATATATTTACACATTTTAACATTTTTTAAAATGTAGCGGTATTTATTTCTGATGTTAAAAGAAAAGTTCTTATCCATTTCTCATTTCAAAATTATTTATTTACATATTTATTTTGTATACATATTTCAAAATTAAGCTGTGTAAAGCTTCAAAAATTAATTATTTACGTTTAATATTGCTAAATATGGTCCAAAATCGTACATTTAAGATCATTCGATATAAATATGAGATTTAAATAATAGTGGAAGGCCAATGTACGCGGCACGCGGAACACGCGGCAATCAGCTGATCATGTTTTCACGCGGTCCATATAAAAAAAGTTGAAAAAAATTCAACTTTGACGCGTTGCCGGGTGTAACAGCATTGCCAGATTTAATTTATGACAGTGTTCTCAAATTTTCCTTTGTCACTTTTTTGGAAACAACTGATTAATTTTTAAGCTGGTAATAATGCTGCCGCTTGTGCCGCGTGACGCGTACATTGGCCTTCCATTATAAAGGTTTAAAAAGGTAAACCATCATTAAAATGTTTAAAAGATTATAGAGTAGTTAAAAACTCGTGTATTCGAAATGTGAATTGATAAAATAAGACGCTGTTTTCCTAGTGAAAAGAAGTCAAATAGGACTTTTCATCAGCGCACCGATGAAATGTTTTTAAATAATATAAAATATCACTTGCAACGAATTTTTAATATTCTATATTAACATCTAGAAATGTCTTTTATAAGTAGTGTGTTTATATTAAAGTAAAATTTTCACTGAGGCGATACAAGCAGTAATACGTTTTGCTATATGATTATAGAACTACGTGCTGATGTTTGTAACATCCAAAAATATTGGTCTAAGACCCACCTTAATTTATATCAATCGGCTTAGAATCACTTTCTGAGTCGATTTTACGATGTCCGTCCGTCTGTCCATGTAAACATTGTAATCAAACTGCAGGTCGCAATTTTGAACAAACTTTAACGAAATTTAGCAAACAGGTTTCTTACGGCCCATAGACGAAGTTTATTGAAATTGGTTGTGATCGGTCCATTATTTCACCTAACCCCCCTACAAATGTCCTCCCGGAAAAGGGTTTAACAACCATAAATCCCTTAAATATAGCAATATTTTAATGAAATTTGCCACATATAAGTTTCATAAGTCTAAATAAGTGTGCCAATTTTTATAAAGATCGGTCCATAATTGACCATAGGTCCAATATAAACCCCTTATCATAAAATCACTTTAACGGGCATAAATCCCATTAAAATGTTAGTATCAAGTTAATGTTCGATAAAAATAAGTTTTATATAGCCATAAATGGTAGTAACAAATTTTACAAAGATCGGTCCATAATTAACCATAGCTCCCATATAAGGCCCTCTTTCGGAAATCACCAAAAAGTGAATAAATTCATCTAAATGTTAGCATCGACGAAATATTCCGCATTCGTATGTTTTATTTTCCACTTAATATGAGTATCGGTCCACATTTGACTCCAAATCTAATAAAAGACTCCTCCCCGAATCTTGATGTACACAATGGTGTAGGGTATCACATGATCGGTATTGACCGACTATATCCTTTTCTCTCGTTTATTTTTATTTTATTATTTATTTATTTATTTACGAGCGGTAAGCCCGCTACTTCATTAGTGGACAGTTTTTATAAAAACCATACTTTATAAACAATTTTTATTTTTAATGATGGTGCTATGTTGGCATTAACAAAAATAAACTTTTTAAATATCTTACTTAAAAAAGTACCAAAAAGTACAATAAATAATGTAAAAGATAATATTTTAAATTTATTTCTATGTTTTTGGTTAAGAAAGTTTGTAGGGTGCCAATAAAGTACTAATTTTTTACATCCTTAACGTTCGACAGTTCAAAAACTTCCAAAGTATTTCTATTATTATTTTTTAGTATAGAAGAATGTGACTAATAGAGCTTGAGAATTCTCATTTGTAAATGACCATATATTTCTAATATCATATTTCTAGGTTAATTATTACAAAAAATTAAAAGAGTACTATTAGAAGAACAAAAAAGTACCACAAAGTCCCCTCTTATAGATTCTAATTTACTTAGGAACATGTATCTTTAATTTCATACTTCTAAATTAAATATTATAGAAATTTCAAAAAGTACCCTTGGAACAACAAAAAAGTACCACAAAGTCCCATTTCCCATATAGGACCATGTATATTTAATTTCATGTTTCTAGGTTAAATATTACAGGAAATTCAAAAAGTACTTAATAATTGAAATTTTATTATTTAGTTTGAATAAAATGTAATTTCCCGCCTCTACCCCCGTTTTGGTACTTTTTTTTCATCCATAGAAGTATCAAAAATTGTACTTCAATGAATTTTTAAATTATAGTGGGATCCCATATTAAAATACGCATATGTTATGTCAATAAATACAAAAAAATGTTTTATGAAAAAAGTACCATAAATAGGTACAATTTTTACCACTTAAACGTTCGAATTTCTAAAAAGTATCAAATTTTTATTTCTCATTTTTGATAAGTTATGAATACGATGTAAATTTTATTTGAATGTTGGTTGTTTTCAAAGATACATATGGTGCCAAAAAAGTACCAGAATACAGTTTTTACCCGCTTTCTCCCTAAAAGGCCCGATTTTTAAAAAAGTACCAGTTCGATTATTTTTTATATAAGTAACAATAATTATGAAATTTTTTTTTTGTATCTCTATTAGTTTAGGAGATATAAGGTTACCCGTTTTTATCCTTTTTTACCTAAACATTCGAATTTCCAAAAATCCCGTTTTAGTGGATCTATATGGAGGGAGACCTACCTGCGTTCCGAATTTCATCTCCCTAGCTTCAGCCATTTGGACTGTGGGATGATGAATCAGTTATTATTATTATTTTTATACCCTACACCACAATAGGTGGTTGGGGTATAATGCGTTTGTGCTGATGTTTGTAACGCACAGAAAAAATTATCGGACCCCCACCTTAAAGTATACTGTTCGACTCAGAATCACTTTCTGAGTTGATTTAACGATGTCCGTCCGTCCGTCTGACTGGCTGTCCATTTAAACCTTGTGAACAAAGTACTGGTCGCAATTTTAAAGATATTTTGATGAAATTTGGCACGAATAATTATTTTGACACAAGGACGAAGCCTATTGAAATTGGTTATGATCGGTCCATTATTTCACCTAGCCCCTACACAAATGTCCTCCCAGAATAGGGGTTTAACGATCATAAATGCCTTAAATATATCAATATTTCAATGAACTTCGGTACAATGGAGTTTTGTATAAGTGTCAATCTTTGCGCCAAATTTCATCAAGATTGGTCTATTATTGACCATAGCTCCCATATAAATCCCTTCTTCCGAAAATCACTTAAACGTGCATAAATCCCATACAAATGATAGTATCAAGTTAATATTCGACACAAATAAGTTTCATATAAGTGGAAATAACATTGCAAAAATTGATGATAATCGGTCCATAATTTAACATAGCTCCAACATAAAGTTACTTCCGGGAATCGCCCTAAAGGGCATAAAATCATATAGATGTTAGTATCAATGCATTATTCTGTATTTGTATAATTTATTTTACATTGAGTAAAAGTGTTGGTCTACAATTAGCTACAGAACTTTTTAATTTCAGCGTTTTTTGTTTGTTTTTATTTTGGCGTTTTTTTATACCTAATTTTTACTTTCTGCGTATATTTTTTCTTATTTTGGAAATTTTTCGTTTTTTATTTTTGTTTTTATTTTTTGTTTTGCGGCTTTGTTTAAATCATAGTTATTTTTCGTATTGGTAAACTTTTGTGAGTTTTGTTTTCTTTTTGGCATTTTTTTAAGTTAAGCGATTTTTTTGACGTTTTTTCACTTTAGCGTTTTTTTTTTTTTTAACATATAATTTAACATATATTTGTATCAGCAAAAGCATAAAAATAGTATAGTTGCAATTATACTAATCAAAAGTACGAAAAAAAAAAAACACAAAGAAAATAATGAAAATGATTCGGTATTAAGAAGTGCGTTCAGTCGGACTCTATTGCTTCTTAATTTTATAGATTCTAGACTTTATTTTTAAAATAGTACTTATAAAAAGAAATTTTATGAAAATAATATAAAAAAGGAAACATCCTTTTGTATTAAGTATTTAATTAAATTCCTTGAAAAATTTTTGTGTATTAAAGTTTTCACGCTTTTAATATCGAAGATATTCCTTTAATTTGTTTCACTTTAGTTTCATTTACGTGTAATGTTCTTAAATAATAAATTTGCTATAGCTTTAAATAAATTCTTAAGAAATTGCTTAAAAAGGGAAGAAAAAAAAACTACGAGTATCTTATTTACTTTAAAATACCAAAAAAGGAAATAAAAGTGTTTTTTTTTTTTTTATTGAAACTACCTTGGATATCAAATCGTGCATATACACTACATTCATACGATAAATTTAACATAAAATTCATCCTTTTAATAACTGCAGCACACGACATCAGTTAAATGTATAGACGCACGGGTAACTACATACATTTAAACATATATTAAAATCACACGCATAAATTTATAGCTAAATAAGGATGATCCTAAGAAAAATAGTTTGCTTAAAGAAGTTTTATATATTAAAAAAAAAATTTAAATACTTAGAATATTTGCTACCTTAACGTGTATCAAATATGACAAATATCCTTAATTATCCTTAATTATCTTTCTTGCTTTACTTCTTCCAATTTCTTTGTGATCACAGTTTTTGTCTTCTGGGACACCCTTAATGATATGAGCATATCCAACAAATACATACGTGAATAAAAAAATATGTTAAAGGAATAAATAATACTAATAAATTTTCGATTTTTTTTTTTGTTGTTACACATGTAAAAATTTAACAAGTAAATCACCCACAGCAGGAAGACAACCAAATAAAGAATAAAAAAAAAAAATCTCAACTGCGTGTTCCAATAAAACAAAAAAACATTACTGGAAAAACACGCATCAGAAGCTATAAATAAGATAAAGGGAAAATAAAAGAAACAAATTAAAAAAAAGCTTTAACTTAACTTCAATGAAAGCTGCCAAGATTTAAAGGCCTATAGTCACATTAAAAAGGTTATATCTACCATAAAATTTAGCTCATGGTTGTCTTAAAGTATTTAGATGGTGAAAATCTATTTACAGAGATTGTGTGACCATGAATATATAATTGGAGAACTGACAGGATAAAAAATGAGAGTTGGAGGAGTTTACTTACTATATGTTTGAAAATGACAAATATATTGATGTAAGAGTGACATTAAACACCAACCTCATGGGATCTTTTGAAAAGCATTTTCATTCATCACAAGTCCAGGTTTTATGTAGAAAAAACATTCCGGTTGTTTGGATGTCATTTTTCGGAAACTATATTGTATGAAAATACACCGAGTGAATATCTTAATTTTAAAATTTTATACGTGTTGTTTGTTATGTAGCTTTTAAGAAGGATTGTTTCAACAATCCGAATGAGTTTTTTGGCGTTTTTTAACTGTGGATGAAACATGGATCCATTACTGTACTCCGGAGACCAAGCAGCAGTCTAAACAATGGGTTTCTCTGGGTGAAACCCATTTGTCGGCCAATAAGGTGATGGCAACAGTTTTTTTGGGATGAACGCGGGATAATCCACATCGATTACTTTCAAAAGGGAAAAACAATAAATGGCGAATATTATATCAACTTATTAGATCGATTTAATGAGGATTTAAAAAGAAAACGACCCCATATGGCGAAGAAAAAAGTTATTTTTCATCAGGATAATGTACGGGTGCACACGTGTGTCTCAATGGCAAAACTCTATGAATTGGGCTACGAATTGGTACCTCATCCGCCATATTCTCCGGATTTAGCCCCTAGTGACTACTTCCTATTTCCAAACCTAAAGAAATGGCTCGGTGGAAAGAGATTCAGCTCCAACGATGAAATTATTTACCAAACAAATGCCTATTTTAAGGACCTCGAAAAATCCTATTTTTTGGAATAATTTTCTAGAGTTTGATAAAAAGTTATATTAATCTGAAATTTAAATTCAACAAACATTTTATATTTTTGGGGTTATTTTCCAAAAAGGTTGTAGTATTCTTCAACTTCTTTAATATTTAGTTTTTTGTGTTCTGGACTTTAGAATTTTTGTAATGGTTTCAAAAGAAATCTCAACGTAAATGCATGTAAAGCAAAATTGGAGACTCTTTGTGCAACTGCTTCCCCACCAATCTAAACTTTGTAAACTTCCAAAAGTTATTTAAACAAAAATTTTCTCAGCCACGCTTTTTGAAACAAGGTTTTTTTCGGACCAAATTTGGAGGTCTACCATCCACTCCCGTGACCTGCTAGTGATATGCGTTCCTCCAAATTATATCGAAAACACCTCAGCTCTGACCATGACAAATTTTATTTAGATATCTCTGAAAGTTCACAAGATACATAATTATTTAAAAAATGCGTTTTGGGACTATTGTGCAATGTGGATATTGCCACCTTTTACTACTTACTTTTGATTTAAACTTTGGAACTATATTTATTATTTACAATAGTGAAATTCTAAATTGAACTATTAAACAAATAATGTTTTGTGTTTCTGTTTTTGATTTCCAAGTTGAAAAAGATTTGATTTGAAAACATTTGTTCTTAAATTGACTTTGAAGACCAGTTATGTATCCTTAAATAAAGGTTATGTAATATTAAACAACAAGTAAATTTTAATAAAGATTGATGTCTCTCTTTTAGGCTTATTTTAATTTTTTATAAGAATCATGATAACACTGGCCAACAAAAAAATACTTTTTTCTTGCTCCTTCAATAAAAGAAAAATAAAAATAAAATATGTGGACTAGATGGAATTCCGTATTCTAAACTCGAATCTGCTTTTAGTTTTCTCCCATCAGGTCGAGATTTATAGCGCCCTAAATAAGCCGATTACTCGAATATATTTCGCTATAACTCGAGAACGGTATACATGATTTATACAAATAATACACCAAAATATGTTGAATAAAATTGGCTTTAAGTCGTTCTACTAACAAATTTTTATCCGCTCAATAGTTTTGGAGATATTTCGAAATAAGTGTCCGAAAAAATTTTTTCATGCTAAATTCAAGATTTATTTTCATTACTAAAACTTCTTTTTAAAAGTGAAAACATCAAAAATATTTAAGTTTATCATCTTTATATCAAAGCTGGCAAAACTACGAGTAAATAAAGCCACGTATCATAAATATTGATGCACAAAACTTGATTCACAGTTAAGTTAGGATACCCATGGAAATATACCAGACGGCAAAAAAACATGTTTTTGTTTTAAATAAAACAAAAAAAAAAAAAATAGTGGATTAGATGGAATTTAATGTGCTTAATAAGAATCAGCTTTTACTTTTTTTCTATCACGTATTGATTTTTTTTTATGAGCATGACTACTATTACCCCTCCTTTAGTCAGTCATACTTGAATAACTCGAGAACTGTTTGTCCAATTAAGATAAATTAAACTCCAATATATAGCGACTTAAATTTTCTTTAAGCTGAATTTACATAATTTCTTGTTGTTAATATTTCCGTAGTTATTTGGTAATTAGTAGCGAAAAATTAATTCTTTTTTTTAATCGTGAAAATTTTTATCCATAACTCTGAAATTCTTGAGCGAATAAAAAATACTGTTGACATACCTTGAAGACAATTTTCACATGCATCTTTTGATGTATTATTTATCACAATCGTGTAAACAATTCTTGAGTTATAGTGTAAATTTGACAAACAATTCTCGAATTTTATAGTGTGACCGCTGAATAAGGTCATGCACCTAAAAAAAATCAGTACGTGATAAAAAAAAGTGACTGCAGATTCTTGTTTAACTCATCAAAGTCCACCTAGTCCATCTACTTTTGTTTCAAGAAAAAATATTTTATTTTTATTTGTTTGCCCACCACTGTATTTCTACGCAATTGTATGTAACATGGGTATTTTTACTTAACTATGAATAAAATCACGCTTAGTGCATCAATTTTGAAGATACATACCTTATTTTATTCGCAGCATTATCAGCTTTAAAATAAATATGATCAACTGTAATATTTTTGATGTTTTCATTTATTAAAATAAATTTTAGTACCAAAAAAATCTAAAATTTTGCATTTAAATGATTTTTTTTTTTTGGGCACTTATTTCAAAATAACTTCGAAAATATTGAGTACATAAAAAAATTAGGTATGGATGATTTGAAGATATTCTTAGTACGCATCTTTTGGTGCATCCCTTTGATCAATCGTACACACCGTTCTTGAGTTATGAGGAAATATACTAAAGTAATGGCCTTACTATGGGCGAAATATTAGACACGCCCATAAAAAAAAATCCATACCTGATGGAAACAAACTGAAAGCAGATTCGTGTTTAGCACATCAAAATATATCAAGTCCAACTTTTCGACTATGGGGGGTTTTTCTTTTCGACCAGTGTAATTAGTAAATGAAGGTTCTGAGATGGAGCTGAATTAACTTTCATTACATTAAACTTTATAATCATTTGGAATATATTTTTCATAAAAATATAATTGGCCAATTCACAACCTCATTTTTTCATTGATAAGTATTTTTGAATAATTTCAAATATAAGTTCTTTTTTTTCAACTTAAAAACATATTTTACATTTATCTACCGTGAAATGATTATGTTGCATAAATTATGCAACATTTTCAAAATAGTTCCTTAAAACAAAAAAAAAAATTTGTAATATAAAGAATAAACGAATATAAAAAAAAACTTTATTCCATACCGAGAACTTTGTAAGACCAATTTAGAGTACAAAAGAAAACATTGTTGGGCACCCAAAGGAATAAAAAAAATCATGCTATGATAATCATGAGGAATAACACAATGATGATGATGACTCTGAGAAAGACAACTACAACAAAATACCATTTAAAATACATGTACATACTTATGTACATCAAAATTTAAGTTTGTACCTATAAGTAATGGCAACAATACCATTCAGACAATACGCATACTGGGGCAATTTATCATTCAACAGTTTGTGTATGTATTTGCAATGTGCGTTTTTTCTTTTTTACACAATTTAACTTTTATTTGCACGCGCTTGCGTATGTATTTTCATGTCTTGACCCATCTTTTGTTCTTGCATCAAACTAAAGTACAATACAAATCATGCAACCCACAAACAAAAAAAAAAAAAAAACGATATCCTGGGGCATTAATACACTGAAAGAAAATGAAAAACAAATTCCTGTGAAATTTTTTTTTCTAATGAAAACTTCTGGAATTTTTAGTCTCTTGAAAATGGATAGTTTTTCTGTATCAAAACTAATATAGTTTTATTTAATTTTTTTAATTACTTTTTTCTCTTGGTGTATGAAACTAAATGAGCAACGCAAGTATCTTGTTATAACCCCACTAGCAATTGTTTATTGTGTTTAAATATTGTTTAAATATGTACAAATGAATGGCATGAAATACTAGCAATATTGTTAAAGGTATTCTGATGTTGCTTAAGTAGTTATTGTTGTAGTTGCTGGTGGCAGCTTTTCATTCATTCATTTTTATTTATTTTTCTTTTATATAAGTATTTTAACTTTTTTACAGTATTTTTAAATCATGTTGCACAAATGAGAAAAATATAAAAATGCATTTAATGTTTTAGCAATTACTGTAAAATTATTTTTCCTGAATTTTCCTTCATAAAAAATAATAATTTTCTTATGTCTTTTATATCCTACATATTGTGATATTTATTTTAAAATATTTATTTGCGATTGTACATATCAACGGTTTAAGAACACAATCTTTTGTTTGGGTATCGAATTAAGGATAAATATGTAACGGTGAAATATATAAACTAGGGCAATTATTAAACTTATTAAAATGTTTGTACATTGAATTATAATATTAATGTATGACAATTCATTGTTTCAATGAACCTGTACATAGGGTCAAAATTAGTGCAAAAATTCATTGTAACAATGAACTTTTTAATCGTATTTATGTACCTTTTTGGTTCAGTGTTGAAAGAGCCCATGATCACAATCAAATTAATCAAATTAAAAATTAAAAGAATAATTATGACTACTTAAAGAACTCAATTAAAATAGTTAAGGCTATATAGTTGAATCGTACAAACTCTATGCGTAAATTAAATTACAAACATATTTTTTATAAAACATTACTTAAGTTTTTACATTCTCCGTTAATGTTTTTTGTTTCTATATCAACAATTTTGTAATTTCCGTTAATGTGTTCATTTAAACAGTTAGTTCTTATCAAAGGAAGAATTTTGATACCCATATTGGCTATGTTTTTATAAAATTTTAAATCAGTTTGTTTTTCTGATAAACCACAAAATTTAAAGAATTTTGAAACAAATATTAAACAGATACCAAAAACTCATGTCTAAAAGTAAATAAAAATTTAATAATCTGAATTTTAAATAAAAATAACAAACAGGGATGTTTCATGGAATAAAAAAATATTGAGGTCACTCTTGGATATGTTTTATATACCAATGGACGCACCTTCCAAATACCTTTTAAATGATACCACATTTTCAATATGTTGCTTTGGGAGAAAATACAAAAAAGTTAAAAAAACTGTAAAAAAAGACCTTTTTGAAAAATGGTCCAGCTCACCAACGGTCAGCAGTAGAACCAAAATATTTTGGGAAACATCATAAAACATATCAAGGTAAATTTTAAAGGGGGTAACAAAACCACATATTTTCTTTCCATAGGGAGTGAGTCGCCTTAATATTTATTATTGAATTTTTGCTTTAACATAATTAAAATATTTATTGACTGAATTAAAAATTTAACTAAATCTTTACTTTTCTTTAATGAAAATATTTTGCTAAATAAAAATGAAATTGAAAAAAGATTCGGCTGTGCCGAATCTTTGATACCCTTCACCATATTACCATATTACCATCTTACTATCTTATCGACATCATATTACCATATTACCGACAAATAATAAAATTTTCGCCTTAAGGTATGCTTTCATATTTTCACATATATAAATCTAAATTTTTTTCAAACTACGAAAATTTGAATATGAAAAAAAAAACAATCATAGCAGGCTTTGCTTTTAAAAAATAAACAACAACAATTCCATATTTATTTATTTTTTTATGTGTGTATACACAAACTGACTGCATATACAAAGAACAACAACAACACTGTTATTCATTATATTACTTCTGTTGCTAACTAAACTACTTGTCTTATAGGCAAAAACGTCACTAATAGTCATTACAATGCATGGTGGAATGAGTACAAGGTGAAATTGTAAAATCAGCTGATTATTTTTTGCTTAATTTTGTGGTGTAAGACTGAAGTGTCAAATTTTTTTTAAGTTTGTATGTGTTTGTTTGTTTACAATCAAAAGCAAATATTTTCGGTGGTGAAATTTGTAATATTAATAAAGAAAAATGCTATTTATAAAAAGGAAGTATAAAATGGAGATGTAACATATCTTATTGTACCAAAAAAACAATAAAATACAATTTATTCATATTAATTTTCAAATTCAGCAATTATTGTTTACAATTTGCACGTGTTTTTCTTCTTCTCTTTTGTTTGACGTTTCAGTCTCATTTCCAACGAAAAAAAAATGGCTGTTATTATTGCATTGTTGTAGTTGTTGCCTTTATGCATACACCTTGTTAAAGTAATTCCATCATGTTACAATGCTTAACATACATGTTTGTGTATGTATTTATGTATATTCTTAACAGATATGTTTTAGTTTTAAAAAATAAACAACAACAATTCCATATCTATTTATTTTTGTACAGACTGCATGTACAAAGAACAACAACAACAACACTATTACTCATTATATTACTGCTGTTTCTAACTAAACTACTTGTCTATACAAAAAACAAAAAACGTCACTAATAGTCATTACAATGCTTAATATACATGTTTGTATGTGTATTTATATTCTTAACAGATTTGTTTTTGGGCCATAACTCTGTTGATTATGAACGAATTTGGTTTATTAAAAAAAACGAAATTTTATAAAAACATTTATGACTGATCTATATAAAAATAAAATCTGTAGCTTGAACAAGGGCTTCAAAAATAAAAAAAAAATCGTTTTCCCCGATATCTCAGTTATTACTGAACCGATTTATTTCATTTTTTCAGAACAAAAATTCAGAAAATAATTTCCTAGCCCCATTTAAAAATTCGAAGTCCCTGGTATAAGCAGAGGCTTCAGAAACTGAAAAACCGGTTAAAAAACCGGTTTTTAAAGCATATCTCCGCCATTTATAAACCGATCCTGCTGATTCTAAAAACCGAAATTTTATAAAAATGTTTGTGACCGATCTGTATAAAAATAAAAATTTATAGCTTAAACCAGGGCTTCAAAAAATAAAAAATGCGTTTTGTCCGATATCTCAGTTATTATTGAACCGATTTATTTCATTTTTTCAGAACAAAAATTAAGAAAAAACTGTCCGAGACTTCTTTGTAAAAACGAAGTCCCTAGTATATACAGATGCTTCAGAAACTGGAAAACCGGTTCTAAAAACCGGTTTTTTTAACATATCTCCGCATTGTATGAACCGATCTTGCTGAATTCCAATAGCAAAATTCTCGAAAGCATTTCCGATCGTTTGATATATATATATTATATATGTCAGTTATCGGTGGGCTTCATAAACGCCATTTCAACCGACACACGGACGGACGGACGGACATGGTCTTATCGTCATCATTACTTACAAGGATTCCGAAAATGTAAACTTTTTTGCTCTCCGACGAAAATTGTGGGAATTACAAACGGAATGACAAACTTATATATACCCTTTACACCTTTGGTGAAGGGTATAATTAACAAATATTTCATTATAATTATTTACGTTATTAAATTAAGGATTGCGCACGGAAAAGTCCGTGCATGCTCTTAGGCTGATTGATGTGATGAAAAATAAAAAATTCTGTTAAATAAATTACATTTGTTATTACGTTCACTAGCCATATGCCAAGTTTCATGGTTATGGTAAAACTAGTTTTTCTTAAAATGGGAATTGAACAAAAAGCACCAAAACAAATAAATTTAATTTTTCATGAAATTCTACATTGGTCATATACACCGTTACCGTTTGGCGACTTTAGTCGCCATTTTCCCCTTTTTCAACCACCTGGCCACTTTTTTGGCCCCTTTTTTAAATGGCAACTAAATGGAGACTTTTTAAGACTATGTGCTAAATTACGATAAACTAAGTTGTTTGAAATATATCGTTCCATTATATATTAATTTCAACAAATAAATTAATTATTTTGGGACTGTCTTAAAGTATAGTGATAAAAAACCGCGGAGTATTTATAAATTAACTGAAACTGTTAGTAAATAAAAATAATAATAAAGTTTATCATCATATGCCAAATTTTTTGGTCTGGATTTAAAAACTAAAAAAACATTCGATGAATACTTATATCCTAATTTAAATTTTTACATTCCTAAGAGAAATCCCTCGGGGGAACGTGTTTTTTTTTTTTTTTTTTTTTACTAAATTATCACTTATGACAATACTTGTGAATTCATCCGTTCCATCCTAAATTTGAAAGTCTAGAGCACGAGTGAAAAACTCCTACCATAGTACAGGAGTTTAACTAATTAAAAGAGAATTGTGTGCTAAATATTTTTGTGAATAAATCTTTATTTTCGCAATAATAAAAATTGTTGTAAAATAATAATAAATTATTTTGTTATTAATAGAACTGAATTTTGTAGTTTTTCTTGAAATACAATAATTTGTAGATATCAAAAAATCCCCTTTTTTGACGACTTTTTATTTTGAAATCCCCTTTTTTGACACTTTTTAAAAATTCTCAACAGTAACGCTGGTCATATAAAACAATTGCTATGAATGCAGTTGTATCAAAAAATACAGTTTCTTGGTCATAATATTATACAAAGAAATCATGGTCACTGAATGGAAACCTGGTAGTGGAAGAAAAATATTATCTTCAGGCTGTAGGTATCAGACAAAATATAAAGGATTTTCGGAGAAAATCCTCTCATTTCTGGAAGAAAAGTGACACAAAAAGTTTCAATTTTAATTTCAATTGCTTTGAATCTTTATCAGAAAAGGTGAAAGAAAATCTAGAGTGAAGACGTATAAAGTACAAAAAAAATCCTAATAGAAACGCAAAACAAGAATTTGGAGGTAAAAAAAAATAACGTGAAAATTGTTCAGACGAATTTTTTCATAATTATGATTAGTGTATAATAAACGACGAAACGTTCGTACAGGCTAACTTTTTTTCAACTTCCAGGCCGGGAATTCTATATTGCAAATGCTAGAGGGAATATGGCGGAAAAATATCGTGTATCAAAGAAATCAAAATTTCCAAGAAAGTTTTTATTTTGGAAAGCCATATGCATTTGCGGAAAAGAAGCACTTCATTCATAAAACAATTGTTATATTAAAACAGAAATATACGTGAATGAGTGCCTTTGAAAAATACTTCTCCCTTTCCATTTTTTTTCTGGCCTGTTCTCGTTTTTTCTCATTACAGCAACACAATAAACATCCTTTCCGTTTCTGGGATTCTTTAAGAGGTCTTATACGAGTTTATGTTATTTATTTCTCAGATAATGCATTTTGCGCAAAATATAGATGTCTTCCTGAGTTCCTTTTTGCCATATCAAATAACGACTTTAGAGTTTTCGCTTGTTTTGAAGCATTTTTCTCACCTATTTGGTGCACTGATTGTTTCTTCCCATTTTTTGTGTCAGAATACTATTTCTTTATAATTTTTTCACCCTAAGTGAAACTTTTCTTATTCTATTATGTAAAAATAATCAAAAAAGTGCAACAGAGTTCGATTTAATATAAAAAAATTAGAAATAAACTAACTGTATCTATTATTATGAGCAGCAATTTTTGGTATTTAAATCTATAAAGAAATCGTTAGTGTTTGTACCGAAAGATGTTAATCAAATTGTCCGGAACTCCAAGCAATTGAAGGATATTGGGCTCTAGTAAAAAATAATTCAAGGGACATTAAAAGCTCAGCTTAAAATGAAACGGAGTTTAAAAATAAATGGACTTATATTAGAATATCACGACAAAAAAAGTAGGAAGACCCCTAAAGTGGTGAGTTTTGATTATCTGAAGGCGGGAGAGATATATGAACTACTTTTAAAATCCATCTTATGTTTTCAACCAGAAATTAAAAATCACTTCTAATACAGTTGCCAAAAAATTTATATTTGTTTCTTGCAATAGCAAGTTTTGGTCCATAGGAGTAATTTTTAGTGCCTACATTATATAATAAACACAAAGTTACCAAAATGTTAAAATCTATTTAGGGGAAAAAGCTCTCAACCTTATTTTTTTGACTTTAGTGAACTGAAGGTGCATTTCAAATATTTTGAAATCTTTTTCGCATTCAGCACATCAACAGCATCGTTAAGAAGTCTTTTTTTATATATCTGGTTGGGTATTCTTAATATACATATTGTGAGCGTCAAAAAAAAAAAAAAAAAAAAAAAAAAGAAAAAATAAACACCAAGTAATTCTTAGAAATAAAGTTATCAAAAAGTAAAAGAAAAGTAAACTGCCTTTTAATTAATTGCAAACAATTTGTTTGTATACATTCCATTTGACTTTATTACATCTTTTAATTCTAGGCAACGCACGTTGGGGTAAAATGTGTAAAAAGTGGCGCTTAATTGAATTTTAAAATTTTGTAATAAAGTTGGGTACCGAATAAAAATAGACAAAATTATGTATCAATATCAATTCTTATAATAAGCTGTCAAAATTAAGAATTTTTTTAAATTTTTGAAAAATAGTAAAAAAATTAAATTTTCATCAAATTTCAGTGCATTTATTTTAAATAAAAAGTCTTTTAAGGTAAAAATTTAAAATGAAACCATCAATTTCAGATATTTAAGTGTACATTTCTTCAAGTACTTGTAAATTATATTTTGTCCTAATATTTTTATTTTTTTTTTTTGAAAATTGTCTTAAAATACACTAATTTTCAATTTTCATGGAATGTAACTTAAAATGTTACCGATGTTTGTTCTGAAAATTTTCTGAAAAATAGTATATATTGTCCACTTTAATATTATGAAAAAAAGAGTCGTGTGCATATATAACCCGATTTGAGAAAATAATTTTTTTTTCAAAAAAACTCCAGTAGATTTCATACTAAAAACAGCTTAAGCGCAGGCATTTTCTTTGCTTTATCAAATATTAAACAGTGGGAAATAATCGAAATAAATCTGTAACTTCGAATCGGGTGGTTTGATTTGCATGAAATTTCACATAGGCATAGAAGAGGACAGTTTGAATTTCGAAGCAGGATTCACTAAAGCATCGGGAGCGGAACTATGGGGGTTCAAAATAGGGTACTAGTGTCATTGAAAATATTTAATCTCTAGCGAATTTTTGTTCCTTACCCGATTTCCAAAATTTTTATATCATCTTAAAGTCCTTCATAAATCCTTTAGAAAACATGCTTGCATATACTACGTATGTTATATATTTTTCGAGTTATATACATTTGAAAATTCATTTCAATTTCAAAAATCTCAATTTTACTATATCTTGTTTAAGATCTTTCCATATATAGCCAAACATTTTCACCCGATTTTATTGCATTTTATTTAGTTAGCTTAAAAACAAAATTATCTATCGATCAAAGGAAATTTTGAGTCGTTGTCTTTATTGAGTCAAAAGTTAACGATTTTGAATTGGAAAGTTTGCAAAAATTAACAAGCAGACGGACAGATGGACGGACATTAGAATTCTTTCAAAAAAAATTTTAAAATTCAAAAAGTATTTTGTTTCTTATTCTTGATTAATATGAAAACCAAATGAAGGTATTTAAATTTTGATTTCACTTTTCCTTGAATTAAATGGCATTTTCGACCTATTTAATGCAAATGTATAGACGGACGGACATTGCCATACTGCCAAAAAAATTTTAGAATTCTAAAAATGCATTTTTTTTATTAACTAATAAATAGTAAAAACGTGAACGTGATCATCAAAATTTAGATATCAACTTTTTTCTGAATTAAGCGTCATTTTCGTCCCTTTTAACCCAAATGTTTAGACGGACGGACGGACATTACCATTTTTTACTTACTAATAAATAGAAAAATTTTATGTGATCATTAAAGTGTTGATGTCACCTATTCCTGAATTATGCATAATTTTCGAACCATTTAACTCGAATGTATAGACGGACGGACAGACTCTATCGTTCTGCTAAAAAAAATCTTAAAATTCTAAAATTTTATTTTTTTAACTAATAATCAATAAAAAAATAAAACGTGATCCTTAAAATATTGATATCACCTTTCCCTGAATTAAGCGCCATTTTCGACCCCTTTTACACCAATGTGCAACGAGTCGACAAGTTTTTTGGTAAAATCCTGTAATACCAGTTAGAGATGATTATTGAAAATAATGGTCCTTTTTTTGTCAAGGTGTTCCAGCAGATGCCTGATTAGGTTAAAGTCTTAGGACTTCAAGACTTAGAACGTAGTTTATAGTTTCATAGTTTGGAAAACAAGAGCGAACATTTTTCAAAAAGTCAATTTTTCGCGAGGCACATTCACAGTTTCATATATAATAGGATGGACTACATGAACTTATATTACCATTCCCCCTGCTCCGATCGAAAAAGGCGTCTCATGTTTTAATTAAGGGACAAACAGAATGATGCTATGAAAAATTTAAGCAAACTGGTTCAGCTGTTTGAGAGTTATAAAAAGTGTTCCAAAAATGTGGGTTTGGTATACGATCAAGAGCCAATATAGCCTATAACATTCTCTATCTACGTGTTTTTACATAGACCACTTGTTCTAATTATGGCCAAAGTGTGACCCTGTGTAGGTTTACGTGATTATCGGTGATTTTTAATAGGTGCATATGTAAAAGACACCATCAAATTGCTAGGTTGAACCATTATCTGACTGGAGTATAAAAAATTGCAATATGTCTTAATGACTCTAGTAGTAGTGTGGAAGGATAAGCTAATTTTGAAGTTGATAATGAAAAACGTCACACAGTGTGCGATTCAAAAATGGATATAATTATGGAACTTTGGAATGGCTGCTCCGATTTCCATGAAATTTCACATGGTGATAGTAGAGGAGTAATCGAGTTTAAGTTTTGAAGTTGGACTATATAGAATTACAGGGGGCGAGTTCACAGGGTCCCAAAGTTGGACACCTCGGGTATAAAATTTTTTAAAAACTATCCTGATTCCTTATATCTGAACCGATTTAAAATATTTTTATATAGTAGGATTCTGCTAGTTAAGTTCTACAAAAAGCATCGTCGTATGCATATACATATTATCTTTTTTAGTTTAAGAGCTTGTCCAAATTTCACCCGATTTTTCTTAATTTTTTTTTGTTTCATTAACAACAAATAGAAAAATTGTACAAAGAAAGAATTTTGAAAAAATATTTACGGAGTCAAAAGTTGCAGGCATTTAAAGTTGAACTTTCAAAAAGTCGATTTTTTCCCGTTTTTTTTGCCAAAATATTCATCAATTTTTTGAATCGTACACTGTGCGTCATCAGGATCACAAAGCTTTTTATACCTACCATCAAAAAGATGGGGGGTATATTGATTTTGTCATTCCGTGTGTAACATGTCCACACTACTACTAGAGTCTAAGGCCCCACAAAGTATATATTTTCTGGGTCCTGGTTAGATTATGAGTCGATCTAGCTATGTCCGTCCGTCTGTCCGTCTGTTGAAAGCAGGATAGGGCTCGAACGGGAAAACGTATGGGAACAAAATTTTGCACAAATGTTTGTCTTATATAAGGTTTGTTTGGGATTGAAAATGGGCAAAATCGGTTAATAAATAAAAAAGTTATGGGCTAAATTAGAAACACAGGGTGTCCGTTTTATATTTTTCCGCTGATATTTCTTCAACAAAAGCATGTACGACAATGAAATTTTGTACGTATAGTTCGGGGATCGATATAAACTCGGAAACCAAAAATGGGTGTGGTCCGCCCACTTTACCGCCTACCTCCCATATAAGGTGAAAATCATCGAAATTATGTTGAAATAGTTCAAGGAGCAATATAAACATGGAAACAAACAATGGGCGTGGTCCGCCCACTTTACTGCCCACTTTACCGCCCCCTCCCATATAACGTAAAATTTTAAAAAGTTGATGGTGGGTATATAGATTCGGCCGGGCCGAATATAACATTCGCTCTTGTTTTAACTATTTTTCAAGTACAGCTCTTGTTTGTTTCAAACTGAAATCATTCGGTTTTTATTTGTTTCAAACGGGAAATGCATTTATTTTGAAAAAATGCATTTTGTAATTTTAAGATTCTTTTTTTTGGAGAGAGAAGGGGTACCCAAATTTAAGTCTCCATATCTCCGCCCATGAGATGCATGTAGCTTCCTCCTACCAAACTTAAAATTTTACTCTTCTCTTTTTATTTTATTTATAATACTCTACACCACCATAAGTGGTTGTGCATTTGGATCCCCTGCTAGTTATACATATGACCACCAATGCATTTGTCGATATCTCGACTAGTTTAGGATTTACAAAATTACTATGTAAAACCATATATAAAATGCTCCAATAAAATTACCTATGTAAATCATTTTTCATATTATTAATATTCTTAGAGAAAATGGTAATATTAAAATTTAAACATAAAATATTTAATATTGTATACTTATGATATGCCACCTTTTAAAATTAAATTGAAAGCAAAGATAGAAGATTTGGGTTTATCCAATGATCAGTTGTATAATGCCGATGAGTCTGGTCTATATTGGAAACTTCTCCCACAAAAGACATATGTAACGTCATTGGAGAAAAGCGCTCCAGGTGCAAAAATGGAAAAGCAAAGGATAACATTTTTATGCTGTGCAAATGCGTCAGGATCTCATAAAGTAAAACTTTTAGTAATAGGAAAATCGAAAAATCCTCGCAGTTTTAAAAATTTTATCTGTCCCGTAAACTACAGAAATTCAAAGTCTGCTTGGATGATTTCTTCCATTTTTAAAGAATGGTTTCACAACTGTTTTGTGCCAGAGGTAAGTAAACATGTAAAAATAGTTCAATTGGGATTCTTACTGTTTTATTTTTCATTAAGCTGACAGATTTTTTAACGAAGAAAGGATTACCAGTAAAAGCTTTACTCCTAATAGATAATGCCCCATCCCATCCACCAGAATCCGACCTTAAATCCGAGGATGGTTCCATAGAAGCTATGTTCTTGCCTCCAAATGTAACGGCTCTGATCCAGCCAATGGATCAAAATGCAATTAGAATCACCAAACTTCATTATAGGAACAGTCTTCTGGCAACACTTATTGCAAAAGCGGGGATTTGCTTGAATCGATGAAAAAAATCACACTTAAAGAAGGAGTTTCTATTCTAGAGGCATCCTGGAACCGAGTTGGTAAAGAAACTTTATCTAACTGTTGGAAAAATATTTTGAATATGGTAAATGATGAAGACGATCCTGAATTTAATGTTCCTTTGAGCGTTTTAAAAGAAAACTGGCAATCAGAGGTTAGATCTTTAGAAAATACTGCTGCAGATCTTCTACAGACATTGTGCCCTCAGGAAGTATTTACTGCTGTAAACATTAGAGATTGGATCAATAATCCTTGTGATGACGTCACGCCATTTGATGAAAATGATTTAATTGAAGAGTCCGACGATGATGACGACTGTTTTATTGAAGCGCCTGAAAACAACATTAAAGCCAAAGAAGCTGTCGAAATTTTTAACAAAGCTGTCCAATGGGCTGAATTTCAAATGGTCGATCAAACTGACATTAAAGTATTGAAAAAAATCAGGGAATTGGCGGTAAATAAGCTGGTCGAACAAAAGAAAAAATAGAAAATAATAACCGATTATTTCCATATTTAATTATATATGTATGTACCTATCTTTTTTCATTGTAAATTTTATTTATTTTTTTTTTTGTCGTAATATTTTGTTTGTTTTTTATGTACATACTACGTATGTACTCTTTATAAAATGGATTTTTAAAAACTTTTTATGTTCCAAATAAATTACAAAAGGTTTTTTTAGTAATCTTTGCATTTTCATTCCTTGCAGAAATGATTTTTAGAAAGAATAACTTAGTAATATATATATAAAAAAATCACAATCGAAAATGTGAACAAATTCGAAAATATGAACTACACCGACATTAATTAGTTCACATTATCGAGAGTTCACTGTACTTGAAAATTTTGCTTTAAAAATCGTTTAATTAAAAAAAAAAGAACTAAGATATTTAAAATTAGATCTATTTTGTATTTTTCCAATATCTGAACAAAATTATTATCTTTGACAGTTCAGTAAGGAATAAAAAGCGCATTCTAGACCAATGATTTTTATTGCTATTGATATATATTGATATATATTTATTTTTATTCGGTATCCACTTTATTACTAAAAGTTGTAGTAAACAATTTTTTTAGGATTTTAGAATATTGTTTCCTAAATGTGTGGAAAAATCTTTGGAATCTTTAAATTTTTACGAATATGAAGTAAAATTGACGATTTTCTAACAATTTTTTTTTTTTTTTTTGCAAAAATTTGACTTTAATTTCTTATAAATCAAGAGTTCATTGAACTGGGTAATTGTGAAATAGCGTCACAGTAAAAGCAGCAAATATCTGTTAAAGAAATTTTTTAAAAGAAATGCATTGCAACATTTTATGATAAAATGCATGCCATTTATAAACTAATAACTTTTATTTTTTTTGAAATGAAAAATTCATAACAACCATAGCAAAACTAAAATCATAATCTTTTATTATATGAATTACCGTAGTTTTGACTTTTATGGCTGCGAATATGAATCCAATAAGAAGACATGAAAATATTATGTTAAATGTGAAATAGTACAAAGTTTTTTTTAATATTTACATGATCATTTGAAAAGAAATAGTAAATGTTATGAAGATGTTCGAGCAGAACTTTAAAGGTGCTAATTCTTTAAATGTTGTTCTAAATAAAATTTGTATACAACTGCCAAAATCTGCCCCAAAATTATGCTTAAGGTAGAAAAAACTTATTATATCAATTTTCTTAAAAATAAAATATTAATTAAAGTTAAAAAAAGTTTTTGGCAAAATTAAACACACACCTTTAAACACTGTTATATTAGTAACTTTAACTTCAATAGCAGTTAAAATAGTTGAAGATGCAGTAAAATATTTTAATGTTTAACATGTTTATTTCTGTTTTTTGGTTTTTTATTCCATCGTGTTGTATTCCTGCTGTGTTGGCAATTTTTATACCCTTCACCACAGGTGTAAAGGGTATATATAAGTTTGTCATTCCGTTTGTAATTTCCACAATTTTCGTCGGAGAGCAAAAAAGTTTATATTTTCGGAATCCTTGTAAGAAGCGATGACGATTGGACCATGTCCGTCCGTCCGTCCGTCCGTCCGTGTGTCGGTTGAAATGGCGTTTATGAAGCCCACCGATAACTGACATATATAATATATATGTCAAACGATCGGAAATGCTTTCGAGAATTTTGCTATTGGAATTCAGCAAGATAGGTTCATACAATGCGGAGATATGTTAAAAAAACCGGTTTTTTGAACCGGTTTTCCAGTTTCTGAAGCCTCTGTATACACTACGGACTTCGTTTTTACAAAGAATTCTCGGACATTTTTTTCTGAATTTTTGTTCTGAAAAAATGAAATAAATCGGTTCAGTAATAACTGAGATATCGGACAAAACTCATTTTTTATTTTTTGAAGCCTTGGTTTAAGCTATAGATTTTTATTTTTATACAGATCGGTCACAAATATTTTTATAAAATTTCAGTTTTTTGAATCAGGAAGATCGGTTTATAAATGGTGGAGATATGCTTTAAAAACCGGTTTTTAGAACCGGTTTTTTAGTTTCTGAAGCCTCTGCATATACCAGGGACTTCGAATTTTTAAAGGGGGCTCGAAAATTATTTTCTGAATTTTTGTTCTGAAAAAATTAAATAAATCGGTTCAGTAATAACTGAGATATCGGGGAAAAAGAAGTTTTTTTTTTTGAAGCCCTTGTTCAAGCTATAGATTTTTATTTTTATATAGATCAGTCGTAAATATTTTTATAAAATTTCGGTTTTTTTAATAAACCAAATTCGTTCATAATCAACAGAGTTATGGCCCAAAAACAAATCTGTTAAGAATATAAATACACCAACAAACATGTATATTAAGCATTGTAATGACTATTAGTGACGTTTTTTGTTTTTTGTATAGACAAGTAGTTTAGTTATCAACAGCAGTAATATGATGAATAACAGTGTTGTTGTTGTTCTTTGTATATGCAGTCTGTACAAAAATAAATAGATATGGAATTGTAGTTGTTTATTTTTAAAAACTAAAACATATCTGTTAAGAATATACATAAATATACATAAATATTAAGCATTGTAATGACTATTAGTGACGTTTTTTGTTTTTTGTATAGACAAATAGTTTAGTTAGCAACAGCAGTAATATAATGAATAACAGTGTTGTTGTTGTTCTTTGTGTATTCAGTCAGTTTGTAAATACAAAAATAAATATATATGGAATTGTTGTTTTTTCTTTTTTAAAAGCAAAGCCTGTTATGATTGTTTTTTTTTTTTTTTTCATATTCAAATTTTCGTAGTTTGAAAAAAATTTAGATTTAGAAAATATGCAAGCATACGTTAAGTCGAAAATTTTATTAATTGTCGGTAATATGGTAATATGATGTCGATAAGATGGTAAGATGGTACGATGGTAATATGGTGAAGGGTATCAAAGATTCGGCACAGCCGAATCTTTTTTCAATTTCATTTTATATACATTTTGGTAAAATAGGCTGCTTCTTATGTTTTGGCTAAAATGTTATTTCGGTTTATTGCGTATTGCTGTCATTACAGTTGTAGTTGTAGTTATGTCTTTTATCTGTTGCAAATTTTTTTCTTTTTCTCTTTTTTGATACACAAACACAATATTTTTATACAAGATTATGGCAAAAATCAACAATAAATACATTACTCTGACTAGATATGTAGCTATAACTATAAGGCGAATAACAACAATGAGGATGAGCTGATGTTGATGATGATGATGACAACGTCAGCTAGGATGTTGTATGATTATTAGGAGTATATTGTCAATACCATAAAAGAAAACATGCAACAAAAATTGATGATGGCAAACGATTCAAAACGAGACAAAAGAGATTTATTAAAGTAAGAAAATATTGTCTTTTTTTGGTGATTTGGTTTGCGGCTGGTTTTCATTGTTCCTTTTGTTGCTGTTGTCAAAAGTAGTTACAATGAATAAATTTATTCAAAACTTATTGAATTTATTGAAAATTAGCTTTTTTCTGGATTTATTTTTTAAGATCTTATGAGTTTAAGCTATTTATAGATAGCAAATTTGTTAATACTTTAAGAATATTAAGGATATTTAATGTTACAAAAAAGTTAACTGAAAAACTAGGATTCAATAGTAATAAAGGGAAACAAATTTGCTTAATCGTAATATTTATGCAAGATTTTTATAGCAAACCAGGTAATGTATTTGAAAGTTTTTCGGTCTATTGTTTTTATTGCTTTTAAAATTACTGAAGCTGTAAAAATAATTTAGGATATATTTCATTCAAAATACTTTAATTACAATCTTATTAAATGTTGTAGGGCTTTTAAATAAATTTTATTTATACTTATTTTCAAATACAAATTTTTATCTACAACAAATTTAATTCAAAATCATTTGTCCATACTTTGAAATTTTCTCATTTAAATGTTGGTGTCAGTTTCCTTTTTTTTTTTTTTTTTTTGCAAACATTTTAAATATTTTTCCAAACAGTAAATAAATAGCAATGTCCTGTGGTATTTTTCAATATGAATGTATTGAGTTATTATGTGTATGTTAAAATAGTATACAGAAGAATAATTAAATGCTTAACTGCACAGTGCTTTGATCCCATACAACGATGGGATAAAAATAGAAGCAGTTGTCGTAGCAAATTCAAACTTGGTTCTCATATTAATTTAGGCTTAGAATGAATAAATACGAAGTTTTGAAAATTGGAGCAAGGACATGCCTACCTCCCACATAACCTGAAGTTAAAAAACTATTTTTTTTTTTTAAAGCACTGATCTAAAGTTTAGCAAAATTTGTGTCAGCCATTAGAAATAAATTGCTTATAAGTTTTCTAATTTATTTTTAATCGGAGCAAGGACACGTCCACCTCCCATATATTCTGAAACTAAAAAACGAATTTTCTGCTTGAATACTGATCAAAATTCCACCAAAATGTGTTATTGCAGTTAAGGAGTGACATCGAAAAAATCTTAACACACATTTTGCCTCATAACTTTTTTCGGAATCAATATTCAAAATTTTTTTTGATCTAGTTATCAATGAAAAATACTTCAGTTATTATTTTTAATAACAACCATGTTAATTTGTCCTTATTTTCATCAAATTAATTGTGACGAAAAAGATTTACGTCCTACAAGTTATTAAAAAATTTCAAAAAATCCAAATAGGTCTTACAAATAATTGGCCACAGAATTAAATGTCGTCCTTTAAACCGTTTCTAATGTCATTAAACAGTATCAGGAGAATTTGACTATTGATATGAAACCTAGTTCGGTAAGAAAAAAGGACCACATGATGTTGGGAAGGCCAGAAAATTGAAGGCATATTGAAAGGAACTCCAAACACATCTGGTAGAAAATCAGCTCAGTTTTCTCAGTGCTTCGACTATTTGGTGCGAAAATTTAAGCTAATGGGAAAGTTGATAACATATAAAGTTCAAAAAATTCCAAACTGGAATTCTGCGAAAAAAAAAAATTACAAGCCAAAAATAGGACTTGGAATTTAAAATCAAATTTCATACAAAAATACTCAAGCTGTATAATTGACGAAGAAACGTAGGTGCTAGCAGTATCTTCGCAGCTTTTGTCTCAAAAATTTTTATTGCTAATGCTCGAAGCAATGTTGGAGATAAGTTTAACACCCAAAAGCAGCAAAAATTTCTTACAAAATTCATGGTATGACAAGCTTTTTGCAGTTGCGGCAAAACATTAAAGTCATTTGATACATTCGGATGTATAAATACCAAAATACGCATAAAGGAATATTTGCAAAAAAGACTTCTTCTTTTCTTAAGAAAGCACAACGTGTCCACATATTTTTGGACCCATTTGGTATCATGTTACTACGGTAAGAAAGCTCTGCAGTGGTACCAAATCAATAACATAGTTTTAGTACCAAGAGAGGTCAATTTTCAAAATTGTCCATAGCTTAGACCAGTGGAGAGATATTGAGCTCTTGTGAAAAGTGAATTCAAGAGCACAAAAAAGGTGTCCCAAAATACCAAAGATTTTAACAGAAGATGTGCACACTGTTCCAAAAAAGTGACTAAAGCAACTATCAAATCTCCAAAGAAAGGGTTTTCAAAAATGGTCCAAAATTTTATAATTAGTGGTTAGAACCATAAAAATTATATATTTCTGTAATCTGTGCTAAATTATTAAATGATTAAAAAAATAATGAAAACTCTAAGATCAACCGTTTCCAAGTTATTGAATATTATGTATGTTAAGAATTTTTCAATCTCACTCCTTAAATATAGACTATTTATGAGTCTGCCAATTTTTATTTAATAGATTTTAATAATTTTTCTCATCCTGGAATGAGAAAAACGCATTTCTGGCTAACATACCGTTTTTAATTTTTTTAAAATAGAAGGAGGTGTCGCAGCAAATTTAAGCTTGGCACTTATATTACTTTAGACCCATAGTAAATATATAAAAAGTTTTGAAAAAATCGGAGCAAGAACATGCCTTCCTCCCATATATGCTGAAATGTGATAAACGCATTTTCTTCTACAATAATGGTCAAAACAGAATCAAAATTTGCGATAGCCATTGGAAATTTTATAATTTTTTATAATTCTTTTAATACTCCATCGAACTCATATAATTTTTTTGTACTCAAATTTAAAAATGCTCTATAATTAGCGCCATCTGGACGATTTTTAATGTAATATAATGGAAACAAAAAATATATTTTTCTATTCTTTAGTTGTTTCTTAAATTTCGAAATAATTTTAATAATTTTTTTATTTTAATTTAGCAAAATAAATTACTTCTTTGAAATTGAAGTAAAAACTGAAAATCAGACACTTCTTCAATTTTACTTTTTTTGAAGTTGTGGCAAAAAATAGGCTCTAACTATTTTTTAAATATGTTAAATAACTGTAAAAACTTACATAAACCGTAAACAAAAAATTATAATTTTGTTTAAATCCTTCACAAAATTTAATGAATTTTTAGGTTTTAAGTAAAAAATATGTGTAAATTTGAGCAACAATATATATTTATTCGAAACACTATATTTTAAAAATAATAATAGTTTTAATTTACAAATATTGAAAGGTATTGAAAAAATAAAACTTCGACACTTTTCATTCAAAAATTAATTTTTGAAATTTTTTTTGCCTAAAACAGTTTAAAACCTGCTTTTTGGTTCATTAATATTTGATTTAAATTCTCTGACTTTAGCGCCCTCACAAAATATTATATTTTTTTTAAATCTTTTTAAATTATATTATATATTGTTACCTTTTTAAAAAGGTATATTTCAACACAATTTGAAAAGTGTTTTTATTTTGACAGAACAAAGCGCTGTGGTGCGGCAGAATTTAAATATTTTGGAAATAAATATGTAACTTCTAATCGGCTGGTTGGATTTACATAAAATTTCACATAGGTATCTTTAGCAGAGGAGTTTACGATTTTAAATTTTGAACATGAGTCTCAGAAATATTTCTCTTATCGTCCGAACATCATAAACGATTTTGAGTTTAAAACTGCAATTGGCATAATTTTCTTTTAATTTTACAACGCATGTAGGGACTTTCGAATATATCTGTTTTCTATATGAAATCAACGAATAAATGTGACCAAAATTATTAAGCACCTCCTCAGGTACTCGGTAAAAATTTAAAAAAAGTGAATTTTAATGAAGATCCTCCCCCAAAATTAAACTGACTCATAAAACGTATTGGCTGTTGTGATTCACACTTTTAAGTTGTACATTATTGATCAAAAACTTTCGTTAGCTCCACTCAACGTTGTGATCCAAAACTCTAGCAATTACATTTAAAATATATTGACCAGTAATGTCTGTTATTTTCCAATATATCCATACAAATTCGTTTTTAAAAATTATATTTCTTCAAGTTGAATATCGTACACCTCTTTCACATAATATTTTCTGAGAGCTGATTCAGATAGAATGCTTTCATTTGTTCAATAAAATCAGATAGTTTCTTTAGGGAAATGTTCGATACTTCAAAATTAAGAATAGGCAAATAAAATTTTAACAAAAAAATAAAAAAAAAAAACAAAAATTAATAACAATATGCATTATTTGGAAAAATATGCATTTTCTACTTAATATGCAAAAATTTGCACTAACAAATCAATGTCATTTTTGAGTAAAACGTCGAACAGATAACTACATAAAATAGTTTTTAAATGCTTCAGAAAAAAAAAATGCATAAATAAGTATTTTCATACCTTAGCCAATGTTTGGAGGTGTGTTTGTGATAAATTTTCTAAAATTTTATTTCTTTCCTAATATTTTAAATTCTAGGAAATAAAAAGGCTTTAAGAAAATATAAAAACCTTTGAAATCGGGTAACAAAAATTTGCCTAGAGGTGAAAGGTACCCTATTTATCACATACTACATACATGATTGTGTAGGATAACATATGGTTGGGCTTGACTAACTATATTTTTCTATCTCGTTATAGTTGGGGGATTCACAAAGTGTGCTATCATGTCGTATTGTCATAATGTCATACAATTTTACAAAGGAAAAGCAATAACAATATTTTTTATACATTGAAATATTTTATGATATATGACAATACGACAAGATAGCACACTTTGTGAATCCCCCAAGTATATATAAGAATTGTTGTCGAAAGAGGTAGTGGCGAGGACGAATAATGATAACATATTTTTTTGTACAGAGCAAAGAAGTTCTATACATGTGGCAAACTTCATGTAAATAGCATAAATATTAACCTCATAAATTTGAAAAATTACTTTTTTAAATAGTAGGTGTAAAATGTGGATATGGCATATTATGAAGACCTTATGTAGCTCATATGATTACCAGTTAGATACTTTATCTCCATACCAAGTTTCGTTTATAGGATTAGTAGTATGGGTATAATGACGACTCAAATATAGACTTATATTATAACCGAAAGTGGAGGTAGATTAGGCGTGGTGAACAATAGAGACATATTTTTGCATAGAGTTAATGACGTTCTACATTTGTGACAAGTTAGGTTAGGTTATAAGGGTCGCACGCTATTGCGAGTGCACTCGGAGGCCCATTATAATACCCTATATGGGAAAAATGCTCTTCTCCATTCCTATAAACAAAACTAACGTTCCGTTAGTCCACCTTGATACCAACCCGTACTCCTACAAACCCAATAAGGTTTTACAGTGGCATTTCATTAAGACAATCCAGATCTCAGTCTACGCCCCTTCAGTGCTGGACATTCGCATAACAAGTGTTGTACGGATTCTTCCTTATCTAAGCAACTTCTATAAAAGCTATTTCCTGGATAACACATATGTTCCCTGTGATAATACTTACAATAAGCCTTGTCGATGACTTGTCAAGAGATAGCAATTCACTAGTTCTGCTCCGTGACCGGAGTGGCCAGAGAGTCTACAAGTGGTGACTGAGGACCATCTTAATTCCAATTCATTCACCGCCCATTCGTCAAGATGGGGATGAGAATGTCTTCGCAGACGATTGCCCCGTCCAAAGACGTTACATTTACTGCCCATTCATCTGTCATTTCGTTACATCGTATACCTGTATGCCCCGGAATCCATATGCTCTCCATCCGAAGGTGTCTTAGCTGAGTTAAGGAGCGTATACAGTCGTTAACACATCTCGATCTTATAATGGGAGAATTCAGAGGCTTGATTGCGGCAGAGCTGTCCACATATAATGTGCCAAATTTCATGCAAATCTCTTTAGAAGTAACGTAATAATGATTTTCTGATAACATAGGTCCTCCCCTACAACTCTCTCAAGAAAAAAAGATTTTTTTATCAACATTTTTGCTATCGGCACCACTGCTCATTCTAACTCTACACATCCATATGTATTGCTGTTATAGTAATTTTGTTTTAAAACATATAATTGTTATTTTTGTTCCCGTAACAGATGGCGTTCTTATTTACATATTATGTTGTTTTCATTTGATACTATTAAAATTCGTTGCTATTGCGTATACAAATTTAGTAATGATGTTATCTGTTGTCTGTTTTACCGCTGATTGTCTGAAAAATAAAATATTGTATAAAATAGTTTTTTTAATTTTATTTAAACATCTCTATTGTTGTGAATCATCGGTTTGCTAACTATTTTTCAATTTAAGGGATAATATTAAATTTAAATTGTATATATCTGCGAGTATAGTGTTCAGATATGTATATAGAAATCAAGGGCATTAACTTTATAGGCCTTCTGAAACATAAACGATATTCTCTTCCAACATGCAATTCCAATAGTCCTTAGCTATTTTTTCTAAAAAAGAATATTTTTCAAAACCCTGTAGCCAGGAGGATAAAGTCGAGTCCTGTAAAAAATTAAATTTAAATGTGCATTTGAGTGTAAAAAATTTGTATGCAAAATGAGCCCCCTGTACAGGTTCTCTTTATTGTTCATTTCACCCACTAATACTATTGCAATACAACGAAAAGTTATACATAATTTATTTTGTCATTTTCTAAATGTATCACAAAAAATGTTGTAACAGATGTGGGTACGATAAAATGTCTGTCTATTTGTTTACAGCATTCTTGTAATTCTCATACTTGTTGTTGACATTTTTCACTAGCAAAATGTTGCTATCAATCTTTCAAGAAAAAGACTACTACAAAAGCAGAAAGAGAAAGTGGAAAGAATTTTTACTAAAAATGCTAAAACAGTTAAATCTAACAACATTTTATGTTGTTGTGGATTAAGTAATTCCAATAATAAAAAAACGGAAATTGATGTCTATATTTAAATAGTACTGAAATGACAATAGTTTATTTTATTTAATGTTGTAAAGGAACTTTAAGCAGACCAGTATTTTATTGTAAAGCAGTATGAGTGAGTGGATGTATAGTCTGTTAATTCTTAGCCCTTGTAGTGCTATAGATTGAACATGTTTTCTAATCCTATTTAAGGATATTTGCATAAAACTTTATAGCTGCTGCTAATGTTATTTTATGTTCATTTGCTTTTTTATACCCTTCACCACAGGTGTAAAGGGTATATATAAGTTTGTCATTCCGTTTGTAATTTCCACAATTTTCGTCGGAGAGCAAAAAAGTTTATATTTTCGGAATCCTTGTAAGAAGCGATGACGATTGGACCATGTCCGTCCGTCCGTCCGTGTGTCGGTTGAAATGGCGTTTATGAAGCCCACCGATAACTGACATATATAATATGTATGTCAAACGATCGGAAATGCTTTCGAGAATTTTGCTATTGGAATTCAGCAAGATAGGTTCATACAATGCGGAGATATGTTCAAAAAACCGGTTTTTTGAACCGGTTTTCCAGTTTCTGAAGCCTCTGTATACACTACGGACTTCGTTTTTACAAAGAATTCTCGGACATTTTTTTCTGAATTTTTGTTCTGAAAAAATTAAATAAATCGGTTCAGTAATAACTGAGATATCGGACAAAACGCATTTTTTATTTTTTGAAGCCTTGGTTTAAGCTATAGATTTTTATTTTTATATAGATCAGTCAAAAATGTTTTTATAAAATATCGTTTTTTTTAATAAACCAAATTCGTTCATAATCAACAGAGTTATGGCCCAAAAACAAATCTGTTAAGAATATAAATACACCAACAAACATGTATATTAAGCATTGTAATGACTATTAGTGACGTTTTTTGTTTTTTTTGTATAGACAAGTAGTTTAGTTATCAACAGCAGTAATATGATGAATAACAGTGTTGTTGTTGTTGTTCTTTGTATATGCAGTCTGTACAAAAATAAATAGATATGGAATTGTAGTTGTTTATTTTTAAAAACTAAAACAAATCTGTTAAGAATATAAATACACCAACAAACATGTATATTAAGCATTGTAATGACTATTAGTGACGTTTTTTGTTTTTTGTATAGACAAGTAGTTTAGTTATCAACAGCAGTAATATGATGAATAACAGTGTTGTTGTTGTTGTTCTTTGTATATGCAGTCTGTACAAAAATAAATAGATATGGAATTGTAGTTGTTTATTTTTAAAAACTAAAACATATCTGTTAAGAATATACATAAATACATACACAAACATGTATATTAAGCATTGTAATGACTATTAGTGACGTTTTTTGTTTTTTGTATAGACAAGTAGTTTAGTTAGCAACAGCAGTAATATAATGAATAACAGTGTTGTTGTTGTTCTTTGTGTATTCAGTCAGTTTGTACATACAAAAATAAATATATATGGAATTGTTGTTGTTTCTTTTTTAAAAGCAAAGCCTGTTATGATTGTTTTTTTTTTTCATATTCAAATTTTCGTAGTTTGAAAAAAATTTAGATTTAGAAAATATGCAAGCATACGTTAAGGCGAAAATTTTATTAATTGTCGGTAATATGGTAATATGATGTCGATAAGATGGTAAGATGGTAATATGGTGAAGGGTATCAAAGATTCGGCACAGCCGAATCTTTTTTCAATTTCATTTTTTTTTTTTTTTTGTTAACAACTTTAGCAAGTAAATATGTATATTTAGATAATTTGTTGGAAATGTTAAATAGTATTCGATTTGTAATTGTGAATGTTTGCCATCAAATACACACCTGCTCAAAATAATAGATACATCTAAGTTCACTTTATTTAAGGAAGAAAAAATACACGTTTTTTTGCCTTCACATTTGGTATAATAGTATACGACTTAATATAAAAAAAAATGGAAATAAATTAACTCTATCTATTATTATGAGCAAAAATTTTGGGTATTTAAATTGAAAACGTATGTGTAAATCAATTTTCATACATATACTTGTCATTGCTAGATAAAATTATTTACTAAAAGAAAAAAACTCGAAGTTTTTCCGAAGAATTTTCCAAAGTTATCTTCACTTTAATATCATCCCATAAGGTGTATCTATTATTTTGAGCAGGTATGTAATTATATATTTTCTTTTATGCTGAAGTTGTAAACATTTTAGGAAAGTACTTAAATGAAAATCTTAGGGAATTGTAAGGAATCAAATGTATTTAAATAATTCTTTAAAGAGTTTGGTTTGTTTACAAACAATATCTGTCAGAATTAATTTAAACGTATAATGTGAGTTAAATAAAATATAAACGAATAAAAATTCAAACAAAAAATAACAAAAAAAAAAAAACTATAAAATAACTAAAATTATAAATTTTACATAATTTGAATTGAAAATAATTCTAAGTACTTATACGTACATTAGAGTGTCACGAGAAGATGATTTTTATATAAGTACTTATTAATATTTAATAGAATATACTTAAATATCAATACAATAATTAAAAACCTTTGGTTGTAATAACATCCTTATAATAGAATAACAATTTTTTTTCTGATTGAAATCAAGTTAAATCGGTTAAAAGTGAATTAAACAAATTCAGGAGAAAGAATCTAACTGAATTCGCTATTAAATAAATGTTTTTATTATGAAAGTTTGAATATTAACTATATTTTCATTTACTGCTATCGATATAATACAATTATGATAACAAAAATCAAAAGAATTTCATGCTACCAAATTAAAAAAATAAAAAAAAATTATAGTGATCATATAATTTTATATTTTGACACATTTCACGTTGGGTTAAAATGTGTCAAAATTGGCACTTAATTGAATTTTAAAATTTTAGATTTTGAAGAAAGAAATATTTATAAATGTGTTATTAAAAACAGTGCACAGCGCACAGTGGGGTCAAACGCAAATTTTTTGGTAATAAATCTGTATCTCCAAAACTACTGCTCGGATTAAATGGAAATGTATGGAAGAGTTGCAGAGGAGGACCTAAGCTTTCAGAAAAATTATCTTGTGGTTACCCTGTGATAACACAGGATAAGCTACAGGGTGTTAAAACTGACTACCTCGAGTTTGTAAAAGTACAGTGGGGTCAAACGCAAATTTTTTGGTAATAAATCTGTATCTCCAAAACTACTGCTCGGATTAAATGGAAATGTATGGAAGAGTTGCAGAGGAGGACCTAAGCTTTCAGAAAAATCATCCTGTGGTTACCCTGTGATAACACAGGATAAGCTACAGGGTGTTAAAACTGACTACCTCGAGTTTGTAAAAGTTTAAAAAAATCATAACTTATACAAATGAAGTCCGATTTTAAAGATTTTTATCTTTTTGTAAAGTGCTTGGTAAGCTAAAGAAAAAATAAGCTGACTTAGCAAAGCTATCTCTTACAGTTAAAAATATATTTACACTTGAATTTTGAATTTTTGCCTCGACTTTCTTTCGTTTTTCAGGAATAAGTCGGGAGATATATGAGGAAATTTTTTTTTTTAAATATTTTGTAATTTGCTATATATTTCCAAATAATATGCTGAAAGAATTTTTGGATTATCTCAATTCGTCTAGACGTGAAAAATATTCAAAGTCAGCACTCTGAAATTAGAATGAAAAAGTGCTATTTTTTACAAAAATATAGTACAATTCTTTCACTTTTTTCTCAAAGTTCCGTTAACGAAAAAATTCTTTCTTTATATATTTCAAAAGATAAAGCTTTGAAAATATTTAATAACGAAATTTTGAATTAATTTATGTTTGCACCCTGCATCAGGCATTGGTAGAAAATGGTCAATTTTAGAAAAAGGTTAAATATTTATCGATTAATAAAAAAAATGTCACGCGAGCTTTTTTAAATTTTTTGACGATATTTCATCAAAAAGTAAATTAAGAACGATTTGACACTAAACTGCTTCCCGCCCGGCCAAAAACGAATGCAGGAGAGCAGATTTCATGAAAAAAGTCAATATTTTAAACGACTTTTTTTAATTGCATAAAAAAGCATATTAACATAACATTTTTGCCATTATTTCTAATGTTTTGTATAAATTATATATCGATCTATCATTAATGCAAAAATCATTAAAATATCTTTAAGACCTGATTTTTGGCAATTTTTCAAAAATAAAAATTGTTTAATAAATATAAGCGATTATTACGAATATTATCTCGTTCAACAACCAAAACGTGCCAATACAATTGTGTATTACGTATACGCACGTATGGAAATATTGTAAAACAGTGAATTTGGAGAGAGTTGACCTAAGTTGTCAGATTTGAGACCATGATATGATGCTTTTAAAACAATCTATATATACATATTATATATCAATGAATTGGTAAATATGTCTATTTTCATATTATTGTAATATTTTATTAGTTTTTGGAAAATACGCGGAGTTTTGCTTTACAAAACATTATTTTTTTAGTTTTTATATCTTTTTTATATTTTTTAAATTTGAAAAATTGCCAAAAATTCATTTGTAAAGCTTTTTTAATGATATTTACAGGAAAGGCAAATCGACATTAATTTTATACATTACATTAGAAATAATTGCGAAATTATTATGCTAATATGCTTTTTTATGCAGTTAAAAAAAGTTGTTTAAAAAATTTACTTTTTCATGAAATCTCCTGCATTCGTTTTTGGCCGGGCGGGAAGCAGTTTAGTGTCAAATCGTTCTAAATCTATTTGTCGATAATATATCGTCAATAAATTTAAAAAAGCTCGCGTGACATTTTTTTTATTAATTGATAAAAATTTAACTTTTTCCAAAATTCACCATTTTCGACCAATGCCTGATGTAGGGTGCAAGCCTAAATCAGTTCCAAATATCTGTATTAGCCATTTGTGAAGTCTTGTTTTTGGAAATATATAAAGAAAGAAGTTTTTTCTTTAACGAAACTTTGAGAAAAAAGTGAAAGAATTGTACTAAATTTTTGTAAAAAGTAGCCGTTTTTCATACCAATTTCAGAGTGCTGACTTTGAATATTTTTCACGTCTAGACGCATTGAGATAATCCAAAAATTCTTTCAGCATGTTATTTTAAAATATATAGCAAATTACAAAATATTTTTAAAAATTTTTACCTCATATACCTCAGGACTTATTCCCGAAAAACGAAAGAAAATCGAGCCATAAAATCAAAATTCAGGTGTAAATATATTTTTAACTGTAAGAGATAACTTAGATAAGTGAGCCAATTTTTTCTTTAACTTGCCAAGCACTTTACAGAAATAGAAAAATCTTTAAAATCGGACTTCATTTGTATAAGTTATGATTTTTTTAAACTTTTACACACTCGAGGTAGTCAATTTTGACACCCTGTAGATTTTCTTGTGTTATCACAGGGTGACCGCAAGATGATTTTTCTGAAAGCTTAGGTCTTCCTCTGCAACTCTTCCATACATTTCCGTTTAATCCGAGGAGTAGTTTAGGAGATACAGATTTATTACCAAATTTACATTTGAACTTTCTGAGGTATGTAAGTAAAATATTGTTTAACATCCCTTTAGTGATGTTGATTTTTTCTTTTCATCGCATTCATTTTTACTATAATCAGTTCGCCAGTGATCAGATGGTCTTTTTTTTTCTGCCAATATACTAGTTGTTTAGTGACCCAAATCAGCGTTCCTTTGCCAGCTAGTCACTATTATTACATCGGCTCCCCTTTGATTGAGTATTTTGTGACTGTCGATGGTTTTCCAGTGAGGTAAGAAATGTACAAAAAAGTCGTATCCCTAGCCTTAAGAATACGAATCAACTCAGACTCAAAACTATGACCAACTCCAACTGTATCCCTGATAAAAGTATAGCTCGCAATTTTGAGGACATATTGAAATTTCGGAAGAATAATTCTCTTGGTATTTTAGATGAAGCCCATTAAAAGAGCCTTAATCCAAATGTCTTCCCGGAGTAGGATTTGCCGGTCAATAATGGCTTAAATGTATTAAAATTTATATGATAACTTCATATAAGTTATTGTAAGGTCGGTCCATAACTGACTTAAGCTACATTGTTAATTTCTCTTTCAAAAAACAGTTTGAAGTACACGCATTTCGTTTAAATCAACGGTTCTCAAACGGGGTCCGCGATCCACGTTTGAGAATTCGTGGGAGGTCGAAAGAGATTCTGAAAAATTTAGTTGAATACACAATTTTTTTATGTAAATATTATGTAGAAGTTTAAATAAAAATTCCAATGAAAGCATGAAAAACTAAGTATTTAAAAATTTAAAAAGTTATCTTTATACAAAAAATCCCCAAATTAATGACAAAAGTAAAGATTTTTTAATGAATTCTTTTATCAATCAATTAGCATTAGATGCAAGAAACCCAATGTTGAAACCCGAGCTTGAAAATATTCTAATGATCAAATAAAGAAATTGATGCTGTCGAATGACACAATATATAGAAAACAAGAATGTGGCAGGGAAAACATTTAATTAAAAAGATAAATAGTTTACTTTAACTTGATGAAACTATATATTTTCCACTTTTATTTTTTGCTAGTTTCTTATGCCAATAATATCGAAATTTAACCATGGAAAATTTGCTTGAATGGTGTGACTTCTCAATGCTAAGTACACAAAACTTTTATTTCGCAAAGAAAGTTGAGGCTGTAAAATTAAAATAAACTACTTTATAATTCAAAGGCGTAAAAATCCTTTCAATATGAATATTGATAAAATACGAGATTAAATTTAAAAATAATTAAATTTTTATTCTCAATCTGTAGATTTGAAAGTTCTTTTATTTTATCTTTACATAACATTTCATCTGATTTTAAACTAGTCAAAGTTGTAGTAGGACGCGAAGCAAGATCTTGTGAGAACCCCTTCAACATTTTCGACAGATTTTATTTTATTTTTTTTTTTAATTAGTGAAAAATATTGGCAGACGGACGAACATTAGAATTCTTAAAAAAAAATAATAAACTTCCTTATTGATCAATATAAAATGTAAGTATTAAAATACTGATATGACCTTTCCCTGAATTAAGCACTATTTTCGATCCTTTTAACTCCAATTTTTGGCTGTTTGGATTTACATAAAATTTCACACAGACATGGCAGATGAGCGTACAATTTTAAGTTTGGAAGGACTTATGGATGCTCAAAGTAGTGTATCTCTGACATATCCAATTTTTAACTTAATTCTTAAATTAATTCTTAATATTAGAGTATTCCTTTGAATGAAATGTTGTAGGAGAACCACTCAAGCGATATGAGCAAATATAAGAAAATTATTAAAACAAATTTAAAAATTCATCTAAAATTCTCAAACAGCGAATAAAAATCACGTATCTAGTATATAAAAGACGAACTGTTTAATAAGGACTGCGCACGAAAAAATCCGTGCATGCTCTTGGGCTTAAAGCTTTTGATGTGGTAAAAAATAAATAGTTCTTTTAACTAATTTACATTTGTCGATATGCTCACTAGCTATGTGCTAAGTTTTATGGTTATAGCGAAACTAGTTTTCCTTAAAATGGAAATTGAACAAAAAACACCAAAATACATAATAGAAATTTTTCATGAAATCTTACATCGGTCATATAAAACAATGCTAGGAAGGCAGTTGTGTCAAAAAATACAGTTTCTTGGGTCATAATATTATACAAAGAAGTCATGGTCATTGAATGGAAATCTGGTAGTTGAAGAAAAATAGTATTTTCAGGCTGTAGGACGCAGACAAAATAGAAAGGATTTTCAGAGAAATTCCCCTCATCTCTGGAAGAAAAGTGCCACAAAAAGTCTATTGCTTTGAATTTTTATCAGAAAAGTTGAAAGGAAATTTAGCCTGAAGATGTATAAAGACAAAAAATCCTAATAGAAATGCAATCAAGAATTTGGAGGTGAAAAAATAACGTGAAAGTTCTTCAGACGAATTTTTCCATAATTATGATCAGGGTATAATAGACGATGAAACGTTCGCATAGGCTGACTTTTTACAACTTCCTGACGAGGAATTCTATGTTGCAGATGCTAGAGGGAATATGAGAGAAAAATATCGCGTATCAAAGGAATCAAAATTCCCAAGAATGTTTTTGTTTTGGGAAGCCATATGCATATGCGGAAAAGAATCACTTCATTCATAAAAAACGGTTCCATTAGCACAGAAATATACGTGAGTGAGTGCTTTTGGAAAAGGCATCTCCCTTTCCTAAGAAAATACAGTGTATCCACTTTTTTCTGGCATGTTCTGGCTTCTTCTCATTACAGCAACTAAACAAAGGATTGATAAGAAATAAATTCTTAGTGTTTGTACCGAAAGACGCTAATAAATAAAATTGTCCGGAACTCCGAGCAGTTGAAAGATATTGGGCTCTAGTAAAAAATAATTTAAAGAACATTAAAAGCTCAGCTTAAGATGACACGGAATTTAAAAATAAATGGACTTATTGGAGCAAAAAAGTTACCGAAACACAATAAAACCTTTAATTGGAAGAATTCTGGAAAATATCATATATTTCCTTAAAAACCAACAGAAAATAATTTATTCTTTTATATTTAGAACTTGAACATAACAGTCATTAATAAAAATATAATTTCAAAAAAAAAAAAAAAAAAATCCGCCCATTGGTTTAGTTTCTATAAGCAGATTTGTATGCACGGATTTTTTTCGTGCGCAGTCCTTATTTTCCTCTATTCTGTTCATTCCTACAAATATTGCATTCAGTATCACCTTATCAAGCTATCAACCTCACCTATCACCCTTATAATGTTAATGAATTATTCCATTGAATGTGTACGTATAAGTGATATTATTTAAACATTTTCAATTAACATTACTTATACGCAAAGAAAATTTCTTGGAACACTCTAATGATTATATCAATTAGAGTTTGATTTTAGATTAAATATAAACATTTAAATGAAAACTTTATTTGAGATTTGTTTAAATTTTGAAATAATTAAAAAAATAATAATAAACAATGATAGCATTTTAATTCGTTTTAAAAGTAATCACTTTCAAATAAAATATACATTTAAGTTTACTAATCAATATAAAGTTTTGTTTTTCTGTTTTGATTTTCTGAACTAAATAAAATTAATTAAGTTATCAACACACAATTACTTTTAAAATATAATTGAATTAAAATACAAATAAACTGTTATTATAACAATACAAATTAAGTTGGTACAAACGTATGTACCTAAATTTTATATTTTAAAAAGCAACAGAATTTTTTAAAGTTATATTTTTAATATTAGAAACTTGTTAAAATTCTATTAACCCAAAAACAGCAAAACCGCTAATATTTTCTTAATATTTCATTTTAGCTGTCATTTACACTTTAAATCATTTACTTTCGAATAATTTGTCATACCCTAATATATATTTTTGTTATTTACAAAATGTTTTTATTGTATGTGACTTTGTTTAAATAAATATGTACAAATATTATGTGTATTTTATACTTTTGACATTTTGATTCTAAGAAAAAAATATATACACTATCAGACAAAATAAAGTGCTATTTTTACTCTTGCTATTTATTTCGTAATAATTGCCTTATAGATTCATTATGGTCTACTTTTTTGGTGTCCAGGTATTTGTCGTTTTATATTCTTTAATTTAATAAACAAAAGAAGTTTTTGAAATATGTGCATTTCGAGTTTGGAGTAAAAGTGTTATGTTAGTCATGGATTTTTTGCGACAAAATAAAGTAACACTTTACTTAATTTCTTAAATTTTACTTCCAATTTTCGAATTTTCTGATACAATATGCTTAAAAAGTGCTTAATTTTAATATTCCATCCATTAAATTCTATTCAAATTACTATTACATTTGAAAAATAAGGATAGATTCGGCCATATTATCAGGAAGTCTTCGACCACAATCCAATAAGATTTCTTGATTCCAGATAGAGAAAATGAAGTAAGATTATTGTAAATGTTTTTAAAGAGCAACATTTAAGAATCTGAGGCAAAAAAAAAAAAAAAAAACAATTTCATTATACAAAATTACAATTTAGAATGAAAATAATAAGAAATTGAGGGGCCAGAAACCCTAATACTGCGAAGTAAAATCATAGCTATATCGCAATTCTCGCCAAAAAGAATCTCATATTTCTAAGCGGAGATATAAAAGAGGAAGTATTTTTATACCCACCATCGAAAAGATGGGGGGTATATTGATTTTGTCATTCCGTGTGTAACATGTCGAAGGAATCATTTAAGACCCCACAAACTATATATTTTCTGGGTCCTGGTTGAATTCTGAGTTGATCTAGCTATGTCCGTCCGTCTGTCCGTCTGTTGAAAGCAGGATAGTAAAAAGAATTTAAAACTTCAGATTTTTCCATGGCAGTTTCCAAAATTTTTTCATTTTTTTTTTAAAAGTTTTAATAAAATTTATGTTTATTCATCCAAATAATTCTATATTAGAATGGTTCTGGGACTTTAACGATTATTTTTCTATTACGGGTCGCTTTATTATATTAGCACAACAATGATGTGACTTTTACTTAGAATAGGTACTTCTAAAACTCCTATATTTGAGCTTTTTCCTGACAGTAAACGCTAATATGTTTATAATAACTTCTTTCTTTATATCTTTAAATGATGAAAGTTATTATCTTTTGGCGAGAATATTGATATCGTTATTGATATGTAATTTAATGGTGTTACATTTAAAAGTAAGTTAAACTTTCTTAGCTTTAAGATAGTTGATTTTAAAACTTAAACACGTTTATGATAAAAATCCTTAAAGATGTTAATCGATTTCAGACATATTAAAAATTGTTGATAAAAGCCCATATAAATATTTTTTTTTTTTTTTTTGATGTACATACACTAGGAAGCATAAATCTGCATACGAACTATTAAACAATATTTTTTGTCGTAATTTCTCCATTATATCTTTAAAGATTTTGATTTTTTACAGCTCTATATAACATCTTAAATACACTGAACCAAATCTTGTAGGTAATATTGACGAAAATTTTTCGTAGAATTTTAACGAAAAAAAAAATATTTAAATTAACAGATTTTTTCTTCAAATCAATAGAATTTTTCTTCCAATCAACAAATTTTATTCAATTTAACGTCCCTAAAAGAAGTTAATTTGAATAAATTTTCTGTTAATTTAACTAATATTTTTCGTAAATTTTAAAATTGACTAAGGAGTGAGATCGAAAAGTTCTTAACATATATAATATTCAATAACTTGGAAACGGTTGATCTTAGAGTTTTCATTATTTATTTTAATCATTTGATAATTTAGCACAGATCACAGAAATATATAATTTTTATGGTTCTAACCACCAATTATAAAATTGTGGACCATTTTTGAAAACCCTTTCTTTGGAGATTTGATAGTTGCTCAGTCACTTTTTTGGAACAGTGTGCACATCTTCTTTTAAAATCTTCGGTATTTTGGAACACGTTTTTTGTGCTCTTGAATTCACTTTTCACAAGAGCTCAATATCTCTCCACTGGTCTAAGCTATGGACAATTTTGAAAATTTACCTCTCTTGGTACTAAAACTATGTTATTGATTTGGTACCACTCCAGAGCTTTCTTACCGTAGTAACATGATACCAAATGGGTCCAAAAATATGTGGACACGTTGTGCTTTCTTAGGAAAAAAGAAGTATTTTTAGCAAATATTCCTTTATGCATATTTTGGTATTTATAGATCCGAATGTATCAAATGACTTTCCTGTTTTGCCGCAACTGCAAAAAGTTTGTCATACCATGAATTTTGTAAGAAATTTTTGCTGCTTCTCGGTCTTAAACTTATCTCCAACATATAAAAATTTTTGAGACACAAGCTGTGAAGATTCTGCCAGCACCTACGTTTCTTCGTCAATTATATAGCTTGAGATTTTTTGTATGAAATTTTGTTTTAAATTCCGAGTTCTATTTTTGGCTTGTAATTTTTTTTGCAGAATTCCAGTTTGGAATTTTTTGAACTTTATATGTTATCGACTTTCCTATTAGCTTTAAATTTTCGCACCAAATAGTCGAAGCACTGAGAAAACTGAGCTGATTTTTTACTAGATGTGTTTGGAGTTCCTTTCAATATGCCTTCAATTTTCTGGCCTTCCCAACATCATGTGGTCCTTTTTTCTTACCGAACTAGCTTTCACATCAATAGTCAAATTCTCCTGATACTGTTTAATAACATTAGAAACGGTTTAATGGACGACATTTAATTCTGTGGCCAATTATTTGTAAGACCTATTTGGATTTTTTGAAATTTTTTAATAACTTGTAGGACGTAAATATTTTTTGTCACTTATTTTGATGAAAATAAAGACAAATTAACATGGTTGTTATCAAAAATAATAACTGAAGTATTTTTCCATGATAACTAGATCAAAAAAAATTTTGAATATTGATTCCGAAAAAAGTTATGAGGCAAAATGTGTGTTAAGATTTTTTCGAATAAAATTCTTCAATTTAAATTAATATTTTCAAATTAACTAAAGGCATGTAAAATTTGAGAAATTTTTTTAAATTTAACAATTTTATTTTAGTCAAATTGAAAAAAACATATGTAGAACTGAAGAAATTTCTTCAATACAGAAAACGCATAGTGAAGAAGATCAGTTGAACTACTAATAATAAAGCTTGTGCACGTGTTTTGTGTCAATAAATTTAAATTTTGTTTAAAAATAAATAAAACGTAATGAAAAATAAGTGTGAATTTGTGTTAAATCAGATATACTTCAAAAACAAACAAGTCTCGATCAATATATAAATCTCTTTAAAAAATATTAACTTATGTGCAAACCCATGGACGGAACAAAATGCATTCACAGAACGTTAAACATTCTGGTAATTTAACGGTAATGTTAAACATTTGAAGTTTTTACTATTTTAGATATATTTACTTTTTTATTAATCATTTCGATACAAATATAAATTAATTAAGGGAGCCGTTTTGTATTATGGAGAACTGCACGACAAAAATTTCCTTGGAAAACCTAAAAACAAACCTACTACAAGTGACCACAAATGATTTACAAATGTACTTAAATATTTTTTGTACTATGATGATATGCTTTTCTATTTATATTTTCATTTTCTTATAATTTTTTTATACGTAGCTATAGAACATCCAGAAATAAACACATATTGAGTTATTGCATGAGTAAAAATTGAACAAAAGTTTGTTAAGTTAAATACAATGTTTAATAAATGTATATTTTTTATTTTCTCAGGTCGATATCGATCACCTACCTGTACACAGAAAAAATTATTACCATATATTTTTTAATTAACAAAATTGTTTAATTTTGCCTTAAAATTTAATAAATATATTCAAATAAGAATCAAATTTCAGTAATATTTTTTTACTCATTTAAATTTTTAATTCATTCAATCACCCACTTAATTGATTTAATAAATTTTTTAATTGGAATTTTTTTTCTGTTTTTAATTTTTTACAGTTTTTGGTAATTGATATAATCATTTTGGTGAGAGGTGCAAATTTAAAAAAGCTGTTAATTGAATGAATTATTTACTAACATATTTATTGATTGATTTTATTTTTTGATTTTTCTGTGTACTTAAATGTGGATTATTTCCATTCGAATTATGAGTCAGTTTCAAAAAACATCAACTTATTTAATAATCATATCAAGGATCCATCAAACAAACTTTTGTAACAAAATAGGATACAATTGGAGAATATACCTTAAGGTAATATATTACAACTTATAAAATAAAATAATTTCTTATTTCTAAACTATATTTCTTATATTTGAGATGGTAGATTATTTGGTTTATTTTACCTTATTGAAAACGTATTAGACCCTTTATCATAAAATTACTTATAATTAAAATTTGTACTAATTTTAATTAAATAATTTTCTATATATATATTTTTTAATGTTTATTTCTAATATGAAATATACTTTTTTAAACAAATAAATATTATTAAACATTTTAAAATTTCTTATTTGTTTTATTTTTGATGATAGCAACTTATAGCTAATTTTCCTACAGGGGTTAAAACAGCATTTTAGAATTGACAAAATTTTGTCAAATTGAATAAAATTCAAATGTTAAAATGAATAAATATTCTTCAATTTGAAGAAAAAAATTAGTTAATTTGAATAAATTTTTTATTCAATTCAACAAAAATTTAGTAGAATTAAATAAAATAATTTAGTTAAATTTAATAAAAATTCTTCAATATGAATAAAAAATTTAGTTAATTTGAATAATATTTTCTTCAATTTAACTAAAAAATTGTCAAATTAACTACCTTTTAATTAACTAATTGAATTAGTCATATTGACGAATTTTCGTCGATTTAACTAATTTACGAAAAATTAACAAAAGATTCTGTTGAATTGAATATTTCTACACCCCATTTTACCGTATTTACTGCTCTTTTTTGGTTCAGTGTACTTGACAATATTATAGCAAAATATTAAGTTAAGAAATATAAACAGATTTGCGGTTTTTTAAGAATATTTAAATTAAGGTTCTATAAATATAAAGCAAAAGTCTGCGTACACTAGTAAAAAAACGTACGTTTTCGCGGATTTTTATTAAATTATTATTAAACGTTTTGCAAAATATTTCAGGATGATTTTCGTAATAAATAAAAGAAGAAATTAATTTATCCTTACCCTAATTTGTGTAAGGATGCTGAATGAATGTTCTGGAAATAATTATATAAAACCATTCATCTGTTTAAAGAGGAATGAGTACTTATCAAAATAATAGAGTCCCTCTTACTTAAATCACGTTTTGAAAGCATTTGGGACAAAAATTCATGAGAAAATAAAAATTTAGGTCATGTTATACGCCAAAAATCGGAATAAATCGCTATAAAATTTACAAAATTATGAAGATCTATTTAAATTGAAGTGTATTTTTGTTGAGATTGTAAAAAAGATATCATTAAATAAAAGGCTTTATGCTATAATACCACTAATATGGACTTATGCTTTATTAAAAAATAAAACAAAAAATATGCTCACTGCATAAAAGCGAAAATAGAATAGAATTTCTAAAAAAAGTGTATTCTAAGATGATGCTAAATGTGGTTCTCTCTAAATAAGGTCATATCACAACATAGTAAGAAAATCGGTTCAAGCTATTAATGAAATAGTCCCATTATAAGAAAATCTGGTTATTTTCTATTCATTTATAATATATAAAAATGTTTTCTAGGTACAATTATACCGCGAGAATCAAAAATGCAAACAATTTTATCTGGAATACTCGTACTTTATTCGAGTTTAATATTTTTGTAAATTTAATAGCTGTTTATCCCGATTTCTTCACGTATAACATGACCGCATTTAAATTTTTTTTATTAATCCACGTCATTAATTATGTGAAAAGGACCCTAATATTTCGGTTAATACTAATTTCTCCTTAGACAGACAAATGGTTTTCTATTAATATTTCTGAATTTTTTATTCAGCATCCTTACAAAAATTAAGTTTATACTTTCAGTAAAAATAAAATAATTTCTTTCTTGATTTATTAAAAAAACATTTTTAATTATATTGGAAAATTTGTAACAACAATTAATTAAACAACAGCAATTTAAAACGTAACAAATTTAATAATCTAAAACAAAAAACCCGCGAAAAATTTAGATTTTTCAATAATGTACGCAGACTTTTGCTATATAATTATATCACTTTATTTTAATATTATTGAATAACCGCGAATCTATTCACTTTTCTTAAGTTGATGTTCTACTTAAATATTCTTAAAGATTTAATCTATTTAAGCTAGAGCTGTAAAAATTACAAAAATCGTAAAGAATATGTAGAAATCTTGCGTCAACAATATCTTTTATACATATGTTCGTACGCAAACTTCTGCTTCCTAGTGTATGTATTTGGAAGATGAAGAAAAGTCAATAATATAAACATAAAATGTTGTATTAAATCTACAAACACACAAAATATAGTACTTGTCAGTTATTTATGACTAAAACTGAAAATGATAAGTCAACACAAAAAACTTTTTTATTTTGTGGTTTTTATGGCAATACATAGCAAAAATTCTTAAATTTTTATTTAAGTAAAAAAAAAATAAAAAATAAATATAAATAAAATATAAAATTTTTAAAAATCCTAGGGTATTAAAACTAAATGGAGAATTAAACAAAATATATTTGAGTCATATTTTACAATTTTGTCATAACATTTATATCAAACTACGAGCAATGGTCAATTGTGGACCGATTTTTTTCTTATTTATCTATATATGTATATGTACTATATAATAAAGTTTTTTTGGGCGTAATTAGAATACTTGGTTTATGTAGAAAATAAATATAAAATAAAAGATTTTTTGGGATGCTGATTATGAATCTGTAAGAAAAAAAATAAAGATCCAATATGGCAGCCACTTTTTAATATTTGATGAAATATAATCATATTTGACAGATTTGGGATCCCTGAACACAAATTTGATTTTTTTTTTTTTTTTTTTATTTTTTGAATTCAGAAAAGTGAAAGAAATATAGTAGATTAAATTGAATCACGATCCTGAATTTTGGACATAATAAAGATTTTTTGGGAACGCTGATTATGATTCTGCAATAAAAAAGAAAATTAAAAAAAATGAAATTGAAAAAAGATTCGGCTGTGCCGAATCTTTGATACCCTTCCCCATATTACCATATTACCATCTTACTGTCTTATCGACATCATATTACCATATTACCGACAAATAATAAAATTTTCGCCTTAACGTGTGCTTTCATATTTTCACATATTTAAATCTAAATTTTTTTCAAACTACGAAAATTTTAATATGAAAAAAAAAAAAAAAAAAAACAATCATAGCAGGCTTTGCTTTTAAAAAATAATCAACAACAATTCCATATTTATTTATTTTTTTATGTGTGTATATACAAACTGACTGCATATACAAAGAACAACAACAATACTGTTATTCATTATATTACTTCTGTTGCTAACTAAACTACTTGTCTTATAGGCAAAAACGTCACTAATAGTCATTACAATGCTTAATATACATGTTTGTGTATGTATTTATGTATATTCTTAACAGATATGTTTCAGTTTTAAAAAATAAACAACTACAATTCCATATCTATTTATTTTTGTACAGACTGCATATACAAAGAACAACAACAACAACACTGTTATTCATTATATGACTGCTGTTTCTAACTAAACTACTTGTCTATACAAAAAACAAAAAACGTCACTAATAGTCATTACAATGCTTAATTTACATGTTTGTGTGTGTATTTATATTCTTAACAGATTTGTTTTTGGTCCATAACTCTGTTGATTCTGAACGAATTTGGTTTATTAAAAAAAAACGAAATTTTATAAAAACATTTTTGACTGATCTATATAAAAATAAAAATCTGTAGCTTGAACAAGGGCTTCAAAAATAAAAAATTCGTTTTCCACGATATCTCAGTTATTACTGAACCGATTTATTTCATTTTTTCAGAACAAAAATTCAGAAAATAATTTTCGAGCCCCCTTTAAAAATTCGAAGTCCCTAGTATATGCAGAGGCTTCAGAAACTAAAAAACCGGTTCTAAAAACCGGTTTTTAAAGCATATCTCCACCATTTATAAACCGATCTTCCTGATTCAAAAAACTGAAATTTTATAAAAATATTTGTGACCGATCTGTATAAAAATAAAAATCTATAGCTTAAACCAAGGCTTCAAAAAATAAAAAATGCGTTTTGTCCGATATCTCAGTTATTATTGAACCGATTTATTTCATTTTTTTCAGAACAAAAATTCAGAAAAAAATGTCCGAGAATTCTTTGTAAAAACGAAGTCCGAAGTGTATACAGAGGCTTCAGAAACTGGAAAACCGGTTCAAAAAGCCGGTTTTTTGAACATATCTCCGCATTGTATGAACATATCTTGCTGAATTCCAATAGCAAAATTCTCGAAAGCATTTCCGATCGTTTGACATACATATTATATATGTCAGTTATCGGTGGGCTTCATAAACGCCATTTCAACCGACACACGGACGGACGGACATGGTCCAATCGTCATCGCTTCTTACAAGGATTCCGAAAATATAAACTTTTTTGCTCTCCGACGAAAATTGTGGAAATTACAAACGGAATGACAAACTTATATATACCCTTTACACCTGTGGTGAAGGGTATAATAAGTATATTTGTACGTAATTTTTAGTATGATTTCATTTTATAATTTTATTGATCATTTAATGATTCGATTTAATAATGTTTATAATCTTTTCTTGTAATATTGCTACCAATTTCATCATGTTTTGATTATTTAATAATCCTATTTCATTATATATAAACCATTTTTCATCATATTTATATAAACTAATTTCATCATATATATAATCCCATGTTTTCATATTTGTATTAATTTGTACCACGATATGTGGTACATTCATCATACAAAATATAAACAAACCTTGTTAATTTATATTTGTTCATATCTAAACTAAATGAGAATTAATATACTAACAAACTACTGGACTGATACACAAAAATGTGTATTCAATAGTTATTAAAAGCGAATAAAAATATTGGCTTAATGGTTGTAGAATTAACCAAATTTGTCAAATTAACTGAATAGTTGTAGAATTAAATAAATAGTTGTAGAATTTACTAAATGTTTGGATTTTTCATAAAATATGATTTCATATAAAAATATTTAAATACATAGTATGATTGCTGTCAGCCATATTAAAAAAATCAAACATAAACGTTGCCATCGTGAATACGCTATTACTCAAATCAATAAATACAGCTACACAAACATTGAATAGTTGTTATGATCATACTGTAACCATATTTTTTCGTTGCGTGTATGTATTAATGAAATAGTATATACAATTTCGGTCGCCATTTTGTTTTTTTTCCTTAATTTTTTTCTTTTTTTTTTTTTATCAGGAATCATGAAAAATTATGATAACAATCAATTTTCGTATTTTCATAATTTTTATAAAAAAATTGTTTCACATTATTTTACAATATAATTTAGTGAGGTTTGAAGGATTTTTTTTTTATTAAAAGGACTATATCTTACGAGATTATGAACAATCACAAACGGTCACAAAAACTTAAATAGAAAACAATTCAGGGAATCCACCTGTATTATTAGTATGAAAATATCCCTTAGATCTGCTTGGATCTAGACTTTGAAAATTCCTATTTTTTGGCAAATAAGATGACTGTTTCGTATAAAATTGCCTTTTAATGTCATGTGTTTTTATTTTATTTAAATACTTTTTTCACCTCTTTTAGCTGCCATAATTTGCAAATACCTTTTTGAGTAATTATAAATTATATACACTATTTATAATAAATAAAAAATATCAGCAAAAATATTATGATCTCTTACTATTAAGAATAATATAAAATTTTCTGGGTATTAAATACAAGGGCCTAGATTACACATCTGTATGAATTTCCCCCTCTATCTGAATAGGACTTTTAGCCAAAAAAATCGAGTTTGTGGCCCAGAGTGTGACTGACTGATTCATTGCCGCACAGACAAATTGCCTAAAGCTAAAGAAATGAAATCGGGACCATTAGTTGATCTCCCACCACATAGATCTACTAAGATGGAATTTTTGGACAATTGAATTGTACATTTCGTAAAAAATGGTAAAAACTGTAAAAAAATATTTATAGATAAAAAAAAAAAAATTAATACCTATCGTTATTCAATATAAAAATAAACGGACTTTTTTGGCTTTCAGTTCTATTGGGGATGTAAAGACTGCGCACGAAAAAATTCGTGCATGCTCTTGGGCTTATAACTTTTGATGTGGTAAAAAATAAATAGTTCTTTTAACTAATTTACATTTGTTATTATGCTCACTAGCTATGTGCTAAGTTTCATGGTTATAGCGAAACTAGTTTTTCTTGAAATGTAAATTGATCTTACATCTCTCATATAAAACAATTGCTAGGAAGGCAGTTGTGTCAAAAAATACAGTTTCTTAAGTCATAATATAATATAAAGAAGTCATGGCCACTGAATGGAAACCTGGTAGTGGAAGAAAAATAGTATCTTCAGGCTGTAGGGCTCAGATAAAGTAGAAAGGATTTTCACAGAAAATCGCATCATCTCTGGAAGAAAAGTGTCACAAAAAGTTAATTGCTGAATTTTTATTAGAAAAGTTGAAAGAAAATCTAGCCTGAAGATGTCTAAAGTACAAAAAAAATTCTAATAGAAACGCAAAACAAGAATTTGGAGATAAAAAAATTACGTGAAAGTTTTCAGACAAATTTTTTCCGTAATTATGATTAGTATATAATAGACGATGAAACGTTCGTACAGGCTAGCTTTTTTCAACTTCCTGGCCAGGAATTCTATATTGCAGGTGCTAAAGGGAATATGGCAGAAAAATATCGTGTATCAAAGAAATCAAAATTCCCAAGAAAGTTTTTGTTTTGGGAAGCCAAATGCATATGCGGAAAAGAAGCACATCATTCATAAAAAATGGTTCCATTAACACAAAAATATATGTGAATGAGTGTTTTTGGAAAAGACTTCTCCGTTTTCTAAGCAAATACAGTGTATCCACTTTTTTCTGGCCTATTCTCTCTTCTTCTTGTTACAGCTACAAAACACTGGAGTGGTTACAAAGAAATTGTTAATGTTTGTGCCGAAAGACGTTAATCCATAAAATTGTCCGGAGCTCCGAGCAATTGAAAGATATTGGGCTCTAGTAAAAAATAATTTAAAATGAAACGGAGTTTAAAAATAAGTGGACTTATTCGAGCAAAAAAGTGACCGAAACACAAAAATAACTTTAATTGAAAGAATTCTGGAAAATATCAGATATTTTCTTAATAACCAACAGAAAATAATTTATTCTTTTATGTTTAGAACTTGAACATAACAGTCATTAATAAAAATATAATTTAAAAAAAAAATCGCCCATTGGTTTAGTTTATATAAGCAGACTTGCAGTCCCTGAGCCTAGACAAGAACGTATTGGATTTTGTCACTCAGAATATTAAAATTAACAAAAACAAACATGAAAAGAAAAATAAAACAAATGTTTGAATCAGTATATCATATAAAACTAGGAAGACATAAGTATCTGAAATTTATTCTAAGGTCGTTAGATATTCAATATTTTTCGTTAAATATTAGAGAGAGAAAGAAAATAAAGCTGCAACACAACATTCAGCTTTTGTTTATAAAGTTTGTGGGACTTGCAGGGATAATGTTATAAAATTAATGTCAAAAAAGTTAAGTATACGATTTTTGGCATTAACAATGTTTAATTAACAATGTTTAAATCGACTTTTTGGTTTAAAAATTGTCGAAAAATCTACTTTCTTGTTGACAAATAGCCAAAATAGTTGAAAATAGTCGGAAAAAGGCAAATTATAAAAGTCGAAAATAGTCGGAAAATTAAAAAAAAAAAAAAAAAATTATTTTATGTGAAAACAATAGGTTCTTTGAAGTTTATATTTGAACTACATCATCTAACTTTTGAAAGTACTATCGCAAAAAACATATTATTAAGTGTAACAAGAACTTTCACTGTATAGATTGTCTGTTAACAATTGTTTTTTTTTTTTTTTTTTTTGTCTCTTAAAACATGAATAGAAATATTTTTCTAAAAACAGCAAAAAGACCAACTTTTTCAGAAAGTGTTACAGCTATCGTTTACGATTATTAAAAACAAACATGGCGAGTGGTTCCCCTTCTACCCTATGCATAGACGGACCAGACAGACGGAAATTGTGTAATATACTTCCCAGAAAAAACTTCGCCTACTAAATAACGTGATTTGTAAGCGAAATCACTATGAAAAACAGCTTCCACTTTTAGGGCTATAACTGATGAATTTTGTTCGCGATGTCTAAAATTTCATAACTTTTTCTTGGGTTCTAAAAGAGTTGTTTTGAATGCTGATTTTTTTTACATACAAGAAAAAACATTTGGCTCGGTTGAGACTTGAACCCAGTCATCAACATACTGGTTGCGATTGTTAGTCTGCTGTCTTACTCGCTACACTATAATCGACTTATATTTTTATTTGCAAAAAAGTGGTTTTCATATAGGGAAATAAATAAACACAATTTATAAAAAAAAAAAAAAAAACATTTGCCTTAAGTGGGAGTTGAATTCTCTTTGAATTTAAATACACGTTTTTTTAGTTTTATTTACACGAAACGTTGCAAACACAAAATAGTCATATTATATATCATTTTAAAGGAAATTATGTCTTCTTTAAAACCATGTATAATAAATTTTACTATTTTAAAATTTTTAGCACACTTTTCTTGAAACAATACGAACAAATGCAAATTATGTTCATACGGACATATTTCAAAAATTTTAGACTGAATAATTTCTAAATGCTTATAGTTATTAACATAATTTTTTCTCGTGATATAAAATATTTAATGGAAAATTGATAAATTCTGATGAAAATCAGAAAAATATTTATAATTTCACTATATATTTTTAGGAGTCGAAATTGTTATTATTGAAAATATGGGTATTTTCGGAAAATTGCCTCGTGTGACTAAGTTTACTGGTAGGCTGTAATAATTTTTTGCAAAATCTTTAAGAACTTATTGATTTATATAGTTTAATTCACAGAAGTACCAAAATCAACAATACAATTTTTTTACAGACTCAAAAAGTTCAACTTCTCATCCAAAATTGATCATTTTCGACCACTGCTGGATGTAGGGTGAACGTTCAGAACTTTTAAAAATTACATCTTCACCTTTTCTTGGGGTCCCGTCTTTCAGAAAATGTTAAAAAATATTAATCTTTTTGAACAAAATTTTTTTAAAAAGCTTAAATATATAAAGTTACTTTTTTGGCAAAAAATTGCAATTTTTGAGACCTGTTTTGAAATTTTGATTTTGAAATTTTTTTTCTTGTTATCGAATTGCGATAACAAAAAAACTTTTTTATTAGCATAATTTAGAAAATTGTAGAGAATTTCAATACATTTTTAAAAAAATTTTAGAAATTTTATTTTAAAAGTTATAGGGCAAAATAGCAAAAAAGTTAAGGCCAAAAATGAGAAATTTATTTCTTGAAGTTAAATATCTTTTAAACCACACAAGATAATTTAGCACAATAATCATGTTTTGCTTAGGAGAATTCAAAAGTGTAAAAATATTTCAAATCGCTTAATATTTGTAAAAGTTATAAGCCCCGATATGTTTTTCACTCTCGAGGTAGTCAACTTTGGCCCACTGTAGCGGCGCCCGTGCTGTAGCTACAGACTCCATCTAACAATATACTGAAAGCCTAACTCCTCCTCTATTGATGTTCCAAGTTTCACCTAAATCGGTTTAGTGGTTTCAAAGTTCCAGACTTATTACCATTTATTTTGCTTTTGTCCCCACTGTGCATTGTAATGCATACTGGAAGCTGTTGCTTTTAAAAATAGTAGCTAAGTTTTTGCTGGGTTCTTAAGGTATAAGTCCGAAAATTTTTTTCTGTACATTACAAAGATCAGGAAAAAAAGAAACATAATTTCCAACCACATACATTTATGCAAAAATAATTTGTAAAGTAAATAGAAAAAAAAAAATTAAATAATTGCACATACTTTCAGTATTTCTTAATGACCTATTAGAAACCATCAATGTCATTTCCAACTGGTTTAACAAAAGATATTATTAAAAAAAATAAAATTTTCATTATTCAAATCACAACACATTTTTGCAGTTTCTTCTTATATATATTTTCTTTTATTAACTAAATTATAACAGCTGCTTATGTTAATTTCAAAAAATTCTTGCTCTTGTAAGCAGCATATTAATTAAGAGGAAATCATTTTTTTCCTACAATTCCCTTGCGTTAGTTTCATTTTCTTTTTATGCCTTTAATTTAAAATATTTTGCTGAAGAAGTTGTTGTGTCCATCTAAAGAAGGCCTTTGATGTTGTAAATAGTGAAAAGAATTAAAACATACACAGTTGGGAATCTTGTTATACACTGTGTACATCTTCACTTTACAACCCACCCATGGCTTTAGGAGGTACATGCAACAAGGCATGTAATTGATTTTAATTATTGGGTTCTAAACTTTCAAATAAAAAATATTTAATATGGACAGCCTTTAAAATGAATAAGATAGATAATAAGGAAAAAACTTAATGTCAAGGAAAATATTGTAATGAATATTTAGATAATAGAGATTATAAAATTTTACTTAATTATAGCCTTAAATGGATTTTTTTTTAGAGGGGGTAATTAAGTAGCCTTAAGGATGAATGAAATTAAGTTAAAAATAGAACGTAAGATCTAATAAAGATGATTTGTTTGGAAATGAATTGGTTATTATTGCTCATAATAGACCGGAATGCATTAATTATTTTATATTCCAAAAATATTATATGTTTTATAGATTTTAGCATAAAATGCAACATCTACATTTGGCCAAGGGGAATAGACTAGTTTACCATTAACATATGGTGTGTTCAACTGAGAATTCATCCAAGGATTCTGCATTAACCTAATTACCTAATTAGTAAATTTCATCATCATAACACAGTGCAAAAATTTTGGTAATTAATCTGTATCACCTAAAATATATAGATTTATTACCAACATTTTTGCGATCGACCCCACAGGGGGATTATTGTGATGTTTCGGATAGTTGGCAGTACAGTTACAGTTAAAGATCTATATAAATCTTTGGAATACTTCAGCATCGTTACCCATCTTAATTTTTACCAAAATTCGGCCTTAATGGATTAAAACTACGAACCATTAATCTTTGTAATGCACTTGCTGAAAAAGTTTTTAAAGAGCATGAACATTAGATTACCCATAAAATGTATGGATTTTAAAAAATTTTTGATTTTACTTGCTCAACCGGCAATTTCTGGTAGATGGGGCTATAAAAATAATATGTGTGCAAAAATTGAGTCGATCGGTCGTAAACCAGCCAGTCGGCTTTGACCTTTGTCCTAAAACAAGGCTTAAAAGTAATTAATATCTTTATTGCGTTATACCTCTTTAATTTAACATTTTCCGATAAAATACTATATAAGCTTTTCGATTCAGAATAAAATGCAGAAATTTTTGATATTTAATTTTTTAGCCTACTATGACTTGTTGTGATGTTATAAGCAATCAAAGTAAAAATTTGTTCATGAACTTTTTTTAAAAAAGCCCTAGTTTTTATATGGGCTTAGCCTGCTAGAAACGGTTTTTATTATTTTGTAGAGCAGGATTTGTAGTTTTTATAAATCGATACGTTTTGTCACATTTGCTTAATATATTAGGGTAGATGGACCAAAATCTGAATTTGGGGTATCAATTTTTTACTTATTATACAAATATTGGTACTAAATGTAGGGTGTAAAAAAGTTTATGTTTTTAATATATTTCTCTGATTTTTAAGGTAAAATAGATAAAAAAGTTGTTTATATGTAAAAATATTAACATGTCAACTTTTACAATTTTTGCGTAATCGGCAACACCTGAATTTCGAGTAGCAGTTTAATTCGATAACTATTTAAAAATACTCTCTGAAATGATTCAAAATTTCATGCTACACCCTACATTTAGTGCCAATATTTGTATAAAAAGTAAAAAATTGATACCCCAAATTCAGATTTTGGTCCATCTACCCTAATATATTAAGCAAATGTGATAAAACTTATCGATTTGTAAAAACTACAAATCCTGCTCTACAAAATAATAAAAACCGTTTCTAGCAGGCTAAGCCCATATAAAAACTAAGGCTTTTTTAAAAAAAGTTCATGAACAAATTTTTACTTTGATTGCTTATAACATCACAACAAGTCATAGTAAGTTAAAAAATTAAATATCAAAAATTTCTGCATTTTATTCTGAATCGAAAAGCTTATATAGTATTTTATCGGAAAATGTTAAATTAAAGAGGTATAACGCAATAAATATATTAGTTACTTTTAAGCCTTGATTTAGGACAAAGGTCAAAGTCGACTGGCCGGTTTACGACCGATCGACCCAATTTTTACACACATATTATTTTTTTAGCCCCATCTACCAGAAACTGCCGGTGGAGCAAGTAAAATCAAAAATTTTGTATTCATGGGTAATCTAATGTACATGGACATGTCAGGATAGATTTCATCAGAGACAAACTATATTTATTAGTAATTAGGTGCTTCATGAAGAATTTAAATTCATTGGTATCACATGCTGGTACCGCAAAAATTAATATTAATTAAATTAATATTTTATGAACGTATCTCAATTATATCAAGAAATATTTGTACTTTGGAGTATATAATGCATTGATGTATAGTGTTCAATGAAAATCGGGGTTCACACGCAGCAATTATACAATAAATGGAAAGTTTACACAAAAGCTATATTGCGTTTAAAATAGCGGAGAATTTTAATTTATATTTATATTTAATTTATATTAAGTTCAACCACTGTCCGACGAAAAACTATATGTAATTAAAGAGTTTAGTTTGGGCGGAGGTCTGTTGTGAAATTCTCTTTATGTTTCGAGCAAGTGGGTTAGAGTGTACTTCAAGCTTCCTCAAATACGATTCTGCGTGTTTTCTTATTTAATCTTTGACAAGAGGATCATTGATGTCCTTGGAAGTATTATATTTTTTTACATACCAGGGTGCTGCGGTTATCATTCGTAGTATTTTATTTTATAATCTTTGAATTTTTTCAACATTTGAAGCTAAGGCCGTGCCCCATAGTTGGATACCATAGCACCATATTGGCTTTATAATTTAGTTATAGATTAACAGTTTGCAGTCTAGACTTAATTTTAATCAAATTTTTATCCGCTCAATAGTTTAGGAGATATTTCGAAAACCTCAAAAAAATTTAAGTTTATCGCCTTTATCTCAAAGCTGGCAAAAGTACTAGTAAATAATGCCACGTATCATAAAAATTGATGAACAAATCATGATTGCATTCACAGCTAAGTTAGGATACCCATGCATACCTATAGCTAAGTGGAAATACACTAGTTGGCAAAAAAAATTTTTATTTTTTTCGTCTAAAATAAAAAAATAGGTGGATTAGATGTAATTCAACATGCTAAATAAGAATCAGTTTTTACTTTTTTTCTATCACGCATTGATTTTTTTTATGGGCATGGCTACTATGACACCGCCTTTAGGCAGTCACACTTGTGTAACTCGAGAACAGTTTGTCCAATTAAGATGAATTGAACTTAAGTATATAGCAATCTAAATTGTTTACATTTACATAATTTTTTGTCCAGTTAATATTTCCGTAGTTATTCGGTAATTAGTACCGAAAATTTTAAAATTTATTTTTTTGAAAAGTGGTGAAAATTTTGATCCATAACTCTGAAATTCTTCAGCGAATGAAAAATATTGTTGACATACCTTGAAAAAAATTTTCGTATGCTTCTTTTGATGTATCACTTATCAAAATCGTGTAAACTGTTCTTGAGTTATAGCCTAAGTTTGACAAACCATTCTCGAATTTTATAGTGCGATCGCTGAATAAAGTGATGATATTAGTCATGCACATAAAAAAAATCAGTACCCGATAGAAAAAAAGTGAATGCAGATTCTTGTTTAACTCGTCAAAATCCACCTAGTCCAACTATTTTTGTTTCAAGAAAAAATAAAAAAAAAAAATTTGGCCACCTCTGTATTTCTACTCAATTGTATGTAACATGGATATTTTTACTTAACTGTGAATAAAATTTAGATTTCTGCATCAATTTTGAAGATACATGCCTTATTTAATTCGCAGCATTACCAGCTTTAATATAAAGATGATAACCTGTAATATTTTAGATGTTTTCACTTATTAAAAGAAATTTTAGTAACAAAAAAAATCTAAAATTTTGCATGAAAATGATTTTTTTCGGGCACTCATTTCAAAATAACTCCGAAACTATTGAGCACGTAAAAAAATTAAGTTTTATGGAATTTGAAGCTATTTTTAGTCCGCATCTTTTGGTGTATCACTTTGATCAATCGTACACACCGTTCTTGAGTTATGAGGAAATATACTAGAGTAATGGCTTTACTATGGGGCGAAATCTTAAGATGACTAACAAACAGATTTCCCTTTTCGCTATCATTTCCGCCTAGATTTGTATAACGTCTACTTGTAACTGGCCTCTTCAAGTTTTTCGTAGCTCGCCGTAGTCCCAACATATGTAGTCAAATAAATCTATGTATCTATAGCACGTCTAATCCTAACATACGGATCTCTGATATAGTGGACTGCGAAATAAGGGCGCAACACGAACTAGTGCACCTCATTCCTATTGACCTTAACATAGTGGCCACATCTGCTAGTGGTGTAGTGAAGTCCAAAGGGTAGGAGTATTAGTGATTAAGAACATATGGCCATGCAAGAACCTTAGGCATTTTCTTTGAGAAAATTGAGAAAATGGCGCTTAATTCAGGGAAAGGTGATATCAATATGTTAATGATCACGTTTTATATTTTTTTATTGATTATTAGTTAAGAAAATTCAGTTTTAGAATTTTAAGATTTTTTTTTAGCAGAACGGCAATGTCTGTCCGTCCGTCTATACATTAGAGTTAAATGGGTCGAAAATTATGCATTGTTCAAAGAAGGGTGGTATCAACACTTTAATGATTACGTTTAATTTTACTATTTATTAGTAAGTAAAAAATGCTTTTTTAGAATTATAAGATGTGTTTTGGCTGAATGGTAATGTCCGTCCTTCCGTCTATACATTTGGGTTAAATGGGATGAAAATTACGCTTAATTCAAGAATAGATGATATCCAAATTTTGATGACCATTTTCTACTTTTTTATTCATTAGTTAGTAAAAACATGCATTGTTAGAATTCTAAGATATTTTTTGCCATCATGGCAATGTCCGTCCGTCTGTCTATACATTTGGGTTAAATGTGTCGAAAATTCCACTTAATTCAATTAATACCTTCATTTGGTTTTCATTTTAATCAAGAAGTAGAAAAAAAATTTTTTGAATTTTAAGATTTATTTGAAAGAATTCTAATGTCTGTCCATCTGTCCGTCTGCTTGTTAATTTTTTCAAACTTTCCAAATCAAAATCGTTTAACTATTGACTCAATAAAGATAATGACTAAAAATTTTCTTTGTTCGATAGATAACTTTGCTTTTTAACCAACTACATAATATATAATAAAATCGGTTGAAAATATTTGGCTATATATGGAAAAATCTTAACCAAGATCTTGTAAAATTGAGATTTTTGAAATTTTAAATGTATATAACTCGAAAAATATATAAGATAAGTACGAAGTCGGATCTATATATCCGTGACTTTTCGAACTTCCCTTGTAGTTATATGAAATGCAACACTGTTCCCATCAAGTACCACCTGTTAATAGACTACTGTCAAATTTTGAACAAGTGTCGTCATATACGTTGCGTTTAACAGCTGTTCAAAACTCGTGTATTTTTCTAAAAATGGAAAAAAGTGACTTTCGAGTGATCATTAAACATTATTTTTTGCGAAAAAAAAAAACCGTCAATCAAACCAAGGAAAAGCTCGATAAATACTATGGGGACTCTGCACCATCGATTTCAATGGTAAAAAAGTGGTTTACTCTGACTTTCATTGTGGGTCACAAAAGTACAAATGACGCAGAACGTTCTAGATGGCCAATTGAGGTCAATACACCCGAAAATGCCGAAAAAATCCACGATATGGTGTTGGCCGACCGAAGAAAAAAAGTACGTGAGATTGTTGATGCCATAGGCATTTCATATGACAGTGTGGTTTCGATTTTAAATTATCAGCTGGGTTTAAGAAAGTTGTCTGTAAGATGGTTGCCGCGTTTGCTCTCAATTTACCATAAACGTAAACAAGTGACAACTTCAAGGGATTGTTTGGAGTTGTTTAACCGCGGCGTTTTGTAACTGTGGATGAAACATGGATCCATTACTGTACTCCGGAGACCAAGCAGCAGTCGGCCAATAAGGTGATGGCAACAGTTTTTTGGGATGCACGCGGGATAACCCACATCGATTACCTTCAAAAGGGAAAAACAATTAATGGCGAATATTATGCCAATTTATTAGACCGATTCAATGAGGATTTAAAAAGAAAACGACCCCATATGGCCAAGAAAAAAAAGTTCATTTTCATCAAGATAATGCACGGGTGCACACGTGTGCAGTATCAATGGCAAAACTCTATGAATTGGGCTACGAATTGGTACCTCATCCACCATATTCTCCGGATTTAGTCCCTAGTGACTACTTCCTATTTCCAAACCTAAAGAAATGGCTCGGTGGAAAGAGATTCAGCTCCAACGATGAAATTATTGACCAAACAAATCCCTTTTTTAAGGACCTCGAAAAATCCTATTTTTTGGAAGGGATACAAAAACTGGAGAAACGTTGGACTAAGTGTATTGAGCCAAAAGGAGATTATGTTGAAAAATAAATTTTTGTTTTGCAAAAAACACTGTGTTTCATTCAAAAAGTCACGTAGTACATGCAATTATGTTTTCTAAAGAATTTATTAAGGAATTTAAGATGATATAAAAATCTTATAAATCGGTAAGGAACAAAAATTCGCTAGTGGTTAAACATTTTCCAAGCCACTATTACTCTATTTTGAAGCCCTATAGTTCCGCTCCTGATGCGAATATTGGATCCCGCTTCTAAAACACAATGCTACAGACCTCTGCTACGCCTATGTGAAATTTCAAATCCATGTAGTCGATTAGAAGTTACAGATTTATTTCGATTCTTCCCCTCTGTTTAATGTTTGTTAAAGCAAAGAAAATGACTGGCACTTAAGCTGTTTTTCGTATGAAATCTACTGCAGTTTTTTTTTTGAAAAAAAATTATTTTCTCAAATCAGGCTACATATGTTCACGATTTTTTTTTTTTTTATAATATCAAAGTGGACAATATAGACTATTTTTCAGAACAAACATCTTGTAATATTTTAAGTTGCATTCCATGAAAGTTGAAAATTAGTGTATTTTAGAACAATTTTCCAAAAAATAACAAAAATATTAGGACAAAATATAATTTACAAATACTTGAAGAAAAGTACACTTAAACATCTGAAATTGATGGTTTCATTTTAAATTTTTACCTTAAAAGACCTTTTATTTAAAATAAATACACTGAAATCTGATGAAAATTTATTTTTTTACTTTTTTTTTTTTTCTTTTAAATGTAAAAAATCTTAACTTTGACAGCTCCTTATAAGAAAACAAAACAACCTAGCTTAAAGATTTTAATTGATGTTAATAGATAATTTTGTCTATTTTCTTTTAGTACCCAATTTTATTACAAAACTTTACATTTTAAAATTCAATTAAACGCCACTTTTGACACATTTTACCCCAACGTGCGCTGGTTTGTTATTAATTTTTGCAAATTTTCAAATTCAAAATCATATGCATAATATTACTTTTTAGATATAATATATACCCAGAAGGCCATGTCTTGTAGAAAATATCGACGATGTCTTGATGATTTGTCACAGTCTTCGATGACACATGTACGACAGCTCCGAACAAACATTGGTGATATTTTCGAACAAAGGGCACTTAAGTCATCAACGATAACCTGAGCGATAGTGTCATGCATATTTTCGTCAACCATTTTAAGAAAAATAAATGAAAAAAAAGTAGGGTTCCGCCGAGATTTGAACCCAGGCCACCAATTCCTCTTCTTTCCCAGCAGGCCATGTCTTGTAGAAAATATCGACGATGTCTTGATGATTTGTCACAGTCATCGATGACACATGTACGTCAGCTCCGAACAAACATTGGTGACATTTTCGAACAAAGGGCACTTAAGTCTTCAACGATAACCTGAGCAACAGTGTTATGTATATTTTCGTCAACCATTAAAAAAAAAAAATAAATGAAAAAAAAGTTTGGTTCCGCCGAGATTTGAACCCATGCCACCAATTTTTCTCTTCCTTATTGAATAGTCAAGCGCACTTACCACTTTAGCTACAACATTCTCTACTTTTTAATGGTTTTATTAATGCTTTTATTTATCTGATAGGTATTGATGACATTGTCATGCAGCATGTCGTGTATTTGGTTGAACTCACGACATTCTCGCTGGACATTTTACTCATGTTGTCACCGAACTAAATATGTACGACAATTCAGTATATTTTGTTATTGAAGTCGCCGAAAATGGGGTTAGATGACAATATAGGTGACTTTTAATCAATCTTGTCCTCTACATGCATTTTCTTGACGACAAATTTAGACGACATCATCGATGAAAGTTTCGTTAATGGACATGTGGCCTGCTGGGATATATTTCTAAACTATTTAAACACAAAGATGTGTTTGAAGTGATTTTTTTAAAATAGTTTTTGTTTAGCTTTAAATTTTAGCTGGGTTATGGAAAAATGTAAATATGTACTTACATAATCTTGCACACATTCTTGTCTTTTTAAGGTTTTCTGTCATCTTGACTTTTCATTCTCTGGAGTATTTTATTGCTTTGACATATACGTATATATGTATTTGATATGTGTATGTACTTGAGTGTTTATGTTATTTAAGCTCAAGTAATACTCGAAATGATCCATAACAATTTCATTATTTGACGCAGTGGTTATACATCATCATCTTTTTATCCTTTTTGGCATTTTATTTTGTTGTTAAGATATATTTCAACACTCTTCACCAAAGTTGGTAAAGGTAAACATAAGTTTATCATGGCGTTTATGCTATTTAAAAAAATTATTTGTAATTCAACCAAGATATTTAATTTTATCCGTCTTTCTGTCTGTTATGTGGAAAAACCATCATAATTTTTTCTGTTTGATTTTATTTTATATTAAATTGAAGAGTATATAAGATTCGGTAAGATAAGATTGTTTATCTTATAGCTTTTTTTTTTTTTTTTGCATTTGTTATGAATCTTTCTTATAAATTTATACTCATACCGTGAATAATTCTACAATAATTCCCTAAAGTGACAGCGAAATACTGAGTCACAAAACAGTAGGAGATTTTCCTTTTTCTTTATTGGATGTATGAAGAAAATATTGTATACCGCGTTATATATGACACATGGAATTGAACAAGTTGTTTTTATATGATGCACAAAGTTTAAAATTAGCATATATTGCTAGTGAGTAGGTCTTAAAAAAATGGTTGGTTTCATTGATGACGCATGAGTGTATTCTGATTTAAGCTTTTTTTTTTTTTTAATTCTTTTAACTCTTCTCTATAATCAAAACTTTTAGAATTTTATTTTAAAAGTGGTGTATACAACACATTTTCTTTTATTTAAACATGAAACCATCTGTGGTGCCATATTAATGGGTACTTTTTTATTTTCTTCCAAAGAAAATTAAAAAGAAATACAAATTTATTTTTAAATACACAAAACTTTTCTTTTAGTCACAATTTTATGTTTATATTTCTTCAGGCTCCCCAGTACCTCTTATATGCTACTTCTTTATTAGTTTTTATTATATGCCATTTGGAATCAGAAAAATATATAAAGATATTTAAAATAAATTTTAAACGTACATACCACAGAAAAAAAAAGAACTTTCATTTGGCTAAAATCCAAATGCAATTATATTATTTTCTTATTTTTTTTATATAACAATAGCTCCAACAAGGAAAGAAAACTGCATATTTTTTTCATCTTCTTTGCACAATAAATGGCAAGAACATTTTCTATATCCACACAACATCAATATTGGCTAAAATTAAAACAAATTTTTCTTCTTTATTTTTTTGCTTTCTATTTTTTATTTTTATACCCTACACCACCATAGGTGGGGAGGGTATTATGCGTTTGTGATGATGTTTGTAACACCCAAAAATATTGGTCTAAGACCCACCTTAATTTATACCAATCGGCTTAGAATCACTTTCTGAGTCGATTTAACGATGTCCGTCCGTCCGTCCGTCTGTCCGTCTGACCGTCTGTCCGTCCATGTAAACCTTGTAATCAAACTACAGGTCGCAATTTTGAACCAAAATTAATGATATTTGACACACAGGTTTTTTATAGTCCAGGGACGTAGCCTATTGAAATTGGTTGTGATCGGTCCATTATCATTTAACGATCATAAACCCCTTAAATATAGCAATATTTTAATGAAATTTGGCACATATAAGTTTCATATAAGTCTAAATAATTTTAAAAAGATCGATTTTTAAAAAGATCGATCCATAATTAACTATAGCTCCCATATAAACCCCATTTCAGAAAATCACTTTAACGGACATAAATCCCATTAAAATGTTAGTATCAAATTAATATTCGACACAAATAAGTTTTATATGAACATAAATGATGGTGCCAAATTTTACAAAGATCGGTCCATAATTTACCATACCTCCCATATAAGGCCCTCTTTCGGGAATCACCTAAAAGTGAATAAATTCATATAAATGTCAGCATCAACGTAATATTCTGTATTCGTATGTTTTATTTTACACTTATGAGTTTCGGTCCACATTTGACTCCAAGTCTAATAAAAGACCCCTCCCCGAATTATAATGTACACAATGGTGTAGGGTATCATATGGTCGGGCTTGACCGACTATATCTTTTTCTCTCGTTTCTTATTGCATTTCTAATATTGAAGTTGTTAAATCTTATTACTTCTTATTTGCATTTTCATTTTATGAAGCAGCACTTTATGTCAAAAGATATCGTAGAAATCTGGTTAAAATTTTTGTCTTTGCTTTTATGTACTAAAAAATATAAATGTGTTTAATGTGTGACTATTTTATGTTAGAGTGTTATAATTTTAATTTAAAATAAAATTGAGTTTGAAGTGATGTTAGAAATGTGGTCAAAGAATAATTTTATTTTTTTGAATAAAATAAAAATGAAAATTAATGGTATAAAAAATGTTTGCGGGATACAAGTGATTTCATGTGATTCATTACGCTTTGCTGCAGCAAGACACTTATTAAACTCAAAAAATAACTTTATGTGAAACTAAGTTCACATTAGCCAAATATTTGACACAAATTACACTGGTCAACAAAAAAATTCTCCCCCATAGACGAATAGTTGGACTTGATGTATTTAGATGTGCTAAACACGAACCTGCTTTCAGTTTTTTTCCATCAGGTCTGGATTTTTTTTTATGGGCGTGTCTAATATTTCGCCCATAGTAAGGCCATTACTGTAGTATATTTCCTCATAACTCAAGAACGGTGTGTACGATTGATCAAAGTGATACACCAAAGGATGCGTACTAAAAATATCTTCAATTTCCCCTAAACTTAATTTTTTATGTGCTCAATAGTTTCGGAGTTATTTTGAAATAAGTGTTCGAAAAAAATAATTTTCATGCTAAATTTTAGATTTTTTTGTTACCAAAATTTCTTTTAATAAATAAAAACATCTAAAATGTTACAGTTTATCATATCTATTTTAAAGCTGATAACGCTGCGAACAAAATAAGGTACGTATCTTCAAAATTGATGCAGAAATCTAAATTTTATTCACAGTTAAGTAAAAATATCCATGTTACATACACCCAGCAAAAAAAGAACTGAAAAAGTCATGATTTTAACATTGCAGAGTGGGGCAGAAACGACATTTTTTGAAAATACATCTGTAAATTCTGATCAGCTGGTTGGATTTGCATGAAATTTGGTACAAGCGTAACATAGAAGTGTGCAATGCTAAGTTTGGAAGGGGGACCGAGCAGACCCCTCAACGAGGTCAACCTCTGACATACAAATTTTTTAATCGCTTGTCAAATTTTTGTTTCTCGTCCAATTTTTATACATTATTGTAGGCACTGATAAGACCTACATAAAACATGCTTGCATGTCCTATTTATCTCTTATAGTTTTTGAGTTATTTGCATTTGAATTTTTAAGTACCTCAATTTTGCATGTTCTTGTTCCAGTTTCTTTTTCCGATTTCATTGGTTTTTTCTTTAGCTAATTAAAGAACAAAATTATCTATTGAATAAAGGAAATTTGAAGTCGATATCTTTACCGAGTCCAAAAATAAACGATTTTAAATTTGAAAATTGTAAAAATGACGACTTTTTGTGTTTTTGATCTGTAATAAAATCTTTGATCAGAAGTTACAGATTTATTTCCAAAAAATTTCGTTTCTGCCCCACTGTACATTGTGTTGTCATTGGAAGGAAGTACTTAGTGGTGAAAAAGAGCTGCAGAAGTTCTTTTTTTAATCCATAGTTGTCATTGGTAGGATGTTATTCTTTTATACTTCTTTTTCATTCCTTTTTAAGTACTTCCCTTAAAACTATGTTTATATTTTTTAATAAAAATTCTGCTTTAGCCTTGTTAAAAGATAATAAAAATGCTTTAAAATTTCTAAAATTTTAATTTTTTTTAAAAATTATTAATCTTTTTTCCCGCTAAAAATTCATTTATTTTCACTTTTTTTCAAGTAATTATTAGGAACTTCCAAAAAAGTTCAAAATATGCACTTTTTCAATGGGAAGATTGTCAGTCTTTTTATAAAAAGAAAACAATACAATAAAGAAGCACGTAAAATCATGTTTTCAGTAATAATTTAACTTTGGTACAGTTTGGCTGCAATATTAAACATAAAAAGAAAAATATTCCTGTTTTGTGTTTTTTATTGTTAATAATATCATAATTTGGAAATAATTAACAAAGGAAATTTTTAAAAGGTAAGTAAATCTTCTTAAACTTTTGTTTAGTAATATCGGATTTTACTCACAATTTATATTTATTTTAGGAAAAACTCCATCAAACAAACAAGTATTTGCATATTTAAAGAAGTCCAAAATTTTGCCAGTAAAAGTATCTTGTCGCATTTTTTGCACAAAAGGTAATCTAAATACAATTTAACTATAAAATTATTATTAATCTACTTTTCTTTTTTAAAGGTACCGGATTTCACCAGAAGTTTCTCATGAAGATTTCATTATTAAATGTAAAATTAACTTTTATGTGCATTATTTCACTTAGGTTGACGCAGAGGACAGTAACATTTTGAGTTTTAAAGCAGGATCCCTTATACGCTTTAGTAGTTGAGCTATGGGGGTTCAAAATAGTGTGCTAATGTCATAGCAAATGTTTAAGTTCTATAGAATTTTTGTTCTTTACACTATTTCCCAGCTTTTCGCCTTAAAGTCCTTGCTAAATTCTTTAGAAAACATGCTTGCATGTACTATTTCTCCTATATATTCTTCGAGATATATTCATTTGAAATTTCAATAATATCAACTTTGCAAGATGTTGGTCAAGACTTTGCTATATATATCCCAGCATTTTCATTTCCGATTTTATTGTATTTTATGCAGTTTATTAAAGAACAAAATTGTTTATCGAATAAAGAAAATTTCAATTCGATATCTGAGTGCCCAAACACAACCTAGCGGATTATTTTTTTTATATGAAGATTTGACAACTAAAACAACACAGCAGAATCCGCTGGAAATTAAAATCTATTTTAATTTCACAACGGATTCTCAAAAGCTCTCATTTTCTCACTCTCCCTCTCCGTCAGTGTTGCCGTTATTGCAAAATGAATCACATAAGTTTACATTAAATATATATAAGAAAGAAAGAGATAGATAGATTTGCCTTTTATTTTTCATGTATTGAATTTAAGAGAGAAAGATAAATATTTTTTTATATATGTAGTTTTGTTGTTGCCAAACACAAAAAATATAAAAAAAACAAAAACAAAATATATATGAAATCCGCTGCTGGATTCCGTCTTCATTTAATTTGCATTTCGGAAAACAACGTTGAAATCCGTTTGGTTGTGTTTAGGCTCTTAATTAAGTAAAAAAATAAACGATTTTGAATTGGCAAGTTGGCAAAAATTATTAAACAGACGGACGGAAGGACATACATTCGAATTCTTTAAAAAAGTCTTTAAATTCCAAAGACATTTTATTTTTGATGTCTTGACCAGTTTAAAAATAAAGTCTAAATATTGAAGTATTGATATCACCTTTTTCTGAATTAAGTGCCATTTTCAGCCCATTTAACTCTAGTGTATAGACGCACGGTCAGAAATTGGCATTTTGCCAAAATATACTTTAAAGAAAGGACGGACATTACCATTCAGCAAAAAAACATCTCATAATTGTTTTAGGAAGATTATACCAGACGAGCTGTAGACCCGCAACTTCGTTAGCGGAAATTTTTTATAAAAACCATATTATATAATAAATTTAAACTAAGATTCTTTACTCCCTTGGGAGCATTTTTAATAATGGTGTTATGTCATCCATAAATAACAATTTCACTTTAATTTCAGGTTTCCAATCTTAGAATAACGAAAAATAAATATAAGAATTACGAAAAAGTATATTAGAATAAAGAAAAAGGACCACAAAAACCATTTTAAGGTTTCTGATTAACTTAGCATCTTACATCTACAATTTTATGTTTCTAAGGATAAAAATTGCAGAACATTCAAGAAATAATATTAGAAAAACGAAAAGAGATACCACAAAGTCCCTTCTTATGAATTCTCGTTCATTTAGGACTACATATATTTATTTTGGTGTTTCTAGATTCATAATTATATAAAATTTAAAAAGTACCATTAGAAGAACAAAATAAGTACCACACAGACTCCTCTTATGAATTCTTTCTCACATAGGACCATGCATATTTAATTTCATGTTTCTACTTTAAATAATATTGGAAATTCAAAAAGTACCATTAGAAGAACAAAAAGTACCACAAGGTCCACTCTTATGGATTCTCATTCACTTAGCACCACATGTTTTTAATTTCATGTTTCCAGGTTCACAATTATAGAAAATTAAAAAAATACCATAGGAAGAACAAAAAAGTACCACAAAGTCCCTTCATATGGATTCACATTCACTTAGGACCACATATCCTTAATTTCATGTTTCTAGGTTCATATTTACAGAAAATTAAAAAAGTACCATTAGAAGAAGAAAAAAGTACCACAAAAACCTCTCTTATTCATTTAAGACCACATATCTTTAATTTCATGTTTCTGGGTTAAATATTATAGAAAATTCAAAAAGTACCATTAGAAGAGCAAAAAAGTACCATAAAGTCCCCTCTAATGAATTCTCATCGTTTAGGATCAAATATCTTTAATTTTATATTTCTATGGTAAATATTATAGAAAATTCAAAAAGTACCATTAGTAGAACGAAAAAGTACCACAAAGTTCTCACTTACGGATTATCATTCTCTTAGCACTTCATGTCCTTAATTTTATATTTCTAGGTTAAGTATTATAGAAAATTTAAAAAGTACCATTAAAATAACAAAAAAGTACCACAACATCCCCTCTTGTAGATTCTCATTAACTAAGGACCACATATCCCTAATTTCATGTTTCTATGTTCATAATTATAGAAAATTCAAAAAGTACCATAAGAAGAACGAAAAAGTACCAAAAAGTCCCCCTTATGAATTCTTTCCAACATCGGACCATGCGTATTTAATTTCATGTTTCTAGGTTAAATATTATAGAAAATGCAAAAAAGTACCAATTGAATTCTTACCTACATCTCTCATCACTCTTGTGAATTCTTATCTACATTTTCTTAATTTCATGTTTCTATGTTTAATGTAATTGAGAATTCATTATTAAGTTTGAATAAAATGTAATTTCCCGCCTTTACCCCTTTTTTTGGTACTTTTTTTCACCCATCGAAGTAACAAAAATTACATTCCAATAAATTTCAAAATTGTAGTGGTATCCCCATATTAAAATACGCATATGAAGATTTCAATAAATATAAAAAAATGTTTTATGAAAAAAGTATTAAAAATAGGTACGATTTTTACCCCTTAAACGTTTGAATTTCAAAAAAGTACCAAATTTGTATTTCTCAATTTTTGATAAGTTATGAATACGACATAAATTTTATCTGTATGTTGATTGGTTTCAAAGATACATATGGTGTCAAAAAAAGTACCAAAATACAGTTTTTACCCGTTTTCTCCCTAAAACGGCCGATTTTCAAAAAAGTACTAGACACCTGTACAATTATTTGTTTAATGAATAACGATAACTATTCAACTTTTTTTGTATCATTATTAGTTTGCGGGTTATTAGTAAGGTTACCGATTTTACCCTTTTTTTCCCCTAAACATTCGAATTTCCAAAAATCCCATCTTAGTGGATCTATATGATGGGAGACCTATTTCGTCTCTCTAGCATCAGCCGTTTAGGCTGTGGGATGATGAATCAGTCAGTCAGTCAGTAACGTTACTCTTTTATATATATAGATTATAAAAGTTCTGATAACAACTTTCCCTGAATTATGCATCATTTTCGACTCATTAAACTCTAATGTATAGACGATCGGACGGACATTACCATTCTGCTAAAAAATCTTAAAATTCTAAAACGGATTTTTTACAATAATAAATAAAAATATAAAACGTTGTCATTAAAATATTGATATAACCTTTCCCTGAATTAATCGCTTTTTTGACCCCTTTTACTTCAATGTGAAACTTGGAAAAAAAATTAGGATGAAATTTACTTCAACAACCTAAAGGAGAAAAAAATTAGGATGACATTTACTTCAATCTAAATATCTCTTAAACTAAAGGAGACAATTTTGTATTACAAGAACTAAGTATATATACATGCAAATCATAATTTTTGCCAATTATCTATTAAAATCACATAATCGAGATCATAGACTTTAGAGGTGCACCTTCTATTCCCCTGAACAACATAACCATATGTTAGATATCCATAAAGGATCAAAAGTAAAAGATTTATTAAAAACCTCTGAGTTAATTTATAAAATATATGATTGAATTTTTTCCAATTAATTATTACATATTAGACCCCCAGCAAAAACTTTGCTTGCCATGTAATAAGATAAGAAGCTAACATAATGGCTATACACTACTTTCACATTAGATGAATAACTCATTATTTTAACACGGTGATGTTATTAGAGGCAACTACTTACTCTATATTATTACAGGTAGGCATTTCAGAAAGTCATTACTTAGATGTCGTTACAAGAACTAATTACTTTGTAGCTATTCAATCACTCATTAGTTTCAAAGTATTACAGAAGTCATTATTAGCAAAATGAATAGTAACTAGTTACATTATCGGTTTCAAGTAAGTACTGAAGTATTGAAAATAAAAAGGAATCGCTTTAAATTTGTTGCCTGTTGAGTTTCATGGTATTATAAATTTGTGCCAATGTGCCTAAGAGAAACAATACAAATTAGTGGATATTTTTTAGTAATATTCAGATACTTACCACTTTTAAACACTAATAATTTACCAATAGCCTTTTGAAATAAGAAATTGATTTTTGTAAACATTAACAAAAAATTGTATTTTCTTGAATTTACTTTTTTATGTCAAGAATTTTTAATTTTGAAAAATTTGACAAACATTTTTTCAGACACAAAATTTATTTAGTACATAAGACAGTAAAATTAAATGAACAATAACACTTTTTGCATATAACTAGCTTATTGAGCATAGTACGTATTTTGATGTTAATACAACATTTATAGATAATAAAATTTCCTACAAATTTCCTCTAGTACATTTTTATACCCTTTTATTGGTTTAAGAGTTATACCGTATTTTATGTTTGATGTAGTATTTTACATAAACTCAAATTACAGAGTTCATGAATTAATTCATGTACGTATAAAGTGGCCTAATGGATTTGTTAACAATAAGATATTCTGTCTGCTTACGTCGTGGTTTCGACTTCACCAGAGACTGGTGTATTTATGATTAATTATTTGTTTAAGTCTTCGTGACTTTAACAAATTATTAATGTATTTTCATATTTTACCCAATTTTTAAATATATAATTTTTATAATTTAAATGAAGAGAGAGATAAAAAGTAACATTTCCAAAAATCTGATCTTATATAACTGATTACATATCAAGTTAAAAGTAAGTAGTTACTAATCTACTTTCATGTAATGCAGAAAGTATGTTGTTATGATTTAAAAGTAACTACATCCGTAACTACATACCATTACCAAGTTTTTGCTGGGCCCTTAATGAATATTGTTTTTATGAATGTTATTAATTTTTTTTTACATAATTTTATCATTACACTGGGTGCAAACACATATACAAACCATTTTTAATTTAGTTTACATTTTATCGAGATATAAAATTTTTAATTACCTCAAACTACAAACAGTAGTTGTTGTCCTAATTAAATGCATTATTCTAGGAAATGTTTTCGCTTTTTTTGTGTCGTTGTCATTATCACATTGTTAAAGGTGCAGAAACAAAATATACACATAACTAGATGACGAGACACCTGTTTGAAATCCAGTGTTAAAGAAAAGGGTTGCCGAAAAAACAAAACTCTGAAATTGAATAAAATAGAAAGATTTGGAGAAAATAAAATTTCTGAAATAAATTAGCAAAACGATAATTTTGTTTTTTTAATTACCATGAATTAAACTTTTAAAAGAATATAAAGTATAAAATGCATTATTAAGAATTTAAATTATAAATCCTGGCAACACTATTATTATCTACCTACATGTTGGTATTTAGTAATATATAATGGTAAAAAAACCTATCACAAACATGATTTATTCATGTGATTTAAAGAATTTTAACGATATTCAGAGAAGAGATATATTTTGCTACAACAAAATTACTTAATTAATTAAAAACTACAACGTTCACATAATGACAACGAAGTCGATAACACATACAGACATACTTATGTATGTACCTAAAATACTATTTCTACAGTTTACTACACTTCTAAGTAGCTGCAGCAAAACGCCACTAAACGCTTTTAATTATATTAACTATAGTAGTAACGCTACTGTGTGTCAGTTTCAGTTATAGAATAAATACGCTGCTGGTGGTCGCTAACAAAAGAGGAATTACATGAACAGATTTTGTAGGAAAGAAAATGAAAAATACAAAAAAAAAAAAAAACGTGAATATTTTTTATACATTTTTACCAGTGTTGCCTTATTATTTTATTTATTGATTTTACAGAATCATCCGAGATTATTTAAGCCCAAATTACATTATTGCGTAGTCAGCAACAGTATCAGTAAAAATCATCAGCTGTTCACTGTCTTAATAACATGTTGCTGCCATTATAATTACATAAACGTATGCAAAAAATTACAACCACCATTTTGTTTTATTCCACTTGTATATTTTAGCATCTCATTTATTTGTTCACTCTCTTTATCTCGCTCTGAGAATTTAGAAACAGGGCTAACTAAAACAGCACTGCAAACTGCTGCTGACAAAATGTAATCAACTCCATAACAAGCAGTGCATTCTAAATTATCAGCAGATTATAGCAGCACACACTGCTGCTGACTACGCGCTATTGTAATTTGGCCTTTAAATTTAACAAAAGAAAACAAGCACGAATTATATTCGGCCCGGCCGAATCTATATACCCACCATCAACTTTTTCAAATTTTACGTTATTTGGGAGAGGGAAGTAAAATGGACAGGAAAGTGGGCGGACCACGCCCATTTTTTGTTTCCGAGTTTACAATTGTCCTTGAACTATTTGAACACAATTTCGTTGATTTTCACCTTATATGGGAGGTGGACGGTAAAGTGGGCGAACCACGCCCATTTTTGGTTTTCGAGTTTATATTGATCCCCGAACTATACGTACAAAATTTCGTTGTCGTACATGCTTTTGTTGAAGAAATATCAGCAGAAAAGTATTTAACGGACACACTGTGTTTCTAGTTTTTAGCCTATAACTTTTTTGTTTGTCAACAGATTTTGCCCATTTTCAATCTCAAATAAACCTTATATTAAGCAAATATTTGTGCCAAATTTCGTCCCCCTACGTTATCCCGTTCGGGCCTTATCCTGCTTTCAACAGATAGACAGACAAACATAGCTAGATCGACTCAGAATCCAACCAGGACCCAGAAAATATATACTTTGTGGGGTCTTAGACGATTCCTTCGACATGTTACATACGGAATGATAAAATCAATATACCCCCCATCTTTTTGATGGCGGGTATACAAATTTTGAGTGGGACTATGAGGTGATGCTGAGAAAATTAATTACACTGGTAGACAAAAAATCCTCAACCAAAGACGAATAGTTGGACTTGATGTATTTTGATGTGCTAAACACGAATCTGCTTTCAGTTTTTTTTTCATCAGGTCTGGATTTTTTTTTTTTATGGGCATGTCTAATATTTCGCACATAGTAAGGCAATTACTATAGTATATTTCCTCATAAATGTGTGTACGATTGACATAAATGATACATCAAAAGGTGCGTACTAAAAATATCTTCAAATCATTCTAACTTAATTTTTTTATGTGCTCAATAGCTTCGGAGTTATTTTGAAATAAGTGTCCGAAAAAACTTTTTCATGCAAAAATTATAGATTTTTTTGTTACTAAAATTTCTTTTCATAAATGAAAAGATCAAAAATGTTTCAGTTTATCATCTTTATCTTAAAGCTGGTAATGTTGCGAATAAAATAAGGCATGCATCTTCAAAATTGATGCACAAATCTTGATTTTATTCACAGTTAAGTAAAAATTCCCATGTGTACATACAATTGAGTAGAAAAACAGTGGTGGGCAAAAAAACTTTTTTTTCTATTTTTTTCTTGAAACAAAAACAGGTGGACTAGGTGGATTTTGACGAGTTAAACAAGAATCTGCATTCACTTTTTTTTTCTATCACGTACTGATTTTTTTTATGGGCATGACTAATATCATCATCTTATTCAGCGGTCAACACTCGAGAATGTTTTGTCCAATTTAGACTATAACTTAAGAACCGTTTACACGATTTTGATAAATGATACACCAAAAGATGCATAAATTGTCTTCAAGGTATGTCAAAAATAGTTTTTATTTGCTCAAGAATTTCACAGTTAAGGATAAAAATTTTCAAGATAAAAAAATAATAATTTTTTCACTACTAATGACCAAAAAAAACTACGGAAATATTAACTAAACAAAGAATTATGTAAGTTCAGCTCAAAGATAATTTAAATTGGTATCTATCGGAGTTAAATTTATCTTAATTGGACAAACTGTTCTCGAGTTATACAAGTGTGACTGCCTAAAGTCGGGGTCATAGTATTCAAAAATCAATAAGTGATGGCAAAAAAGTGAAATCTGATTCTTGTTTAGCACGTTAAATTCAATCTGGTACACATATTTATACCCTACACCACCAAAGGTGGTTGGGGTATTATGTGTTTGTTGCAACGCAGAGAAAAAATCTTCCGACCCCACCTTAAAGTATACCGTTCGACTCAGAATCACTTTCTGAGTCGATTTAACGATGTCCGTCCGTCCGTCTGGTCGGCTGGCTGGCGGTCCATGTAAAGCTTGTCCGCAAAGTACAGGTCGCAATTTTGAAGATAATTTGATGAAATTTTCAACACAAGGACTATTGAATTTGGTTATGATCGGCCCATTATTTCACCTAGCCCCCATACAAATGTCCTCCCGGAATAGAGTTTTAACACTTACAGATGCCTTAATAATAGGAATATTTTAATGAAATTTAGTACAAATAAGTTTTATATCAGCAAAAATCCGTCTGCCAAATTTCATGAAGATCGGTTCATAACTGACCATAGCTCCCATACAAACTCCTCTCCCGAAAATCACTAACGTGCATAAATCCCTTACAAATGTTAGTATTATGTTAATATTTAACACAAGAAGTTGTACATATGTGTAAAAATAAAATTATGTGGATCGAAATGGTGTAGGGTATCATATAGTCGGGCTTGACCGACTATATCTTCTTCTCTCGTTTTTTTTTTTTTTTTTGTAGGAGCACGAATTTTTTTTTTGTCAACCAGTGTTATTATTGAAATTTTTTGATTTTTTTTCTTTTCTTTGATTTTCTACATGAAAAGCTTTCTATATGAAAAGCATAAAAAAGTCTAAAATTTTTATATGAAAAAATTTTGAAATTAAATTTGAAATTTTATTTGTTTCCTATTAAATCTTTGTTTCATAAGCTTTTGTAATGCACTTTTTTTATTTTTATTTTTATCTATTTAAAATCTTTATTTACAAATTAATGTTTAAAGCAAATTAATTCTTATAAAGATATAATCTTTCAACAATTCTTATCAGTCTTTTATTTTATTTCTAAAAATAAATTTTTTGTTGCTTGTTTTTATATATAAAAAAATTATTTATAATGTTTAATTTAAAGCTTGTAAATGTCTCTTTAACAACAAGTACAAAACATATTATTACAAATAGTATGAAGAAGGAATAGAGATTTACATTGTACATATTTACTTATTTGTCTTCTCCATATGATTTTTTTTTTTTATATCTTTACATTTTGAATTTTAGGACACTGATTTGTTGTTTTTTCTAGCATTATTTATTGCATACTGCATTTGAACAGACAGAATTTATGTTAAAGAATTGTAATAATGTCTTGTTTAACCAACTGAGAATAATTTTTCTTCTTTATTCTTAGAAGAAAAGTTTAATATTAATTTTATATACTAGTATGTCTGTATAAAAAAAATGGTATAAAACTAATTGTAAAAATATTAAAATTGTAATCTTTAAATATTTAAATATTTCTTAAAGCTTTACTTTACTGAGGAAAGCAATTTGATTCAAAATTCACCATTGTTGTGGTTAAATTAGTAATTTACGTTATCGGCGTTTTCATACCGCACGTTGAAAAACGAGAGAAGAAGATATAGTCGGTCAAGACCGACTATATGATACCCTACACCATTGCTTATGAGCATACAAATTCGGGAAGTGGATATATATTAGACCTGTAGACCAACACTTTGGCTAAATCTAGAATAAAGTATACAAGTACAGAATAATGGGTTAATAATAATAATATATTGATGATTTTATGCGTTATAGGGCGATTTCCGGAAGTGGGTTTATATGGAAGCTATGGTAAATTATGGACCGATTCTCATAAATTTTAGCAATGTTGTTTCTACTTATATAAAACTTAATTGTGTCGAATATTAACTTGATACTATTTTTCGTATGGGATTTATGCACGTTAAAGTGATTTTCGGAAGGGGGTTTATATGGGAGCTATGGTCAATCGTGGACCGATTTTCATAAAATTGCATAAAACTCCTTTGGACCGAATTTCATTAAAATAATCTTAATATTAAGACATTTTTAAGTGTGAAAACTCTTTTCCGGGGGGCGATATTTGTATGGGGGGGTAGGTGAAATAATGGACCGATCATAACCAATTTCAATAGGCTTCGTCCTTGTATCATAAAAGTCCCACCTGCCAAATTTCATTCAATTAGCTTCAAAATTGCGACCTGTACATTGTGCACAAGGTTTACATGGACAGCCAGCCGTCCAGCCAGCAATCCAGCCAGCCGTCCAGCCATACGGACGGACGGACGGACATCGTTAGATCGATTTAAAATGTGATTCTGAGTCGATTGGTATACTTTAAGGTGGGTCTTGGATAACTTATTCTATGCGTTACAAACATCAGCACAAATACATAATACCCCAACCACCTATGGTGGTGTAGGGTATAACTAATGCAATATAATAATTTGATATGGAAATGGTGTTAACTTGATGTCAATAAAGTATCAATTTTTGTTAAGATTTGAACACGCAGTATTGAATTTGAATACATGCAGGATAAATTCACCATTGACACTGAATAGTATGTTGGATGTATACTACGGTGGTCCTCCCCCCTGTTCACAGAGTAGCTAGAAACTTTTGCTCTTCCAAGACAGTTGGAAAATACCTCAGTAATAATTATGTAAAATTTCATTCAAATACATTTTTCCCTTCAAAAGTTAAATTAATTAGTGTTTTCTCAAAAAAAAAAAAAAAAAAAATAATAATAATAAAAATAAAAAAATAAAAATTAATATTTGAACTTAAATAAAATCTACATTAATTAAGCAATCATTGTGAAACTTAAGTACAATATAAAAACTTTTGTCCTTAAAAAAGAAAATAAATAGATTCCCATGTTTTTGTTCCTAAGTACTCAAAATTCCAGTTCGGGAAAAGCTTCCTTCAAAAATTGACTTTTTTCATTGAAATGGTCACCCTGTCGTTATAAGGGACCTCCGTCAGAAAATACTTTTTGGGTGTATACCTTACATATAGGGCTAAAAAACTAAAATAATTTTAAGTCGATCCCGGTTTTGCGATTTGAGAACATAACAAAAAAAGAAAAGACAAAGGGCTAGTGGGCAGACCTTTGTCCGAAACTCCTCCGGATTTACTTTATACGCATTTGCATTAAGATTTCTGTTGAAAATATTTAAAAATGATAAAGCCCAGAACAAAAAACTAATTTTATCCCTGAATAAATATTGACACCTTTTTGGAAAAAAAAAACCCAAAAAATTTAACCCACCAAGTTAAAAAACTAAAAAAAGACGATGCTAAAAATGAGGTAAAAATTTATTTCGACCCGAATATTTCTTAAACTTACACATGTAAGCGTATTTTTTGTAGAGATTTACAAGGAGTATCTATATAAAAAATTTCTTTTCTGTCATATCATAAATGAATTTTTGTCGATTTTTTAAAAAAAATTGCGTACCCGAGATGGGCAAACTTGGAGGGCCACCCACTTCCTCCGTGACCTGCAAGGAGCCTGTACTCCTCCAAATCAACTCGAAAACACCACAGCTCTAACCATGTGAAATTTTATTGAGATATCTTTAACGGTTCTTCAATTACTGAATTATTTCCCAAAAAAAAAAAGCATTTCGGAATCACTGTGCTGCATTTAAAGGGATAATTATAACTAACTAATATTTCTAAATTTAAAACATTTTTCTATGATTTCAAATGGTTATTATAGCTAATCTGAAGTAATCTTTATAACTCATAAATAAAATAAATAATTTTTTACTTATACTTAAATGTACCCACCATCAGCCTACATGGTATTGTAGAAAATCTGGTAATCCATTCACCTATGGATGTACCATAACATACACAAGGAAAATCTATAACCTTATTTTTTAGAATAATTAAAATAAGAAATAAAAAATTAAACAAAAGTTAACATAAATTTTAATATCAACATTTAGCCTTTTGGTATTTGGTTAAAAACATTCATTTTCTACTTTTGAATGCATATCTTTTAAGAGAAAAAATTCTTTCCTTTATTTGCATTACTAACTTTATTAAATTGTCCAGTCATTTGGAAATTACAATTCTTTAATATTTAAACAATGAACCTAAAATAAAAAAATATAAAAAGGACAATGTTATGTAAGTAAAAATATTAAACTATGGAATAAAAACAAAGTACATTTGAACCTAACCAAACATTTGCGATCGGCCGTACTAAATTCGGCTTGCGATGCGCTTACACTTTGCTATTGCATATTTGCAAAAAATTCTAGAACCCAAAAATGAGAATAATTTTTTTCAGGGTAGGTAGAACGCTCATTTTTTTGATTCGTTCGGAACAAAATTTTTATCAGCGAATTTAATCCTATTTTTTTTAGAACGAATTTTATTTTTTTCTTTGCAAATTTAATTTTTAAATTTGCTCGAAGATCAAAAATTTTATTTTCGAAAATAAAAATATTATTCAAGAATTAACCCAAAACGAATGATTCGAATTGAAGTCGTGTACAACGATATAAAAAATGTATTGTCTTATGTTTGCACATTTAAATCCATTTATAGTCGTTTCATAATTTTATATGACAGCAATTAAAATAGTTATTATGTACATTCATATGTAGATGCATATATATTTTGCGGTAAATATTTAATTTACAAAATTTTATAATCCCATAAAATTTTTCTCCAATCAATTCATGCAATGCGTATTTATGATTGTCATAAAATATTTTTTGTCATTGTAATCAACCCTTTTTTACTTTCTACAATCTTTTAAAATACTCAAATTTATTGACCTTTAAAACATTTTTTGCTTATAAGCAAATCCTTCTTTGCTATTGCATTTCTTCAATGTTGACCACCATAAAATATTTGTTTACTCAAAAATCAAAAATGTATAGATATTACACCAACAACACAATTATTTATTACGATAGCTACTTTTTAAATAATTATTTGCATCACAGCCAAAAATGAATTCATATACTTACATACATATATATAAATTTACAAATTTAAAACAACAAATATCGTTGCAGTTTTATAGTTAGGTTTTTTTTCTAAACGACAGTATACCGCTAAAAAAGTATATTTTTATACACATCTACATATATGTATAAGTGTACATGCACACAACGAACTTTTTTTTTTACTATTTTTCAACCACTTTTTTGCGCACATCATTGTACCATATGTGTGGTGACCGAACCGTTTGTAATCGTAAAAAACCGATCTTCCACATAAATACAAATTAAAAAAAAGTTTTTTAGATTGTTTTCGTAACTCTAATTAAAAAAAGTAAAGAATACAAATTTAATCCAAAAAGTGAATTTTATTTTTAAATTTACGAATTATATTAAAAAGATCGAATAAAAACTGAAAATTAAATTCGTAATCCGAATTTTTCCGTACCTTGATTTTTTTCGACCATAATATTTGTTAAACAAAAGAAGATAACTTAACCGTGTAAGCATATTTTCGTTAGAAATTATCGTGAAGTACCCCATTGTAAATTTTTTTCATTCAAATCACAAATTAATTTTTGGGGAATTTTGAAAAAAATTTCTACCTTAGGTGACCAAAAATTTTAAACTTACCCTCTACCCCTGTGACCTGCTATACCCGTGTTCTCATTCAAATCGAAAGTACCTTTGGTCTGATCGTATGAATTTTTATTTAGCTCTAACGGTTAACAAGTTTCAGAATTATTTCCAAAAATAGCGTTAATAGCTAAAAAGATAAAAAAGTGCTAATAATTCTGTTCGTATCAAAATTAAAATGAGTTGTAGAGAAGAACCTAAGCTTTTTAAAAAAATTAATTTTCAATTTTATACAATATTTTTTAAATATTTTTCAAAATATCTTTTAACTAAATTTCAGTTTCAGATTTTTCTTAGCAACTTTTTGTAGCTAACTAAAATTAATATTTTACTAGGAAAAATAAAAAAAATATTACCTCATTTTCCTTAAATTTATATACCAATTGCCTTTTTAGTTTACGCATCAGAGAAACAAAATTTATAACTATTTAAGCTTGCTGATGAATCATAAAAAAATGCCAACAAAATAATTCATTGGAAAAACTTTTGCTCTTTTAAAACAAACGTTAAGCAACTCAAGGGAAATGAAGAACGTAGTATAAATCTTAAAATAAGTCAATTGCAGCAGCTTTAGATGCTTTAGTTCATTAAATAGAGCTTAAAATTCTTACAAGAGCTTTGGGTGGTATAATATTTCTTTTACCTTCGAGACAAATTATATATTAACCTACTTTTAGCTAAAGTATTTTATTTGGCTGTAAAATGAAAATAAACGTAAAGTTTTTACGATTTTAATTTAATAAAATTTTTCTTTATATTAAAAGCAAAATGAGAAAATTGTCATTGAGGGGAAATAAGAGAGAGGGAGCTGAAAAAGGAATATTAGCTCTTTATTTGCATAAAAATTGACAGGAATTAAAGAAAAAAATATTAATAAAGCTAAATACTGTCAATTAAATTTAATAAACAAATATATATGAGGAAAATCAAGAAAAAAAAATCGAAATTGTTTGAAAGCTACTTTAAGTGACTTGTATTGCCAAAGTTTGTTTTCAAATTAGGAAAAATAATGATGGCTTTTTGCAAATATTACAAAATAACTAAGAAATCCTAAATTTTAAATCTTACGCGTAAAAACTCACGGAAATACAGGCATTTTAAACTAAAAAATGTAAAAAAAAACGGAGTTGAAACTTTCGAGGACTTTTGGATTCATTTTAGTTTTGCACTGACAATTTACAACTTTTTGACTTAAACCATCAACCAGTCGAAAACCAAGACCTAGGAAATTTATTTGCTGTATAATAAATATTCGGTTTGCTATCTGTTGAAAAGTTATGCGTTGATAAAAATGAAACCAACAATTTATGATTTTTGAAAATTTCTAGTTTTTTTTTTATACAAAATTTGCGACATTCAGTGAATTTAAATTTGGAGGGCAGCATTTAAAAGACAAGTTGATTACCTAAAGTTTAATGTATATCTCGTTGATGTCAGGAAACCAGACATGGGATAGTATCTTCATAAACTTTCATATAACACCGGCCAACAAAAAAAAAAATATATGGAGTAAATGGAATTCCGCATGCTAAACTCGAATCTGCTTTCAGTTTTCTCCCATCAGGTTAAGATCTTTTTTATGTTCGTATCTAATATTGCGCCCTAAATAAGCCGATTACTCGAGTATGTTTCACTATAACTTGAGAACGGTATGCCCTATTTATATAAATAATACACAAAAATATGTGGAATATTGACTTTAAGTCGTTCTACCAACAAATTTTTATCCGCTCAATAGTTTTGGAGATATAAAAAATTCATGCTAAATTCAAGATTTCTTTTTTTTACTAAAACTTCTTTTTAAAAGCGAAAACATCAAAAATGTTTCAGTTTATCATCTTTATCTCAAAGCTGGCAAAACTACGAGTAAATAAAGCTACGTATCATAAAAATTAATGCACGAATCATTATTGCATTCACAGTTAAGTTAGGATACCCATTAGAGTGCTCCAAGCTTGTATGAAGGAAAAAAAAATATTATCCTAGAGGCCGTCTGTCCCCCCCCCCCCTAAAATTGGTCTATGTGTTATAAAAATACGTTGTGCAAAAAATTAGGGCAATAGGACTATGTTAACTGGTGCCGCAACGGTTCTGAAGTTTGAAGATGCATTTACAAGGGGAAAATATGAATTTTTTTCAGTTTTCACAAAAAATTTTTTTTTGTCATTAAATAATTAGTTTTGCATTTTATTTTAAAGGAATCGTAATGTACGCAGAATTAGTGTTACAAAAAGATATAAAACACAAAAATTGGTTGAAAAATGTAAAAGCTATTGAAAACTCCCCAGGCCATTAACGTGTCTCAGAGCACTTGAATTCGAAATGTGACAAAAAAAAATAAATATATTTTTGAAAATATTCAAATAAAACAATTGTATTACTTAAAATACATCTGTAGTTACTTGAATATAAGTTTTTGTCGTTATAGAATAACGTAAACCTGTTCTCATCTGTGGTCAAAAAATTTTGATATTTTTAACGGTCGTTTCAAAACTCAAATTTCAGTTTTTTTGATACTTTGTTAACAAAATTTCAATATTTCTGGGAGATCTCATAGGGATTTATGGACAACAGATTATGGAATAAAACAGTAAAAAAATTAGGTCAATACCTCTTATAGTTTGCCTGTACCTGCATTTTGAATTCAGCGGATTTCGAGAAAAACCCATTTTTATGTAATATTTTGGCAAATCAGCCATTTTATTACACTGTTGTGTATTTTAAATGGAAATTTTTTAAAATTTTATAATCCACATAATTCTAAATATAAATTAAGAGTTTCATACAATTTGGACGACATTAACCCATAAACTTTAAAGGTCAAAGGTCAAATTTTGTAATATTTGCAATTTTTGATGGAAACTAGTCGAAATTTTATCTAATTTTCGGTAGATTATCATAAAACTTAAGAAATTTATTTATTAACAACCGATATTTACAATGATAGTGAAAAAAATGAAATTAACCCTTAAACGGCCTTGGGGTCAAAATAACCGCGCTGTTTTAAAAACATGCCAATTTGAATATATTTCAATAAAACCCGTTTGCAATCCCATTAATTCAGCAAATTGATATAAAAAAAATTAAGCATTAACCCTTTTTGAATATGGTGTCTCATTAATTCAGCAAATTGATAAAAACAAATTGGGTATTAACCCTTTTTGAAAGGTTCGGCAAATTGAAAATTGAGAGGTTTAATACCCAAGTTTTTTTTTTATCAATTTGCTGAACCTTTCAAAAAGGGTTAATACCCAATTTTTTTTATTAATTTGCTGAATTATGCATGGGTATTACCCATGCATACCTACAGTTAAGTGGAGATACTCTAGTGGGCAAAATAAAAAATTTTTTTTCATCTTAAATAAAAAAATAGGTAGATTAGACGCGCTAAATAAGAATCATGTTTTACTTTTTTTTCTATGACGTTTTGATTATACCCTACACCACCATAGATGATTGGGGTATAATGCGTTTGTGCTGATGTTTGTAACGTATATAAAAAACCATCAGACCACCACCTCAAAGTATACCATTTGACTCAAAATCACTTCCTGAGTCGATTTAACGATGTCCGCCCGTCCGTCTTAACGTCTGTCTGTCCATGTAAACCTTGTAATCAAACTACAGGTCGCAATTTTAAAGATAAGTCAATGAAATTTAGCACACGATCTTCCATTGGGTCAAGAACGAACCCTATTGAAACTGATTATGATCGGTCCATTATTTCACCTAGCCCCATACAAATGTCCTCCCGGAAAAGGATTTAACGATCATATATCCCTTAAATATAGCAATATTTTAATGAAATTTGGCACATGTAAGCTCCATGTTAGTTTAAATATTTGTGCGATAGCTCCCATATAAATCCCTCTTCCGAAAATCACTTTAAAGGGCATAAATCCCATTAAAATGTAAGTATCAAGTTAATATTCACATAAATAAGTTCTATAAAAATGTAAATGATAGTGCGAAATTTTAAGAAGATCGGTCCATAATTTACCATAGCTCCCATATAACCCCTTTTTTCGGGAGTCACTCAAAAATTAATAAATTCATATAAATATTAGTATCGACGTTATATTCTGTATTCGAACGTTTCATTTTACACTTAATAAAAATATCGGTATACAATTGGCCCAAAGTCTAATAAAAGACCCCTGCCCGAATTTTGATGTACACAATGGTGTAGGGTATCATATGGTCGGGCTTGACCGACTATATCTTCCTCTCTCGTTGAATTTCAATTAATAAAATAATTGAATATTCATATATTATTCGTAATTGAAATTCGATTTTAAATTTTTCTATGTAAAATTTGGATTTTATTTTTTTTAAATATTACGATTTTGAATAATTTATTCAATTTTTAAAATATATAAAATCATTTTAAATTCTAATCCTAGGAAAAATTGTTTTAGTTCTACAACTAGTTCCAGAACATATGAAAATAGCCTGTACTTGTTCTACTTTGACGTTACAACCAGTGATTTTTATTTGAAATTTTCAGCTCCAGAATTAGTTCTATAGAAGCGTAAGAGAACGGTTTCAGAAACTGTTTTCTTTTTTTTATTCTAATGGGCTTTTTCCTAAAGTGCACCTTTAAAACCAATTTAATTTTATAAATAGTATTTTTTTTTTAATGGAATTTTTGAAATTTTTTATACAGTTTTAGGGAGTCGTTCGAGAACCAGTAGTTTGTTCTCAGAAAAGATGTAGAAATCATACAGAATTAGTTCTTAAGCACTAGTTCCTTATAACGAATTTAGAATCATAATAAAATTCTACTCCATTAGTGTCATAATTGGTTGTGATACCACTACTTCTGAGGATGTTATTAAAGAATCTGAAGTGGTACTGATTACACCAGTTCTAGAATTAATGATTTTAGAATATGTTCTAAAATTTTTCCTTAAATGAATTTTTTTTCGAAAATAATTTTTTTGTTTTGTACATTTAAATTATCTTCCCTTTTTGTTAGTTTTTCTTATTTACTGTCATATTTATATTTAAAATAAATATGTGTATTAAAAAGAAAAGCAAAAATTAAATGTTTACTTAATTTAAAATAAAGCACGTTTTATTTAAACTTAAAATTAGCCCGTTGGCATATGACAATACTTAATTATCCATAAAAATTATGAGCAGAAACAACAACAGATATATACATATGTACATGTAAGTACATATCAGCTAACAAATATGACAGCAACATTATATACATATATGAACATGTTGTATGAATGTCTCTGTTGGTTTTGTTATACAAGGCCACAAAGCTTACATCCACAAATTTATATTATACACATACATTTATAAGTATGTATATATGGCATAAAACATGAATTTCATATCCTGACACATGTCAAAATCAAATACCTGTCATATGCAACCAAAAATAAGTGTGTTTATATTAATATGTATGTATGTACATTAGAGTGTCCCGTAGATAAACATTTTGAAGGAACACCCCTCAAACGATGCGTAAAAATTATCTGAATATAGGAAAAATATTAAAAAATTTGCTTAAATTGATCTTTAGTTCCCTACCAGCGATTGAATGTCACGGGTCTAGAACATTTAGTCCAAAAAATAGTATTGAGTTTAGTCTTGAAATGGGTATCAAAAAATTCGTAATTTCAAGCCAATTATAGAAAAAATATTTTAAAAAATTTTTGCAAAAATTTTGGTCCATAAACCGTCATTTAAGTACATCATGCAAAAAAAAATCGATATTTTTCTTAAAAAATAGATACGAATTTTATAATTTTGTTCCTTTTAAGGCTAAATTTTTAAAAAATTGCATTGTAGTAAAAACTGTTGATAATATGTAATTTTCCAGATTTTTTAAAAAAATTGTTCATCAAAATACCTTAAAAAGTCTTCTAGCGAACGAAAATCCCTTTGGAAAAATTGTTAAAATATTTTTTCCATAACCAGCATAAAATTACAAATTTGTTTATACCCATTTCGATTAAAAAACCGAAACTTTTTTTTACCAAAATGTATGGGATCCATGATTTTAAAATCGCTGGTAGGGAACTGAAGACCAATTTTAAATTTTTTTTTTTAATATTTTTCCCATATTCAGCTAATCGAAATCTCAAAAAACGCTATTCTCGGGACACTCTAATGTACATATATCTTTATTTACAGAGACAAGAGTAGGGAATATAAAAATAAATAAATATTATAAATAAATGCATTCAGAATATATACTTACATGTGAGTTTAAGGATGTCCCTTAAGAATGAAAGTTTCAATACATAAATTCACTAAAGAGTTAAAGAATGAATTAAAAATAAATTTCTAAAGTAAATGCAATTAAGACAGATAATAAAACTAATATATTTTTAAAATGTATTAAACTTTTTTATGCAATTAATTTATTTAATAATTATATTCTTATTTTTGAAAGGCATCCTAAGTATCACAGTGGTCACAAAACTTTTTTTTTTTTTTTTTAATAATAAATTTAAAAAAAAAAATCATTTCCAAGATGGCCAACTTTGGTGGTCAACCGTCTACTCCCGTGACAAATAATTTGGAAATTACATTAGCTCTTATCATGTGAAATTTTAGTTAGATATCTCGAACGGTTTACAAGTTACAGATTTATTATCAAATAAGCTTTTTGGAACTACAGTGCGTATGAGTAATATAAATTTCTAACAAAAAAACTCTTAAATACATATTCACTCAGGCATATTTGTCATTTATTTATATTTTCAGAGACATTCATGTACTCACAACTATACACACATTATACATTTTTATATGTATGTATGTATGTGTATGCATGTATTTATTTTTCATTTACTTGTATTGTATATTTCACTTATTCATTCACTCACTCAACATCCAGTGTGTCAACATTGTAAACGTGATAAACATTTTTAATTAACTGACATCTTGATGAATGAAGAGTGATAAGTGTATATCAGTGAAAAAAAAAAATAAATAACAACAATAACTGTAATAAATACACAGACAATACACATGCATCTAAACAAATACAAACAATCTTTCACATTTCACAGTGGGGCAGAATCGAAATTTTTTGGAAATAAATCTGATCGGCTGGTTGGATTTGCATGAAATTTGGTATATGTATAGCAGAGAAGAGTAAAATGTTATACTTGGAAGGAGGAAGGAGCAGGCCTCTCAGGGGCGGAGCTAAAGGGGCTCAAAGTTGGGTATCTCTGACATAGAAATTTCCTTGACTTAATAAACTTTAAAGTGGCATAGTTTCGGTTCTGTAAAAGGTATTGACTTCAGTCTCTCTGTATAACAAAGAATTACGTCAGCTATGCAATGTAATTTAGATGGGAAAAATCGAGTTTATACTTTTTCTGATTTTTGAAATTAAAGTAAAATTTTGTTTGAAAATGTGTTTTTTTGAGAAACTCTAAATATTTTATTTGTAATAAAATCTTTGTTATTAAAGATATCTTAACGAAATTTTCGGTGGATGTAGACTTTGTTGTGAAAAATGAAAAAATGGAAAACACACTTAGGATTTTACTAAAAGGAATTCCACAATTCCCAAAACAACGTCCAAAATCCTAAAAATAGGTTTTTTCACATTTTCGGCTATAAAATCCAAATTTTTCCGAAGTCCCGTAGATTTTGATTGAAAAATTTTAACAGCATATTGCAGATTCTCGATCTGCATTCCGTTTGACGAGTCGTGCTTTGGGATTATAGGAGTAAATATAGTCTAAAATCAAAACTTTCATATAAAATGGGTCGAATTCGGGAGGGTGTGTACCTTGAGCATTTAATTTATTTGGCTTGTTTTTTATCTCAGAGTCTTCTCTGTGAAGATAGCTTTCAGAAAATGATAAAATTGTTATATGTGGTTAAAGAAAATTTTATTGTAGAGAAAAAAGAGTGTAGATACTTTTTCGGCCAAAAAAACACAAAAAGTCGTAATTTTTGCAATTTTCAACAGTGAGTTGAAAGTGAGTTAATACTATATTTGTAAGTTAGTAACTCACGAAAAATAATCCTGATTAGTGAAGCTAATTGCAAATAAAACATACAGCGTTGCCACTTCCTTTAACGTTCATAGAATTTTCGATGATAATAGTTTAATTTTTCCCATCTGGCACGACAAATAAGGAAGTATATTTCTTTGCGAAATTTGCGTATAAACAGTGAATTATTTATTTGCAAGTTATTTCTATTTGCAATAATCTGTGTATACTTAGACTAGAAATTTGCTGTGCAAAATAATCCACTAATAAACCCTGGACCTTTCGATAGGAATATTTTTGCAAGCTGACTAAGCTGTAATTATAAATTAAAACGAGAGAGGAACTATAGCCGGTCAAGACCGACCATAGGATACCCTACACCATTGAATATGAGCTAAAAATTAGACCTGTGGCCAATTGTAGATTAACATTTTTACTAAATGTAAAATAAATTATATAAATAGAGAACAATGCATTGATACTAACATCTATATGATTTTATGCCCTTTAGGTCGATTCCCGTAAGAGGGTTTATATGGGATCTATGGTAAATTATGGACCTATATTCATAAGTTTTGGCAATGTTATTTCTACTTATATAAAACTTATTTGTGTCGAATATTAACTTGATACTGTCATTCGTATGGGATTTATGCACATTAAAGTGATTTTCGGAAGAGGGATTTACATGGGAGCTATGGTCAATAATGGACTGATCTAGAGTGTCCCGTAGATAAAAATTTTGTAGAAAGACCCTCAATCGATGCGTAAAAATTTGATTAATATTGGAAAAATATTAAAAAATTTTTTAAAATTGATCTTCAGTTCCCTACCAGCGATTGGAAGTCACGTGTGTAGAACATTTCCAAAAAATAATACTGAGTTTTGTCTTGAAATGGGTATCAAAAAAATTCGTAATTTTTATCCAATTATAATAAAAAAACTTAAAAAAAATGTTCACAGAAATTTAGGTCCATAAACCGCCATTTGAGTACATCATGCAAAAAAAAATCGATGTTTTTCTTAAAAAGTTGATAAGAATTTTATAATTTTGTTTCCATTATGGCAAAAATATTAAAAATTTGCATTGTAGTAAGTACTGTTATAATAATATATAATTTTCTAAATCTTTCCAAAAAAATGTTCATTCAAATAACTTAAAAAGTCCTCTAGCAAAACAAAATCCCATGGGAAAAATTAAAAATTTTTTTTCTTCATAACCAACATAAAATTACGAATTTTTTAATAACTATTTCGATTAAAAAGTCTTAACTTTTTTTTTGACCAAAATGTATGGGATCCACGACTTTTCAATTGCTGGTAGGGAACTGAAGACCAATTTTAAAAATTTTAAAATAATTTTTTCGTGTTATGGTAATTTTTACGTTTGAGGGGTCTTCCTATATCGAAATCTCGAAAAAGGCTTTCCTCAGGACACTCTAGTATAGATATATGGGCAGTTCTCATTTTACGTTTGCCTTTATGAAACCGACCTTAAACCTAAAATATTTTTTTAACTTCTGATCTTTTTAAATAACTTTTGATGCAATTATGTTAACAACACTTGATGGTGTAACAGAACAAAAATTCAAGACTTGAAACGGTTCCATGTAGTGCCGGCAAGCACTCATAGTCAAAAAATCTAAAAAAAAGTGTTTAAAACAAACAACTTTTTTTTTCTTTCTTTCGATTGCTGTAATCGCTAATTTCATCACAAGTATTAAATTCTTCTAATATAAGCTATAAACATTTATAGAAAAAGACCAGCATGATTTAAATTAGCGTGCCATTAACCAATGTCAAATTGTATTGTGCAAAAGACGTGAAACCAAATTTTAAAAAATTTTAAAATTTTGCTGTTTTTTCACTAGGGAATTCAAAGTAGAGCCAAATAGCTCTTGAAATTGCACATCATTTGACATATATCTCGTTAATGTGCCTTCAACAGAAATGCTGCAGGAGGTACCCAAACTTGGAGAGAAAAAAATGTGAATGGCTCCAAGAGTTGCCTTTTTCGCGAGGCACATTCCCAACATTATTTCAATGAAGCTATAGTATCGCGTTATCAAAGAAGGTTTCCAAATTACATTTTAAAATCATTGTGGCGTTTTAAAATATTAATTTGCTAAAAATATATAGTTACTTTTAAAAAATCTAAAATTTTGCATATTTCGTTGTAGCCAATTTTGGCATTATAAGTCGATTTTAATCTGAAATAAGTTCTTGTGTTAAGTTTTACTAACGGAGAAAATATAATTTAACTAAAAATATTCAACAACTGTTTTCACGGGCTAAGAACGCGATATTTTTAGGTTAACATTAATCATCGAGGCACACCTAAGGCGCTTATTAAAATTTGCGATGATATACATATGTCAATCTGTAGCTGCTTTAAGACCCTATATAAAAATGAATGAATGGCGTTCGAAAAAAAGTACGATTTTGCATTTAATGCAACTTTAGAGATTTGAGTAAGTGCAATTAAAAATTGTATATAAATGATACTATCACCTTTTATCTAAAAAAAAAAGATGAATTTTGCAACAAATGGATGAAGATTACATCACTAAAAACTGAACTTTGAAAGTTTTATAAGAAGGTTTAATAATTATTAAATCGCTAATATATCCACGCATACTTAACTTATCACGATATTTATACCCACCATCAAAAAGATGGGGGGTATATTGATTTTGTCAATCCGTGTGTAACATGTCAAAGGAATCATCTAAGACCCTACAAAGTATATATTTTCTGGGTCCTGGTTAGATTCTGAGTCGATCTAGCTATGTCCGTCCGTCTGTCCGTCTGTTGAAAGCAGGATAGGGCTCGAATGGGACAACGCACAGTGGGGTCAAACGCACTCTGAAGCTGGTATGAAAAATGGCTATTTTTTTAACAAAAATATAGTACAATTCTTTCACTTTTTCCTCAAAGTTTCGTTTAAGAAAAAAATTCTTCTTTATATATTTCAAAAGACAAGTTTTCACAAATGACTAATATGGAAATTTTGAACAGATTTAGGCTTGAATTTTGGAAAAGGTTAAATTTTTTATCGATTAATATAAAAAATGTCACGCGAGCTTTTTTAAATTTTTTGATGATATTTCATAAAGAAATAGATTTAGAACGATTTGACACTAAACTGCTTCCCGCCCGGCCAAAAACGAATGCAGGAGAGCAGATTTCATGAAAAAAGTGAATTTTTTAAACGACTTTTACTAATTGCATGAAAAAGCATATTCGCATGATATTTTCGCCATTATTTCTTAAGTAGTGTATTAAATATATATTGATCTTTCACTCCTGCAAAAATCATTAAAAAAACTTTACAAATAAATTTTTGGCAATTATTCAAAAGTAAACAATATTTAATAAATGTAAGCGATTATTGCGAATATTATCTCGTTCAACAACCAAAACGTGCCAATACAATTGTTTGTTACGTATACGCACATATGGAAATATTGTAAATCAGTGAATTTGGTGAGAGTTGACCTAAGTTGTCAGTTTTGAGACCATGATATAATGCTTTTAAAACAATCTATATATACATGTTATACATCAATGAATTGGTAAATAAGTATATTTTTATATTCTTGTAATATTTTATTATTTTTTGGAATATAAGCGGAGTTTTGGTTTACAAAACATTATTTTTTTGGTTTTTATAACTTTTTTATATTTTTTAAATTTGAAAAATTGCCAAAAATTTATTTGTTAAGCTTTTTTAATGTTTTTTGCAGGAGAGAAAGACCGATACATATATTATATACTACATTAGAAATAAATGTGAAATTATTATGCTAATATGCTTTTTTATGCAGTTAAAAAAAAGTCGTTTAAAAAATTGACTTTTTCATGAAATCTGCTCTCCTACATTCGCTTTTGGCCGGGCGGGAAGCAGTCTAGTGTAGAATCGTTCTAAATCTTTTTTTTTGTGAAATGTCATCAAAAAATTTAAAAAATTTCGCCTGACATTTTTTTTATTTATAGATAAAAATTTAACATTTTCCAAAATTCACCATTTTCGACCAATGCCTGATGTAGGGTGGAAGCCTAAATCAGTTCAAAATTTCTGTATTAAACATTTATGAAGTCTTATCTTTTGAAATATATAAAGAAAAAAGTTTTTTCTTTAACGAAACTTTGAGAAAAAAATTAAAGAATTGTACTATATTTTTGCAAAAAATAGCCATTTTTCATACCAATTTCAGAGTGCTGACTTTGAATATTTTTCACGTCTAGACGCATTGAGATAATCCAAAAATTCTTTCAGTATGATATTTGGAAATATATAGCAAATTGCAAGATATTTTTAAAAAATTTTTACTTCATATACCTCAGGACTTATTCCCGAAAAACTAAAGAAAGTCGAGCCAAAAAATCAAAAATTCAAAATTCAAGTGCAAATATCTTTTTAACTGTAAGAGATAACTTAGATGAGTGAGCTTATTTTTTCTTTATCTTGCCAAGCACTTTACAAAAATATAAAAATCTTTAAAATCGGACTTCATTTGTATAAGTTACGATTTTTTTAAACTTTTACATACTCGAGGTAGTCAATTTTGACACCCTGTAGATTTTCTTGTGTTATCACAGGGTGACTACAGGATGATTTTTCTCAAAACCTAGGTCCTCCTCTGAAACTTTTTCATACATTTCAATTTAATCCAACCAGTATTTTAGGAGATACAGATTTATTACCAAAAAAATTGCGTTTGACCCCACTGTGCAACGTAGGGGGACGAAATTTGGCATAAATATTTGTCTTATATAAGGTTTGTTTGGGATTGAAAATGAACAAAAAAGTTATGGGCTAAAAACTAGAAACACAGGGTGTCCGTTTTATACTTTTCTGCTGATATTTCTTCAACAAAAGCATATACGACAACGAAATTTTGCATGTATAGTTCGTGGATCGATATAAACTCGGAAACCAAAAATGGGCGTAGTACGCCTACCTCTCTTATAAGGTGAAAATCAACGAAATTGTGTTCAAATAGTTCAAGGACCAATGTAAACTCGGAATTCTAAAAATGGATTTTTTTAATAACTAATAAATAGAAAAACGAGAGAGAAACTATAGTCAGTCTAGACCGACCATATGATACCCTACACCATTTGTTAAGATTTATGCTTATATAAGACTTGTTTATGCTGAGTTATTAAGTTGTTGGTATGTATGTGTTTCAGAGCATTTAATGCTATGTCGGGAATACTTTTGTAGGAGGGCTAGTAAATTAAGGGGTCGATTTTCACTTATTTCAATATGATTCATCCTTTTTCCCACAATATTATGTATCAGGATATCTTTAAAATTGCGAACTGTACTTTTTGCACAAGATGTACATAAAAAGTCAGCCATGTAGACCGACGGACGGACATAGTTAAATCGACTGTTAAAGGCGATAAAGGAGTCAAGCTGTATATTGCGTTAGGTATAATAAAATTGAATTTTAATACAAAATAATGCTTCATACGTACATACATACATGTTTTTATATTGGTAGTCCAAAAATTTGCAAATAATCACTTAAAATCATTTCATCATATTCGTTTCTCTTTTTGCAGAAATCTACAAATTTATATTTTTACACTGGCATATCTATATATATAAAGAGTAACGTGACTGACTGACTGACTGATTCATCATCCCACAGCCCAAACGGCTGAAGCTAGAGAGACGAAATTTGGAACGTAGGTAGGCCTCCCTCCATATAGATCCACCAAGATGGGATTTTTTTAAATTCGAATCTTTAGGGGGTAAAAAAGGGTAAAAACGGGTAAAATCGGTAACCTTATAACACGCAAACTAATAATGATACAAAAAAAGTTGAATAGCTATCATTATTAATTTAAAAAATAATTTGACAGGTGTCTGGTACTTTTTTGAAAATCGGCCGTTTTAGTGAGAAAACGGGTAAAAACTGTATTTTGGTACTTTTTTGGCACCATATGTATCTCTGAAACCAATCAACATAAAGATAAAATTTATGTCGTATTCATAACTTATGAAAAAATGAGAAATACAAATTTGGTACTTTTTAGAAATTCGAACGTTTAAGGGGTAAAAATCGTACCTATTTTTGGTACTTTTTTTTCATAAAAATTTGTTTATATTTATTGACATAACCATATGAGTATTTTAATATGAGATACCAACTACAATTTAGAAATTTATTGGAATACAATTTTTGATACTTCGATGGGTGATAAAAGAGTACCAAAAAAAGGGGTAAAGGCGGGAAATTAAATTTTATTCAAACTTAATAATGAATTTTTAATTACATTATACATAGAAACATGAAATTAAGAAAATGTAGATAAGAATTCACAAGAGTGGAATTTGTGGTAATTAAAGATACATGGTCCTGTGGGTAAGAATTCAAGAGGATGGACTTTGTGGTACTTTTTTCTTTTAATGGTACTTTTTTTTCTATAATTTTGAACCTAGAAACATGAAATTAGGGATATTTTGTCCTTAGTTAATGAGAATCCATAAGAGGGGACGTTGTGGTACTTTTTGAATTTTCTATAATATTTAACCTAGAAATATGAAATTAAGGACATGAAGTGTTAAGTGAATGAGAATCCATAAGAGAGAGCTTTGCGGTACTTTTTCGTTCTTCTAATAGTACTTTTTGAATTTTCTATAATATTTAACATAGAAACATAAAATTAAAGATATTTGGTCCTAAATGAATGAGAATTCATTAAAGGGGAGTTTTTTGTTCTTCTAATGGTACTCTTTCAATTTTCTCTAATATTTTACCCAGAATCATAAAATTGAAGATATGTGGTCTTAAATGAATAAGAATATGGAAGAGAAGTTTTTTTGGTACTTTTTTGTTCTTCTAATGATACTTTTTGAATTTTCTATAATTATGAACATAGAAACATGAAATTAAGGATATGTGGTCCTTAGTTAATGAGAATTCATTAGGGAGGACTTTGTGGTACTTTTTTTTGTTCTTCTAATGGTACTTTTTGAATTTTCTATAATATTTAAAGTAGAAACATGAAATTAAATGTGCATGGTCCTATGTGAGAAAGAATTCACAAGAGGGGTCTTTGTGGTACTTCTTTGTATTATTTTCGGTAATATTTAACCTAGAAACATGAAATAAGGAGATGTGGTCCTAAATGAATGGGAATCCATAAGAAGGGACTTTGTGGTACTTTTTTGTTCTTTTTTAATTTTCTATAATTCTGAATCTAGAAAAATGAAATTAAATATATGTGGTCCTAAATGAATGAGAATCCATAAGAAGGGACTTTGTGGTATCCTTTTTCGTTCTTCTGATAGTACTTCTTGAATATTCTGCAATTTTCATCCTTAGAAACATAAAATTGAAGATGTAATGAATCGAAAACATTAAAATGGATTTTGTGGTCCTTTTTCTTTATTCTAATAAACTTTTTGTAATTCTGATATTTATTTTTCATTATTCTAAGATTGTAAACCTGAAATTAAAGAGATATTATTATTTATGGGTGACATGACACCATTATTAATAATGTTCCCAAGAGAGTTAAGAATCTTAGTTTAAATTTATTATATATTATGGTTTTTATAAAAAATTTTCGTTAACGAAGTAGCGGGTTTACAGCTCGTATAATATAATAATATTTCCTTTTTTAATATAATACTTTTCATTGCATTTCATTCTTCCACAACTTTCCTTTTCTTTGCAATACTTTTATAATGTTTTCCTAACTTAAGTATATTTGAATTTCAAAAGTGTAATTTGTTGTCTCAAAAAGTTCAATTCGTTAACGCTTTACCGCAAAAGTTTTCTTGTTTTAAGTTTAAAACCATTCTTTCACAGTCATGTGATGTTTAAGAAAATATGTTTTAAAAAGTTTCTTTTTCATTTATTTCCTTAAACGGAAAACATTTATTACTTAAGTTGCTATAAGTTTCATTTGTATGCATTTTAAAATAAAATATGTTATAGAGAAAAAACTTTATTTTATTTTTTTAATTCCGTTTATATGTATTTATAGTAAGTATTTCCATTTCTACTTGTTTTTTTTTACTTTTGGCATTACAAAACGAAAGATTATATGATAGCACTTTGCATATTTGTACATGAGCAAGTAAAATAAAGCATCCCAATATGATACGTTGCTTAAAAAAATATACAGCGAATTTTTAAACTGTTTATAACTTATATATAAAATATTGGTCATGTAAAACGTATCCGTGGTTTTTTTTTAACATTTTTGAATTAAAATTCTTTTATTGAAAATCAATTTTAATGAAGTACATATTTGAAATTATTATATTTAACCTTTTTCCATTTTCGTCTAAATTCATAACTCCATCGTTGTAGAACTTCTATGGTTTATAGGCGAAAAGCTTGGCCAAGTGATTTTCATTGGCTCTTCGCTTAGTCTTTTTTACCATCAAAAGGGTTTTGCAGAGACCGAAGCAAATGGTAGTTAGCCGGTGTAAGGTCCGGGCTATACGGTGAGTGTATCTAAACTTCCCAGCAAAGTGCAATACATTTTTGGAGGTTCATCAAAGAATTTGTGTGACTTGGCATTGTCATAATGGAACACAATATCTTATGATCTCATATGACATCATTATAAAAGTATAAAGTAAAAAAACCAAATTTTATTATACAGGCAACTTATAAGTATTTTTGTTTTTCAACTGTAAGAGTTTTTAAATTTCCTTTCTAGACTCCTTAAGCAAAAACACTTAAATACTCATACATATACATAAATATATTTCCATTCCTTCAACATTATTTGTTTTATTCCTTTGATAATTTTGGTTTTTCTTACTTCCTTTTGTCTTGTTATTTTCTTTCTCCATTTACACAGATTTGATTAGATTCTAATTTTATTTGAGTGCAAATTCCCAAAAGTAATAATGTGTAGTAATTCGAATGTTTATAAGAAGGAAAAACTTAAGAAACTGACTAAAACTAGTACATATAACTAGTGCGTAACTACCCACAAAACAAAAAAGTTTGATATTAATATTTTTAAATTAAATATATTAAACTTAAAATAAATTAAAGATCACAATAAATTTACAGTGGTAACTCGTTTGATGTATACAAAATATGGGTAAACTTTAAAGAAAAATTTAGAAAAATTTCATTTAAAGCAAAACAAAACATCTCAACATAAGGAAGGCAATATTTTTAAGCTTTTAATTACACTGGTTGATAAAAAAAAAATCCTCCACCAAAACGAAGAGTTGGACTTGATGCATTTTGATGTGCTAAACATGAATCTGCTATCAGTTGTTTCCATCAGGTCTGGATTTTTTTTTTATGGGCGTGTCTAATATTTCACCCATAGATAGGCCATTGCTCTAGTATAATTCCTCATATGAACGGTGTGTATGATTGACATAAGTGATACACCAAAAGATGCGGTTTAAAAATATTTTCAAATCACCCGAACTTAATTTTTTTATGTGCTCAATAGTTTTGGAGTTATTTTGAAATAAATGAATTTAAGTCGCTATATATTGGAGTTTAATTTATCTTAATAGGACAAACCGTTCACGAGTTATACAAGTGTGACTGCCTTAAGGTGGGGTCATAGTAGTCATGCCCATAAAAAAATCAATACGTGATACGAGGGCGGATCAATAAGTCCGTGACTTTTTGAATGAAACACAGTGTTTTTTGCAAAACAAAAATTTATTTTTCAACATAATCTCCTTTTAACTCAATACACTTAATCAAACGTTTCTCCAGTTTTTGTATCCCTTCCAAAAAATAGGATTTTTCGAGGTACTTAAAATAGGCATTTGTTTGGTCAATAATTTCATCGTTGGAGATGAATCTCTTTCCACCGAGCCATTTCTTTAGGTTTGGAAACAGGAAGTAGTCACTAGGGGCTAAATCCGGAGAATTTGGCGGATGAGGTACCAATTCGTAGCCCAATTCATAGAGTTTTTCCATTGAGACTGCACACGTGTGCATTATCTTGATGAAAAAGAACTATTTTCTTGGCCATATGGGGTCGTTTTTCTTTTTTAATGCTCATTAAATCGGTCTAATAAATTGACATAATATTCGCCATTTATTGTTTTTCCCTTTTCAAGGTAATCGATGTGGATTATTCCGCGTGCATCCCAAAAAACTGTTGCCATCACCTTATTAGCCGAAAAACTTACCTTGGCCTTCTTCGGAGCAGGTTCACCCGGAGAAGCTCATTGTTTAGTACAGTAATGGATCCATGTTTCATCCACAGTTACAAAACGCCGCAAAAAATCATTCGGATTGCAGTTAAACAACTCCAAACAATCCTTTGAAGTTGTCACACGTTTACGTTTATGGTCAATTGAGAGCAAACGCGTCACCCATCTTGCAGACAACTTTCTTAAACCCAGCTGATCATTTAAAATCGAAACCACACTGCCATATGAAATGCCTATGGCATCAACAATCTCACGCACTTTTACTCTTCGGTCGGCCAACATCATATCGTTATTTACTTTGCTGTTAAACACGAAGTAAATGACGACACTTGCTCAAAATTTGACAGTAGTCTATTAACAGGTGGTACTTGATGGAAACAGTGTTGCATTTCATATAACTACGAGGGAAGTTCGAAAAGTCACGGATATATTGATCCGCCCTCGTAGAAAAAAAGTGAGAGCTAATTGTTATTAAGCACGTTAAATTAATTACATCCAATCTGCCAATTTTTTTTTTTATTTAAGACGAAAAAAAAAAATGTTTATTGCCCACTAGTGTATCTTCACTTTACTGTCACCATGGGTATCCTAACTTAACTGTGAATGCAATGAAGATTTTCGGACACTTATGTCTACCAGTGATTATTATAAAACTACGAGTTTTTGGTTGAATTTTTTGAGCGGGTGGATGAAGAAGTTGATGAGAACGTCCCCTTGGACTCTGACCAAGATGACGTCGATGTCACAATCGTCCCAAAAAACAAAGATGGTTAAGATGCTCCTCGGTATGGTAGAAAAAGAAGAGGAGCTAGCACTAGTCCAAGAACCCTAGATCGTTGGTGATAGAGTTTGCAGATTACGTGCGGATAACTTCAAGCTGTTATACGCTGCGGGATCAGGCAGGATACGATCTGGCATAGTAGCAAGCAGTAAAATCAGTATCTTAATTCTCTCTGATTTAAGCGATGAAGACACTGTAGTAGCATCATTTGTATTGTTTCCAGCTATATGGCCCACGACCATAGAGACACATCACCAAGCAAGAAGGTTCACGAAATAATAAAGGCGACTAAACATAGGAATATTCCGCTCATAATTGGAGCCAACGCCCATCATGTTGTTTGGGGAAACTCCGATACAAATACGACTTCAATATAGAAGTCTGTTTATCCGGGGTTAAACCCTTTCAGAACAGGAGAAAAACAAATTGGACGCAACAATATAATATTCTGTTCCAACTCCTCCCCAATCCGCCTATCATCAACGGACGTGGGGATATAGAATCCTGTGTCGAAACGCAAAAACAAAACAATAACATTTGACACAGCGACATCTGTTCCATGTAAAGAATGTCGCCGTTTATTCAATAAAGCAAAAAGACTGGGTAACTGGTCACCTACAAGTCCTCAGTTAATAAATTTAAAACCCAGATAAGAAATGCGAAACGCAAGACCTGGAGAGCTTTCTGTAGCAACGTAGAAGATCACTCTGAGACTAGTCATATTCGTAAACTTTGGGCATCATCACCTGCTGACCAAGTTTCATTCAGAAACTCTGTGGCAGCAGGACAACAAGCGGTCAATAGACCTTAGACTTTTCTCGGCAATAAAAAGATGTGTGTGGGGTGTGGATATCGAAATTTGTACAGACAGTCAATCCGCGATTAAATCGCTCTCGGATGTATTTTCGACATCCAGGCTGGTACATGATTGCCGGATATATCTAAACGAGATGGCGAGACATTCAAACCTGGAGCTGGCCTGGATAAGGGGTCATTCGAATAACCCGGGGAATCTTATTGCGGACGAGCTGGCCAGAAACTGTTCTCTTCTTCGACATGAAGATGCAGATCAATTAGTCAAATTACCGCTTTCTTCTTGCAGATCGATATTACTGCGGAACTTATCGAGGATTGCGCAGAATATATGGACAAATATGTCCGCATGTTCAACCTCGAGGTAAATATAGCCCTATTATGATGGTTTTCGGTCAAACCTCATCTTGGGACTACCCAGGCACCGGTTACGTATTTTAGTATCCGTTGTCATAGGGCACTGTATTGAGGGTGCGCATGCTAGGAGATTTGGGCTCTCTTTTAACGATTTCTGAAGGAGTTGCTATGATGAGGAGGAGGGAGAGACGGTGGAGCATTTTCTATGATACTGTACAAATCTTACTGGAATAAGGACCACCAAATTTGGTAGTCCGTTTGTGCATGTATTATCAGATTTCTCTGTTAAGTATTGACATCAGAGCGATCAATTCCTTCATACATGTGTCAGGTTGGTTAGACTCGAAGGTAGTTTAGGACATGTGAGATAACATCACATGATCCCGTAGGGTATCACAATGGGACCAAATTGGACCCAAGTGAGCTGTCCTGTATTGTCTAGGCAGCTGCCCATTAAACCTAACTTGTGATGGCGTTTTCCGAGTGAAAAGTAATATTGTATAGTAGAGCGTAATAAGTTTTTTAAACCGTCGACTTTGTGTTTGCTGGGTATAATACACATACGTTTGTATACGTTTATGTATAGAATATTACTACATATCTTTTGGGATTTTTTATTAGCATGGAAATACTCTATGACTTCAAATATTGTATTTGCTTTGTATGTAAAAAAAAAATAGCAATTTTTACAATAAACATAAATCAATACATTCTTTGTATTGTTTTTACTTCTACAGTATTACAGGAACAATATTAAACACAACAAGTAAATGAACAAAAACTCAACTGAATTAAAAATGTTTTTTATCTGCTGTTCCAAAGATATAAGGAAATAATGAAAAAAGTATATCAGAAAAATTTTAGAAGTATTTGAATTTAAACTTTTGATTACTTAAGAAAAATATATGCCCTGAAAAAATATTATCCATTTCTCAAATTGTTTTAAATATATACTTACTTACCAGGTAAAAAGAAAGAAATTGAGGTTGGAGTTGTACGCAAAAGCTTTCATAAGCAACGCAGACGCCCTAACGAACTGAGCCATTGCCGACCTAAGTAAATTAGCTTTTTACCGGTAATAAGTTATTTCACTACAAAAAGTTGGATAATAATGACAACACATTATTAAGTAATGAGTGTCTAGTAGTCATTACCAAAAGTCAAACAAATCTCCCTAATAAAATTCCCAGAGGGAAATCATTTTAAATATATGAATAAGTGCTCAAATACATGCAAGCGCACAGTGGGGGGCAAACGCAAATTTTTTGGTAATCAATCTGTATCTCCTAAACTACTAGTCAGCTGAAATTGAAATGTATGGAAGAATTGTAGAGGAGAACCTAAGCTTTCAGAAAAATTCTCTTTTAGTCACCCTGTGATACCACAAGATAAGCTACAGGGTGTCAATGTTGACTACTCGAGTATGTTAAAGTTTCAAAAAATCGTAACTTCTACAAATTAAATCAGATTTTAAAGATTTTTATATTTCTATAAAATGCTTGGCAAGATAAAGAAAAAAATAAGCGTATTCATCTAAGTTATATTTTACAGTTAAAAAGATATTTTTATTTTTTTTTTATTTATAATTTTTGATTTTTTTGCCTCGACGCACAGTGTGCGATTCAAAAAATGAAATGGAAATTATTATGGAACTTTGGAACGGCTGCTCCTATTTCCATGAAATTTCACATGGCGATAGTAGAGGTGTAGGCGAGTTTAAGTTTTGAGCACAGGGTCCCAAAGTTGCACACCTCGGGTATAAAATTTATTAAAAACGATCCTGATTCCTTATATCTGAACCGATTTCAAAGATTTTTATATGGGAGGATTTTGCTAGTAGATATCTACAAAAAACATCGTCGCATGCCTATATTATCTCTTTTTTTTAAGAGATATTAAGCTTCAAAAATTAAAATTTTTACTTTTTAGCGTGTCTTGGTGAAGTTTTTTCGCTACAGCCGGTCCAATTTTAACCCCATTGTTTTAAAATTTTTCCTATTTCATTAAAAACAAATATAAAAGTTGTGTAAGGAAAGAATTTTGAAAAAATATTTACGGAGTCAAAAGTTACAACCATTTAAATTTAAACTTTCAAAAAAGTTGATTTTATCCCGTTTTTTTTTTTTTGCCAAAAATGTGGTAACATTCTATTTCTGTTATATAAAAATTTTCTTAAGTAACATACATATATAGTATCTATATTTTTCTGAAAGATAACTAAACACGAAATACTATAAAGGAAAAAAAAAGCTTTTAAAAATCAATTTTTGCGAGAACCAGGGTTTCCCAAATTTGACCTATTTTTCCAACTAATTTCGAATTTTCGGCTTAATTTCTCAAATCGCACAGCTGGAATAAAAAAAAAGTAATATTTTTTATTTAGTCTAAAATGTTTTAATTTTTTTCGCAATAGAAATTTCTGCTCCCCGTTCGAGCCCTATCCTGCTTTCAACAGACAGACAGACGGACGGACGGACATTGCTAGATCGACTCAGAATCTAACCAGGATTAGATGATTCCTTTGACATGTTACACACGGAATGACAAAATCAATATACCCCCCATATTTTTGATGGTGGGTATAAAAAATCACAAATAATTTTTTTATTTTTTCTATGTAACTTGTAAATGAGTATTTTCAATAATTTGTGAATAAAATTAAGACTTAGGCACTGATTTTAATGAAATATGTCTAGTTTTATTTGCAACAAATTTATCTCTATGAATAAAGAAGAAAAATTTAAACTTTTGACACTTTGAAATTTTTATGATTTTTTGAAAATTTTTTTTTCTTGAAATTTTGTAAAAAAATTTAGTTTTTTCTCAAAAGATGGGCTTAATATCTCCATAACCGTTGACCGTATTAAAAAGTAGTGTAAGAACGACTTGAAAATAATTTTAACTGACATTTTTTTATATTTTTTTGAACAAAATCAGACAAGTCGTTTTTGAGATATGCTTCAATATATAGTGCAACCTCCTTAACTTTACAAATCGCGATTTATAGCGAGAACTAGAGTCAATTCAAAAAAAAGTGGATTAGAGGCTTAGTACTTATTAATATCATGTATCCGAATTGACTGAGAAACTCCGTGCCGCAGAAATATTTTCTCATTTTGTAACTCTGTGTAATTGTATACCATATTTTATAAATGTAGAATATTAATTTCTATTTTTGACAATGTTTTTATGGTAACAAATCACTGTGAGAACTTAAATACATAAACTAGTTATTGAAAATCATAGACTTTAAATTACAATTAACATTTCTAAAATTTATCATAATCTTCAATTTTCATTTCCTACATAACACACAATTTAAAAAGTTATTGTTAATTTTGAAAAAGCAAAACCAATATTTAATCTCCCATGAGAGTTTTGCCATGTCATGTCCTTACAGCTAATAAGTAATATTGATATTGTATTGCATTCAATTGCTAATGTTGCTAATGATGACATTTAACATTTTAGTTCAATGTATCTATAAATCAAATTACAAACATTGTAGCATTAAATAAATCCTGTGGCATTATTACCAATGTCATTATAACACATTGTGAGTGTTGTGAATGAGAATCCTGTATTTATTTGATTTTTGGCTTAGATTTTATTTATTTGTTTGTTTGTTCACTTGTGACTTTATGTTGGTCAATAATGACAAATATATTTGGTGTGTGCATAGACACATATACATATATATTTATATGATTACATGAGAATGTGTGTGTGTGTTTAAGGCAGGGTGTGGGATCAGTAACAGTATTCGGTTTTAGACACTTAATTGCCATTTTTGGCGTTGGCAACAAACTGGGTCAATTGTGTTAACAAAACAGGTCTCTGTTTGAAGCAAGCAAAAAAAAAAAAATAATAATAAAAAATTGGTAGCTTAAGTAATACCAGTTTAAAGTTTTTTTTTTTTTTTTGGTAATTTTTTTACGTTGTTTTTGTAATTTTTATTCAAATTTTGGCCGTGTCAACGCCTTGAGGAAAATGAAGTAATAAAAACTAAATTGAGGGTTAAACTTTTGTTTTTTGTTTGTTGAAAATTTTTAACTTGAACTTGACATTGTGGCTAATTTCCTGGTGTGAAGAAAGATGTAAATACAGTGCTGTGCACAATAATAGACTTATTTTATTTGGTAAATATTTTCCATTATGAATGATATTTAAATTTATTTTTTATTTATTTAAGAACTGTACTAAAAGATACACCATCCACAAATGCTTTTGTTTTTTATGACTTTATTTAAATAAAAAAAAAAAAAAAAAATCATTTTCTTATGATTCAAAATAATAAACTTATTCAATATTTCTTAAACAAATATATATTTTTTTCATTAAAGGAGACAAATTAAATTTTCTACTAATATTGAATATTATTATATTATTATGCCAAGTTAATTCAATAACCTGAATGACCGCGATTATTGTTTAAAATGCACTGAACTCTTCTGGGCATTGATTCTATACATTTTTGGCATTTTTCTATAGAAATTGCCTCCCATTTCTTTTTAACATCTTTCCAAAGTGGATTTTTATTCCGAAATGTCTTCCCATCTAGACCTCTCTTCAGTTCAACCCAAAGGTTCTCAATAGGATTTAGATCCGGTGACTGTGAAGGCCATTCTAAAACAGATACATTGTTAGCACTCAGCCAAGATTTAAAAAATTTTGAGGAGTGCTTAGGATCATTGTCCTGTTGTAAAGTCCATTCTGGTGGCATATTGTTCTCCACATAGGGTAGCATAATATCCTTCAAAATATCACGGTACATTTCTTGGTTCATTATTTTTGTGATCTAATAAAGAGGGCCAACACCATGCCAACAAAATTCACCCCACACCATTATACTTCCTCCGCCGTGTTTTACAATCTTTTTTGTATAACGATCATCTAATTCCTTTCCATTTGGTCATCTAACATTTCTGCGACTGATCTGACCCGAACAAGTTAATTTTTGTCTCGTCGTTTCATAAAATGTTCTTAAAATTATAAACTTCACTATTTTTAATTTTTGTAACAAATTTCTTTCGAGCTGCTTAGTTTTTTGAGCTTAAAAATGGTAACTTCCTGGCGATTCTACTTGGCAAACCTTTCTCTAAAAGTTTTCGTCGGACTGTTGAAGCATTAATTATGTTACCAATTTTTTCAGAAACGGCTTTTGAAGATAGAAATGGCTGCTTCTTCACTAGACCTTCCAAGCAATTCCGCAATAAAATCAAGTGTTTTTCCTTGGTCACGTAATTATTTTACTATTCATCTTTCTTAAGGAGTGCTATGTACATTACGACCCATCATTTCGTAAATTTATAATATTTATATATTTATTTTATAATATTTTTTCAACAATAATATTTCATTTACCTTACATTTAATTAATTTCAGAAAATTTATCCAAATTATAAGGTAAATTAAAACAAAAAATATAATCCTTTAAAATAAGTCTATTATTTTGCACAAATTATATTTTAACTTTTCTTGAAATGTTTACGAAAGCGCATAAAGGAAAGAAAGAAACTTCTTAAAAATACCCATTATTTTTAGTATTGACAATATCAAAAATAACGGTACCAAAAATTCCTAAGAGAATGTTTTTTTAATAGTGTTAATTCGAAGAGAAAATATTTAATATACAATAGCCTATTATATTGCACAGCACTGTATATGAAATTAAAATATGTAGTTTACTTTTATTATTAAAATATTTTACTTTTTATTTTTTCATTTAAATGAAATTGACCTAAATGTGAACAAAATGCTATAAACATCATTGAGATTAATTATAGATAGCCAGCTGATTTACAATATGTGTGTTCTTATGATTTATGATATTTTTTACCTATAATCCTATAAATCACTTTTTTGAATTGACTCTGGTTCTCGCAATAAATCGCTATTTGTTAAATTATCGAGGTTGCATCTTATATTGAAGCATATCTCAAAAACTAATTGTCTAATTTAGTTTAATAATATATGAAAAAAATTTAATTAAAATTTCATTCAAGTTATAATCACATAATTTTTTAATATGCTCACCAGTTATTTGTCAAAAAAAATTAAATTTCGTTCAAAATTGCTAATAATTTTATTTATGAACCAATCTCGCTGAATTTCAATAGCAAAATTCCCGAAAGGATTTCCGATCGTTTGATATATATATTATATATATCGGTTATCGGTGGGCTTCATAAACGCCATTTCAACCGACACACGGACATGGTCCTATCGTCATCATTTTTTACAAGGATCCCGAAAATATTAATTTTTTTGTACTCCTACGAAAATTGTGGAAATTACAAACGTGACGAACTTATATATACCCTTTGCCTCTGTGGTGAAAATTATAAAAGCTAAAGACAGATTTGCAAAAATGTTTGCTCAGTTTTGTATACTTTCAGTAAATTTTCTTTTTTATTACTTTAACATTTCACTTATCTTAAAGTTCTCGGTCACATTTACTAAAAAAAACAACCTATTGTTGAAGTACTTATATTGCAAAAAGTATTTTAAAAACATCGTTTAATGTTTGTAAGAATATTACAAAATTAAAAGAGTCCACCCACTTTTTGAAATGATGGTCATAATGGTAAACTATTTGTCATTTAAACTACGAGCTTTGTTTTGACGTCAGCGTTCTATACTTAACAAAATTTTGTTAAGCATCTAAAACCATAAACTGTTACGCAATAAATAAAAAACGAAAACAAGGATAAGAACTATTTAAACAAGACTGTAGTAGTAGTAGTAGTAGTAGTAGTAGTAGTAGTAGTAGTAGTAGTAGTAGTAGTAGTAACAAAGTGGTGTTGTAGCAAAGACCGTGTGGATGGCAGTGTAATTAACAACATGCGTATCTCTTTCCGTGCTTCGTTCATTTTATTGTCGTGGTCGTCTAGCGACCACATATTTTATATGCTCAATTCCTGTTGAATGATGTGGCTGGTTGGTTAAATACAAGGATGGATGGTCGTCGTATGGCATGTAATGGTTGCTTGGTAGGGTTGAGGAGGAAAGGATAAATTTCTTGTCTTGTTGTTATATATTTGATTTAAAGTCAACATTTCTCTTGTTAGCCATTTGTTGTGTTGTTTTTGTGGCAGGATTTCGATCCTTGTAAATAAGAAAATTATACGCAAAAAATTTTATGGTCGCGTTGTGGTTTTATGGTTAAAAAATTAGTTGTTTTTTTGTGTGCTACTTTGTATGAAATGTTTGGTTGGTCTTGCTTCATTTAAAGTGGCGTTTTGATGATTTTATTGGTGTCATGGCAATTTTAAGATTTAATTACTTTATTAATTGTGTTTATGTAATGAGGCTTAAATTTTATTTTTTTTAAGGAAATTTAATTTTCCATAACGAAATTAATAACTTTATACGTAAATGTTATGAACACAATTGGTGTTATAGCACATGAATATTCGATCGGTAATTTTCGGACTTCTTAAAGAAATTTGATAAATACATCTGAAGAATTAATAATATTTTCACTTTTGAAGAAGAAAGATGGGTTTTCTGTTTTGAAATGGGCAGTAAATAACTCACAGTGGGATCAACCGCAAAATTTTGTGGTAACAAATTTGTATCTATCCATTTGTATAAAGGAGTTGTAAACAGGCGCGAATGTTATATTCGGCTCGGCCGAATCTATATATCCACCATCAACTTTTTCAAATTTTACGTTATATGAGAGGTGGGCGGCAAAGTGGGCGGTAAAGTAGGCGGACCACGCATATTTTTTGTTTCCGTGTTTACATTGGTCCTTGAACTATTTGAACACAATTTCACCTTATATGGGAGGTGGGCTGTAAAGTGGGCGGACCACGCCCAATTTTGGCTTCTGATTTTATATCGACTCCAAACTATATATACAAAATTTAGTTGTCGTACATGCGTTTGTTTAAGAGATATCAGTAGAAAAGTATGAAACGGACACCCTGTGTTTCTAGTTTTTAGCCCATAACTTTTTTGTTTATTAACCGCTTTTGCCCATTTTCAATCCCAAATAAGGCAAATATTTATGTCAAATTTCGTCCCCCTACGTTGTTCCGTTCGAGCCCTATCTTGCTTTCAACAGACGGACAGACGGACATAGCTAGATCGACTCAGAATCTAACCAGGACCCAGAAAATATATACTTTGTGGAGTCTTAAATGATTCCTTCGACATGTTACACACGGAATGACAAAATCAATATACCCCCAATCTTTTTGAATTTAGCAACAGGGTGACTAAATTAGCAATAGGGTGACAAATTTGAGTAACTAGAGTATGTGAAAGTTAAAAAAAATCGTAAATTCTTCAAATCAAAAGATATCGGCGGAGAACTATACTGGATTTATAACAGACGCCCTGTTTTTCTAGTATTTGATCCATAATGTTTTTGTTTATGAACCGATTATGCTCATTTTCCATACCGCCCTGAACCTTATATTTCTTTCAACAGCCACACAGACGAACATCGTTAGATCGTCTTAGATTTTCAGGAGGACCCAGAATATACACATCTGCTCAAAATAATAGATACACCTTGTAGGATGATATTAAAGTGGCGATAATTTTGGAAAATTCTTCAGAAATACATCGAGCTTTTTCCTTTTAGTAAACAACTTGATCTGGCAATGCCAACTCAATAAAAAATATATCATATATTGATTTTGTATACGTTTTCGATTTAAATACCAAAAATTGTTGCTCACAATTATAGATACAGTTAACATCCTGATCCAGAATTATTACCACTTATTTAACAATCGACCCTACCGTGCATTATTTGAGGCTCCATCAATCGTACACAGAAAAAAATAAAAATGGTCTACAGTTAATTAATTTTTGTTTGATTTTGCTCTAACCATCAAAATGATAATATTAATTAGATATAATGAACTGAAAATTGTTGGAAATTGACTTAAATTTATTTTATTTCTATATTTTTATATTTAAACAAATGTAAATCAATTAGAAAGTTAATTATATTAATAAATAATATAATTAAATTCCAATATAAATTTAGTTAATCATTTTATTAAAAAATAATTTGAAATATTCTTTTCTGTATAAATTTTAATTACAACAACTTTTCTGAAAAGCATTAACCACATAATTAATTTTTCTTGCCACTCACATTGAGGTAAAAGGGGTCGCTTAATGGCGCTTAATTCAGGCCACGCACATTGGGGTAAAAGTGGTTGAAAATGGCGCATAACTCAGGGAAATGTGATATCAATATGTTAATGATCACGTTTTATTTTTTATTGGTTATTAATTAAAAAAATTCAGTTTTAGTATTTTAAGATTTTTTTTTAGCAGAACGGTAATGTCTGTCCGTCCGTCTGTACATTAGAGCTAAATGGGTCGAAAATTATGCATTATTCAAAGAAGGATGGTATCAACACTTTATTGATCAAGTTTAACTTTTCTATTTATTAGTAAGAAAAAAATTGTATTTTTAGAATTATAAGATGTTTCTTGGCTGAATGGTAATGTCCGTCCTTCCGTTTATACATTTATACGTAAATACATTCAAGAAAAGGTGATATCCAAATTTTGATGACCACTTTCTATTTTTTCTATTTATTAATGCAATTAAATGCATTTTTAGAATTCTAAAATACTTTGTATCGAAAATTTCACTTAATTCAGGGAAAGGTGATATCAAAATTTTAATACCTTCATTTGGTTTTCATGTTAATCATAAAGTAGAAAGAAAAAAAATATTTTTCGAACTTTAAGATTTTTTTGAAAGAATTCTAATCTTCGTCCATCTGTCCGTCTATTTGTCAATTTTTGCAAATTTTCAAATTCAAAATCGTTTAACTTTTGACTCAATAAAGATAATGACTTAAAACTTTCTTCGTTCGACAGATAATTTTGCTTTTTAATCAACTACATAAAACTTAATAAAATCGTTCGAAAATATTTGGCTATACATGGAAAAATCTTAACTAAGATCTTGTAAAATTGAGATTTTTGAAATTTTAAATGTATATAACTCGAAAAATATATAAAATAAGTAGTACATGCGATCATGTTTTCTAAAAGATTTATTAAGGACTTTAAGGTGATATAAAAAACTTGGAAATCGGGTAAGGAACAAACATTCGCTAGTGGTTAAACATTTTCAATGACACTAGTACTCTATTTTGAACCCCTATAGTTCCGCTCCTGATGCGAATATTGGATCTCGCTTCTAAATTCAAAGTGTTACTATCCTATATATTACTATAGTTACAGATTTATTTCAATTGTTCCCCACTGTTTAATGTTTGATAACGCAAAGAAAATGTCTGGCTCTTAAGCTGTTTTTTGTATGAAATCTACTGTAGTTTTTTTGAAAAATGTGTTTTTTTTTTTTTTTTCTCAAATCGGGCTACCTATGCACACGATTTTTATTATTTTTTATTTATTTTTTTTTTTCATAGTATTAAAGCGGACAATATGTACTATTTTTTAGAATATTTTCAGAACAAACATCCTGTAACATTTTAAGTAGCATTCCATGAAAGTTGATAATTAGTGTATTTTAGGATAATTTAAAAAAAAATAACAAATATATTAGGACAAAGTATAATTTATAGATATTTAAAAAAAAGTAGACTTAAATACCTGAAGTTGATGGTTCCATTTAAAATTAAAATGACAAAAATTTGGGCCTTTGCCCCAAACTCCTCCAAATTTACTTTACACACGTTTACATTAAGATTTCTTTTGAAAACATTAAAAAAATGATAAAGCCCAGAACAAAAAACAAATTTTATCAGTGAATAAATATTGCCACCTTTTTGGAAAAAACAAAAAATATAAAATTTGTTTAAAGTTCCAACTTCATATTAATATAACTTTTTAACGGATGCATATATTTACAAGATTCTTGCAGCTATATGATTTAAAATTTTGTAAAGAATCTGACAAATATTTTTAGGGGCAATATTAAGCCCGCCAAGTTAAAAAAAAAAAACTATAAAAAACCAGGCTAAAAATAAGGTAAAAATTTATTTCGACCCGAATATTAAAAATACACATGTAATATAAATTAAATTTTGAATCAACATATTTAAAAGCTTTTTAGTTAAAATACTTAACATAGCAAGGTTTATCCGCTTATTCGATCCAAAGCCCTTTAACCATTTGAGCAATTTGATCGACATCATTATCCGAAAAAGTCTCTTTAATCAATGATGGAAGAAATAATCTTTGCATGAAATTTTATCTTAAAATTGTCAAAGTTGTAGTGGGTCGCGCTTCCTTTACAATGCACAGTGGGGCAGAATCGAAATTTTTTGGAAATAAATCTGTAACTTCTGATCGCCTAGTTGGATTTGCAAGAAATTTTGTAAATGTATAGCAGAGGACTGTATAATGTTAAGTTTGGAAGGGGGACGGAACAGACCCTCAAGGGCGGAGCATAGGGGCTCAAAGTTGGATATCTCTTTTAATCGCTTGCCAAATTTTTGTTTCTCCTCCAATTTGAAATATTCTAATACATTATTATAGGCACTGATAAGAGCTACGAACATGCTTACATGTCCCATTTATCTCTTATAGTTTTTGAGTTATTTCCATTTGAATTTTTAAGTACCTCAATTTTGCATGTTCTTGGTCCAGTTTTATTCATATATATCCTAGTGTTTCCGAATGATGTCATTCGTTTTTTCTTCCACTAATTAAAGAACAAAATTATCTATCGAATAAAAAAAATTTGAAGTCGATATCTTTACCGAGTCCAAAGATAAACGATTTTGAATTTGAAAATTGCAAAAATTACGATTTTTTGTGTTTTTTTTTGGCCGAAAAAGTATCTACACTCTTTTTTCTATACAATAAAATTTTCTTTAACAACATAAAATCTTCACCTAGAAGACTTTAAGATTAAAAACAAGTCGAATAACTCAAATGTTCAAGGTACACGCCCTCCCGAATTCGACCCATTTTAAATGAAAGTTTTGATTTTAGACTATATTTTCTCAAATCCCAAAGCACGAATCGGCAAACGGAATGCAGTTTAAGAATCTGCAATATGTTGTTAAGAGTTTTCAATCAAAATCTACGGGACTTGAAAAAAAAAAAAATGTGGATTATATAGCCGAAATGTGAAAAAACCCATTTAAGGGATTTTTGGCGTTCTTTTGGGAATTGTGGGTTTCCTTGCCTATATTACTTGAAATTGGACAAGAAACAAAAATTTGGCAAGCGATTAAAAAATTTCTATGTCAGAGATGCCCAAATTTTAGCCCCTTTAGCTCCGCCCCTGAGGGGTCTGTTCCGTCCCCCTTCCAAACTTAACATTATACAGTCCTCTGCTATACATTTACAAAATTTCATGCAAATCCAAACAGCCTATCAGAAGTTACAGATTTATTTCCAAAAAATTTCGATTCTGCCCCACTGTGCAATGCCAAAAAACGGTCGCTAAGCAAGATCTTGTGAAAACCCCTGGTCTAAAGAATGAGAATCCATAAGAGAGTAATATTCGTTATTATAATATTATTCTTTGAATTTTTTGTAATAATAATTATCCTTCTAACGTTAAATTAAAGGTATATGTATGGTTCTGTGTTGCGAATCCACAAGCCCTATTTCTTCTCTTCACTTTTCTCTACTAAAATATAATAACAGAAATAATTTGGTAGTTTTTGAACCTGCGAACGTTAAAGATGTAAGAAACTTATAACTAAAATATTTAAAAAGTTTATTGTTCTTAATACCAACAGAACACCAATACTATAACTGTTCCCATGGGAGCTAGGAATCATAGTTAAATTTTACGGTTTTTTTTACTTTTGGTATTTCATTTTGTTTTTCTGAATAAAAAGACTACCATTTTTAACTGGTCTATGCAAGAATACTATTACAATCATCAGCACAAACGCATAATATCTCAACCACTTATGATGGTGTAGGGTATATGGTGATTTTTGTTTTAGAATACTTGGAGTTTTTTACACAAATTTAAAAATTTTATTGGCTACATACATGTACGTTTTTTTTTTTTTTTTTTTTTTGAAGAATATTAAAAAGAAAATGTGTACCTACTATTTTTCAAAACAAATAATCTTTAATATTTTAAGTTCCATTCCATTAAATTTCAAAATTATTTTATTTTAGGAAAATAAAAAAAAAACGAGAGAAAAAGATATAGTCGGTCAAGCCCGACCATATGATACCCTACACCATTGTGTACAGTATAATTCAGGGAGCGTCTTTTATTAGACTTGGAGTCAAATGTGGACCGATACTCATAAGTGTAAAAAAGACATACAAATACAGAATATTACGTTGATGCTGACATTTATATGAACTTATTCACTTTTGGGTGATTCCCGAAAGAGAGCCTTATATGGGAGCTATGGTGAATTATGGACCAATCTTTTTAACATTTGGTACTGTCATTTATGTTTATATAAAACTTATTTGCGTCGAATATTGACTTGATACTAACATTTAAATATGATTTATGGTCGTTAAAGTGATTTTCTGAAAAGGGGTTTATATGGGAGCTATGGGTAATTATGAACCCTTTTCCGGGAGGACATTTGTATGGGGGCTAGGTGAAATAATGTAAATCTGTGTACCAAATTTCATAAATTTTGGTTCAAAATTGCGACCTGTAGTTTGATTACAAGGTTTACATGGACGGACAGACGGACGGACAGACGGACGGACGGACGGACATCGTTAAATCGACTCAGAAAGTGATTCTAACCCGATTGGTATAAATTAAGGTGGGTCTTAGACCAATATTTTTGGGTGTTACAAACATCAGCACAAACGCATAATACCCTCCCCACCTATGGTGGTGTAGGGTATAAAAATAATAATAATAATGTTTGAAAAAAAAAATGCTCAAATACTTGAAGAAAATCACACTAAAATACCAGAAGTTGGTGGTATCATTTTACATTATTTAAGATAAATAATATATTATAGTCCGCCCTTAGATCGATACTTCTTTCAACAGACACACGGACAGACAGACAGAAATTCTTAAATTGACTTAGAATCTTGAGAGGACCCAAAACATATACATGTACTTTGTGGGGTCTTAGACGATATATCTTTGGATGGTGGGTATAAAAAACTACGCTTTCTTGACCAATGGTTTTATTGCTATTGATACATAATATTGTCTATTTTTATACCCACCATCAAAAAGATGGGCGGTATATTGATTTTGTCATTCAGTGTGTAACATGTACACACATATATTTATCTTGTATAAGGTTTATTTGGTATTGAAAATGAACAAAATCGATTAATAAACAAAAAAGTTATGGGCTAAAAACTAGAAACACAGGGTGTCCGTGAAATACTTTTCTACTGATATTTCTTCAATAAAAGCAAGTACGACAACGAAATTTTGTATGTATAGTTCGTGGATCGATATAAACTCGGAAACCAAAAATGGGTGTGGTCCGCCTACCTCCCATATAAGGTGAAAATCAACGAAATTGTGTTCAAATAGTTCAAGGACCAACGTAAAGTCGGAAATAAAAAAAATGGGCATGGTCCACTTTACCGCCCCCTTCCATATAACGTAAAATTTGAAAATGTTGATGGTGGGTATATAGATTCGACCGGGCCGAATATATTCGCAATTGTTATTATTAGGAAAGGTTAATTTTTCAATTTAATTAATATATATATAATAATTTCGAATAATTAATTTAATTAGTCTCTTTGATTTATTTTACACCAGTGTGCGCTTATGTGAAATTTTCTATAAATTCTACCACTCGATTAAAGTTTACAGATTAAAAAATCAGGATGCCATACTGTTCATTGATTGTACTATTCTACTACACCGCTAAACATAAATGGCCTAATATTTTCTATGATTTAGAGATTGTTGTTTGAATTTTCCTTCTACTTTCCATGAAAATGATCTACACATTTTTTACTCGTTATTTAGTATTTAACATTTTCTAATAATAATTTTCCCAAACGTTTCTACTTCACTTCATTCCTAATAATTTTAGTAAATTTTTTTTTTCTTTTAACATTTAATTATCAGACATTTATATAGCGGTTTTTCAACAGCTGCATCATTTTAAATGTCCGCAATAAATGTTTTTCTTACATTTATAGCCTTAAACTTCTTTAAGTTGCTTCTGATATTTCTTGTGCAATATGTATTGACTAAATGTCATCTGCAACCTGATCATCTTTGAGTTTGTTTCTTAATGTAGTTTGTTGCTGTTGTTTGAAGTAAAGCAAGTTGTTCTTCTTTTTTTTTAAAAAAAGTTTTTTGTTTTGTTGCGGTTGTTGTTCTTTTTATTGTTGTATTAATCTTTTTTAGTTAAGTTTGTTATTGCAGTTTGAAACAAGATTTTACCGTAAGCACCATTATCAAAGACAGGTTTGCGAATTTGGTACAACATTTTGTTAAATCAATTGAATCGCCTGTTAAAATGTCAGAGATGTAAAGAATTTCTCTCAATCGACTACTTAAAAATAAAATAGTGTTTTAAGTCCAAAACTATGTTATCTATACAAATTTAAGACGTATAAATAGGGATGGACAAAACTCCTAATGTAATAGTTTTACAAATTTAAATTTTTTCTAGATATTTTATCTGTTTTTTTCAAACCAAGAATACATTCCTTTATTGTCCTGCTTAAAGTTTAATGTGTGCAATTTTCTTTGTGCACATTTTTATGGTTCTGTGTTTATTTTATTTATTTATTTTTTATTCCAAAAATCTTGCACTAACAGCAGCATCAACTCCTAAAGAAGTTGAGGATGTTAGAGATGATGATGAACAAAGAACACGCCAAACTTTCTTTTCTGGTTTAACCAGTAGTTTGTACCGTTTTCCTATGCAAAAATGTATTAAATTTTCTTTTTTTTATTCCAAATAAAAGTTTGCACCACAAGAGGATGTCTTTTCAGTTTTATAGTGAATATAAAACTAAATGTGAAGAATAACTATCACACAAATACCATTTGATAGTTAACCTCATTGAAGTTGAAGTTATGTACTAGTAGACCAAAACAACGAATTACCTGTTTGAAAATTGTTTTAAATTTAACGGCAGCAGACAAAAAATATAATAATTTGAAATTGATTTTCTTTCTGCATAACAACTCAACTACTATAACTATAAAATGAATGGCAAATTATTAAATTCCAAAGATGATTAAAAAATATCGAGGACAAATCAAATTGAATTAAAATTGATTTTTATTTATATCTAAATAACTATTGAAGAGTGTATAGTGTAACGAAATGGAAAATTGCAGTTTAAGTCATATTAAAAAAATTAAAATGTAATTAATAAAAATTCCAGCTAAATCCTCACACATACACATTCAACAAAATTTAAAGTCAATATTATTATTGAGTCGAAAAGTAAACGATTTTGAATTGTCAAGTTTACAAAAAATAATAAACAGATGGACGCACATTTGGGTTAAAGGGGTCGAAAATGCCGCTTAATTCAGGAAAAGGTGATATCAACACTTTAATGATCACATTTAATTTTTCTATTTATTAGTAAGTAAAAAAAAACATTTTTAGAATTATAAGAAGTTTTTTGGCTGAATGGCAATGTCCGTCCGTCTAAACATTTGGGTTAAATTCCTTAAAACTGTATGCAAAAACGTTTATTAACTAAAATATAACAAATGCAATCTAAATATTTTAAAGTAGGTATGAACTTACATTAAACTTACTACAAGTGACATTATGATTAATTTTCTTTTTCTCTTTGTGTTTTGTCAAAAATTCTCAGTTGTTCCCCCTATTCTAGTCTTCTATATCTTTTTTTCTTCTTTAGACCGATATTTTCATTCATTATAGGTGCGATTTGTCTATCCCATACAAATATTTAGAGAAAAATTCAAATAAAATCACATAAAAAATAATAAAAATGTAAAAAATGTTTTAGTGATGTACGTTCAATCAAAACAATTAAAAAAACTCGTTGTTCGAATACTTATTTTATCCGTTCGATATAATTTGCTTTTTATACCCTCCATCAAAAAGATGGGGGCTATATTGATTTTGTCATTCCGTGTGTAACATGTCGAAGGAATCGTTTAAGATATATTTTCTGGGTCCTGGTTCGATTCTGAGTCGATCTAGTTATGTCCGTCCGTCTGTCTGTCTGTTGAAAGCAGGATAGGGCTCGAACGGGACAACGTAGGGGGACGAAATTTAGCTCAAATATTTATCTTATATAAGGTTTGTTTGGTATTGATTAATGGTATTATGGGCAAAATACTGGAAACACAAGGGGTCCGTTGTAGCTTCATTTCATACTTTTTTGCAGATATCTCTTAAACAAAACGACAAAGAAATTTTGTACGTATAGTTTGGGGGTCGATATATGTCGATCTACCAAGTATACGTACAAAATTTTGTTGGCGTACGTGCTTTAATTGAAGAAATATCAGCAGAAAAGTATTTCACGGACACCCTGTGTTTCTAGCCCATAACTTTTTTGTTTATTAACCGATTTTGCCCATTTTCAATCCCAAACAAACCTTATATAAGATAAATATTTGTGCCAAATTTCGTCCCCCTACGTTGCCCCGTTCGAGCTCTATCCTGCTTTCAACAGACGGACAGACAGACGGACGGACATAGCTAGATCGACTCAGAATTCAACCAGGACCCAGAAAATATATACTTTGTGGGGTCTTAAATAATTCCTTCGATATTTTACACACGGAATGACAACATCAATATACCCCCCATCTTTTTGATGGTGGGTATAAAAATAATTCATTTTATGTTTAAACAATAATAAGCTTTTTTCAAATTTTGAATAACCGAATGCATTAATATTCGGTAGTATACAACTTTAACTATAAAGAGGGCAAAAATACACGTGTTGCCGTTATCAACGTTAAAAAACTTTGTATGTTAAAACAGTGTTTTTGCATACGCTTTTTTAACAAAGGTTTGTTAGCCTTTAAGTGTTGGGTAACTAATGAGTACTTTAAAGCAAAGTTAATAATATTTTTTGCATACAGCTGTAAATATTTACTTTATTAAAAAAAAAAACTGCTAAATTTTAAGTCCTTCGAGAAATTCTGAGATGAAATTATATTCAATGACTTTTTTTTTATAAATTATCAATCCCCATATTCTAACATTTTCTTAGATATCAAATACTTGTATACAAAGTTTATACATTTGCTTAAAAGTTTGCAAATTTTCAGTGAAAAATCAAAGTCTCTTTTATAGGCTATAAGTCGAAAAAAAAGAACTATAAGATCGGTTCAACTGACTAGCAAATGGGTGGATGGACATCGTTATTTCGACTTCCTTTATTATAAGTTTCCAGAAAATATGTTCTAAGACGAAAATTGTGGAAATGCGCATAAAAAATTAGAACATGTTAGAAAAAAACTAGTAAAGACTAGTAAAGACAAGCATTAAGTCCAATGCATGTTGGTAATTTTATTTAGTCGATATTTTTAAGAATTTATGCTTTAAGAGATAACATCTTTTATTACACTAATAACAAAAAACTTTTAAAGTACATTACAATTTTTGTGAATTTCTCAACAAAATTTAAAAAAAATGAAATTGAAAAAAGATTCGGCTGTGCCGAATCTTTAATACCCTTCACCATAATACCGACAAATAATAAAATTTTCGCCTTAACGTATGCTTTCATATTTTCACATATATAAATCTAAATTTTTTTTCAAACTACGAAAATTTTAATATGAAAAAAAAAACAACAAATAAACAACAACAATTCCATATTTATTTATTTTTTTATGTGTGTATATACAAACTGACTGCATATACAAAGAACAACAACACTGTTATTCATTATATTACTTCCGTTGCTAACTAAACTACTTGTCTTATAGGCAAAAACGTCACTAATAGTCATTACAATGCTTAATATACATGTTTGTGTATGTATTTATGTATATTCTTAACAGATATGTTTTAGTTTAAAAAAAAAAAATAAACCAACAATTCCATATCTATTTATTTTTGTACAGACTGCATATACAAAGAACAACAACAACACTGTTATTCATTATATTACTGCTGTTTCTAACTAAACTACTTGTCTATACAAAAAACGTCACTAATAGTCATTACAATGCTTAATATACATGTTTGTGTGTGTATTTATATTCTTAACAGATTTGTTTTTGGGCCATAACTCTGTTGATTACGAACGAATTTGGTTTATTAAAAAAAACGAAATTTTATAAAAACATTTATGACTGATCTATATAAAAATAAAAATCTGTAGCTTGAACAAGGGCTTCAAAAATAAAAAATTCGTTTTCCCCGATATCTCAGTTATTACTGAACCGATTTATTTCATTTTTTCAGAACAAAAATTCAGAAAATAATTTCCGAGCCCCCTTTAAAAATACGAAGTCCCTGGTATATACAGAGGCTACAGAAACTGAAAAACCGGTTCCAAAAACCGGTTTTTAAAGCATATCTCCGCCATTTATAAACTGATCCTGCTGATTCAAAAAACCGAAATTTTATAAAAATATTTGTGACCGATCTGTATAAAAATAAAAATTTATAGCTTAAACCAGGGCTTCAAAAAATAAAAAATGCGTTTTGTCCGATATCTCAGATATTATTGAACCGATTTATTTCATTTTTTTCGGAACAAAAATTCAGAAAAAAATGTCCGAGAATTCTTTGTAAAAACGAAGTCCGTAGTGTATACAGAGGCTTCAGAAACTGGAAAACCGGTTCTAAAAACCGGTTTTTTAACATATCTCCGCATTGTATGAACCGATCTTGCTGAATTCCAATAGCAAAATTCTCGAAAGCATTTCCGATCGTTTGATATATATACTATATATGTCAGTTATCGGTGGGCTTCATAAACGCCATTTCAACCGACACACGGACGGACGGACGGACATGGTCCTATCGTCATCATTTCTTACAAGGATCTCGAAAATGTAAACTTTTTTGCTCTCCGACGAAAATTGTGAGAATTACAAACGGAATGACAAACTTATATATACCCTTTACACCTTTGGTGAAGGGTATAAAAATTTGATATTGAATATGTAGATACAATGTCAATTTGATGAAAGTTCAATACAACAAAAATGACCCGGTTATTTGAATTATTATTTTTTTTTTTTTTTTGTCAAAGGAAATAGTCGCTATAAAAATTTTAAAATAGAAAAAAAAAAACAAATGGAACGTTATTCAAACGAGTTCAATTGAACAGACAGAGTATGACTATTTGAATAGCCAACTGTAGTTAAGCTATGACAAATAAAGAAAAAATTGTCAATAAAAGGGAAAAGCTTTTTGTGTATATGACAATTTTGTCACAGTATTAAAATAAAAATTTAATAATCAAAATTAATTACTTTTTTAATTAAATTTTTTCAGTTTAAGTAACTATTTTGTTTATGTTTAATTAAAGGGCATTTTTTTTATACCCACCATCAAAAAGATGGGGGGTATATTGATTTTGTCATTCCGTGTGTAACATGTCGAAGGAATCATCCAAGACCCCACAAAGTATATATTTTCTGGGTCCTGTAGTACGATTCAGTAACTTGTTTTAACGATAATCGAATCGTTAAAAATAGTAAACAACAGAATTGTCGATTTCGTTATTCTGTAACACTTTTAACGATACTTGTTTGAGTTAACTTAAAGACAAAAATTTTTGTGTTGTTATATTAAAAACAAAAAGTAGCCAAGAAGTCAAACCTACACTAAGTCGCTCTATTGCGGATGTAATATGTACTTCCAAGGTTATAGTCCATGCTTCCATGTTTTTTGAAAGTAGTGATAATTTTTAAGAAAACCATTAACTGAAACATATATTAATCTATATCAAAGGCATAATTTAATCAATCGCCGTCTTTAAATTGTTAAAAAATTTCGATTTGTCTTCAATTTTTTTGTTTTTCTTTTTTATTTGGTTTGGAACTTTACTTTTTTTTAGTATTTCCTTGTAGGGAGATGCCACATGACAACAATGGTTATATAAAATCGTTTAAGAATACTTAGTGAATCATACAATCGTTACTACAAACAACAAATGCTATTGACAAGTCTTGCGATTGTCGAATCGTTAAAAGTTACTGAATCGCACTACTGGTTAGATTCTGAGTCGATCTAGATATGTCCGTCTGTCTGTCCGTCTGTTGAAAGCAAGATAGGGCTCGAACGGGACAACGTAGTAGGACGAAATTTGGCACAAATATTTGTCTTATATAAGGTTTGTTTGGGATTGAAAATAGGCAAAATCGGTTAATAAACAAAAAAGGGGCTAAAAACTAGAAACACAGGGTGTCCGTTTTATACTTTTCTGCTGATATTTCTTCAACAAAAGCATGTACGACAACGAAATTTTGCATGTATAGTTCGTGGATCGATATAAACTCGGAAACCAAAAATGGGCGTGGTTCGCCCATTTTACCGCCCATCTCCCATATAAAGTGAAAATCAACGAAATTGTGTTCAAATAGTTCAACGACCAATGTAAACTTGGAAACAAAAAATGGGCGTGGGCCGCCCATTTTACCGCCCCCTCCCATATAACGTAAAATTTAAAAAATTTGATGGTGGGTATATATATATTCGCGCTTGTTTTTATTAATTCATGTTTATTGACGATCCACAGTGGTCTCAAAACGGAATTTTTTGGAAATAATTCTGTAACTTTAGAACTGCTTTGAATGAAATTTCACATGGGTAATCCTGAGGTATATGGCAATTGATTTGGAGGAGGACAGGTTCGTAGCGGGTCTGGAGGACGAGGGTTGGACCTCCAAATTTGGTCACCTCGGGTATGAAATTTTTTTAAAAAATCGCCATTTCATACCCGAGGTGAAATTTATGATTTGATTGAAAAAAATTTTGCACACAGATAGTCCTTATAATTTTCTACAAAAAATACGCTTACATGTGTGGGTTATCTCTTCTACTTTACTTTAGAGATATTTGGACGAAAGTAAAACTTTAACCCATTTTTGGACATGTTTTTTTTAGTTTTTTTTTTAACTTGGAGGGCGCAATTTGTTTCCTAAAATTTTTCTAAAATATTCTTTGGATTCTGTACAAAATTCTTAACAATTCTTGTGCAAGTTATATTATTTTGAATTATAAAATTTGAAAAAAATTTTGATTTTTTGTGATTTTTTTCAAAAAGGTGGTAACATTTTTTCTTTTTAAAATCCATTATTTTCCTCTGGATCATAAATTTTTTTCATGTTTCTAAAAGAATGTTTAATACAAATGCATGTAAAACAAATCCGAGGGCAGTTGGGGTAACAGTCTCCCCGCTAGCCCTATCAGAATTTCGTTAATTTTAATTTTTGTGTTTTTAGTTTTTTGTGGAGCGCAAAAATTTAAAAGCTAATATTAAAATAAAAATACCGTAGAAAGTTACGTCCATATGTTGGCTAAACGCACAAAAAATTTTGAATAAGCCACGCGTCTCATAGCGACAGGGTGACCATTTTACTGAAAAAAGTAAATTTTTGAAGTAAGTTTTCCCCGAGCAGGAATTTTGGGTATTTTGGACTAAAAAAATGGGAATCTATTTATACTCTTCTTTTAAGAACCATTTTTTTTATATAATACTAAAATTTCAGAATGATAGCTTTATAAATATAGATTTTATATAAATACAAATATAATTTTATATATTTTTTTTTAAATAACACTAAATACAAAAATTTTTCTTTTTTTGATCAATTTAAGGAAAATATTTAGTTGGAATACTTTATTATTTAAATATTATTATGTTTCAAGTAATAACCTTTCCAACGATACCAAATACTTGCACAAATACTTTACACAATCGTTAAAAAACTAACTGAAACTTTACCTGCTTCCGCAAAATTTTCACATTTTCCTTCAATTTCTATGGTAAATTTGTGCTCAAGCATTCTATATACATAAGTGCATAGCAGTTTCAACATGTTTTTTTAAAATAATTTTGTGCAACTTTTGAACCGTTAAATAAATTTCAATGAAATTTCACATAGTTACTACTGAGGTAGTTTCCAACTATTTTGGAGGAGCACAAGTTACTAGGTGGTCTTGGGGCAGGGGGCAGGATCTCCGAAATGAGTCACCTCGGATATTATATAAGAAATTATTAAAAGAGTTTACCACTTTCGGATGTTCTCCTCCTGCCCACAGACCAGCTAGAAATTTGAAATCCTTCAAAGTTTTTAGAAAATACCTCAGTAATATCTCTGTTAAATTTCATTGAAATATATTTATCCGTTCAAAAGTTACGTTTTATTATTAAAAAAAAAAAAAAAAAAAACACGTTGAAATATACATATATAAGTGTGTTTTTTTAAATAATTTTTTGTAGAGAATTATAAGGACTATCTGTGTGCAAAATTTTTTTTCAATCAAATCATAAATTTCACCTCGGGTGTGAAATGGCGATTTTTTAAAAAATGTTCATACCCGAGGTGACCAACTTTGGAGGTCCACCCCTCATCCTCCAAACTCGCTACGATTCTGTCCTCCTCCAACTCAATCGCCGCACACCTCAGAATTGCCCATGTGAAATTTCATTCAAATACATCGAGCAGTTCTAAAGTTACAGAATTATTTTCAAAAAATTCCGTTTTGGAACCACTGTGCGACCCTAAAAATTCGCTTCTTATTAAACAATCTATTAAGTAATTAAATCTTCTTTATAATAAAATAATATTTATAAATACTACTTAATTTGTTTGTATGCATATAAATTAATATCATTGAACTTGTCATCCGTAAAGGTTAAATTTATTTTTAAAATGTTTGTGGCCACATTAACAAAAAAATTATTAACGATAATAAATCTTTAAAGGGTGTTGGTGGTGGTGTTTATTTGCAGATAAAAAAATATTCAATTATAAAAAAGAAAAAAAAAACGCCATGAATATCTTAACATTGTACTGGCTATAATCTCACTTCATGCATCATTATGCACCATAAATGCAAGTGAAATATGTATATTGCATGTACATATCTACATACATATGTCTGTTTATAAACATACTATGTTTGTTTTTTTTTTTTTTTTTTTTTTTTTTTTTTTTTAAGAAGCAACCTACAAAAATTATTTTTATTTAACATGTTGTTCACCTTTCTTATTTACGATAATCACTTGGTATTTTAAATACTCACCTGTATATTTTTTTTAATATAAACACTATGAGACATGTGGCTTGAGCATATATGTTTGTATGTGCAAATTTTTAACCACAATGTGATAAATTTGCATTAAAACTTTTTTAACAACAACACTTAAAATTATAACAGAAGTCCAGAGAAAATACACAACAGTGCAGTGTAGTACAACATTGACTTAAATAAATGACACCAACAATATTTAACATTTCAACTCTTCTAGTGAGAATTTTATCGAATTAGCAATACTGTACTTTTTGTGGTCACGACTAACAACTCCCAAACTATAAAGCGTTTATTCTCACAAAAGGGGTCGAAAATGGCGCTCAATTCAGGGGTAGGTGATATTAATATTCTAAGGAGTGCGATCGAAAAAATCTTAACATATATAATATTCAATTACTTGGAAATGATTGATCTTAGAGTTTTCATTGTTTTTTTATTTAATTGATAATTTATTACAGATCACAGAAAAATATAACTTTTATAGTTCTAACCACTACTTATGAACTTCTGGACCATTTTTGGTAACCCTTCCGTTAGAGATTTGATAGTTGCTTCACTCACTTTTTAGGGCCAGTATGCACATCCTCTTTTAAAATCTATGGTGTTTTGGGACACCTTTTTTGTGCCCTTCAATTCACTTTTCACAAGAGCTCAATATCTCTCCACTGGTCTAAGCTATGGACAATTTGGAAAATTTACCTCTCTTGGTGCAAAAACTATGTTATTGTTTTGGCACCACTCCAAAGCTTTCTTACCGTAGTAACATGATACCAAATCGGGCAAAAAATGTGTGGACACGTTGTGCTCTCTCATGAAAGGAAGAAGATTTTTTGCAAATATTCCTTGATGTATATTTTGGTATTTATAGATCTGAATGTATCAAATGACTTTCCAGTTTTGCAGAAACTGCAAAAAGCTTGTTATACAACTTGAGTATTTTTATATGAAATTTGATCTTAATTTCCGTGTCCTTTTCTTGGCTTCTAAATTTTTTGCAGCATTCCTGTTTGGAACTTTTTGGACTTTATATGTTATCAACTGTGTATTAGCTTTAAATTTTCGCACCAAATAGTCGAAGCACTGAGATAACCAGGCTGCTTTTCTACTAGATGTGTTTGCAGTTCCTTTCAATATGCTTTCAATTTTCTGGTCTTCCAATATCATGTTGACCTTTTGTTCTATCCGAACCATGTTTCCTATCAATGGTCAAATTCTCCTGATACTTTTTAATAACATTAGAAACAGTTTGACAGCAGAAATTTAATTCTATGGCCAATTATATGTTGGACCTATTTATTCGATAGATAATTTTGTTCTTTAACTAATTACAAAAAAAAAAATAAAAAATAAATAAATAAAATAGATCGAAAATATTAGGCTATATATTTTGAAAGGTTATGTTAAGTTAATCAGGTTGACGTCAAAGTGACTACGGCCTCATTGTATAACCTGTAAGAAAAATATAAAAGAAAATATGTAAGGATACAGGGAAAAGAGGATGGGGGATAGAGTAAAAAGTTCAGATTAGAAGTGATGAAAATGTAAAGTAAAGAAGAATTTAGATATTTTAAGTTTCAAATGCACTAAACTCGAAAAATAAATGAGAAAAATATGAACTGTACACGAAAAAATGTTTAAAGACTATTATATTCTAGTTTTAAATTTATAAGAAAATTTATTTTTTTATTAGTTTATACTAAAATATTTTATATTTTGTGGAACACCCAAAATATAAACATTATTGTATTTTCAGTTACTTTTTTGTCGGAATGGGTCCACTCTTTTTAAACTGTATTTTTTTTACTCAGCTTTTTTCCGTTTGTAATTTCCACAATTTTCGTTGGAGACAAAAAAGTTTATATTTTCGGATCCTTGTAAGAAGCGATGACTATGTCCGTCCGTCCGTGTGTCGGTTGAAATGGCGTTTATGAAGCCCACCGATAACTAGCATATATAATATACATATCAAACGATCGGAAATCCTTTCGAGAATTGTGCTATTCAGCAAGATCGGTTCATACATTGCAGAGATATGCTTAAAAAAACCGGTTTTTAGAACTGGTTTTCCAGTTTCTGAAGCCTCTGTATATACTAGGGACTTCGTTTTTGCACGGACATTTTTTTTTGAATTTTGTTCTGTAAAAATGAAATAAATCGGTTCAATAATAACTGAGATATCGGGCAAAACGCATTTTTTATTTTTTGAAACCCTTGTTTAAGCTACAGATTTTATTATACCCTTCACCACAGGTGTAAAGGGTATATATAAGTTTGTCATTCCGTTTGTAATTTCCACAATTTTCGTCGGAGAGCAAAAAAGTTTATATTTTCGGAATCCTTGTAAGAAGCGATGACGATTGGACCATGTCCGTCCGTCCGTCCGTCCGTCCGTCCGTGTGTCGGTTGAAATGGCGTTTATGAAGCCCACCGATAACTGACATATATAATATGTATGTCAAACGATCGGAAATGCTTTCGAGAATTTTGCTATTGGAATTCAGCAAGATAGGTTCATACAATGCGGAGATATGTTCAAAAAACCGGTTTTTCGAACCGTTTTTCCAGTTTCTGAAGCCTCTGTATACACTACGGACTTCGTTTTTACAAAGAATTCTCGGACATTTTTTTCTGAATTTTTGTTCTGAAAAAATGAAATAAATCGGTTCAGTAATAACTGAGATATCGGACAAAACGCATTTTTTATCTTTTGAAGCCTTGGTTTAAGCTATAGATTTTTATTTTTATACAGATCGGTCACAAATAATTTTATAAAATTTCAGTTTTTTGAATCAGGAAGATCGGTTTATAAATGGTGGAGATATGCTTTAAAAACCGGTTTTTAGAACCGGTTTTTTAGTTTCTGAAGCCTCTGCATATACCAGGGACTTCGAATTTTTAAAGGGGGCTCGAAAATTATTTTCTGAATTTTTGTTCCGAAAAAATTAAGTAAATCGGTTCAGTAATAACTGAGATATCGGGGAAAACGAATTTTTTATTTTTGAAGCCCTTGTTCAAGCTACAGATTTTTATTTTTATATTGATCAGTTATAAATATTTTTATAAAATTTCGGTTTTTTTAATAAACCAAATTCGTTCATAATCAACAGAGTTATGGCCCAAAAACAAATCTGTTAAGAATATAAATACACCAACAAACATGTATATTAAGCATTGTAATGACTATTAGTGACGTTTTTTGTTTTTTTGTATAGACAAGTAGTTTAGTTAGCAACAGCAGTAATATAATGAATAACAGTGTTGTTGTTCTTTGTGTGTTCAGTCAGTTTGTACATACAAAAATAAATATATATGGAATTGTTGTTGTTTCTTTTTTAAAAGCAAAGCCTGTTATGATTGTTTTTTTTAGATTTTTTAGATTTAGATTTAGAAAATATGCAAGCATACGTTAAGGCGAAAATTTTATTAATTGTCGGTAATATGGTAATATGATGTCGATAAGATGGTAATATGGTGAAGGGTATCAAAGATTCGGCACAGCCGAATCTTTTTTCAATTTCATTTTTATACAGATCGGTCATAAATATTTCTATAAAATTTCGGTTTTTTTAATAAACCAAATTTATTCATAATCAACAGAGTTATGGGCCAAAAACTAAAACAAATATAAATACACATTAGGGAATGCATCCCGGGATTCCCTGGAAATTAAACATTTTTCATTTCTCGCCTTCCCGGGAATTTTGTCCGGGATTCCCGGGAATTTTAAAAGCTCTTAAATGGAAGAACAAAATTAAACTAAAAATTTGGCTAGGAATTAAAACTTTACGACAATTCCATTAGTATGTTTTTGTGTACAATATATAAAACGGTTTATTTGAGAAGACTTTATGGCATACATTCAATTAAGCATCTTAATAAAATGTCTGCACTAAAAAACAATTAGTGAAAACTGATTAATATAATATTTTAGACATTCGTTATAAGTTGTAAGTAGTATAGACAACGGAATTTGTCTCATAGAAATTTGACAAAATATTAAAATTAAAAGTTATGAGAAGAATTATGAATGGGTCCTGGAAAGCTACAAATAATATTTTTTGTTATGTATGAGAACGTCTGGACTAATCTATTACATGAAATCGAAATTAATAAACAAGAAATTGAAACTTTCTGGTCCAAAGTTAGTTTTTCAAGCTAAATTTAAACCTACCTTAAAATAGGAATAAAGTCATTATTTGTAACATTTTAGTCAAAATATTAGCTACGTTTAAATTGGAATACGATATTGAAGCTACAAACAGTTTAATAGCGTTTGAACTCACGTTTGAATCACACCTAGGAGTTTCCGAAAAGGTGATCATCAACCACTTCTTTAAGAATTAATAAATTCTTTTTAGTAGACTTTTAATAAATTTAAATTTTATATTGATTTACGAAACTATCTAAAAATTTTATTGAATGATATCGTTGGCTTAGTAAATATTTTTTTAGTCAATTTCTGACATCTCTATTTCAGTCATAAATACATTGTTTGCATAAAGTAACAAATAGAGACGAAATTCTCTATTGACAATTAAACAAAATTGTTGTTTTGTAAATAAAAATATTTTCGTTTGGCAACAACAAAATGTATTTAATTACATGTATTTTTTTGTTGCATGAGTTAAGGCTCCATTACTCTTCCGTAAATGTAAATGTAGCGAATCAGCTGACACGTTTTCTTTATGAGAGTTATGTGTGTATGTGTACTCAAAAACGTAAATGTTACGTAGCAACCTAATCAAATTAGGTCGCTCTACGTTTTTACGTGACAACTGAAAGGACAGTGTTGACAGCTTCTTATTTCAATATACTAAATCTGCGTAAAAAATCGATATAATAAGTTTATAATTCAACAATTTGTTTTGCTGTTTTCTACGGAAAAAACTTGTTCAAATAATTTAAATAAAGTACGGAGTTGAATCAATAAATTAAAATTTAAAATTTTTGTCATAAAAGCACAAATTTCGTTTTGTATACAAATCGCTAAAATACAAACCAATAAATCTAGCGATTTTTAAGCTGAATTAGATTTACTGAAAAAATGTGTAATTTATACCACTGATATTGAAGTGTACAAAACAACAACAAAGTACTGGCTACATTTACGTTTTTTGAGTAAACATCCATTTACGATTTTACATTTACATTTACGGTAGAGTAATGGAGCCTTTAGGGTTTTGACAACCGAATAAGGTTTTTTATAATTAGTTTTGTCCCTTGTTACTCTTTGGTTTTATGGTTCATATCTTTTAAATAAAAAATAATTAGTTTTTTTTTTTTTTTTTTTGCCTAATATTATGTTGATACCCACAAAACTCTTTTAAGATTGTTTGTATTTAATTATTCAGTACATTAATCAATTACTCGAATTTCATTTTCTCCCTACATTTACAATCCTGTTTCAAATCTGCTAATGCAAAGATTCATATCCTATTTGGGTCTCAGTTGATCAGCTAATGAGAGTATTGATAATTATAATTTTTAGTCCGGGAAAAGTCGAAAAATTGTTCCCGCTTTCCCGGGAAATCAAAAAGTCCGGGAAATTGCGATCCCTAATACACATACAAACATGTATATTAAGCATTGTAATGACTATTAGTGAAGTTTTTGTTTTTTGTATAGGCAAGTAATTTAGTTAGCAAAATTAGCAGTAATTTAATGAATAACAGTGTTGTTGTTTTTTGTATATGCAGTCAGTTTGTATATATACACAAAAATACAAAAATAAATATGGAATTGTTTTTGTTGTTTATTTTTTAAAAGCAAAGGTTACTATGATTGTTCTATTTTCGTATTCAAATTTTCGTAGTTTGAAAAAATTTAGATTTATAAATATGAAATAATGAAAGCATACGCTAAGGCGAAAATTTAATTACTTGTCTGTAAGATGGTGAAGGGTATCAAAGATTCGGCACAACCGAATCTTTTTTCAATTTCATTTCTATTACCATTTAAACGCATTCATATTTTTGAAAAAAAATCTCAATAACTTTCGTCCTCTCCTTTTGTCTTCATATTTTTTATAGAATTTCTATTAGGTACTTTTTTTTACTATGTGAGTCTTGAAACTATCTTTTTGAAACTTTTTTGATAAAAAAATGCTGAGCGTCTTACTAAGTCGCATTTCATCGAGAGATGTACAGATTTGCTTTAAAAATTCATATGATTTTGTGCACGATCTTGCAGTCTGTAAATCAACTTATATTTCGGTAATCATAGTTCCTCAAAAAACTACATTCGCCAACTCACCTGCTATTATGCTATTACAACAAAAATTTTTTTTATGCTTACGTAAGTTGTAAGGCTTAAAGCGTGCACGGATTTTTTCATGTGCAGTCCTTATGCAAGAGCTTAAGATGATATAAAAAGCTTTGAAATCGGGAAAGGAACAAAAATTGGGCTAGTGATTTTGAGCCCCCATAACTCCGCTCCTGAGCCATATAAGAATCTTACTTCCAAAATTAAAATTCCACTCTTCTCTGCTACATCTATGTGATATTTGATGCAAGTCCAACCATCCGATGGGAAGTTACAGATTTATTTGCAAAAATTTTCGATTCCGCTCCAATGTGGAATGTTTGATAACACTGTGTGACAATTTCCCAAAAAATTTTTCACACATGAAAAAATCGATATATGTATCAAACTAGAGCTCATATATAATAAAACTACGTACTCAGTTTTGCTGTTTTTTTTTTTTTTTTTTTTTTTTTTGAAAAATACGCAACTATAAAAAAAAAAAAAAAAATATAAAAAATTTGCCACAATTTTATCAACCCATTATCGAGGTCAAATAAAAGTTTTAAATCCCTGCAATATAATTAAAAATTATGTTGCAGAACAAAATTTTAAGAAAAAAATCCTTTATAAAAAGTGTAGTGAAAGTAATAAATATAATATTACAGGATTAAATTTTCAAAAAGATATTCTCTTAAATTTTTGTACCGGAATATTTAAATAAAAAATATTATAATATTGCGGGGATTCTTAGCTTTCATTTGGCACCCATATTGGGTTGATAAATTATTTTAAAATGTGTATCCTTCGAAACTCTAAAGTCCTTTGACGTCCTAGAGAAAAACTGAGTATGGTCCCTAGTTTAATGCGTATATCAATTTTTCATGTGCAAAAATGACTGTTACATGGTGTAATGCAATAAAAAAAAATTATTTCTAAAATTGGGCTATTTTTATAATTTTAAGAAAGACAACATATCCTATATTATTTTTCATAAAAAATATCAGAACAAAGAACGTGTAACATCCCTAGAGTAAAGAGAACCGGTTCAAAACTAGTCACGTGACAGGTTCTCAGGGCTAGTGACCGGAACTTTATATGAGAAGAACCTGTCACTTTTACATGGGGTTGTCATTGGAGGTGGCTAATTAGCCCCTTGGGACAGGTCACAGGATAGGTCCTAGGACAGGTCCAAGAGGACAGGTTCAGTAACGATTATTATAATAAAAATTTCATAAAAATTCGGTAATTGTTTACTTTTAAACATTATTTTTATTATTATCTTTATTAAATTATGTTTATTTTAATTTTATAATTTTCCGTTAATGTCGATGGCGTCACCCCGGCTCGAACCCATGTTCATCTGACGTATGTTTTATAGTCTTCAACGCTTACCACTCAGCCACTTATTGTTATTGCGCGCGAGTTGCTATTTGCGCACTTAACGAGCATGTCAATAGTGACTGTGTGACGAGTTAGGGGTCAATTGGTACTCAACTGGTACAGAGAAACCGGTCCACTACTGCAATTACCACAAATTTTCCGCAGGTATTTTAAGTTCCATTTTTTTTGGTATTCGTCTTTATAACAAAAAGTTAATTTTCAAAATTGCATTAATCATTTATACATTTTACTCTAACGTGGAGCGGAAATAAATTAAATAAAAGTTAATAAAATATATAAAAATACCTTGAAAGAAATTTCCGTCAGCATTTTGGCATTTTATTCATCTAAATCAATTAAACCGTTCTTGAGTTATGCTAGTGTTATAATATTCTCTTAGATATAAAAATAAATTTAAATCGAAATAGTCGGTTACATTTATTTCATCAAATATTTGTTTAGTCTGTATTTGTTTTGCAACAATATGTATACTTTTATAACTCTAACAATATACTACATTTTGTTGCAGCACTACAACTTTTTAACAAAACAACAAAATAATCAAATTGTTGGAGATAATATTTTATGGTGCTCTAACTTTCAATGTTTGAATCTCTAGAAATTACAATAACAAAAGGAAATAATGACGACCCTTATCCTTTTAGACGTTTTCTAAACATTTGAACAATTAAACATGAACAAACTTATAATGCCCAGCAAAAATGTTACTTTTTACATTGCCAAAAGGCGGTAACTAGTTATAATTTGGGTGAAACACGAATTCATGGGTCCCCATTACTAAGGTACTTGTTATAAATAGTAAAATAAGTATTTAATCGAATACTACCAAATACAGTCGCTCTAATGAACGGAGACATTGTAGAACTAAATGAACTTATTATTTACTAGTAAGTTATTCCAATAATTAAAGAAAAATAAAAAGCAAAATAATGAAAAATCATTAATGAGTCATTATTATTAAATATTTGAAAAAAAAAATATAATATAAATATTATTATATGTATTTCATAAAATGGCTCAAGATCCAGCTTTAATAGACCTACTTAGAATCAGGTTTTTAGTATTTCAAACTTTTAAATTTAGATTTAATTTTAAAAACAATTTAATGAAATAAAAATCTTCTGTCACAGATCACTGAATATTACCTCAATAATTCCGCGAAATTAATGTTCCAAAATTTCCATATTTATCGGCAACATTTTTCTTAAATATTTTCAATATTATTTTGCGTAATTTTAATATTATACCTTAACAATTTGCATGTTTGCGAAGCGAAATATATGTACAGCAAAGAATGTTTGCAAAACAAGGCTTCTTCATAAGAGAGCACATATTTTTGGCCCGATTTGGCATCATGTCACTACGGTAAGAAAGCTCTGGATAACATAGTTTTTGTACCAAGAGAAGATAATCTTCCAAATTGTCCGGAGCTAAGACCACAGTCTCATATGGAGACTTCTAACCAACAGGGTTATAATATCCAATATTGGAGCATCTACCGTATACAGTGTAGCAAATAGGGGTACTTCGCAAGAGGGGTTCTTTCTCCTCTTCTTTGGAATATCGCCGTAAACTCATTACTCACACAGAAAAAAGTCACCAATTAACAAATATGTTAGAAAATAATTCATTCGATTAAAAACTTGATTATAAAATGATTATATCAATTACTAAAAACTGTAAAAAATGCAAAACAGAAAAAAATTCCCAATTAATAAATTAATTAAATCAATCAGGAAGTTGATTGGATGAATTAAAAATGTATGTATGATATAAAAGTATAGTTGATTTTTATTTTTATTTCATTTTTGCTTGAATAAATTTATTAAATTTCGATGCAAAATGAAACAATAATGTTAATTGAAAAAAAGACCGTAATATTTTTTTCTGTGCAGGGAACTAGATTCTCTGAAGTTTGAGACTGTCGCTTATGCTGACGATGTTGCGGTGGCTGTATCTGCTAAATATCTAGATACTATGTCTCAACGCCTGCAAACTGCTCTAGGTCTACTCAGTTCGTGGAGCACAACTAGTGGCCAAGAAAAACGGAACTTGTTCTCTTTTCTAGAAGATATAAGATTCCATCCTTCCCATTACCACGCCTAAATGGCGTTGAATTAAAGCTGTCAGATAGTGCGAAGTATCTAGGGATTATACTGGACTCCAAACTATCCTGGCTCCAGAATACACGGGCTAGGGCTTCAGAGGCCGGTATTGCCCTATATAAGCCATTGGAAAATCTTGGGGAATAAATCCCAGGATTACAAAATGTCTCTTCGATATGGTAATTAAGTCCATACTTATGTATGGAGCGACAGTATTGTGGCTATGGAAAAATCCACTTATTTCGGGATCTCTGAAAGCATTCTGCATAGCGCTACTCATTATAGGCGCGCTTCGTACAAATGAATTGGCTACCGGTGTATCTCATGGCCAAACAGATCGTCGGCGACTAGACTCAAAACTACAGGTGCATGGAACGAGAGAGGATATGGCCATGCGACCTCCAAAATAGGCCATTTCGGGTATGTAACTTTTTTGAAAAATCGCCAAAAATTCATTTATTACTTATCAGAAAATAAATTTTATCTACAGACAGTTCCTGTGAATCTCTGCAAAAATAACCTTACATGTGTAGGTTATCTCTTTTAGTTTAAGAGATATTCGGGTCGAAATAAATTTTTACCTCATTTTAAGCCGAGATTCAAAAGGACTATTTATATATAAAATTTATTTTCTGTCATTTCATAAATAAATTATTGGCGATTTTTTTTAAAATTTACATACCTGAGATGGCCAATATTGGAGGTCCACCCTCCAACGGTTCAAAAGTTACATAATTATTTATAAAAAAAGCGTTTTTGAACCACTGTGCTGCATTCCGTTTGCCGGTTAGTACTTTGAGATTTTAGAAAATATAGACTAAATTTAAAATTTTCATATAAAATGGGTCGAATTGAGTTATTAGACTTGTTTTTTATTTTAAAGTCACCTCTGTGAAGATAGCGTTGAGAAAAGTATAAAATTGTTATATGTTGTTAAAAAAAAAAAAATATTTTAGAGAAAAATAAGTGTAGATACTTTTTCGGACAAAAAAAAAAAAGACTAAAAATCATCATTTTCTAATTCAAGATCGTTTATTTTTTGACTCGGTAAAAATATCGACTTAATTTTTTTTTATTCAATATATAATTTTGTTCTTTAACTAGTTAAAGAAAAATCTAATAAAATCGGTCGGAAGTACTAGGATACATATGAAAAAACTGGACCAAGAACATGCAAAATTGAGGTACTTAAAAATTCAAACGCAAATAACTCGCAAACTATAAGAGATAAATAAGACATGTAAGCATGTTTTTTGTCTTATCAGGGCTTACAATAATATATAAATATATATTTGAAATCGGAAGAGTAACAAAAATTTGAGCCCTCTTAGCTCCTTCCTTGAGGAGTCTGTTGGGTCCACTTTCCAAACTTAACATTGCACACACCTCTTCTACGCTTTTGCTAAAATTTATGCAAATTTATAGATAAATTTGCATGAAATCAGAAGTTACAGATTTATTTCGAAAAATTTTCGATGCTGCCCAACTATTGACCAGGGGAGAGATATTTTGTTCTTGTGAAAAGAGAATTGAAGACCAAAAAAAAGGTGTTCCAAAATATCGAAGATTTTAAATGAACATGGGCAAACTGTTCCAAAAAAGTGAATGAAACAACTATCAAATCTCTAGTGGAAGGGTTACCAAAAAAGGTTCACGAGTTCATAAGTAAGATATATAAAAGTTATATTTTCTGTGATCTGTAATTTGATTTTGATTTATTGTAAAAAAACTAACAATAACATGAGAATAACGATAAAGAAAGATATAGTGAGTCAAGCCCGACCATATGACATCCTACACCATCGTCTACTAAAATTTGGGAAGGGGCTAATTGTAAACCGATACTCGTATTAAGTGTAAAATAAAACATACTAATACAGAATATTACATCGATAAGGTTTACATATATTTACGCACATTTTGGTGGTTCGTTATATGGGAGCTATGGTAAATTATGAACCGATCTTTACAAAATTTTACACTAACATTTATACTTATACAAAATTTATTTGTGTCGAAAATTATGTTGATTTTATGGTTTTCGGAAGAAGGTTTAATGTGGGAGTTACGGATTTATAGTTCTATAAAACTTATTTGTGATAAATTTCATTAAAATATTTATATTTTTAAAGTATTTATGAATGTTAAAACTCTATTCCGCGAAGACATTTGTATGTGGGCCAGGTGAAATAATGACCAAATTCAATAGGCTTCGTGCTAAAAATCAGTTGTAACAAATTTCATCAAATTATCTTCAAAATTGAGACCTGTACTTTGTGCTCAGGCTTTACATGGACAGCCAACCAGACAGACGGACGGACATCGTTAAATGAACTCAGAAATTGATTCAAATAAAAAAATTATTCATTGCTAAAAATTGGTTTTCAGTTGCAGATATTTTGATCACAACTGCATATGCTTTTGCTCAGCAATATATACATAAAGTAAAACTAATAAGTACCACAATATATGTAAAAATATCTAAATAGTTATACAGAATCTACCAAATATAAATATGTATAGTAGATGCATATAAGAATGTGCTTACTAAAGCCAAATAAGTAATAAAAAAGAGAAGTTACTTGAAATTTACATACTCATACAAATACCACTTCAATTTGGTTACAACTACTATTCAACTGGGATGCTTTTGTCATTTTCTTATTTGCATGACTGGATGTTAGGTTTTTTACTTTGGTAGTCATTTCGTAGAGTAGTTGGTTGGTTGTTTCAAACTTGGTTGCATAGCTACATATCTTGACATATGACATCATTTGAACAAACCTAAGAAATAACAAAAAATAACAATAAAACTAAACATAAAAGGTAAAAGAAAAAAAAAAACATTTTAGTTTATTTAATAATAAATAAAAATGGTAGATGAGCTAATAGAACGTACATATGTATGTATATTTGAGCTTTAGCATTCTCTATTAACCCAACAATATATACTCATAAATCTTGTGAGCTTTGTGAGCTGTACGGAGCTAAGAGGGAATGAAGATAAATTTAAAAGTGTTTGTAATAAAAAATCAATTAATTATAGATGTAGAAAAATATTTATAAATAACGAAGTGTATTTTAACTGGTTTTATTAAATGCAAATCTAGCAGCTAGATATTGAGTATGTATGTGTATATATAAGCTATATTTGCCCTTTAATCCTTTATGTATAAATTCATGACAACTTAAAGATGCTTAGAGTACAGAAATATTTTTAATGTCATTTGAAGTTTGAAAATGAATAAATATGTAGGTATATATTTTTCCAACAGCTAGTCAATGTGACAACGAACAGATAGATGACTTATGCATAATTTTTCATAATGTACAATGTTGTAAAATGAAAAAGTTATTGGAAATTAAATAGGGTTTTGTGAATTATCAGACTTCATAGTTTATCTCAGGGACATCTATGTTTTTTAGATAACAAGACTCAAGTTCTGATAGTCTCTTAACTGCTATATGTAAGGGAAAGGACATTTTAAAACCTGTATAAAGAGATAATAGAAAAAAAATCTATTATTTAATATTTTTTTGCATTTAAAGGTTAATACAATAATATTCGTATTTTTTAGATTTTCTTTTTCTCCAAATGTTGCAATTTTTGGCATGTGCTGGATTGTTCAAACTTTTGTTACATCTAAATTTTTTACGTTCCATTGTTTGCCGCTTACTTTTATATGCTGAGCTATTTTGCTTTGTTTTTCATGCTGTAACTTAAACTTTTTTGTAGAGATATACTACGAATTTTAGTTTTTGTTATAAAACTATTTTTACGTTCAAAAAAATAAAAAATAAAAAATAAAAAATAAAAAAAAATATTTTGCAGTCTTTGTTCCACAAGATTTCCTCTTTAAAACAGCCCGTCCATCCATTAACTAAAGTGTGTAAGAAAAAGCAACGTATAAGGAAGACACCATAGAGATTGGGATAAATTTCGTTAGACATGACAACAATCGAAAGTTTTAAAACGTTAATTAGTCACGAATAAGTTGTGTAGGATCAAAGTGTTTTATTAATGCTATCTATTAAATAATTTTAAACTTTGTTGTCTGGTGGTTGAGTGTAAAAAAATGTCAATTAATTTTGATAGTGTTTTTGAACAAGACACAAAACATTATTATTAATTACGTGTATCTAAAATGTTAATAAAAGTTTTTGGAAAGAGTCATCAGTAGGGATAGATAGTGTTTGGAAATTTAAACTTGTGATATACACAATAGAGTGGTCCAAAATTCGTTTTTGAGAGCCTCATTTAAATGTATTTAAAATTATGAAAGGTTAAAATTTGACAAATATGTTCAAAAAGATATTTTCACAATATTAAGTACGTTTAAATGTTCAATATAATTTGGTATTCTTCATACAATATTGGACCACCCTAATACCGTCATTACGTTAATACAAAATTTGAAATTCCTCAAAATATCAATATTCTTTGTAATTAAGTTGTTATCATAATATTTTTATTTTTTTATTTTTTGTTTGACAATTTACCCAGTAGGGGTATAAATTTTTGCAATTTTTTCGAATATTAAAATTCCCGCGTGCTCCCAGTTTAGAGTACAGGAACAAAGCTATAGTTTTTATACCATCAAAAAGAGGGGGGTAAATAAATTGATTTTGTACCATAAAGTGTATATTTTCTGGGTTCTGGATAGATTCGGAGTCGATATAGCTATGTCCGTCCGTCTGTTGGCCCAAATATTTGTAATTTATGGTCCACCTCCCATATAACGTCAAATTTGAAGAAGTTGATGGTGGGTATATTGTTTGAACTAAGGAGTGAGATCGAAAAATTCTTAACATACATAATATTCAATAACTTGGAAACGGTTGATCCTAGAGCTTTCATTATTTTTTTAATCATTTGATTAGCACAGATCACAGAAATATATATCTTTTGTGGTTTTAACTACTAATTATAAAATTGTGGACCATTTTTGAAAACCCTTTCTTTGGAGATTTGATAGTTGCTTCAGTCACTTTTTTGGAACAGTGTGCACATCTTCTGTTAAAATCTTTGGTATTTGGACACCTTTTTTGTGCTCTTGAATTCACTTTTCACAAGAGCTCAATATCTCTCCACTGGTCTAAGCTATGGACAATTTTGAAAATTTACCTCTCTTGGTACTAAAACTATGATATTGATTTGGTACCACTTCAGAGCTTTCTTTCCGTAGTGACATGATACCAAATGGGTCCAAAAATATGTGGACACGTTTTGCTTTCTTAAGAAAAGAAGAAGTCTTTTTTGCAAATATTCCTTTATGCATATTTATAGATCCGAGTGTATCAAATGACTTTCCTGTTTTGCCGCAACTGCAAAAAGCTTGTCATACCATGAATTTTGTAAGAAATTTTTGCTGCTTTTGGGTCTTAAACTTATCTCCAACATTGCTTCGAGCATTAGCAATAAAAATTTTTGAGACACAAGCTGCGAAGATTCTGCCAGCACCTACATTTCTTCGTCAATTATACAGTTTGAGTATTTTTGTATGAAATTTGGTTTTAAATTCCGAGTACTATTTTTGGCTTGTAATTTTTTTTTGCAGAATTCCATTTTGGAATTTTTTGAACTTTATATGTTATCAACTTTCCCATTAGCTTTAAATTTTCGCACCAAATAGTCGAAACACTGAGAAAACTGAGCTGATTTTCTACCAAATGTGTTTGGAGTTCCTTTCAATATGCCTTCAATTTTCTGGCCTTCCCAATATCATGTGGTCCTTTTTTCTTACCGAACTAGGTTTCACATCAATAGTCAAATTCTCCTGATACCTTTTAATAACATTAGAAACGGTTTTACGGACGACATTTAATTCTGTGGCCAATTATTTGTAAGACCTATTTGGCTTTTTTTAAATTTTTTAATAACTTGTAGGACGTAAATATTTTTTGTCACTTATTTTGATGAAAATAAAGACAAATTAACATGGTTGTTATTAAAAATAATAACTGAAGTATTTTTCCATGATAACTAGATCAAAAAAAATTTTGAATATTGATTCCGAAAAAAGTTATGAGGCAAAATGTGTGTTAAGAATTTTTCGATCTCACTCCTTAAATTAATTACAGATTTTGACTCCCAAGACTTCAAACTAATAGAGTGCAAAATTTTAGCACTACAGGTTTCTTTTTATAAGCATGATTGTTCTTCAAAAACTTAGAAAACAATTACTTAAGGTTTTCGTATTCTTCTACACTTTTTGATGGACCGTTTAAACTTTTTGATCTCATTCGATTATGCATAAAGTAAAGCTCAGTGCTCTGACTGTTTTGTGCGAATAGTTAAAGCCAATGCAAGCTTGAAAACATACAATGTCAAAAAAGTTCCACACAGAAATGTCCCAGCAAAAAAAGAACTGAAAAAGTCATGATTTTAACATTGTGTTGTCATTGGAAGGAGCTATGTAGTGTTGAAAAAGAGCTACAGAAATTCTTTTTTAACCCATGGTTGTCATTAGTAGGATGTTATTCTTTAATACATATTGTTCACTGCTTTTAAAGCACTTCACTTAAAACTATGTTTATAAAATTTTTTAATAAAAATTCAGTTTTTGCCCTATTAAAAAATAATAAAAGTGCTTTAAATTTGTAAAAATTTAATTTTCTTAGAAATTATTAAAATTTTTCCCGCCAAAAATTCATTTATTTTCACTTTTTTGGAAGTAATTATTAAGAACTTCCAAAAAATTTTAATATATGCTTTTTGTTTCACTTTTAATGTTCACTGAAAATGTTCTTCATTGTTTTTTGCTGGAGTTGCAAACAATTTGGAAACCAAGAATAGGGCACAAAAATTAAAATCAAATTTCATACAAAAATACTCATGTTGTATAATGTCCCAGCAAAAAAATAACTGAAAAAGTCATGATTTTAACATTGTGTTGTCATTGGAAAGAAGTACTTAGTGGTGAAAAAGAGCTACAGAAGTTCTTTTTTTAGCCCATGGTTGGCATTGGTAGAATGTTATTCTTTTATACTTCTTGTTCACTGCTTTTGAAGCACTTCTCTTTTTAATAAAAATTCTGTTTTTGCCCTATTAAATTATAATAAAAATTCATTAAAATTTGTAAAATTATAATTATTTAGAAGTTATTACCATTACCATTTATTTTCACTTTTTTGGAAGTAATTATTAATTACTTCCAAAAAAGATTAAACTATGCATTTTGTTCCACTTTTGAAGTTGTGAAAATGTTTTTTTTTTTTTTTTTTTTGGAGAACTTCATCGTTTTTTGCTGGGGTATGTCGAAACGTATATTCTGGCAGATTTCTCGCAGCTTCCGGTTCAAAGTGTTTATGTTGCTAATGCTCGAGGAAATGTTAAAAATAAGTTTAAGACCCAGAAGCAGACAAAATTTCCTAAAAAAAATTCTGGAATGGCAAGCTTTATGCATTTGCGGGAAAAGAAGCAAAATAGTGACTGAAATAACTATCAAATCTTCATAAGTAGTGGTTAGAACCAAAAAAGTTATATTTTTCTGTGATCTGCAATATAATATCAATTAAATAAAAAACGAGAGAAGATGATATAGTCAGTCAAGACCGACTATATGATACCCTACACCATTGCGTATGAGCATAGAAATTCGGGAAGTGGATTTATATTAAACCTGTAGACCAACGCTTTTAATAAATCTAAAATAAAATAATAATGCGTTAATAATATCATCTTGATGATTTTATGCATTATAGGGCGATTTCCGGAAGTGGGTTTATATGGGAGATATGGTAAATTATGGACCGATTTTAATAAAATTTGGCAATGTTGTTTCTACTTATATAAAACTTATTTGTGTCGAATATTAACGTCCAGCTAGACGGACGGACGGACGGACGGACATCGTTAGATCGATTTAAAAAGTGATTCTGAGTCGATTGGTATACTTTAAGGTGGGTGTTGGATAACTCATTCTATGCGTTACAAACATCAGCACAAACACATAATACCCCAACCACCTATGGTGGTGTAGGGTATAAACATCTATTTTTTTCGATCGTATTCCTTATTAAAAAAAATGCTATTAAATGGCAATTCTCCAAGGGAAAACTGTTGAAAATAATATTAGAAATTTTTAAATTTTTGCTGCCATTCTGAGCATCATTCTAGTAAAATATTTTATCTTCTAGTGTTATATTTTTCTATTTCCAACATTTACCTAAAAATCATTAAAAAGTAAGAAAATTTTTAAAAATTTTTTACAAATTGAAACAAAATGTTTTAGTCTTCACATGACTTTACATTCATTTAAAAAATATAAAAGAAGTTTTAATATTTAAGAAATTATTTTTTTATATGCATAATACAGAGAAGGGTGGTATCAACACTTTAATGATAACGTTTGATTTTCCTATTTATTTGTAAGTAAAAAAAAAACATTTTTAGAATAAAAAGATGTTTCTGGGTTGAATGGTAATGTCTGTCCGTCTTTACATTTGGGTCAAATGGGACGAAAATGACGCGTAATTCAGGAAAAGGTGATATCCAAATTTGAGTTTTTTTTCGAGAGAAACTCCATCTGTCCGTCTGTTTGTTAATTTTTGCAAAACTTTCCAATTTACAATCGTTTAAATTTTGACTCAATAAAGATAACGACTCAAAATTAAAAATTTTGCCTTTTAAGAAACTACAGAAATTAGAGCTTTCAGTAATTCGAACGTCCAGAAATTAGAATCAGTGTATGCAATACATTAAACGCTCTGAAATTCGAATTTAAAATTAAAATTTCCGAGCGTTTTTTTTGTTATTTGAACACAAGAAATCTCCAATTTATTTTTATTCTGTTTGAACATAGTAAAACTAATAAGGGGAATCACCAAATAATATATGTTTACTCCCTACTTGTTGTTTTTTTGTCACATTTATGTATATTTGTGTCTAGTTTATTTGCGAAATTTGATACGCGTGTACATGTTTTGGCAGTCTCTATTAAAAAGTGAAAATGTATCATTAGAAATGTCAAATAAACGTAGAAATAACACTTTATCTTTGGAAACTAAAGTCAAAATATTAGAAAAGCTTGACAAAGGAGTTCAAGGGAAGCGGTTAGCCCTAGATTTTAATGTGACAACATCTTCAATCAGTTACATCAAATCACATAGAACAGCAATATTAAATGCTGTTTCCAACAAATATTAGGAGGCAGGCAATAAATCTTTGCACAGCGCTGAATATCCTAAAATGGAAAGTCGTCTGTATGAGTGTTTTTTAAATCAACGAGAAAAAAAGTGTACACTGACTGGGCACATACTTAAACAGAAAGCTAAACAAATATTTAAAGAGGAATATCCCAATAAAGATGAAAATGCATTCCTTGCAAGTGAGGGATGGTTTACCAAATTTAAGAAACGACACGGTATCCGTTTTTTAAGAATTTGTGGCGAGATTCTTTCCAGTGATGTTGCTTCAGTCACTCCTTTTATTCAACGATATCGTGCAAAGGTCGCTGAGATGGGGTTAATGGAATCACAAATATATAATATCGATGAAACCGGATTATTTTTTCGTTGCCTACCAGACAGAACATATGTATGTCTATGCTTTTGAAAAAAACGCCCCTGGACATAAAATTCAAAAAGACAGAATTTCAGTCCTACTAGGTGCAAACTCTGATGGATCACATAAATTAGTTCCATTGGTAATTGAAAAAGCAAAAAACCCCAGGTGTTTTAAAAATTTCAATAATCCTCTGCATTACAACTTTTCAAAAAATGCTTGGATAACTTCTCGGATTTTTCACGAATGGTTTCACCGAATATTTATTAAAGAGGTAAGAACAAATATTGATTTCAGGTTCAGTAATTTTAAAACATTTAAAATTTACAGGTGATCCTCTTTTCTCAGGAAAATAATTTGCCACCGAAAGCCATTTTGCTTATAGATAATTGCTCCGCTCATGCACCCATTGAGAAACTTAAAAGTGACGATGGAAAAATAGTTGCATTATTCTTTCCACCAAATGTAACAGCAGCTTTACAACCAATGGATCAAAACCCTATTAACAAAGCTCAATTAGAGATGTATGTTTCTTTCTCAATTAATTGCTGAAGGTGATGAACTGAAGAATTATTTGAAATCCCATTCAATCCGCAATGCAATATTATTACTGAAACAAGCTTGGGATGAGGTACCACAAAGTGTTATGAAGAAATCTTGGTCAAAGTTTTCCAATTGGGACTCTAACCAATACGATAGCGTCTATGACGTGCCAATAGCGCAATTATTGCAAATAGATCAGGACTGCAACGAAGTTATTCAGAGAACTCAAGCTCTTTTAGAAGAAATAGCTCTAAACGATTGCATTGGTATAGAAGACATCGACAGTAGCGATGGTGAGTCTTCAGCGAAGACGATGTTGTTGAAGTCTCACCAGTTGTCTCTAATACTACAGCCATTGAAAGCGTAAATAATTTAATAAAATGATGCAATAACAGAGAATTGTTTTCCACTAAGCACATAAGCAATCTTTTGGCTCTCCTTATTGATATTTCGGATTCGATGAAACCAAAAATACAAACAAATATAACTGATTATATGTCAAACAAAGATTAGTTGTAAATTTGGCCATTGTGCAGTCTATCCCTCCAATAACTTTTAACTTTATTATTTAATATTTTTTTTTAAATACATATGTAAAATATTTCTTTTTTATTTTAGTTTTTGGAAGTAAATTTACTCAATTTTTTATTTTTTATTCGAAAAAAATAAACGTCCAGAAATTAGAATAATTCAGAAATTAGAATTGCCTCAAAAACAAAGCGGTTCTAATTTGTGAGCGTCTACTGTACCCACAATATCTGCAACAAATTTTTTTTATGAAATTTTTTTTAGTGTTGACCTATGTTATTTATACAATTATTTTTTTTTTTGGAACGCAAAAATTATAAAAAGGAATAAGAATGGTTCGATATTTCAAAATTAAAATATAAATCACATTTCAAATGCGGAATATTTCTGGCTTTAGACCTTTATATAGGCCCCTTTAGACTGTAAAATTTATCTGACGATTAGTCTGATGATAAAAAATGTTTACAGTGTAATGTATTGAATACGACATTAGTACGACTCTTTGAAGAAAATAAATTTAAAATTTATTTAGGTTAGATTACCCACGAAATGTATGAGATTTACAAAAGTTTTCATTTTGCTTGCTCCACCGGCAGTTTCTGGTAGATGGGACTAAAAAAATAATATATAACGCAAAAATTGGATCGATCGATCGTAAACCGGTGAAAAATCGATACCCGAAATTCAGATTTTAGTCCATCTACGCTAGAGTTGTAAGCATATGTACGAAAATGTATTGATTTATAAAAGCTACAAATTATTCTCCACAAAATAATAAAAACCATTTCTAGGTCCATATTAAAACTAGGGACATTTTAAAAAAAGTCCATGTATTAATTTTTACTTTGATTGCTTATAAGATAACAACAAATCATAGTATGCTAAAAAATTATATCTCAGAAATTTCAGCGTTTTATTCTCTATAAAAAAGCTAGTATAATTTTTGTTCACAAAATATTAAATTAAAGAGTTATAGCGCAATAAAGATATTAGTTACTTTTAAGACCCTTTTCAGAACAAAGGTCAAAGTCGACTGGCCGGTTTACGACCGATTGACCCAATTTGTGTACATATATTATTTTTTTAGCCTTATCTGCCAGAAACTCACGGTGGAGCAAGCAAAATCACTCAAATGTTGTATTTATGGCTAGTCCTGTGCAGGTCATACGATTAAAAAAAATATATATTTAATTTTAAATTGGAAATTATTTATTGATTTCTGTAAAAAAAAATCGAAAACAAATAACATAAAATTGGATGTAACATAAACATAATTGTGAAATCGTCACACATATCTCAACGTGTATTTTAAAACCACTTTTAGTCGTCAAATTTATCGTCCGATATATTTGAACGTTTAGCGCTTCGCTTTCCCATTTGATACGATAACTAATATTTAATTTTTATGAGGCTACTACTCCTCATGAACCTATTCGCTTTATTCGAAATTTGATATGATTTTCCTTTACAACTTTCTAAGACTCTCACTGTAATATTCGATTTGATACGGCAGATTTTCCAACGAAGTTTGAGGGTGCTTATTGTAATAGTTCCTTAAATACTCCGTAATGAATATTTGCTTTGTATGGGGGTATTACTCCCCCTGCTCTGATCGGAAAATAAAGTATCATATTTGAGTTTAGGGACACAAAGTATGATGTTGTGAAATTTTAAACAAATCGGTTCAGCTGTTTGCAACTTTTAAAAATATCGGCGTGGCATCAGTTCAAAATCCAACATAGCCTATAATATTCTTCAGTGTACTATCCGTGTGTCAAATTTCATGTAAATAGCTCAGTAATAACGCGCTAAATTAAATAAGAAGTTTTTTTTTAAGAAGGCGTACTATGTGGGGCGTGACAACCAATAGTGATTTAACATAGTCTATACCACTTCCAGCACTGGTACTATCTGTTTGAAAAATTTGGTGAAAAACGGTTCAGCCCTTTAGACGTGATTAATACACAAATCACGTCTTCATTTTTATAATAGGGACCAGAGAATTGCAATGCAAATCGAGTCACTATTTTCTATGTATTTACAAAAGTTTTCTTAATAACGATAAACATATTTGAACAGATAAAAAATTAATCATGAATAAAAAAAAGTTTTTGTATAAAGAGGTGAAATTAAAATTGTATATAAATTGTCTTTTGTTTTTTTAACTAAAAACAAAGAATTTAATGCACTTTTTCCAATGAAAAATGTCTTCAATATCTTTATGCTTAACAATTACGAAATTCCTTATTAGATAGAATTTGACAAATTTATAATGAAAAATTACTTTTTGAAAGTTAAACTCTGGAAAATCAACGATTCAATAAATTTCTCACATACAGTTACTTAAGTTACTATAATTTCCGGAGAATAAAATATGCTGTATATAGCTACGCAAATCGAAATATTGAAATTTCAAACAGCGCACGTTGGGGTAAAAGGGGTCGAAAATGGCGCTTAATTCAGGGAAAGGTGATATCAATATTTTAATAATCACGTTTTATTTTTTATTGGTTATTAGTTAAAAAAAATTCAGTTTTAGAATTTTAAGATTTTTTTTAGCAGTCCGTCTGAATATTAGAGTTAAATGGGTTGAAAATAATAAATCAGAGAAGGGTGGTTTCAACACTTTAATGATCACTTTTAATTTTTCTATTTATTAATAAGAAAAAAAAATTATTTTTAGAATTATAACATGTTTTTTGGCTGAATAGTAATGTCTGTCCTCTCGTCTATACATTTGGGTTAAATGGGACGAAAATGACGCTTCATTCAGGAAAAGGTGATACACTGAAAAAAGTAATTTCAATGAATGTAGTACGTTAAATCAAATTCATTAATTTTTTTCCATAAATTTATTAGCTTAATGTACAAATTCATTGCTTCAATGAAAATATTCAATGAAATTATTAACGCTATTATGAACATTACATTGAAATCATTCGTTAAATTTATTTCTTATTACAATAGGTAAATCAGTTAATTGATTTAATGTATTAGATCATTGGATTAATTTATTGAATGTACTAATACATTGATTTAATTAAGAAGAAGCATTACACAATGAACAAAAGCATTGAACCAATGATAAATTTCATTCAATTATATCTAAATAAATGATTTCTAACGGGAAATAAAGTAAAATGAAAACAAATACAACTCAGTTTTCTTTTATCTTTTAACAAGAAATTACGCGTTTTAAACGATAGCAAAAAGTAAAAAAATTAGTGTTATGTTAAAAACGAAAATAATTTCAAACTAAATAAGATAAATTGAAATATTAAAATACATAAATATAATATAAGGATAAGTAGAATAGCATAATTGATTGCACCAAATTGAATTAATTACCCAAAAGAAGGAATTTGGAGACTTGCTTTCATAACACGTAAGTTTAATAATGTTTATGATTTTAAACAGTTTTTAAGTATTACATTTCATTTATATTTATGTAGATAAAAATACTAAGATGCAGAAGAATGTGTTATTAGCCTCAAATACCAGGTTTTCAAAAAATATTGCGATTTTCAAAATCAAGAGGATTCGATTCGTAAGTATACATAAATATATGAAATATTTTAATTGAATTCTTAATAAAAATATATTACAGACTGATCAAGATTTGAATGCTACATCCGGTGATCGTCAAAATAAGGAAATTTCTATAGACCAAAAAGATTTAAAGGTAACTAGTTCAAATATTTAAAGCAATTTAACGAATTTTAAAAATTTTATTTATAAACTTTCTTTTTTAAGGATAATGCTGTAGTTATATTAATGTGGCATCTAAATGGATATTCCATACCATCATTGAGCAATATAGAGGACAACAGGAATTACTATTACACGATCACATCTGTAATATGCATTTTGTTTATTTAAATTTTTTAGTGAAATGTAATATTTTTATATTAATATTTAATTTTTGCCTTTATTAACTCAATATCATATAATTTAATCATTTAATATAAAATAAAATAAAAATCAGAAATACAGAACACGCCTATTATTATAATACATTTTTAATGTGTAGTTTCATTGGGACAAAATATGAGTTCATTGAAACCAATGTACTTTTCACTGAAATTATTTATTTTATTTTATGAATCATTCAGTGTAAGAATAAATTTAATCAATTAACTTGTACATTGAACTATAATATTAATGTATGACAATTCATTGTTTCAATGAACCTGTACATAGGGTCAAAATTAGTGCACAAATTCATTGTAACAATGAACTTTTTAATTGTATTTATGTACCTTTTTGGTTCAGTGTATCCAAGTTTTTATGATCATTTTCAATTTTTTCTATTTATTAGTTAGTAAACAAATGCATTCGTAGAATTCTAAAATATTTTTTGGCAGCATGGCAATGTCCGTCCGTCCGTCTATACATCTGGTATAAATGTGTCGAAAATGCCACTTAATTCGGGGAAAGGTTATATCAAAAGACCAATACCTTCATTTGGTTTTCATATTAATCGAGAAGTGGAAAAAAAAAAAATATCTTTCGAATTTGTGTACTTTTTTAAGAATTTTAATGTCTGTCCATCTGTCCATCTGTTTGTTAATTTTTTCAAACTTTCCAGTTCAAAATCGTTTAGCTTTTGACTCAATAAAGATAATGACTAAGAATTTTCTTTGTTCGATAGATAATTTTGCTTTTAACCAACTACATAAAATAAAATAAAATCGGTTGAAAATATTTGGCTATATCCCAGCAAAAACTTTGGTTGCCATGTAATGAGTTAAGAAGCTAATGTAATGGTTCTTCACAACTTACACATTAGCTGAATAACTAATTATTTTAACACGGTGATGACATTATAGGCAACTTCTTTCCCTATACATTACTTAGATGTCATTACAATAACTAATTTCTTCCAAGCTGTTAAATAGCGAATTGATTTTAAAGCATTACTGAAGTTATGATTAGTAATAACAATAGGAACTAGTTACATTTTAGGTTGTAAATAAGTAATGAAATGTCAGGATATAAAATATTTTTTTTTGTTGTTGTAAAAAGATTTTATAAATTTTAATTTAAAAAATTAAGAACAACCAAAAATGTAATTAGAATAAATGTAATAAAATAAACTATTTTAGATTACAAATTAATTCATACGCAAATTTTGCCTTCCATTTATGTATCCTTTCTTTAAATATATGAATTGGTAACTGCATTATAAAAATCAATAAAAAATAATATTTTCAAAAATCTGATCATGAATAATTATTTACATTCGGGTTATAATAATAATTAGTTACTAAACAAGTTCTACGTAATGCAGACAATATGTTGTTGTCATTACAAAGTAACTACTTCCGTAACTACATGGCATTACCAAGTTTTTGCTGGGATATGGAAAAATCTTAACCAGGATCTTGTAAAATTGAGATTTTTGAAAATTCAAATGTATATAACTCGAAAAATATATAGGACGAGCTGTAAACCCGCTACTTCGTCAGCGGAAATTTTTTATAAAAACTATACTATATAATAAATTTAAACTAAGATTCTTAACTCCCTTGGGAAAATTTTTAATAATGGTGTTATGTCATCCATAAATAACAATATCTCTTTAATTTCAGGCTTATAATCTTAGAATAATGAAAAATAAATATCAGAATCACGAAAAAGTATATTAGAATAAAGAAAAAGGACCACAAAATCCATTTGAAGGTTTCTGATTCACTTAGGACCTTGCATTTTCAATTTTATGTTTCTATGGATGAAAATTGCAGAACATTCAAGAAGTACTATTAGAAGAACGAAAAAAGATACCACAAAGTCCCCTCTTATGGATTCTCATTCATTTAGGATCACATATCTTTAATTTCATTTCTCTAGATTCAGAATTATAGAAAATTAAAAAAGTACCGTAGGAAGAACAAAAAAGTACCACAAAGTTCCTTCTTATGGATTCCCATTCATTTAGGACCACATATCCTTATTTCATGTTTCTAGGTTATATATTACCGAAAATTAAAAAAGCACCATTGAAAGAACAAAAAAGTGAATCCCTTGTGAATTCTTTACAACATCGGACCATGCGTATTTTTTTTCATGTTTCTAGGTTAAATATTACAGAAAATGAAAGAAATTACCAATAGAAGAAGAAGAAAGTACCACAAAGTCCATCCTCTTGAATTTTTACCCACAGGCCCACGTATCTTTAAGTACCACAAATTCCACTCTTGTGAATTCCTATCTACATTTTCTTAATTTCATGTTTCTATGTTTAATGTAATAGAAAATTCATTATTAAGTTTGAATAAAATGAAATTTCCCGCCTTTACCCCTTTTTTGGTACTTTTTTTCACCCATCGAAGTATCAAAAATTGTATTCCAATAAATTTCTAAATTGTAGTGGTATCCCATATTAAAATACTCATATGAATATTTCAATAAATATAAAAAAAAATGTTTTATGAAAAAAGTACCATAAATAGGTACGATTTTTACCCCTTAAACGTTTGAATTTCTAAAAAGTACCAAATTTGTATTTCTCATTTTTTGATAAGTTATGAATACGATACACATTTTATCTGTATGTTGATTGGTTTCAAAGATACATATGGTGCAAAAAAAGTACCAAAATACAGTTTTTACCCGTTTTCTCCCTAAAACGGCCGATTTTCAAAAAAGTACCAGACAACTGTCCAATTATTATACCCTACACCACCATAGGTGGGGAGGGTATTATTTTTTAAATGAATAACGATAACTATTCAACTTTTTTTGTATCTTTATTAGTTTGGGAGATATAAATTTACCGATTTTACCCGTTTTTACCCCTAAACATTCGAATTTCCAAAAATCCCGTCTTAGTGGATCTATATGGTGGGAGACCTACCTACGTTCCAAATTTCGTCTCTCTAGCTTCAGCCGTTTGGGCTGTGGGATGATGAATCAGTCAGTCAGTCAGTCAGTCAGTCAGTCAGTCAGTCAGTCAGTCACGTTACTCTTTTATATATATAGATAAGTAGTGTATGCAAGCATATTTTCTAAAGGATTTATCAAGGACTATAAGGTGGTATAAAAATCTTGGAAATCGGGTAAGGAACAAAAATTCGGTAGTGGTTAAACACTAGTTGTCTATTTTGAACCCCTATAGTTCCGCTCCTGTAGCAAATATTGAACCCCGCTTCTAAACTCAAAATGCTACTGTTCTCTGCTACGCCTTTTTGAAATTTCATGCAAATCTTACCAGCCGATTAGAAGTTACAGATTTATTTCGATTCTTCCTCACTGTTTAATGTTTGATAAAGCAAAGAAAATGTCTGGTACTTAAGCTGTTTTTTGTATGAAATTTACTGGAGTTTTTTTTTCACAAAAATGTTAATTTTTTAAATCGGGCTACATATGTGCACGATTTTTTCTTTAGAATATTAAAGTAGATAATATATTGTATTTTTCAGACAATTTTCAGAACAAACATCCTGCAACATTTTTAGTTGCACTCCCTGAAATTTGAAAATTAGTGTATTTTTGGAAAATTTTCAAAAAAATAACAAAAATACCTGTACAAAAAATAATTTACAAATTCTTAAATAAAAGTAAAGTCAAATACCTGAAGTTGATGGCTCCATTTTAAACAGAGACCGGATTTTAATACTAAAAAAACAATCTTTTTATTTTTATTTCAATCGAAAAACAATCTTTAATGTTCAAAAAATAATAAAAATCCATCATGATTTTTATTATTTTCATCAATATTTTAATTTTTTTCATCATGATGAAAATAAAAATATAAATATCTTTTGTGATATTTATTTCAAAAGTTGAAAATTATTTTGAACTTTTTTCATCGGATGGAAAAAATTCTAAACAACAACAATTTCATTTGAATAAAAAAAATATTTTGAAAACAAAACAAAAGTATGAATAAAAAAACAATCATTTTAAATTTTTTTCGAACTGATATTTATCGTTAAAGATATTTATCGTTAAAGATATTTATTTTTTTCATCATTGATGGATATTTATTTTAAAAATAAAAATCCCTCACATATTTTTTTCAACAAATGAAAAAATATTTTGAACATTAAAGATATTTATTTTGATTGAAAAATAAAAATAAAACGTTTTCGGGTCCTTGATTTTAAATTTTTCCTTCAAAGCACTTTTTATTAAATAAAAAAAAAAAAAATTACCAAAAGTTAATGAAAATTTAATTTTTTGTTCTTTTTCCAAAATATAAAGAAATGTTGAATTTTGACAGCTCAGTACACAAAAACAGTGCAACCTAGGCTAATGATTTTTATTGTTGTTGATACATAATTTTGTCTACTTTTATTCATTATCAAATTTTATTACAAAAAGTTAATTTTAAAAATTCAATTCGACCCCTTTTACCCCAACGTGCAGCGATGCAAAACAAAATTACTGAAACCGAAACTACTGAAATCGAGGGCTGAGTGTAATATAAGGATTGCATGTGAAATAGAAAATAAATTTTAATTTGGCCAAAGAAATTTGTGAAAATATTTTTGAGACTGCTCTTGAAAATTGTTCATAACTCCGCCATTCCTGAACGAATTTCGATGAATTTTAATACCAAGATTTTTGAGACTTTATGCCGTATATGTGTTGAAAATTATATGTATTTATTGGAATAAGGGCTTCAAAAAATCCATTTCAACATACAGACAGACATATAAATATTCTCAAATATTATATTTTTAATCATAACAATCACGAATATTTTTAATTTTCAGGTCCTGAATGTATATTTTAAGGCTTTCGTATAAAATGACAAACTTATACTTAAATACTTTTCATTTTATATGAAGGTTATAAAAATAATACAAGGCATTCCCAAATATATTAAACAATACTTTGTTTAAAATCTCAAATGATAAAAGAAATTTTAAAAGAAATTCAAACAAGTCTAGATTGCAATTCTGTTCCAAAATCTTAAATCTTATGATTATAGTATTCAATAGAAAATTTATCTTAAATTGAATATATGAAATGAGAGGAAAAAATCTCTTGAGAATACATTAGCTTAAGATAAAATGAAATCATATTTTCATTCTGTACAATATATTTTTTCCACTAAAAGAAAAAACTACATATAAGGAGTGTCACAGCTCGTAATTTGAACTTTTGCTATTCTCCTGATAATTTTACAACAATCTAATGTACGTATACGTATGTATACCTTTTACAATTTATAATGTCATCATATTAAAGTTAAACACCTCATATTACAAAATTTTCTTACAAACTATTGTACAATTTCCTAGGAAATAAAACCTCTTAATACCAAACGTGTGTACTTAAGATGTGAGAGCAAAGGAATAAATGAAATAAGAAATTCTTCTCAAGTTCTTAATATTTCTTGTGACAAGTTGTAGGTTATTCACCAGTACTATCAGAAACAGAACAACAACGATAATAACAATAAACAACAGCTACAACAAATTGTCTGTTATAATGTTACATGAATATCAATGACTTGTAAATAACATTGACATGAATATCATGACGTAACCATGGATAGATACATTTAGTACATACATATGTATGTGTTAGCTGCATATAGTCTTGCATGTATATACAGATACTTGAGCCCAGATACTTGTACTCATACACTCACTTACTCATAGATAAATACATACATAATTTATTACACCTTGTATTATTGGCATCATTAAAAGACTGTCATTTTTTAACATCTTCTGCTTCATCTTTGGACTTTTATTGCAGCTGAAAAAGTAACAATGAAAAAATAAAAAATTGTGAAAAGAATTTAACCATAAAATGTAACTAAAATAGTGAAAGAGTTATAGAAGCTTTAAGCATTTGTATATATTAAGCTAAGGTGTTGGCATCTTAAAAGGACCCCCCAACTTCAGTGAAAGGTTAATTATACTAAAAATAATATTATCCGCAATAACAATACATCTTACTGCGTGCACTTTACATTAACACCACGTATAACTCCACTGAACAAAAAACAGTGGGATCGATGGTAAAATAAATGATAATAATTATACATTTTTTAACTTTGGAATTAATCTAGACCAATAATGTTCAACCATTGCATTTAAATATCAATATTACATCTAATGTTCTAAACTATATTTTTCTTAAAATTTTACGTAAATAAATTAACTTAAAGAACTAAGATTTTTCAAAACAATTTCTAAATTTAAAAATTAAAATTTTTTCCGACAGCTTAAAATAATTTAAAATCTTTTCCTCCACTATGCAATATTCATAGTCTACATCATCGCACATTGGGGTAAAAGGAGTCGAAAATTGCGATTAATTCAAGGAAAGGTGGTATCAATATTCACGGAAAAAAGTCACCAATTAACAAATATATATGAAAATAATTCATTCAATTATAACTTCTTACACCTCTCACCAAAATGATTATATCAATTATTAAAAACTGTAAAAAATACAAAACAGAAAAAAATTCCCAATTTATAAATTAATTAAATCAATCAAGTAGTTGATCAGATCATGTCACTTACCTTGGTATTCATTTGGATAGGCGACTTACTTGGCGTCGACATATAGAAACCAAAAGACTTCATATGAAGTTGAAAGCTTCTAGCCTTCACTGGTTAATAAACAGTCAATTAAGACTAAGCCTTGACAATAAAGTCATCCTGTATAAAACCATATTAAAAACAATTTGGACTTATGGCATCCAATTATGGGGTACTGCCAGTAATACCAGCATTGATATTATACAGAGGGCACAATCGAAAATTCTTAGAACTATGACGGGTGCACCATGGTACATAAGAAATGAGAATATCCATAGGGACTTAGAGATACCACTAGTAAAGGAAGAATTTAAAAAATTCAGTGAAAAATATATCCAGAAACTTCAAACTCATCCAAATCCACTCGCTAGACTCCTTGCTGAAGTGCAGACATATTCAAGGCTTCGTAGAGCCGACCTACCGCCCCGCTAATGAGAGGACTGTTTACAACATAGCTCTCCCTAGAGAGTAGATATCTTTAGTTTTAAGATTTAAATACTTACTGTGAGGCCTAATAAAGGCAGATTCAGTAAATAAATAAAAAGTAAATATAAAAAAAAATTAGTTGATTGGATGAATTATAGCCTAATTCCATAATTTTTCGTTCGTTCTGTAAATGTACAGAAACGTAAACGTTAACATTTATTTTTGGCATTCTGTATCATTCGTTACATTTAACATTAATAAAATATGTTAATGTTACACTGATTACGTTATGTTATTTTAAAAAATCTATTTAGTTGCCAATCTAAAGTTTTGTTGTTCTAAGAGTTGATTTTGGAAAAGCTATATTCTGAAAAAATTTATATTTTTGAAATGGTAACAATATTCATTAATTTAAATGACAACCTTCATTAATATAAAATTAGTTTATTAAAAATAAAACAAAACCATTTCAAAAATGTTTAAAAATAAAAATTTTATGAATTGGTGTTTAATAAATAAATTTATGGATTTTAAACGAATTTGGTACCTAAATTTCAAAAGCCTGGCTGGTCTAACAATCATTGAAATCAATGCTGTTCCTGAAGTGTGCAGGAGAACCAATTACTTTTTAATGAAGTATAACTTTTTGCAATTTAACGATATGTAAATGGACGACGTGCGGTATGGTAATTTAAAGTACGTTAATTCAGGAAAAGGTGATATCCAAATTTTGATGATCACGTTCTATTTTTACTATTTATTAATTAGTAAAAAAATGCACTTCTAAAATTTTTTTGGCAGAATGGCAATGTTCGTCCGTCTACATCCGTGTACATTTGTGTTAAATGGGTCGAAAATGGCACTTAATTCAGAGAAAATTTATGTCAAAAATTTAATAGAGAAGTGAAAAAAATATATTTTTCGAATTTTAAGATTTTTTTTGAGGGAATTTTAATGTCCGTCCTTCTGTCCCACATTGGGGTAAAAGGAGTCGAAAATGGCGATTAATTCAGGGAAAGGTGATATCAAAATTTTAATGAACACGTTTTATTTCTCTATGGATTATTAGTTAAAAAAAATTAGTTTTTGAATTTTAAGATTTTTTTTTTTTTTTGCAGAACGGTAATGTCTGTCCGTCCGTCTATACATTTGAGTTAAATGGGTCGAAAATTATGCATAATTCAGAGAAGGCTAGTATCAACACTTTACTGATCACGTTTAATTTTCCTATATATTAGAAAGTAACAAAATGCATCTTTAGAATTATAAGATGTTTTTTTGGCTGAATGGTAATGTCTGTCCGTCCGTCTATACATTTGGGTTAAATGGGGCGAAATTTCCACTTAATTCAGGGAAAAGTGATATCAAGATTTTAATACTTTCATTTTGTTTTCATATTAATCAAGAAACGGAAAAAAATATTTTTTGAATTTTAAGAGTTTTTGGAGATAATTCTAATGTCCGTCCATCTGTCCGTCTGTTTGTTAATTTTTGCAAACTTTCCAATTCAAAATCGTTAAAATTTTGACAAAATAAAAATAACGCCTCAAAATCTCCTTTGTTCGTTAGATAATTTTATTTTTTAACTTATTGCATAAAATATAATAAAATCGGTTGAAAATGTTTGGCTATATATGAAAAAATATTGACCAAGATCTTGTAAAATTGAGATTTTTGAAATTTGAAATTTAAAATGTATATAACTCGAAAAATATATAAGATAAGTAGTACATGTAAGCATGGATTCTTAAAAATTTATCATGAACTTTAAGGTGATATAAAAATCTTGAAAATCGGATAAGAAACAAAAATTCGCTAGTGGTTAAACATTTTCTATGACACTAGTAACCTATTTTGAACCCCCATAGTTGCGCTCCTGAAACATCTGTGAGATCCTGCTTCTAAACTCAAAATGCTACTATCCTCTTCAATGCCTATGTAAAGTTTCATATAAATCCATCTAGCCGATTAGAAGTTAAGGCTCCATTACTCTACCGTAAATGTGAAAACGTAAATGTAAAAGGAAACGTAAGTGGATGATTACTCTAAAAACGTAAATGTAGCCAATACTTTGTTGTTGTTTTGTACACATGAACATCGGTGATACCAATTATACATATTTCCAGTGGATCAAATTCAAATTGAAAATCGCTAAATTTATTGGTTTGTATTTCAGCGATTTGTATACAAAACGAAATTTGTGTTTTTTTGACAAAAATTTTGAACTTTAAATTAAAAATTCGACTTTACGTCTTAATTAAATTATTTCAACAAGTTTTTAGTGAAGAAAACAGCAAAAATAATTGTCCAATTTATAAACCTTTTACAGCGAGTTTTTACGCAGATTTAGTATATTGAAATAAAAAGCTGTCAACACTGTTGTTACAGCTGTCACGTAAAAACGTAGAGCGACCTAATTTGATTAGGTTGCTACGTAACATTTAAGTTTTTTAGTACACATACACACATAACTCTCATAAGCAAAATGTGTCAGCTGATTCGCTATATTTACATTTACGGTCGAGTAATGGAGCCTTTACAGATCTGCATTAAAGCTGTTTTTTTTAGGAAATCTATTGGAGTTTTTCGAAAAATAATTATTTTCTCAAATCGGGCTACATATGGGCACGATTTTTATTTTTTTTTTCATAATATTAAAGTGGAGAATATATACTATTTTTCAGAAAATTTTCAGAACAAACATCCTGTTACATTTTAAGTTGTATTCCATGAAAATTGAAAATTAGTGTATTTTAGGACAATTTCAAAAAAAAAAAAAAAATAAAAATAAATAAATAAATAACAAAAATATTAGGATAAAATATAATTTACAAATTCTTGAAGAAATATAAAGTTCAATATCTGATGTTGATGGTTTAATTTTGTAAAAAAATATTTAACTTAAAAAGCTCCTTATAAAAAAACGGCATAACCTAGCTTCAAGATTTTTATTATTATTGATACATAATTTTGTCTAGTCTTATTCGTTACCCAACTTTATTACAAAAATTTTAATTTTAAAATTCAATTAATCGCCTGTTTTGACACATTTTACCCCAACGTGCATCGTTGCCTTCTTCAGATACATATATAAACTTACTGCAACAAAAAATTGTTACCTACCACACATTGTAGCAAACAAGCGTCAATAATGTGGTTGTAGTCGAAAAGAAAAAAAAGCAAAAGTATCTTACAGCAGTTTGTTGTGTTTTTAATGTGCGAGCAAGTGCTCATTTGACTCCATGTATCTTTTTAAAAATGTCATTAAGTTTGACATTTATTTAAAATTTTCACTACCCACTTAAGAATTACAACGATTTATACTCTGATGTTTACAAGTTAGCGCATATACATACAAATGTATTTGTGTGTGTGTTAGTATGCAAACAATTTGTGAATTTTAATTGTTTTTGAACTTTTATTGTTATGTTTATTCTTTGGTGACAAAAAGTTGAATTTAAAGCTTCCTACATATGTATGTATTTTACATAGAGAGCTTTAAGTAATATAACTTTTTGTTTTGATTTATATACATAACTGTTTTGAAAACTATGTTCAATTGTTTTAAACAGTATTTTTAAGAGATATTAGATTTTTAGTTTGAACATTAATATGAGGAAAATCAAAAAATTTCGAAATTGTTTGAAACCTAATTTAAGTGTCTTGTATTGCCAAATTTTGTTTTAATATTAGGAAAAGTGTTGATGCTTTTTGTAGATCTTACACAATAACTAAGAAATCCTAAATTTTAATTTATTCGCATAAAATCTCACAGAAGTACAGGCTTTTAAAACTAAAAAATGTAAAAAAAACTTTTGACGATTTTTGAATTTATTTTAATTAAAAGTTCAACATTTTTGTTATAAAAGCGCAAATTTCGTTTTGTATACAAATCGTTGAAATACAAACCAATAAATGTAGCGATTTTCAATTTGAATTTGATCCACTGGAAATATGTGTAATTGGTATCACCGATGTTCATGTGTATAAAACAACAACAAAGTATTGGCTACATTTACGTTTTTAGAGTAATCATCCATTTACGTTTCCAGTTACATTTACGATTTTACATTTACATTTACGGTAGAGTAATGGAGCCTTTATACTGACAATTTACAACTTATTGACTTAAACCATTAACCAGTCGAAAGACAAGACTTTTTAAATTCATTTGCTATATAATAAGTATCCTGTTTACTATACATTGAAAAGTTATGCGGTGATACAAAATTAAACCAAAAATTTAAAATTTTTAAAATTTTGCAGTTTTTTTTACAGAAAATGTGCGCCATCATTCAGTGAATTTAAATTTAGAGTTCAGAATTTAAAAGACGAAGAGATTACTTACAATTTAATGTATATTTCGTTGACTTCAGGAAACCCGACGAAGGATAGTATCTTCACAAATTTTCATATAATTAGCGTAAATATTTTTAAAGTATATTTTTCACTACTGACAAATTCCGCTTTAATAGAAATTGTTCAAAATATCGCGTAAACTTTCACTAAAATTTTGCTCTGAATTTTTTTAGTGTAAGATATGCCTTTAGATCATCGAAAAATATCTGTAAAGAATAATTTTGTTGATTTAAATTTTTATTATGAAAGAAAATTAACCCTAGAATACTAACGATATTTTTTTTATACGTTAATACTAACGACACGTAAATTTTACGTATACATACCTCTAAAACACTTTGTTGTTTCTATGTCAGCTAAATGCATTTATTAAAGTGAAAAAAACAAATTCAATAAGCAAATATTGAGATTTTATTTATAAAATTATTATCTGGCATTTACCAGAGACTTAAGATGACTATATGTTCCATTCTTTCGTTTTTTTCCTAATAGATAAACTTACATCACATTTTTCTTACCTTTCTGTGAACAATTCTTGATATAATTTTCTTCATATTTTTACATTCAAAGAAAAAATTATTACCGTCTTTTTTACAATTAACTCAGTTGTTTAATTTTGCATCAAAATTTAATAAATATGTTCAAGAAAAAATAAAATAAAAAATAAATTTTGGTATTATTTTTTTTTTTTTTTTTATACACATTTTTAATTCATTCAATCATCTACTTGATTGATTTAATTAATTTATTAATTGGGAATTTTTTTCTGTTTTGTATTTTTTATAATCTTTAGTAATTGATATAATTATTTTGGTGAGAGGTGCAAATTTAAACAAGTTTATAATTGAATGAATTATTTTCATATATATTTGTTAATTGGTGACTTTTTTCTGTGTTCATTTCATTTAAAAGTTAGAATTGATTACTGTATTCCCCAAATTAATATTATTCGGCGAATATTTAAACATTACTCTACCATTTCAAATCACATTTCCAATTTTATATTCATATAAAAATATTTAAATACATATTATAATTCAGTCAACCATAAAAAAAAGAGACGTCATTTACATCGGCTACAGCGGAATTCGTCTGCAAACTTATTTTGCTTGCGGACAACTATCGCAAAGTATAAATGATTTTAATATTGATGTCAAATGAAGGCATTCTATTTATCATCAAATAAGAAACAAGTTAAACATTTTGCTAAAATTCACTTTAAAAAAGCGCGAATGTTATATTCGCGCTTATATTCCGGCCGACTTTTTCAAATTTTACGTTATATGGGAGAGGGCGGTAAAGTGGGCAGTAAAGTGGGCGGACCACGCCCATTTTTTGTTTCCGAGTTTACATTGGTCCTTGAACTATTTTAACACAATTTCGTCTATTTTCACCTTATATGGGAGGTGGGCGGTAAAGTGGGCCGACCACGCCCATTTTTAGTTTCCGAGTTTATATCGATTCCTGAACTATACGTACAAAATTTCGTTGTCGTACATGTTTTCGTTGAAGAAATATCAGCAGAAAAGTATAAAACGGACACCCTGTGTTTCTAGTTTTTAGCCCATAACTTTTTTGTTTATAAACCGATTTTGCCCATTTTCAGACGGACGGACATAGCTCGATCGACTCAGAATCTAACCAGGACCCAGAAAATATATACTTTGTGGGGTTTTAGATGATTCCTTCAACATGTTACACACGGAATGACAAAATCAATATACCCCCCATCTTTTTGATGGTGGGTATAAAAATTAAGAATACCATCAAGTGTAGTAATGTTTAAACGACTATATTTTAAAAACTAACAAGTGCGAATATATTCGGCCTGGCCGAATCTATATACCCATTATCAAAGTAGGCAGTAAAGTTGGCGGACCGCGCCCATTTTTTGTTTCCGACTTTACATTGGTCCTTGAACTATGTGAACACAATTTCGTTGATTTTCACCATATATGGGAGGTGGGCGGTAAAGTGGGCGGATCACGCCCATTTTTGGTTTCCTAGTTTATGTCGATCAACCAAGTATACGTACAAAATTTCGTTGGCGTACGTGATTTTATTGAAGAAATATCAGCAGAAAAGTATTTCACGGACACCCTGTGTTTCCAAAAAAACTTTATATACGATAAATATTTGTGCCAAATTTCGTCTCCCTACGTTGCCCCGTTCGAGCTCTATCCTGCTTTCAACAGACGGACAGACAGACGGACAGACGGACGAACATAGCTAGATCGACTTAGAATTCAAGCAGGACAGGACTTTGTGGGGTCTTAAATGATTCCTTCGACATGTTACATACGGAATGACAAAATCAATATACCCCCCATCTTTTTGATGGTGGGTATTAAAACGATATTCACTTAATTTTTCAGCAAACGATACCGAGATATGTCTTTTATTACTCATAATTTTGCGAAATTTTAAACCGTTATTATTTTTTTAGCTTTCGATAAAAAATGATTGAAGATTCTGTAATAATTTTGACATGTGCTGATAGTACTTTAGATGTTCTATAAAATCGCATTTTTTAGATTTTGATTTTCTAAAAGTTATAAATTTAAACCTCCACAACTTTTGCGCGCATTGATAAAAATGATTAACGCAAACAGGTGTTTTTTTCTGACGTATTGTCAGAAAAAAAATATATATATTTTTATTTAAAATTTTAAAATTTTTTGATTTTCCTCATATGCATTTCTTTAGTCATTAATTAAAATATTTTGATTGTGACAAACTCAATAGATCAATAAACATTGTTTTACAATTTATTTATGCATTTTTTTATTTTCTCACAATAATAAAAATCATTAATTAATTACAATACATTGGTTTATGTATGAGCTAAATCCGTTGTTTCTAAATTTTATTAGACTCATTAAAGATTTCTTCAAGATAATTATTTGCATTCAATCAAAATAAGTTAATGAGGTAAAGCAATAAAAATTTAAGGAATTTTTCAGGTAAATCCATTTTTGTCAAAGTTAATGATTACAAATTAGTGAATTTATAGGTAATTAAAAATCTATGTTAAATCAATAAAATCATTAAATTTTTTATTACATACGTATTAGTTAAAATAAATTTAATCTTCTGAGGATTGTAAAAATATATAACACAAAGTCAAATGTATAATAGAGTATTCCGTAAAAAAGATTTAGGAATACCCCTCAATCGAAGAGTATTCATGAGCTGAGTATATAAAAAAATATTTAAAATAAAATAAAAGTATCGAAATAAAATTCAAAAACAGACTAAAAAACACGGGTTTACATTTATATAAATAGCATTTAACACGATCTTGCAGTACTCTTACAAAGATCAGCATAAAAACTTGGTAGCCTTTTTATTAAAAAAAAAAAAATTAAATATCAAAAGTTAAGAAATCCGTAAAATTCAACTATGATTCCTATCTCCTGAGGAAACAGTTGCAATATTGGTGTTCTCTCAGCATTACGTACAATAAAATTTTTAAATATTTTAGCTACCAGTTTCTTACATCTTACTTTAACGTTTGAAGTTTCAAAAACTAAAAAACTATTTATATTGTTATATTTTAGTAGAGAAGAATAACAATAATACATCTTTAATTTCGTTTTTGAAATTTTAGTTATTTTTACAAAAAATTCAAAAACTAATATAATAACGAAAAGTACCACAAAGTATCCTTTTATGGGAATTCATTAACTTAGGACCATATATCTTTAAATTGATGATTTTAGATTAAATATTATAGAAAATTCAAAATGTACCATTAGAAGAACAAAAGAGTACCATTTTTACCCCCCCTGAATTCTTACCAACATAGACCATATATTTTAATTTTAGAAGAACGAAAAACTACCACAAAGTCCCTTATTATTGATTTTCATTCACTTAGGACCTTATATCTTTAATTTCATGTTTCCAGGTTCTATATTTCAAAAAATTCAAAAAGCACCATTAAAAGAACGAAAAAGTACCACAAATCCCTTTTTCAGGATTCTCATTCACTTAGGACCATATATTTTTTTTAATTTCATATTTGTAGGTTCAATATTATTGAAAATTCAAAAAGTACCATTGACTGAACGAAAAAGTATCAAAAAGTCCCTCTCTTCAATTCTTACCCACATAGGACCAAGTACCTTAATTTTATGTTCTATGTTAAATTTTGTGAAAAATTCAAAAAGTACCATCTCAAGATCAAAAAAGTACAAAAAAAGTCTCTCTCTTCAATTCTTACCCAGATAGGACCATGTATAATTCCATATTTCTAGGTTCAATTTTGTAGAAAATTCAAAAAGTACCATTAGAAGAACGAAAAGTACTACAAATTCCACTCTTATGAATTCTTACACACTTAGGACTACATGTACTTTAGTTCAAGTTTTTTTAATATAATAATATGACAAAAATATTCAATTTAAAATTGTATCCCCTGTTTAGTACTTTTTATTCCCCCTGAATGTAACAAAGATTGTATTTCAACGATTTGTACTGGGATCTAATGTTAAAATGTATGTGTTAGTAAAATGAAAAAAATATTTTGTGAAAAAAGTAACAGAATCAGGTACGGTTTTTACCCCGTTCGAACTTTCAATAAGTACCAAACTGGTATTTGCCAATTTTCGATAAGATACTAATTTTATGCAAATTTTTTTCTATGCTTACTGGTTTAAAAGATAGATAGGGTTCCAAAAAGGTACCAAATTACAGTTTGTACCCGTTTTTTTTTTTTTCTCTAAAAGAGCCGAATGTCAAAAATGTACCACACCTTTACGATAATTTTTCAAATGAATTACGATAACTACTTAACTTTTTTTGTATCTCTATTAGTTTAAGAGATACAAGGTTACCGATTTTACCCGTTTATAAACATTCGAATTTCCAAAATCCCGTCGTAGTGGATATATTCGGTAGTAGACCAATCCACTGTCCATATTTCATCTTTCCAGTTTTAACCGTTTTGTCTGTGCGATGATGAATCACCAAGTAAGTCAGTCAGTCAATCTCTCAGTCATTACTCTTTTATATATAAAGATAGTCGTGTATTCAAGATCTAATAGAAAACGAGAGAAAAGCTATAGTCGGTCAAGACCGACCATTTGATACCCTACACCATTGTGTATGAGCTAAAAATTACACCTGTGACCAATTGTAGACCAACACTTTTACTAAATGTAAAATAAATTATACAAATACAGAACAATGCATTAATACTAACATCTATATGATTTTATGCCCTTTAGAGCGATTCCCGGAAGTGGATTTATATGGGACCGATTCTCATAAATTTTGGCACTGTTATTTCTACTTATAAACAACTTATTTGTGTTGAATATTAACTTGATACTATCATTCGTATGGGATTTATGAACATTAAAGTGATTTTCGGAAGAGGGATTTATATGGGAGCTATGGTCAATTATGAACCGATCTTGATGAAATTTGGCAGATTGACAGTTATACAAAACTCCTTTGTTCCGAGTTTCATTGAAATATTGCTACATTTAAGGCATTTATGATTGTTAAACCCCTATTCCGGGAGTACATTTGTATGGGGGCTGGGTAAAATAATGGACCGATCACAACCTATTTCAAAAGGCTTTGTCCTTGTGGCAAAATAATTATACGTTCCAAATTTAATCAAGATATCTTTAAAATTGCGACCTATACTTTGTTAACAAGGTTTACATGGACAGACAGCCAGTCAGCCGACCAGACGGACAGACGGACGGACGGATTCAGAAAGTGATTCTGAATCAGACGGTATACTTTAAGGTGGGGGTCCGATAATTTTTTCTGTGCGTTACAAATATCAGCACAAACGCATAATACCCCAATTACCTATGGTGGTGTAGGGTATCAAAATTGAAATCGGATTTGTATTCTGCATGGAAACTTCGCTCTCCATTTATGATAAAATTTTTAACTTATTTTAAAAAACTACTTATGTTATTTTTGCAATATTTTAAAATTTTTAATTTGTTCACTTCTAAAATTGTCTACATACATACTAAAATCTTCAAAAAACTTTTTGAACATGTATACTTCTTCATTAAAACAACATGGTGCTTAAAATTGTTTTGTTAAATATTTTTCTTTACAAAATGATTTGAAAATTTTGTTATTTTGCCGTAATTGTTTTTGGTTAAATTTTCATAATAGTATCACCTATTAAAAGTTTGAAATTTCTTCAAAAAAAAAAAAAAAAAAAAAAAAAAAAAAAAAAAACCTTTAATAATTTATTACAGTCATATGTACTAAAACTGGCTGACACACACGTGTTTTTAAGAGGAGAAATATTAGCACGTGTATCTTTATTCCCGTCAAACTTTTAATACATCTTCCCTTTCTCCTAATACTTATACATAATTGCAAAGAAAACTTTATCCATTAAGTTCTCGTTGTCGCAGCAATAATGGGTTTTTAACTACCTATCGATATAAACTCAGAAAAAAATATTAGTTAGCTAATATTTTATTTAAGAAATATTAATACTGAAAATTTTTTATGAGTGTATTTGTATGACATGCATTCTCAGTGTGATATTGTATTTAGCTTGCTTCATTGGTTTCTTACCACATTTTTTTTTTTTTCTTACATAAAATTTCGCTAAATATAATTCGCATTATTGTAGAAACTTTATAGTAGTTAAATAACTTGCCATGATGACTTTGAAAAACAAAAAGAAAACAAGAAAATGTTTTGCTTAAGTTATTTTTTTAAACTCAAATATTCACACTTCCATAAATGAAGGCAGGAAATCCTAAAGATTATGGCTTCTAACCATATAAAACAGATACAGATTATGCAAGTACAACCAAAACCTAAAACTATTTTTGCAGCAGACAATTTTTTTATTATGACGTCGTTGGTATTAAAATTGATGAGGAAAATTATTTGGAAATACGAGCAGATAAGTTATAGGAAATGATACATGTTGAATATTTTAAAGTTGAGCAAACTTTTATAAATTTTTCACCTTAAGTCATTGGTGATAGATGTTATAATAAAAAAAGCTTTGGTAATATTTAGTTTTTAGGGGGTGTACAATGACGCTACACAGTGGGGCCGATCGCAAAAAAAAAAATGCAATCACCTAAAATCTTTTTTTTTTTTTCAATTTAAATATCGTTACAATAAATATGTGAGGGATTTTTATTTTTTAATTTAAATAATAAATATCTTTAACGATTAATATCTCCAAAAATAATTATCAATGGAAGACATTTCAAATGATTGTTTTTTTTTTTTTTTCTTTTTTTTGATTTGTTTCAAAATTATTTCTTATTCAATGAAATTGTTGTTCTAAAATTTTTTCATCCGATTAAAAAAATTTAAAATAATTTTCAACTTTTGTAATAAATGTCGCAAAAGATATTTATATTTTTTATTTCGACCATGATAAAAAACTAAACTATTGATAAAAATAAAAAAATGTATGATTGATTTTTATTATTTTTTGAACATTAATTAAGTAAAAATGAAGAGATAAATTTTTAGTTTTAAACTCCGGTCTCTGGTTAAATGTATATAACAGGTTTTCTAGCGATTTTTAGCACTAATTTTCCGGTCATTCTCAAACAAGTTAAAACAGAATTTGGTAAGAAAATTGCATTGAATTATAGAAAAGGTTGTTAAGTATATATTTAGGATAAAATGTCGAAAGTAAAAAAGCCAAAATCTTCAGTTTTACATGATTACATGTTAAAATTTGAAGAAATTTTTTATAATGATCGATGTTGACAACAAAACAAATTTCAACTTGGATTTATGTGAAGTCTTTATATCTGCAGACATCCCTTTAAAAAAACTAGCTCATCCAATTTTATTGAATTTATTAAAGACGTAAAAGACGCTCAGAAAAAGTTATGTGGAAAAATTGTACAGTATTCAGGTGGAAGAAATAACATCTTTTTTAAAAAATAACATTACTGAAGTTTTGGATCACGACGTAGAGACATAGTTGCATGTAACCTGTTTAGCCCACGCAATAATTTTGATCACTTTGATTCGCGGATTTCTTAGGGATAACAGATATTTTTGCAAGCTCGTGCACTCGTTGCGAAATTACAAGAAAATGTAACCAATTTGCCACTTCCGCCTCAAAAAGTAATTACGAGATGGTCATCTTGGCTTGATGCTGTAAAATACTACGAATAATATATTGATGATTTCAAAATGCTGTGGCTTAGTTGAATGATAACGACTCTAAAGCTATACAAAAATTAAACGAGTTCAAACATCAAGCAATATTAAAAATAAACACCCATTTGTTTCTTCCAACTAGGGATTTCATTCTGAAACTATTACTACATTAGAGGGTTTCAATTCATTAAGCACTCAAATCAGTTTAATTGATACTACTATTGTAATAATCGAAGCTGCAGAAGGCCCCGTTGCTGAAAAATAATATTAAAGTTGCAAGCTGTTATTAAAAAAATAAAGGATTTGAGAAACTTCAAAAAAAAAAAAAAAAAAAAAAAACGAGAAAAAAAGGTATAGTCGGTCAAGACCGACCATATAATACCCTACATCATTATGTATGACCATAAAAATTCGAGGAGGAGACCTATATTAGATAAACACTTTTACTAAATGTGAAATAAAATATACAAATACAGAATAATACGTTGATACTAACATCTACTTGATTTTATGCACTTTAGGGCGATTCTCGGAAGTGGGTTTATATGGGAGCTGTGGTAAATTATTGACCGATTTTAATAAAATTTGGCAATGTTGTTTCTACTTATATAAAACTTATTTGTGTCGAATTTTAACTTGATACTAACATTAGTATGGGATTTATGCACGTTAAAGTGATTTTCTGAACAGGGGTTTATATTTGAGCTATGGTTAATCGTAGACCAATCTTCATAAAATTCGGTACAAAGATTGATACTTATACAAAACTTCTTTGTACCGAGTTTCATTAAAATATTTCTAAGGCATTTTTTAGTGTTGAAACTTAATTCCGGGGGGACATTTGTATGGGGGGTAGGTGAAATAATGGACCGATCATAACCAATTTCAATAGGCTTCGTCCTTGTGTCCCACCTGCCAAATTTCATTCAATTATCTTCAAAATTGCGACCTGTACTTTGTGCACAAGTTTTACATGGACAGCCAGCCGTCCAGCCAGACGGACGGACATCGTTAGATCGATTTAAAAAGTGATTCTGAGTCGATTGGTATACTTTAAGGTGGGTGTTGGATAATGTTTTCTATGCGTTACAAACATCAGCACAAACGCATAATACCCCAACCACCTATGATGGTGTAGGGTATAAAAAATCAGAATCAATTACTTTACATTCATATGATGTTTAGATGAATACTCTTCTTCTGAACGACAATTATTCAAATACGCTCCTATCACTTCTGTTGACGTTGAAAGATAATTTTCTATGTATACCAAGGTACGGAAAAATTCGGATTACGAATTTAATTTTCTTTTTAATATAATTCGCAAATTTAAAAATAAAATTCACTTTTTGGATTTAATTTGTATTCCTTACTTTTTTTAATTTGGGTTACGAAAATAATCTAAAAAACTTTTTTTTAAATTTGTATTTATGTGGAAGATCGTTATTTTACGATTACAAACGGTTCGGTCGCCACATATATGGTACAATGATGTGCGCAAAAAAGTGGTTGAAAAATAGTAAAAAAAGGTTCATTGTGTGCATGTACACTTATACATACATGTAGATGTGTATAAAAAAATATTTTTTTAGCGGTATACTGTCGTTTAGAAAAAAACCTAACTATGAAACTGCAATGATATTTGTTGTTTTAAATTTGTAAGTTTATACATACAGTTAGGGACAAAACTATTTGTACTTATTTCGTATATCTTCAATAATTTATAAAGAATAAAAAATTATTATATGTAGTTTTAATTCAGGTCCATTTTTATTGAATTATTTGTACAATTATTTGTACGTTGGACTCTTGTATGATGATTTTTTTAAATACCGTTATATTTTCTTCGTTAATCGAGTTTTATTTTACAAAATAAGAAGTTGGTTTTAACGTTTTGAATAATAAGCACATCAAAAATGGGAAAGCGAAAAGAGTTGAGTTTGGATATTAAAAATTTAATTATTGATGAACATAAAAAAGGAAAATCTCTCCGGAATATAAGTAATTTAGTAAATTTGCAACATTCCACAGTACAATACATTGTAAGCAAGTATAAAAACAGCGGATCTGTTGAAAATGTGCGTGAAGGTATACGAAATATATGAGGTGTACAAATAGTTTTGTCTCTAACTGTATGTATGTAGGTAAGTATATGAATTCATTTTTGTCTGTGATGCAAATACATATGTATATATATTCATGTACGTAAATATACATATGTTTTTTAATTAGCAATATAGAAAAATTAGAATTATTATAATATACATGTGTATATTTTTTTGCACATTTAAATTTATGTTTCATAATTTTTATATGAAACATAAATTTTATTATGTTTCATAATTTTTATATGACAGCAATAAAAATAATTATTTTGTACGTACATATGTATGCATATATATTTTGCGGTAAATATTTAATTTACAAAATTTAATAATCCCATAAAATTTTTCTCCAATCAATCTATGCAATGCATGTTTATGAATGTTCTAATTTTTTTGTCTTTGTAATCAACCCTTTTTTACTTTCTACAATCATTTAAAGTACTCAAATTTATTAACCTTATAAACAAATTTGTATTTCTTGTTTACACAAAAACAAAAAAACAAAAATTTATCGATATTACGCTAACAACATTATTATTTTTTACGACAGTTACTTTTTAAATACATAATTACATATGTATATACATACATATGCAAATAAAAAAACACAAACTCAATTAGCTATTGCCATAAACATTGTGTTGTTGCTTCATTTTAACAAACAAAAGAAAAACACGCAGTTAAAAACACACAAGCGCATGTACAAATGTCTTTAACATCCACACATCCTTCATTTAACATAAGTCAACTCATTTTATATCGTTGTACACGACTTCAATTCGAATAATTCTTTTCGGGTTAATTCCCAAATAATATTTTTATTTTCAAAAATAAAATTTTTGATCTTCGAACAAATCTAAAAATTAAATTTGTAAACAGAAAAATAAAATTCGTTCCAAAAAATTAGAATTAAATTCGCTGATAAAAATTGTGTTCCGAATCAATCAAAAAATGAGCGTTCTACCTACCCTGGTATCTTTATTAGTTTGGGAGTTATAGAGTTACCGATTTTACCCGTTTTTACCATTTTTTACCCCCTAAACATTATAATTTCCAAAAAAAAGGGAGACCTACCTACGTTCCAAATTTCGTCTCTCTAGCTTCAGCCGTTTGGGCTGTAGGATGATGAATCAGTCAGTCAGTCACGTTATTCTTTTATATATGTATATAGAAGATATATTTTTTTTAATTGAAATCATACATGAAATTTTATTTAGATAGCTCCACGGGTTCACCAAATTATTAAAAAAAAGCGAGGCCTATACTGCTTTCAACAGACAGACAGACGGACATGACTAAATTGTCTTAGAATTCCACAAGCACCCAGGAGTTATATAGAATGAGATTTTAGATGAATATTTCGATATGTTACAAATGTAATGACAAACTCAATATACCACTCAAAAAAATCCAAATTTTCATATTATTATACCCTACACCACCATAGGTGGGGAGGGTATTATGCGTTTGTGCTGATGTTTGTAACACCCAAAAATATTGGTCCAAGACCCACCTTAATTTATACCAATCGGCTTAGAATCACTTTCTGAGTCGATTTAACGATGTCCGTCCGTCTGACCGTCTGTCCGTCCATGTAAACCTTGTAATCAAACTACAGGTCGCAATTTTGAACCAAAATTTATGAAATTTGGTACACAGGTTTTTTTTGGTCCAGGGACGAAGCCTATTGAAATTGGTTATGATCGGTCCATTATTTCACCTAGCTCCCATACAAATGTCCTCCCGGAAAAGGGTTTAACGATCATAAATCCCTTAAATATAGCAATATTTTAATGAAATTTGGCACATATAAGTTTCATGCAAGTCTAAATAAGTATGCCGATTTTTAAAAAGATCGGTTCATAATAAACCATAGCTCCCATATAAACCCCTTTCAGAAAATCACTTTAACGGACATAAATCCAACTAAAATGTTAGTATCAAGTTAGTATTCGACACAAATAAGTTTTATATGAACATAAATGATAGTGCCGAGTTTTATAAAGATCGGTCCATAATTTACCATAGCTCCCATATAAGGCCCCCTTTCGGGAATCACCCAAAAGTGAATAAATTCATATAAATTTCAGCATCAACGTATTATTCTGTATTTGTATGTCATATTTTACACTTATAAGTATTGGGCCACATTTGGATCCATGTCTAATAAAATACCCCTTTCCGAAATTTACTGTACACAATGGTGTAGGGTATCATATAGTCGGGCCTGACCGACTATAACTTTTTCTCTCGTTTTTTCTTTTTTGGAAGTTAATTTTCTACTAGATTAATGTAATCTTAATATCATAAACCGTCTCACTGTATAATTTAAGAGATACATCCAAGGATTTTCTAATTATGTACATGACGGTGTAATAAGTCATGCTTTCATTTTTTTTTTTTATTCTCCAAGTAAGACAGTATTTACTGAGCAGTGAACAAAACTATTCGTTTCTATGATTTTACTCTTAAATAGAAATACAAATACGGAAAACTATTGCAAAACTATTTCTTAGAGAAAAAAAATATGAAAAAGCATCAAGAGAAATACAAATATAGAATAAAGAAGAAAAATTGTTCAAACCGTTGAAAAGCCACAGATGTGTGAATACAAAAAAGGCTATACTTCGCATTCAAATTCACGCAAAACTTAACAAAACTGAACTTTTACTTTTTTGTTTAATTTTTTTATTTTCTTTTGTTGACAGCGGAGTAAGTGTGTACATGTTGCATAGCTAAAATACACGTTGTGTATTGGTGTGTCAACATTTACGCAGGTAAATATCTAAAGTGCAATACAAGAAATAATATGTAACATCAACAAGAAAAACAAAAATACTAAGACAGCAATAGCAAAAATAATAGCAACTACATATGGCATCAACAGCAAAATAATATTAGACTTTGGCCTTTGTTGCTGTTGCTCTATGACAAATACTGCTACTGATGCTGTTCTGTCTATTAAACTTGTCTGTTGAATTGTTTGCCTTTTAGAATGTTGAATGTTGTAAGATGTTGTTGCATGCCACGTTTTCGTTGTAGGAAAATCTAGCAAACAAAAAAAAAAAAAACACAGCTGGAAGTAAACTTTATAAATAGAATTATGCACGATTACTACGTAAATTCGTAGTGTAAGTTTTTTCTTCTGCACGAGTATGTAGCCGTATCGCGGGACACCATCTACATTTGCAACTATTTAGATACTTTTTTTTTACCTTTTTAAGTTTTAGTTATTCTTTCTATTTCTTTTCCAAATATTTATATATTTTTCGTATTTTCTTTTTCATTTTGGCACTAACAAATGTCAAGCACATTTGTAAAAAACAGCAAAATATTTACAACAAAAGTAAAGTTTTTTTTAGTTTCGTTAAGATTAACCCTATAGAGACCCTATTCTTTTCGATATCTTTAAATGGTTTTGAGGAAATATTTTAATTTGTTTAGACGTTATATGAAACTCATAGAGTATGACCAATGACCTGATAAATAAAATTAGGAGATATGTTTAACTAGTTTCTATAAGATTAGAAATTATTATAAATTTAGTCAAATATTAGTTAGCGGTTCTCTGCCCGCCTCTCCTAATTTTCAGAAAGTACTAAACATCTGTAAGTCCTTTTTTTTTTTTTGCGGAGAGGAGTATGCGATAAAATTAGTTTTTTTATGTTTATTAGTTTAGCAGATACATATCTAGAGTAACGAAAAGGTACCAACAAACAGATTTTACCCTTTTTTAGCCTCTAAACTGTTGAATTTTCAAAAAGTACAAAACACGTATTTGATATTTCTTTAAATGCAAAATAACACCACACACTTGTTTTAATAAGCTTGATGCCTTGAAAATTATAAAGATAACTTTTTAAACTATTTTGAATTTACAAAAAATGCTAAAGTTGTGTCTAATACTAATAAATGTTCCAAAAAGTACCAAAAACCTATCTGCTTATTTTTTAAGTAGGGAAAGATTTAAGTAAAAATATTATTATAATTATTATTATACGAAATACAGAAAGTACCATTTAAGGGACAAAAAATTACCAGTAAGTCCCGCTTTTGAGGACTCTAATAAAAAATATATAAAAAAAGTACGATTAGAAATTTGTCTTTGGTACCATTATAGGTAGCAAAACTTATCCTTTCCTTGATTCCTGATTCATTCAGAACCATATCAGCATATTCTTATACCGGTAGATTAATTTATTGAAAACATTAGAAAAGTATCATTATAAGCAGAAAACAAGCGCGAATGCTATATTTGACTCGGCCGAATCTATATACCCACCATCAACTTTTTAAAATTTTACGTAATATGGGAGGTAAGCGGAACACGCCCATTTTTGGTTTCCAAGTTTAAATCGACCCTCGAACTATGTGTACAAAATTTCGTTATCGTACATGCTTTAGTTTAAGAGATATCAGCAGAAAAGTATGAAATGAATCTACAACGGACACCCAGTATTTCTAGTATTTTTGTTAATTAACCGATTTTCAAATTCAATACCAAACAAACCTTATATAAGATAAATATTTGAGCCGAATTTCGTCCCCCTACGTTGTCCCGTTCGAGCCCTATCCTGCTTTCAACAGACAGACAGACGGATATAGCTAGATCGACTCAGAATCTAACTAGGACCCATAAAATATGTATTTTAAGGGGTCTTAAATGATTTTTTCGACATGTTACACACGGAATGACAAAATCAATATACCCTCCATCTTTTTGATAGTGGGTATAAAAATTTATCGAGGTATCGAGAAAAGATCTGTTAAATTTGATTTCTCAAAATTTTCACTATGTTTAAATTTTTAAGTTACAGCGTTACAAATATGCTATCAATTACTTATGAAATACTATATTTTAAAAAAGTACCAAATTTACACCAATTTGGTACTATCTACGACTTGGTACCCGAGTTCCAAATAACATAACATCAGCTTATTTTGTGTGACTAAATGAACGAACCAATCCTTAATTTTTTTTATCAAAATAAGCTGAATTGCATAAAATGAAATTTCCTATTTTTACTATTTGAATATATTTGTCAATAAATATAAAAAATATATATTTTTTTTTAAGTACCAAAAATAGATACGAATTTTACCCCTTACACGATCGAATTACCTTTAAGGTTCCAAATTTTGTATTTGTAAATTTCGATATGTTATGAATATGATATCAATTTTATTTCTAGGTTTACTGATACATATGTTGCCAATAAAGTACCAAAATACAGCTTTTATCCGCTTTCTCCCTAAAAGGGCAGACATTCAAGAAAGAACCTGACACCTGTGTATTTATTTTTTAAATGAACAACGAGAGGTATTAAATTCTTTTTGAATACATATACAACTTTAAGAATTCCAAATTGCGGATCCAATATGGTGAACTCAAATTTCAAATTACAGTGGTCGACAAAAAAAGCCTCCCTCAAAGACGAATAGTTCGACTTGATGGATTTTGATGTGCTAAAAGCGAATCATTTTTCAGTTTTTTTCATCAAATTTGGATTTATTTTTATGGGCACCTCTAATATTTCGCGCATAATAAGTCCATTATTTCATCATAACTCATGAATGGTGAGTACGATTGATATATCGTAAGGAGTTATTTTGAAATTAGTGTCCGAAAAAAATCTCCACTTAATTGTAGGAACACATGGGTATTTTCTAGGATGAACTATTCATTTTCTAACCGGTTTTAAAACCTTTTTTTCAGTCAATTTGCTGTCGGTTTTTTCAAAATGTTCATTTTTCGAATGTCGAATAGACCGATTTTTTTAAACACAAAAAAACAGTTTTAAAAATAGCGTTTTATTTTAAAAAATCTGTACTAAATACTGATATTTGCATCGACATTTAGGAATATTTTTTAAATATTCATAAAGACTGATTTCTTATATTTTAAAAATATGGTTTAAGGCTAAATTGAAATTAATTTCGTAAGATTAAACAAATAAATAAGTAATAATTATCCTGTATGATTTTTTTAATCTATTGTAATACCTGTAGTATTTTAACATCCAATTTAACTTTTTTTATCCAATATTTCCTTTATTTTTTAAAGGTGTTGTGTTAAAAAAAGTTTCACTTGAAGCATTGTTTCAATTGAGACAGGCTTCCATATTAAGACATAATTTCTGTTTATGCAAACTAAAATTTAGTATAATTTTTAATAATTTTTTCTCTACAATTTATTAGTTATATATAAAATAAGTATCCTCTAGGTATATAATTTGCATAGCATTTATCTTTTTCCAGAGCTTTCTGAAGCTCCCAAACACGTAGAAAATTAACGGAGACAGATTTTGAACTTTCTATCAGGGAGCGTAAATACGTAGATCTATATACAGTGGCACAGAAAAGTATACATACCCCATCCCAAAATTATATTTAAAGCTTTTTTAAAGATTTCAGCAAACAATATTTAAAATGTTCAAGTCTTATGAAATAAAAACAGCAAATTATAATAATTTTGTTTATATTTTACTTATTTTTAGTTTAAACTAGAAAAATCAAATTTTAGTACACAGAAAAGTATACATAAGCCTATAGAATAATGGTACTCCTCAAAAAAATGATTCTTCATATGCACGCAGAGAAAAAACATTTCTCAATATGGTTGCCCCAACAATATTATTTTCATTGCAGAGAGATTTTTCCGTCGCAAACATTCCTATTGTTGAATATATTTTATTTTAAAAACAATTTTGTTGTAGCCATTATACATTTGTACTCACAATTATATTGTTGGCAAAACATGTTAAGCAATACGTTTAAATTAGAACCACATTATTGTTGTTAAAATTTCATGTGCAAAAAAAAATATTTTCAATTCCTGAATATATTATTTTGTTTGTAATTTTGAATTGACAACAAAATGTTTGTTTTATATTGGCAACAATATACATTATTAGTACTTGACAATAAGTATACTTGTTGATTTTTATTCAGTTTAGTTTGCTTCTTTCATTGAGCTAGTTGTCTGTCGGCAAATTAAAAATATATTAGAAAATATGCTGAATATATATTTAAAAGTGAAATATTTAAAATAAATTATTTTAATTAAAATTAAACTAGAAATAAATAAGTGTTTCATATTGTGAAAATATTGTAAACGGATAATATACAAAGAAAACTACATAATTGGTTATCTTTGGAGTGCTAAAAATGTGTCAGCTTGTACGATTATTCAAGAAATTTCTCAAGTTTCATCATTCGCATTTGATAAATTTATCTTTTTATAACAAAGTGATTTATTTTACGTAACTAAATCCTAATTAATTTTAACAAAAACTTCCATACGATAAATTAATTGGCTTTTATTTATTTTTAGGCATAATACTTGTTTCACGACGCAAAGTACCGTTATTGTGATTCAACAATATTATTGCTGTATACATGAATCGTGTATATATACAATAAAAATATTGTTGTAGATCAACAAAATTTTTATTGTGATTTACCATTTTATTGCTGAATACATGAATCAAGTACAAATACAACAAAAATATAGTTGTAGATCAACAATATTTTTATTGTGATTTAACCATTTTATTGCTGTATACATGAATCAAGTACAAATACAACAAAACATGAATCAAGTATAAATACAACAAAAATATAGTTGTAGATCAATAATATTTTTATTGTGATTTAACCATATTATTGCTGTATACATGAATCAAGTACAAATGCAACAAAAATATAGTTGGAGATCAACAATATTTTTATTGTAATTTAACCATATATTGTTATATACATGAATCAAGTATATATACAACAAAAATATAGTTGTAGATCAACAATACTTTTATTGTTATTTAACCATATTATTGTTATATACATGGGACAAGTACATATACAACAAAAATATGGTTGCAGATCAACAATATTTTAATTAGGATTCAACCATATTATGGTGCTACATCTAACCATAATATAATTTACAAACAACCATAAAATCTAACCATAGTACTCGATTATGGTTGCTATTCACCATATTTTTTCTTTGCGTGTGCTTTTACTTATTTTTATGGTCATAAGAGTCAGTAACGTTTACATTTTAATGAAAATGAATCCAAAAGTTAAAGAAATTATCTTAGATATAAGAAATCTTACTGTTAAGCATAAAAAATGGAAAATCTTTGCGTGAAATTTCTGAAATTGTTGGTCACCCAAAATCTAGCGTACAAACTGTTTTAATAAAAGTGTAAATAATAAGCTTAGAACTGGTCACATATTAAATGAAATTGATAAAAAATTCTAGAAAAACGACGGTAGATATTAACAAAGAGCTGGATAAAGCATCCATCGCAGCTGTTCACCCAGAAACTGTTCGGAGTGTGCTGAGAGATGGAGGATATCATAGCCGTGTACGTCGAAAAAAAAAAAACCTTTTATAAGCGATACAAATAACGTCAAACGACTTGAATTTGCTAAAAAGCATATTAATAACGATGAAAACTTTTGGAAAAGCGTAGTCTTTAGCGACGAAAGTAAATTTAATCTATTTGGATGTGATGGAAAACAAAAAGTTTGGAAAAAAAAGAATGAGGAGCTTATGCCAAAAGACTTAATACCTACAGTAAAGCATTATTTTTTTTTGAAGGAGGACGAGAACAATTTCTTTTTCTTTGTCGAACAGCGTTATTATAAATAATGTAATTTTTTAAACACATTTTATATATATTTATGGTTAATAATTCCAAATATAAAAACATTAAATATTCCAAAAAATAGTGGTTTATTACGTTTATTAAATAAAACTATGAGAAACATTTTTGGGTTATGAAATATTACCGAAATTATTCCAATGCAAGATGAAAGTATTAACAGATTAGTAAAATCACCAAAAGTGTTTTGCAAAGTTAGTTTCAATTTCGATTTTATGGTCTCTTAAACTTCGGATATTTTGGATCACTTTTTTCTATATGATTGGAAATAAAAATTATTAAAATTATTTAATTTAAATAATAATTTTGCATAAACTAGCTGAAGGTGTTTATTATATAAAAATAAAGTTCATTTTCTACTTTATCAAAAATGTTTTATTGGCAAAGAAAGCATTGGTATAAAAACAGAATTCAATATACTTCTTCTGAAACCATAACTTTAATAGCGTTTTTAAATACCTAGATAAGTTAAAAAACAAAAATAATTAAAATATTAAATAATTGGTCGAACAAATGATAGCAAACAATTAAATTTTAATATAACACGAGGGCGGATCAATATTTCTTTGACTTTTCGAACTTCCCTCGTAGTTATATGAAATGCAACACAGTTCCCATCAAGTACCTCCTGTTAATAGACTGCTGTCAAATTTTGAGCAAGTGTCGTCATTTACTTTGCGTTTAACAGCTGTTCAAAACATACAACCTCTTGTATTTTTCTAAAAATGGAAAAAAGTGAATTTCGAGTGCTCATTAAACATTATTTTTTGCGAAAAAAAACCGTCAATCAAACCAAGGAAAAGCTCGATAAATACTATGGGGACTGTGCACCATCGATTTTAATGGTAAAAAAGTGGTTTACTGACTTTCGTTGTGGTCGCACAAGTACAAATGACGCTGAACGTTCTGGACGGCCAATTGCGGTCAGTACACCCGAAAATGTCGAAAAAATCCACGATATGGTGTTGGCCGACCGAAGAGTAAAAGTGCGTGAGATTGTTGATGCCATAGGCATTTCATATGGCAGTGTGGTCTCGATGGGTGCCGCGTTTGCTCTCAATTGACCATAAACGTCAAACAACTTCAAAGGATTGTTTGGAGTTGTTTAACTGTGTAACTGTGGTTGAAACATGGATCCATTACTGTACTCCGGAGACCAAGCAGCAGTCTAAACAATGGGTTTCAACGGGTGAATAAGGTAATGTCGGCCAATAAGGTGATGGCAACAGTTTTTTGGAATGCACGCGGGATAATCCACATCGATTATCTTCAAAAGGGAAAAACAATAAATGACGAATATTATTCCAATTTATTAGACCGATATAATGAGGATTTAAAAAGGAAACGACCTCATATGGCCAAGAAAAAAGTTATTTTTCATCAAGATAATGCACGGGTGCAGTCTCAATGGTAAAACTCTATAAATTGGGCTACGAATTGGTACCTCATCCGCCATATTTTTCGGATTTAGCCCCTAATGACTACTTTCTGTTTCCAAACCTAAAGAAATGGCTCGGTGGAAAGAGATTCAGCTCCAACGATGAAATTATTGACCAAAGAAATGCCTATTTTAAGGACCTCGAAAAATCCTATTTTTTGGAAGGGATACAAAAACTAGAGAAACGTTGGACTAAGTGTATTGAGTTAAAAGGAGATTATGTTGAAAAATAAATTTTTGTCACGGACTTATTGATCCGCCCTCGTATACATACATTATCATCGAGAACAATTTTCCACTTACATTTAATAAATCATTCGATCACATTAGCAAGATTTCTTCTTAGTCGCATTTTATATAACTTCAATACTTACACTTCATATTTTTAAAATTGTTTATGTATTTTATCCTCATGTATCATTCATGTATAAAATTAAAAAAAATTAAGCAAACTAAAAGTGTCATCACTCAACACACTTTTTTTCTTCCATATTTTTCTATTCGCTATGTATGGGTTTTTTGTTTCTTGTGGCATGCATACCTTTATATGTACTTATATATTATGTGTGGAAGGTGCGTGGCTTATATTTCTTTTTTGTAATTTTTTCTCAATTCATGTTCATTTCCTTTGTGTCATCACCTCGTTGAGCAACCGCATCCCATACAGAATTACATAATATGAGTAATAATAGTAATGATGATGGTGATAATAATAATAATTTTTGCATAATTCATTTAAACACAATGTTATATAATCCCTTTGTAGCAGAATGCAAAAAAGAGAAAAAAAAGAAGCACACGTTTCTAGGGAGCTCAAGTAAAGGGCAGAAGTTAATGATTTATAAATTAGTATATGTAGGTAACTTAGACTGCTCCAAAAAAGTCTACTTTTGAATTAGAAATTTTCTTTTCTATGTGAAAACATAGTGTACAAAATACACGCATCTAAAACTCGACTCATTGTGAATATGTTCAATTTCGAAGAGTATCCAATTATGATCTGAAAACTATTTTTATTTGGATATACGAGGGCGGATCAATAAATCCGTGACTTTTTGAATGAAACACAGTGTTTTTTGCAAAACAAAAATTTATTTTTCAACATAATCTCCTTTTAACTAAATACACTTAGTTCAACGTTTCTCTAGTTTTTGTATCCCTTACAAAAAATAGGATTTTTCGAGGTCCTTTCATTTCATCCTTGGAGCTGAATCTCTTTCCACCAAGCCATTTCTTTAGGTTTGGAAATAGGAAGTAGTCACTAGGTGCTAAATCCGGAGAATATGGTGGATGAGGTACCAATTCGTAGCACAATTCATATAGTTTTACCATTGAGACTGCACGCGTGGATTATCTTGATGAAAAAGAACTTTTTTCTTGGCCATATAGGGTCGTTTTCTTTTTAAATCCTCATTATATTGGTCTTATAAGTTGACATAATATTCGCCATTTATTGTTTTTCCCTTTTGAAGGTAATCGATGTGGATTATCCCGCGTGCATTCCAAAAAAACTGTTGCCATCACCTTATTGGCAGACAAATGGGTTTCACCCGAACAAACCCATTGTTTAGACTGCTGCTTGGTCTCCGGAGTACAGTAATGGATCCATGTTTCATCCACAGTTACAAAACGTGGCAAAAACTCATTCGGATTGTGGTTAAACAACTCCAAACAATCCTTTGAAGTTGTCACACCCCTAGAGTAAAGAGAACCGGTTCAAAACTAGTCACGTGACAGGTTCTCAGGGCTAGTGACCGGTCCCAGTTCCGGAACATTATATGAGAAAAACCTGTCACTTTTACATAGGGTTGTCATTGGAGGTGGCTAATTAGCCCCTTGGAACAGGTCACAGGATAGGTCCTAGGACTGGTCCAAGAGGACAGGTTCAGTAACGATTAATGTAATAAAAATTTTATAAAAATTCGGTAATATTTTACTTTTTAAACATTATTTTTATTATTATCTTTATTAAATTATGTTTATTTCAGTTTTATAATTTTTTGTTAATGTCGATGGCGGCACCCCGGCTCGAACCCATGTTCATCTGACGTACGCTTACCACTCAGCCACTGATTGTTATTGCGTGCGGGTTGCTTATTGCACACTTAACGAGCATGTTATAAATGCTCGTTAAGTGTGCACTGTTAAATAGTGAGTGTGTTTGTGTCAACTGGTACTCAATTGGAACTTTGGTGACGAGTTAGGTGTCAATTAGTACTCAACTGGTACAGAGGAACCGGATCATTAATGCAATTGTCACAAATTTCCCGCAGGGACGTTTACGTTTATGGTCAATTGAGAGCAAACGCGGCACCCATTTTGCAGACAACTTTCTTAAACCCAGCTGATCATTTAAAATCGAAACCACACTGCCATATGAAATGCCTATGGCATCAACAATCCACGCACTTTTACTCTTCGGTCGGCCAACACCATATCGTGGATTTTTCGACATTTTCGGGTGTACTGACCTCAACTGGCCGTCCAGAACGTTCAGCGTCTTTTGTACTTGTGCGACCACAACGAAAGTCAGTAAACCATTTTTTTTATCATTGAAATCGATGGTACAAAGTCCCCATAGTATTTATCGAGCTTTTCCTTGGTTTAATTGACGGTTTCTTTTTTTTTTTTTTTTTGCTAAAATTAATGTTTAATGAGCACCCGAGTTCACTTTTTTCCATTTTTAGAAAAATACACGAGATTGTATGTTTTGAACAGCTGTTAAACGCAAAGTAAATGATGACACTTGCTCAAAATTTGACAGTAGTCTATTAACAGGTGGTACTTGACTTTGAGTCTACATTAGACAAATTTTTATCAAGACAAACGTCAAAATTTTATCATGATAAAGATTTGTCTAATGTAGACTGAATTTGTCAGTATTATTGCAGCGTTAAAAGAAAATTGTCAGCGTTCGAACTCCGACAACTTTGTCTTGATAATGCTTGATAAAAGACGCCATCTTGGTTGTAGTTGGTACTTTTTGTATGGATTATTATGATATACGTTTTCCCCTATAATTGACAGAGATAAAAAATTATCTGCAACTCAAACAGAAATTTAACGTTTGTCTTGATACAAATTTCTCAAATGTAGACTCAAAGTGATGGGAACAGTGTTGCATTTCTTATAACTACGAGGGAAGTTCGAAAAGTCACGGAAATATTGATCGAATTTTAACTGTAGAGTCAATTTGTTTGTACTAGTAGACAGATTATTGAAAATATTTTCTTTGTGGAGCAGTCTAATATGCTATATACCTACTGCTGACAAATGACAAATATACATAATGATGTATCTGCACACTAATTATATTACATAGTTATGTTATTGTATTATGAATAATTAAATAAATTACTAATAAAATTGTGCAATAATACTGGAATGGTGAAATAGAATTAATTAACAGAATTCAATAAAGACAAAACTCAACAACATAAAACAGAACATTTCGTCGATTGCACCAACGATTTATAAAAGTATTAAAATAATTAACTAAATAAGTATGACAAAAACTATATCGAATGGATATTTCAAATGCATATATTATTTAGTTATTTTTTTAATTAAATAAAATTGTATTTTAAGTTACTAAATCATATAAAAATGTTGCATTTAAAATATTTTAGAACAAATTGACGCAGCTATCACGACATATTTTATTTTCGTTTTAAAATTATTGCAAGACAAATGTTTTTTTTAGTTTTTTTACAAATGTCGATAGCATTTTAATGTTTTCGCATTTTCGTATTCGTTTAATGCATTTCACCAATGTTGATCATAAATCACCAAACCAACTGCAAACTCTGAGTATTCGTTCAAGTTTAATGTCTCCACATCAATTTGTTTTGTTTTATATCTTGGGCTTTTTTTGTAGCACATTTTCGAGGAATAAAAAGAAAGAAAAATGCAGCAACGTTGTAACACAAAACAATACTGAGCATAAAAACTAATGTGTACAACAAACCAACAAAATCGATGTAATTCTTTTACTTTACACTGCAGTGACAATAAATTTCTTAAAGAGCTACTGTGGAGCCAATGAATTGAATGCATATTTGGTCTATTTTTAATTTTCAGCTAAAAGTCTAATGAATATATTGCAGAGGGACAAGAAGGCTTTTAGAGTTCATCATGGAGTTGATGTTGTTGTATTTGTTTTTTTTTTTTTTTTTTGTTTTTTGCAATTTTCTATTTTCAATATTTTTGGATGAACGGGTACACAAATCATCCACAGAGTTTCCATAGAAATTATGATATTGTAAGTCTGGGTTCACACAAGGCAATTTTTCTTGCTGAAATTCCGTTTTCGCGTGAGAGAAAGCGAGAGGTAATATGAAAGGGTTTTTCATTTTCATACTTTAAAATAAAAACAAATCTAGAATATCAAAGTAAGAATTGCTAAAGTAAAAGTTTTTATGTGAAAAAAATTTTTAAAGAAAAATTGCTATGTGTGAACTCAGGCTTATCATCGACTTTATGGATGCAGAGATTGTGTACATTTGAAAGCCCCGATATTCTACGACAACACTTCATCACTTCAAAAGTATTCTGAATAACTTCTAATAAAATTAAATTTTTATATATAATTAGTGCGATCGAACAAATCTTAACACACATTTTGTCCCATAACTTTTTTCGAAATCAGTATTGAAAATTTTTTTCATCTAGTTACCATGGAAAAATACGTCAGTTATTATTTTTAATAACAACCATGTTAATTCGTCGTGATTTTCATCAAAATGAGTGACGAAAAAGATTTACGTCCTACAAATTATTAAAAAAAAAAATTCAAAAAAATCCCAATAGGTCCTACAAATAATTGGCCACAGGAGTAAATTTCTGCGTCAAGCTCTTTCTAATGTTATTAAACAGTATCAGGAGAATTTGACCATTGATATGAAGACCAAGAAAGGTCAATTTTCAAAATTGTCCATAGCTTAGACCAGTGGAGAGATATTGAGAATTGAAGAACACAAAAAATGTGTTCCAAAATACCGAAGTTTTTAAAAGAACGCACTCCCTATACATGTATAACACTATGAGACAAATTTTGGGTCATCAAATATTGCCTCAATGATTCCATTGCGAAATGAAAGTTTACCATCAGCTTAGTAAAATCTGCAAAGGGTTTTGCAAAGTTAATTCGAATATCGATTTTATGGGCTCTTAAACTTCAGATATTTCATAATGTGTGTGAATTAAAAGTAATTAAATCTGTAAGTTTCAATATATTTATTGGTTTTTATTGTTTAATAGAGTACAAGTCTTCCTCCATTTTGACGGCCACTTTTCGTAACAATCAGTGTTGCCAGAACCTAAGTGGGATAAAGTGCTAGAATTTACTAAGAAAATTGTTAGAAAGTGCTAAAAATTAAAAAAAGATGCTAGAAAAAAGTGCTAAAAACAAAAATTCTTTGTATTTGTTTAACAAGCGCGAATGTTATATTCGGCTCGGCCGAATCTATATACCCACCATCAACTTTTCGTTACATGGGAGATGGGCGGTAAAGTGGGCAGACCACGCCCATTTTTTGTTTCTGACTTTACATTGGTCCTTGAACTATTTGAACACAATTTCGTTGATTTTCACCTTATATGGGAGGTGGGCGGTAAAGTGGGCGGACCACGCCCATTTTTGGTTTTCGAGTTTATATCGATCCCCGAACTATACGTACAAAATTTCGTTGTCGTACGTGCTTTTGTTGAAGAAATATCAGCAGAAAAGTATTTAACAGACACCCTGTGTTTCTAGTTTTTAGCCCATAACGTTTTTGTTTATTAACCGATTTTTTCCGATTTGGTCTCCCTACGTTGCCCCGTTCGAGCTCTATCCTGCTTTCAACAGACAGACAGACGGACGGACATAGCTAGATCGTCTCAGAATCTAACCAGGACCCAGAAAATATATGCTTTGTTTGGTCTTAGATGATTCCTTCGACATGTTGCACACGGAATGACAAAATCAATATACCCCCCATCTTTTTGATGGTGGGTATAAAAAAAAGTTGCTAGGAAAAAGTGCTAAAAACAAAAACTCTCTGTATTTGTTTAACAAGCGCGAATGTTATATTCGGCTGGGCCGAATCTTTATACCCACCATCAACTTTTCGTTACATGGGAGATGGGCGGTAAAGTGAGCGGACCACGCCCATTTTTTGTTTTCGAGTTTACATTGGTCCTTAAACTATTTTTACAAAATTTCGTTGATTTTCACCTTATATGGGAGGTGACGGACCACGCCCATTTTTATTTTCCGAGTTTATATCGACCTCAGAACTATCCGTAAAAAATATCGTTGTCGTACATGCTTTTATTTAAGAGATATCAGCAGAAAAGTATGAAATGAAGCAACAACGGACACCCTGTGTTTCCAGTATTTTGCCCATAACTTCTTGGTTTATTAACCGAACATTTTCAACACTAAATAAACCTTGTATATGATAAATATTTGAGCCAAGATTCGTTCCCCTTCGTTGTGCCGTTCGAGCCCTATCCTGCTTTCAACAGACAGACCTATCTTGGTACAAAAACTATGTTATTGTTTTGGTACCACTCCAGAGCTTTCTTAATGTAGTGACATTATATCAAATCGGGCCAATCATGTGTGGATATATTGTGCTCTCTTACAAAAGGAAGAAGTCTTTTTTGGAAATATTCCTTTATGCATATTTTGGTATTTATAGATCCGAAGGTATCAAATGACTTTCCTGTTTTGCCGCAACTGCAAAAAGCTTGTTATACCAGGAATTTTGTAAGAAATTGTTTCTGCTTTTGGGTCCTAAACTCATCTTTAACAATGCCTCGAGCATCAGCATAAAAATTTTGACCCGGAAGCTGCGAAAAATCTGCCAATACATACGTTTCATCGTCAATTATACAACTCGAGTATTTTTGTATCAAATTTGGTTTTATTTTCTGTGTCCTATTCTTGGCTTCTAAATTTTTTGCAGCATTCCTGTTTGGAACTTTTTTGACTTTGTATATTATTAGCTCTGCATTAGTTTTAAATTTTCGCACCAAATAGTCAAAGCACTGAGATAACTGGGCTGCTTTTCTACCAGATGTGTTTGGAGTTCCTTTCAATATGCTTTCAATTTTCTGGCCTTCCCAATATCATGTGGTCCTTTTGCTTCTTTCCGAACCAAGTTTCATATCAATATTCAAATTCTCCTGATACTGTTTAATAACATTAGAAACAGTTTGAAGACAGAAATTTAATTCTGTGGCCAATTATTTGCAGGACCTATTTGGATTTTTTGATAATTTGTAGCACGTACATCTTTTTGTCACACATTTTGATGAAAATCACGACAAATCAACATGTTTGCTATTAAAAATAATAACTGACATATTTTTCCATGATAACTAGATCAAAAAAATTTGTTAATATTGATTCCGAAAAAAGTTATGAGGCAAAACGTGTGTTAAGATTTTTTCGATCGCACTCCTTACAGTGAAACTCGAGAATCTGAATAATTATTGCAGACTTAAATTCAAATTATCGAAATGCTTTTTTCTGGTCCACCTTTGTTAAAAAAATCTATCACAATATATCTTTTATTTATTATGTGAAATACTTAGGGTATTAAGTTAAAATTTACTTCAACTAACATTCCATATTTTAAGTTTATTATCTTTAAAAAAAAAATTGTACTCTTTTTACTAAAATTTGGCAAATGGATTTGTATGAGGGCCAGGTGAAATAATGAGCCGATCATAAACAAATTCAATAGGCTTTGTCCTTGTATTGAAAAAGCAATATGTACCGAATTTCATCAAAATATCTTCAAAAAATGATGTGTTTTGAGCACAAGCTTTACAAGGACAGCCATCCAGCCGACTAGACGGACGGACGGACATCGTTAAATCGACTCAGAAAGTGATTCTGAATCGAACGGTATACTTTAAGGTGGGTGGCCAAAGATTTTTTCTCTGCGTTATAATTTCTTCACAAACACATAATACCCCAACCACCTTTGGTGGTGTAGGGTATAATGAAGGAATACAACTATAATCAACTTTTAGATTAAGTTATATCATTTCTTATTGTATTTTCCAAGTTATACTATAATTTTAATAAGAGAGGACTTTTTACTGTTTAATTCGGAATGGAATGCCGTCCGGATTACCGAATAATACAGATTACTGAGTTATTATATTCATGAAATTCCTTAAACCATTTTCTCTTTAGCCTTTTTTGATTTTCAAAAATGTCTTAAAAGGGCTAAAATTTGTATATTTCAAAAAAAAAAAAAAAAAAATTATATTTAACAGAAATTTTCGCCTGCGGCTCTTTACACTCCAAATCTTAAATACCCTAACAAATTTTATGAAATTACTTCTAATAGAAATTATCTATATATATAAAAGAGTAACGTGACTGACTGACTGATTCATCATCCCACAGCCCAAACGGCTGAAGCTAGAGAGACGAAATTTGGACCGTAGGTAGGTCTCCCACCATATAGATCCATTAAGACGGGATTTTTGGAAATTCTAATGTTTAGGGGGTAAAAAAGGGTAAAATCGGTAACTCTATAACTCCCAAACTAATAAAGATACAAAAAAAGTTGAATAGTTATCGTTATTTATTTAAAAAATAATTGGACAGGTGTCTGGTACTTTTTTGAAAATCGGCCGTTTTAGGGAGAAAGCGGGAAAAAACTGTATTTTGGTACTTTTTTACCAAAAATTTATGTCATATTTGAAATTGGTACTTTTTAGAAATTCAAACGTTTAAGGGGTAAAAATCGTACCTATTTTTGGTACTTTTTTCATAACACCTTTTTTTTATATTTATTGAAATATTCATATGAGTATTTTAATATGGGATACCACTAGAATTTAGAAATTTATTGGAATACAATTTTTGTTACTTCGATGGGTGAAAAAAAGTACCAAAAAAGGGGTAAACTTAATAATGAATTTTCAATTACATTAAACATAGAAACATGAAATTAAGAAAATGTAAATAGAAATTCCCAAGAGTGGAATTTTTGGTTCTTAAAGATACGCGGTCCTGTGGGCACTTTTTTCTTCTTCTTCTATTGGTACTTTTTTCATTTTCTGTAATATTTAACTTAGAAACATGAAAATAAATACTCATGGTCCGATGTTGGAAAGAATTCACAAGGGGGACTTTGTGGTACTTTTTCGTTCTTCTAATGGTACTTTTCGAATTTTTTATAATTATGAACCTAGAAACATGAAATTAGGGATATGTGGTCCTTAGTTAATGAGAATCCATAAGAGGGGACGTTGTGGTACTTTTTTGCTATTTTAATGGTACTTTTTGAATTTTCTATTATATTTAACCTAGAAATATGAAATTAACATGAAGTGCTAAGTGAATGAGAATCCATAAGAGAGAACTTTGTGGTACTTTTTTGTTCTTCTAATGGTACTTTTTTAATTTTCTATAATATTTAACCCAGAAACATGAAATTAAAGAAATGTGGTCTTAAATGAATATGAATCTATAAGATAGGTTTTTGTTGTACTTTTTTGTTCTTCTAATGGTACTTTTTGAATTTTCTATAATTATGAACCTAGAAACATGAAATTATGGATATGTGGTCCTAAATGAATGAGAATTAATTATAGGGGACTTTGTGGTACATTTTTGTTCTTCTAATGGTACTTTTTGAATTTTCTATAATATTTAACCCAGAAACATGAAATTAAAGAAATGTGGTCTTAAATGAATATGAATCTATAAGATAGGTTTTTGTTGTACTTTTTTGTTCTTCTAATGGTACTTTTTGAATTTTCTATAATTATGAACCTAGAAACATGAAATTATGGATATGTGGTCCTAAATGAATGAGAATTAATTATAGGGGACTTTGTGGTACATTTTTGTTCTTCTAATGGTACTTTTTGAATTTTCTATAATATTTAACCCAGAAACATGAAATTAAAGAAATGTGGTCTTAAATGAATATGAATCTATAAGATAGGTTTTTGTTGTACTTTTTTGTTCTTCTAATGGTACTTTTTGAATTTTCTATAATTATGAACCTAGAAACATGAAATTATGGATATGTGGTCCTAAATGAATGAGAAATAATTAGAGGGGACTTTGTGGTACTTTTTTGTTCTTCTAATGGTACTTTTTGAATTTTCTAAAATATTTAAAGTAGAAACATGAAATTAAATATGCATGGTCCTATGTGAGATAGAATTCACAAGAGGAGTCTTTGTGGTACTTTTTTGTTCTTCCAATGGTACTTTTTTAATTTTCGGTAGTATTTAACCTAGAAACATGAAATAAGGATATGTGGTCCTAAATGAATGGGAATCCATAAGAAGGTACTTTTTTGTTCTTCCTATGTTACTTTTTTAATTTTCTATAATTCTGAATCTAGAAACATGAAATTAAAGATATGTGGTCCTAAATGAATGAGGATCCATAAGAAGGGACTTTGAGGTATCTTTTTTCGTTCTTCTAATAGTACATCTTGAATGTTCTGCAATTTTCATCCTTAGAAACATAAAATTGAAGATGTAAGGTCCTAAATGAATCAGAAACCTTAAAATGGTTTTTGTGGTCCTTTTTCTTTATTCTAATATACTTTTTCGTAATTCTGATACTTATTTTTCATTATTCTAAGATTATAAACCTGAAATTAAAGAGATATTGTTATTTATGGATGACATAACACCATTATTAAAAATGTTCCCAAGGGAACTAAGAATCTTAATTTAAATTTATTATATAGTATAGTTTTTATATAAAATTTCCGCTGACAAAGTAGCGGGTTTACAGCTCGTTTATGAATATAATTATTAAAATTTTTGGAAATGTTTAATGAAAAAGGAACTATAATTCAAAAATAACAAAAAATCACTTTGAAATATTGGATTATTTTTCAAATGAAATATAATACAAATTTGTATGGCATGTTTTTGTACGATTTTTCATTAGGTCGTTTTGCTGCCAGGCGTTCTACATTTTGTTTATACATTTTTTATTTTTTTTTTTTTTTTTAATTTAAATTAAAAAAATTAAATTAAAATTAAATTTTTTTTATATAAAAAAATAACGACAATGAGAAAAAATAGTATTTTTCAGGGCATTTTTCTTTTTTTCTCATCTCCTGGTAACATTGACCATGAGTTAAAGTATAAAATAAAATTACATTATTTTCACACAAACTAATCAATTTGTCTACAATTAAACTTTAACTTCTGATCAAAATTTGATCAGTAAACGGTCCTAATGTCTTGTTCTGATTGGGTAAATTGTTGTTTAAATATGTACTTATAAATATTTAAATTTTCAAGAAGATTCAAAATTAATTAAAATTTTGTATTATTTTACCATAATTATTTCTTATAACCAAAGAATTATAGTTTACTATACTGCCAAAATTTTATTTGCTAGGTTAACTATTTATAATTGTATTGGTTTTTACAAAGTTTATTTTGCTAAACACATACCTTAAATATCGCATTAGTTATCATCGTTAAAAACAACATTTTAGTTGCAGCTTTAATTAAAAAAAAAAACACATAATGTTTTTATAATTTTTATCCGCCCAATAGTTTCCTAAACTATTTCGAAATAAGTTTCCAAAAAAAATTTGTATGGGCGTGACTACTATGACCCCGCTTTTAGGTAGTCACACTTGTATAACTCGAGAACTGTTTGTCCAATTAAGATAAATTAAACACCAGTAGATAGTGATCTAAATTGTCTTTGAGCTGAGTTTACACATTTTTTTTTGTCCAGTTAATATTTCCGTAGTTATTCGGTAATTAGTAGCCAAAAGATTATTTTTTTATTTTTTTAAAAAAATCGTGAAAATTGTGATACATAATTCTGAAATTCTTGAGCAAATAAAAAATATTGTTAACATACCTTGAAGACAATTTTCGTATGCGTCTTTTGGTGTATCATTTATCAACGGTTCTTAAGTTATAGCCTAAATTGTGCAAACTATTCTCGAATTTTATAGTGTGACCGCTGAATAAGGTGATGATATTAGTCATGCACCTAAAAAAAATCAGTACGTGATAGAAACAAAGTGAATGCAGATTCTTGTTTAAGTCATCAATATCCACCTAGTGCACCTATTTTTGTTTCAAGAAAAAAAAATTATTTTTTTTTTTTTTGCCCATCACTGTATTTCTACGCAATTGTATGTATAAATGGGTATTTTTACTTAACTGTGAATAAAATCACGATTTGTTCATCAATTTTTAAGATAAATACCTTATTTTGTTCACAACATTACCAGCTTTAAAAGATGATAAACTGTAACATTTTTGATGTTTTCATTTATTAAAGTAAATTTTAGTAACTAAAAAAATTTAGAATTTTGCATGAAAATGATTGTTTTTTGGGCACTTATTTCAAAATAACTTCGAAACTATTGAGCACATAAAAAAATTAAGTTTTGATGATCTGAAAGTATTTTTAGTACGCGTCTTTTGTTGGTTGTATCACTTATGTCAATCGTACACACCGTTCTTGAGTTATGAGGAAATATACTAAAGTAATGGCCTTACTATGGGCGAAATATTACACATGCCCATAAAAAAATCCAGACCTGATAGAAAAAAACTGAAAGCAGATTCGTGTTTAGTACATTTTTTGGTGACCAGTGTTATTTGACTGGGGTATTTATTCCTTCTTTAAATATATAAAATGGTAAACTGAATAAAAAATCAATAAAAAGTAGTTTTTCCAAAAAATTTATCATAAATAAGTAATTACATACCGGGTTGCAAAAAAGTAGTCATTAAACTACTTCTATGTAATGTAGACGGTATTTTGTTGTCATTGAAAAATGGGCTGTATATACAACATTTCATAGTAATAGAGTATACGACCCTATTATAAGCAAGCAGTTAATTTCAGTAATTATAGTATACACTCGCACAAAATTCACTATTTCAAAAATCATACGGCAACATATGGCCAGTCTTAATACACTTCTAAGTATATTCCTAATAGTTTTCATTAATTTTTAATATTTTTTTTTTTTAATTTCAAGGTACAAATTATTACTTAGGAGCTTGTAAAAGTTTACGTAGCGTCAAACACACTCCAGCATAGCGTTGTGTGATGCGGCATGTGATGTCCCATTGACAATATTTCTAAAATAGAATTCAAAGAAAAAAAAAATAAATAAAACCAATTAATTTCTTAAAAACTTGGCATAAAATTAAAAAAATATTATTTCACGCTGTCTGAACCCACTGTGTTGTAGACACTTTTCTTTTAACTGACAAATTAAAACAGAAAACAAAAAATATTGCAAAAAAAATCAACATGATACTCGGTACAACTCACGATTTTGTGTTGTTCCAACACATATTCACTAATGCTAATAAAAATGAAAACAAATAGAACAAAAAAAATAAAAAATTGGTGAGGAATGTTGCAACTATTATTTACTTTAACATGTTGCACCAACATACAATGACAACATATAAATACATACATTCATCCATAAAACAAACAAATGACTTGGAAATAGGGGGATCCTTACAACAAATGCAGAAAACAACACAAGAAGCTCTTGTTTAGCTTCTCTAAATTGCCATTGAAATTACTTTCACAGCGGGAGGTAAAACTATCGTTTTTGAAAAAAAAAAAAAAAAAATATTTTATAAAAACTGAAAATAACATTTACCATGTACTCTGAAACTCCTTCGTATTGTAGGAAGTTTCTTAAGCTATTGAAAGAATTTCATTCCTACATAAGTATAAATGAAAAATAAATATTGTAAACAATTGAAGGCACTTCGTAACGAGAAATAAATCAATGTACGTAGCAAGTAAATTAAACTAATTTTGTTAATATAAGATTCACAGTAAATAAATTTCAAAGTTTTATCGTTACTTAGAAAGCAAAAAGCCTTAACTAATATTTCGAATATTAAGACAAAAAGAAACTGATAAATTAGTATCAGCAGATAATAAGAAAAACGAAAGAAAAAGATATAGTCGGTCAAGCCCGACCATATGATACCCGACACCATTGTGTACATTATAATTCGGGGAGGGGTCTTGACTTGGAGTCAGATGTGGACCGATACTCATAAGTGTAAAATAAAACATACGAATACAGAATATTACGTTGATGCTGACATTTATATGAATTTATTCACTTTTGGGTGATTCCCGAAAGAGGGCCTTATATGGGAGCTATGGTAAATTATGGACCGATCTTTGTAAAATTTGGCACTATCATTTATGTTCATATAAAACTTATTTGTGTCGAATATTAACTTGATACTAACATTTTAATGGGTTTTATACCCGTTAAAGTGATTTTCTGAAAAGGGGTTTATATGGGAGCTATGGTTAATTATGGACCGATCTTTTTAAAAATCGGCACACTTATTTAGACTTATATAAAACTTATATGTTCCAAATTTCATTAAAATATTGCTATATTTAAGGGATTTATGATCGTTAACCCTTTTCCGGGAGGACATTTGTATGGGGGCTAGGTTGAATAATGGACCGATCATAACCAATTTCAATAGGCTTCGTCCCTGGACTAAAAAAACCTGTGTACCAAATTTCATTAATTTTGATTCAAAATTGCGACCTGTAGTTTGATTACAAGGTTTACATGGACGGACAGACGGACGGACGGATATCGTTAAATCGTTTCAGAAAATGATTCTAAGCCGATTGGTATAAATTAAGGTGGGTCTTAGACCAATATTTTTGGGTGTTACAAACATCAGCACAAACGCATAATACCCTCCCCACCTATGGTGGTGTAGGGTATAAAAAGAATACTTATAAATCTCGAATGCTGAATACTTTAAAGCAGCCAACGCACAGTGTTCCATTTCAAAAATAAAATGGAAATAAATCCGGAATTTCCGAACGGATGATCCAAATTCAATGAAATTTCACACAGTGATAGTTGAGGTGTGGACACCTCGGGAAAGCACATTTTTAAAAACAATCCTGATTCGTTATGTCTGAATCGATTTCAAATATTTTTACATGAATGGATTCTACTGGAAGATATCTACAAGAATCATTCTCCTGTACATATCTTATGTCCTTTAGTTTACGAGATATTCGGCTTCAACGATAATAAATTTTACATTTTGACCTACCTTGGTGAAGTTTATTCATTATAGCGGGTCCAAACTTCACCTGATTTTCTGGAAATATTTTTTATTTTATTAACAACAAATAACAAAATTATGTAAAAAAAAATTGTAAAAACCTTTACAGAATCAAAAGTTATATGCATTTGAATTTGTACTATGAAAAAAGTAGATTTTTCGCCATTTTTTGTCAAAAAGTATTTACAGTATTTTTTTGTTATAAAAAAAAAAAAAATTCTTTATTAACATATACAGTATTTATATTTTTCTGAAAGATAACTATAGAAAATTGTGTGAAGGAAAAAAAGGTATAAAAATTTTATTTCTGAGATAACTAGGATCTCCCAAATCCGACCTATTTTTTTCTCATAATTTTCCAATTTTCGCCTCAGTCGCAAAGCTGGAATTAAGAAAAAGTTATATTTTTAACTTAGATTAATGTGTTTTTTAATTTTTGGTAATAGAAATTTTTACTCCCCGATATCGATTCGAGAGATATAGTAAAAAAAAATCCATTTTTGAAAATTTTAGAAATTTGCGGGCTTTTTGTTAATAAATGCAAAAGAGCAAATCGACTCAAAATCAATTTTTAAATCGATCTAACGATGTCCGTATGGGTGGCTGGACGGCTGGATGTCCATGTATACCTTGCACGTGGGACTTTTATGATACAAGAATGAAGCCTATTGAAATTGGTTGTGATCGGTCCATTATTTCACCTAGCCCCCACACAAATGTCCCCCGTAATAGAATTTCAACACTCTAAAGTGCCATAAAAATAAGAATATGGTATATAGTATATAGTTTTGTATAAGTATCAATCTTTGTACCAAGTTTTATGGAGATCGGTTCACGATTAACCATAGCTCCCATATAAACCCCTGTTCCGAAAATCACTTTAACGTTCATAAATCCCATACGAATGTTGGTATCAAAATAATATTCGACACAAATAAATTTTATTTATAAGTAGAACAACATTTCCAAAATTTATGGGAAACGGTCCATAATTTTCCATAGTTATCATATAAACCCACTTCCGAGAATCGCCCTAATGGATATCAGCGCATTATTCTGTATTTGTATATTTTAAAAAAGTGTTTGTCTACGATTGGCCACATGTCTAAAATAAGGCCCCTCCCCGAATTTTTATGATTTTACATAATGGGTGTCATATGGTTGGTCTTGACCGACTATACATTTTTTTCTCGTTTTTAATTGTTTTTTATAAGAACTTTTAAAAATTGGTCGCGAAAAAGAAAAAGGCGAATTTATAGAATAAAGACATTCTAAAATAAATCTCAGAAGTATTGCTAAAAAAAAAAGTATTGCTTGTTGTTTTATTGACCAAATAATGATGAACCTGTTCTGATGACCATGGTCACCGTTAGGTGAATTCACAAATTTCCCTATTTTCAACCATTTAGCCACTTTTTTGGATCCCTTTTTAAATGGAAACTTTTTATTTATTTATTTATTTATTTATTTATTTATTTATTTATTTATTTATTTATTTATTTTTTTATTTTATTCACGATTTAAACATTAAAACGTGGAATAGACTTTGTATAAATATATATAAATTATATTTTTATTAATAGAATTTAATTTAAGTAGTAGTTTTTCTTAAAATACAACAGTTTTTGTTTTTGTTATATGAAATAAACGAATTTAAAGCAGTTTTTCAGGCTTTGAAGCAGTTGCACCCTTTTTTCAAAAAATTCCTTTTTTGCGACTTTTTATTTTGAAATCCTCTTTTTTAAACACTTTTTATAAATTATCAATGGTAACGCTGCTGATGACCTAACAAATTTTTATTAAATAAATTTTGTTGGGAAAAACATTTTTTTAAAATTTTAATTATTTATTAAAAACATATATTTTGCTTGTATCATACAATTAAAGACTTATGATGAAAAAATATGTTATTATATTTGGTACAATCATCATGCTTGTCATGACAACTACTGGTTCAAAATTTCAGATAATTTCATTAATTTTTTACGCGAAATATAAAAAATTATAAATGTCTTTCAAATTTTGAGTTAGTCTTAGTTTTGACGAGCATAATGTCTATACCAAATATTATCAAATTCGGAAGAGGTGAGGAAATTAGCTTGTTGGTTTTAAATGGAATGACTCTTTAAAAAATATCACGACTTTTAATGTAACGAAAAATCTTAAACCTGATCAGGTTTACCGTTCTACTAAGAATCACTTTCTAAGTCGATTTAACGATGTCCGTCTATCTGGTCGACTGACTGTATATGTAAACCTTGTGAACAAAATATAGGTCGCAATTTTAAAGGTATATTGATGAAATTTGGTACAAATAATTATTTTGGCCCAAGGACAAAGTCTATTAAAAAATATTAGGTTCTTCTTTAAATAATTTTAAGACAAAATAGCAATAGTCTTGATTGACCTATAATATGATACACTAGTTGTTGAAAATTACATAAGTAATTTAGTCAGCGCAGGGACAAATTTACAAATCAATACCATTTTTAATATTGTTAAGCAAACTAGTAGTGACATAAAAGGACATTCGAAATTGTTTTTTTTTTACCTAAAGCTTAAAAGACTGCATACATAAATTATTATTATTTACTTACATGATAAATTCCTTTAACGAATATTAATTGTTATTTCCTTAAAATTCTAGCAAACAAATTAAGTGTTGCTTACAAGTTTGCCGTTCTCTAAAATAAAGTATCTAAAAACAAGAATTTGTATAAATAAGTACTTTTAGCGTACATATGTAGATATGTAGTTAATAAACATAGGTACACATTTCTTACAATATCAAAGTGGCAAATTCTGATTTATGGCTGTAATTTCTCACTGTAATAATTTCTACGACTACTTCATGTTCATTTTCTGGCAAAAAAAATAAAATAAAAAAATCATTTTTATATTTAAGATATATTTACCAGTACGTTGCCTTTTATTAGTCTGATTTGTTGGATTTTTTGTAATTTTTCTTTTAGATATTCTTTTTTTTTTTTGCTTTTATTTGCTCTAAGGAAACGTATATTTAAAAAAACTTCTTTAAATCTGTAAGAAACTCTATGAAAAAGGAATTTTGTTGATTTGATTAATGTGGCAACGTTTTATCTTTATAGTAAGTCTACAACTGTAAGACATTCATTATGTTTACGTTTACGTTATTGTTGGTTTTATTGTGCGATTTTATTATATAGAAAAAAATAAAAATTACTAGAAATAAAATAAAGGTAAATGAAAGGATTTCTTAAAGAATAACAACATGTTTTTAAATAAAGTTTGTCTATGAATAAAATAAATAAGGGTCAGTTATTCCGTTTAAGATTAAGCTCAAATTGATTTTATTTTAAAAAACGTTCGACATATTTTATTTTTTAATACAAGTATTTGTTTGTTATATAAACAAATAGAAGATTATTAACATTCTTAGCTTAAACTTAACCTTTTACTTAAAAACCTTTCCTTGTGCACTACATATTTTATTTCATAAAGAAACCCGGTAAAAAAAATAACGCACAAATAGGGCTTTCAGTATTTTAAACCTTTCATCAACATGGTTTTATTAGACTTTATAACAAATGACTCAACACAAAATGAATGATATTTTACAATTTAATTAAAGGGTTTAAATACGAATACATAACCGCTAACAATAAACTCCAGTTTTTTCAAAGAGGTCATCATAAAAGTTTAAAATAAATTACTTACAATGAAAAATGTTAAACATGAATATTGTTATAAAGACTTAATTCGAATTGAAGAACTTTAATGATTATTTTATGGAATTTTAAAATGTCTACATTAACCATCATCTATCAATGTCAAAGATGAGAACAAAAAGATTCTACTACTTTAAGATACTAGTTAAAATAAAGATATTTATTAAAAGCAATCCTCTTTTTTTTGTAGCAGTTATGGGATAATAAAGTTGTAAGAATAAATCGCTTTTCTTCTGACAAAAGAATTTTTAACATTTTTATACATAATATTTACCACACAACAGTTAGTAATTTATGAAATATCGTAGTTTTATAAAATTTATAAGTTTTGTTTGTATTCGATTGGAATGAGGATACATATGAGTGATTCCATGTCAAAACGGACAGCAATCGGACTTGACATCTCCGATGTCAATGAAATTCACTACAGATATTGGCAATTGGAAGTGTTTCCCAAATCATCAAATTTTAGACTTATGCCCCTTTCCGGTCCAAAAATATGACGGTTTGAAAAACGAGAAAAATTGCTAATAACTTCTAAACTATAAACGATAGTTATCTAGTTTTAGTTTCATAACAAAGACAAAAATATTACCTTTATAAAGATATTTATAAATTTTTTTTAAATAATCAAATCATTATATTTCAAAAAACGGTATTTTAAAAATTCTGAAAAAAATATATAATTAGTTTAGAAGTTATGGACCAAAATAAAATTTAATTACTTATAACTTCTAAACTATATAAACTTTGGATAAAATTTTATAGTTTTTAAATGTTTAAAACGTCATATTTTTGGACCGAAAAGGGTCTCAAGTCTGAAAGTTTGCTTGTAATAGGTAATAACTGTAACGAATTTCATTGAAATCTGAGACATGAAATAAATTTTTTAAAACCCTGAATTACATTTCATCATATGGAAACTTCTTAATAATACAGTGTGCGAAATAACCTAAGCATATACAATAAACATATACGAAAAACCACTTTATTTATTTTATTTTGAAAAAGTATGTTCCACATTTTATTTCAAACTATTAGCAGTTATATATTTTGACACTGAAATTACAAAACTTAAGATCACTGTTAAGAAATATGATGCAACTGAAAAGAGTAGAACGAAATAAGCTAAGCATACAAATTATATTAGCATACTATTTATACCCTACACCACCATAGGTGGGGAGGGTATTATGCGTTTGTGCTGATGTTTGTAACACCCAAAAATATTGGTCTAAGACCCACCTTAATTTATACCAATCGGCTTAGAATCACTTTCTGAGTCGATTTAACGATGTCCGTCCGTCCGTCTGACCGTCTGTCCGTCCATGTAAACCTTGTAATCAAACTACAGGTCGCAATTTTGAACCAAAATTTATGAAATTTGGTACTCAGCATTTTTGGGACGAAGCCTATTGAAATTGGTTATGATCGGTTCATTATTTCACCTAGCCCCCATACAAATGTCCTCCCGGAAAATGGTTTAACGATCATAAATCCCTTAAATATAGCAATATTTGAATATTATTTGGCACATATAAGTTTCATATAAGTTTAAATAAGTGTGCCGAGTTTTAAAAAGATCGGTCCATAATTACTCATAGCTCCCATATAAACCCCTTTCCAAAATATCAATTTAACGGCCATAAATTTTACTAAAATGTTAGTATCAAGTTAATATTCGACACAAATAAGCTTTATATAAACATAAATGATAGTACCAAATTTTATAAAGATCGGTCCATAATTTACCACAGCTCCCATATAAGGCCCCCTTTCGGGAATCACCCAAAAGTGAATAAATTCATATAAATGTCAGCATCGACGTAATATTCTGCATATGTATGTCTTATTTTACACTTATAAGTATCGGTCCAAATTTGGGTCCATGTCTAATAAAAGACCCCTCCCCGAAATATACTGTATGGTGTAGGGTATCATATAGTCGGGCCTGACCGACTATATCTTTTTCTCTCGTTTTAAAATTATATTCAATGTAATAGTGGTTTAATAGTTGTTATAGCTAATTGCATTCCTTATAACATATTCCAATCGTAAAGGTATTGATAAAGGAGTCTGTAGGCAAAATATACGTCAATATTCCATTATTATTGTTCATGAATTTTTTTTAAGGCCTTTATAGTGTTAAAGCGGCTCCTTTCAGCAAAAACTGTTTGGCATATAATTCCTCGCATACTCTCGGACAAATTTAGGTCTGTGAAAAATGAGCTCATGTCCTATTAGAACAGTTTTTTTTTTCTGCAAACAAAAATTTTTAATTTTTAATTTTTGATGAGGTGACATCTCGGTGAAATGTATGGACCAAGTTCCAGTAATACTTTTTGTAAGAAAAGTTATCATAAATTTCTGTCCTTATAAAACCCTTTAGGAATATTTTATTGTAAGTATTTGCACGATATTCTATTATAAATCCTACCAGAAATTTTAGTTTCACTTTTCGCATACTATATGTTAGGATATAATTTTTAAATGTATGAATATGACTCAAAGATAATATCATTTTAAAAATAGTTCATATTTAGCGAGGCTATACTTCTTTTTTAGTGCGAATTCTTTTTATGTCCATAATATTCTTATTAAAAATTTTTTATTTATTTTTTCAATACTGTTTTTTCGGTAACTTTCGCAATTGTTTGGACACATAAATATGACCTTTATTTCGGATTAGTTTTCAGATATTTGACAAAAAATCCAGCCACATATTCTATATGTTGTCAACCTGGCGGACTGTTACTTAATTCAAAACGTTAAACGGGACATTTCGTTAATTACTGTTACATTAATACAATGAAACATTTTAAATCATACAAGGCTCAATTACTGGGGAAACATTAATACTAAAATGTGTTATTTTAATTTAATGCTGACTAATGAATCATGATTATCTCAAAATTTTATTTTGTATGCTTAGGTTATTTCGTTCGGAGTTTTTAGAAATTTTTATATTTTTCCAAATAAACCATATAAAATATAACATTTTCCATAAATCCATTAATGCACTTAGATTGCAGTGTTTAAAAAGATAATTCATATTTTTATTACATTTATAGGTAGCAAAATATGTAAACTTTTACTCTTTATGCTTAGGTTTTTTCGTGCACTGTATTAACCTTAAAAAATTATTGTTAAAAATATAAAAATTAACATCAAAAATTAATTCATATACTTGTTTACACTGTGTAGCGTTTAAGATAAATATTTTATGATTTTTTAAGAGGAGATGGGCAGACTGTTCTAAAAAAGTGACTTAAACAACTATCAAATCCTTAATAAAAGGGTTACCAAAAAAGGTCTACGAATTCATAGGTAGTGGTTGGAAGTATAAAACTTATATTTTTCAGTAATCTGTAGTATAACATCAATTAAATAAAAAACAATCAAATTATTGAATTTTATATATGTTAAGATATTTTCGATCGCACTCCTTATATTGTCACAAATCATAATTTTTATCATGGTACAATAATATCAGGTAACAGTACAAAATCAGCTGATAATTTTTTGCTGCTTTCAATTTTGTAATATTTCTGTCAAAATTTGTTTACATTTACGCTTTGTTTATATTTATGTTTTGTTTACATTTACAGTTTGTTTATATTAACTACACTGAGGACTCGATTATCCGTAATGGTCGGGACCGAAAGCAATCTAAATAATCAATATTCGCGGTTAATTGAGTAACATTTTTTATTTATATTATTCAGTTTTTCAAGGATTTAATATAAATTTTTGAATTATATAAGGAAAAATAATTTTTTTTTTTAAGAACATGAACAATACATAAAGGTTTAATTTTACGTAGTTTCTTAAAAATATCATATAATGTTTCTTCTTTTTCAAATTCTTCTTTTTCTTAACTAATTTTTCATGAATTAAGTAAATTTGGATTTTACCTTTCTCTGACTTATTCAAACGAGGGAACTCCTTTTTTTTTTGCTTTATTCATATTGTGTTTGATTGTTCAAAACCAATGAAATAAATTATGCTTAGAAAACCGAATAGAGGTAATCACGAATAATCGATGCAAAAAAATAAAAAATGCAAAAAAAAAGAAAACAATTATAAACAATTATAAAATCGACGTTGCCGGTTAATCGAGGCCCCAGTGAAAACAAATTAACAAAACAAATAAACCAACAAAAATTACTGTTGTTGTTGCCTTGTTGTATTTGTTGTAGCGATACTGTTACCTGATATTATTGTACCATGATTTTTATTAAAAAAAGTAAAAGAAAAAATAACAAAAATATGTGTAAACAATGCTGTATTCAGATATTTCTACTATAAAATTGCCATTTACTTAAAAAAATAGCAATAAATTTAAAAATTTTGTGTCAATTTTTACAATTGGAAATTTTGTTGCTTTTGATATGCACACTTTCATATAGAGAACATACAATATTTTTCTAGTTTTTGCGAAAAGAAAATCACATCTTCAAAGGTACAAATGTTTGTTAGTACCCAAATGTGCTAAAAATGTTATAAAATTAGTTTTGTTGCTTATGTTCTGCACAGCACTGTATGTTCATTGTTATGCAAAAAAGTATTCTAGTTTAGGCATTTAACGTAAGTGGGGTTCATAGACGTAATTATGTGTTATCAAAATTGTTCACTACCGGCCAAAATTTTTTCAGTTAGTATAAACTTTTATTTAAATCGGAGCAGTTGGTTTGAAATTGTAAATATATTTCGAACTGATAATATACTAATTACATCTTTTCATTATTATTTGTCTAATTGCAGTTTAAGCTTGTTTCTTCTCATGATAGTTCTAAAGTCTTTTTAAAGGAAATACAGCAACGGAATTAATTACGTTTAAAAAATGGTTTCTTCAGTTTTAATAACGATTCTTCTTTATTTAAGGTCGAATTGGTCATTCAGTATTTATTTATTACAATATGTAAATACGAGCTGTAAACCCACTAATTCGTTAGCGGAAATTTTTTATAAAAACCATACTATATAATACATTTAAACTAAGATTCTTAACTCCAGTGGGAACATTTGTAATAATGGTGTTATATCGGAATTTACAACAATAAACTTTTTAAATATTTTCCCTAAATAAGTACCAAAAATTATAATAAAAGTACAAGATTTTCGAAAAGTACGAAAGTCATGTTTGCTATATTTCTGATAAAAAAGATAATATTTTAAACTCATTTCTTTGCTTTTGCTTTAGAAAGTTCGTAGAGTGTCAATAAGGTACCAATTTTTAACAACTTTCACGTTCAAAAGTTAAAAAACTACCAAAGTATTTCTATTATTATTATTTTTTAGTATAAATAATGTGACTAATAGACCTTGAGAATTTTTCATTCATTAATAATAATTTCTCTTTAATTTCAGGTTTCTAAACTTAGAATAAAAAAATATATATCAGAATTACGAAAAAGTATATTAGAATGAAGAAAAAGTACCACAAACTCCATTTTAAGGTTTCTGATTCATTTAGGACCTTACATCTTCAATTTCAAGAACGAAAAAAATACCACAAAAACCTCTCTTATGGATTCTTATTCATTAAAGACCACATATCTTTAATTTCATGTTTCTGGGTTAAATATTACAAAAATGCAAAAAAAGTACCAATTAAAAAAGAAAAAAGTACCACAAAATCTCCTCTTATGGATTCACATTCACTTAGGACTGCATATCCTTAATTTCATGTTTCTAGGTTCATAATAATAGAAAATTCGAAAAGTACCAATAGAAGAACAAAAAAGTACCACAAAAACCTCTCTTATGGATTCTTATTCATTTAAGACCACATATCTTTAATTTCATGTTTCTGGATTAAATATTACAGAAAATGCAAAAAGTACCGTTAAAATAACAAAAAAGTACCCAACGTCCCCTCTAATGAATTCTCATTCATTTGGGACCAAATATCTTTAATTTTATGTTTCTATGTTAAATAATTCAAAAAGTACCATTAGAAGAACGAAAAAGTACCACAACGTCCTTTCTTATGGATTCTTATTAACTAAGGACCATATATAACTAATTTTATGTTTCTATGTTAAAGTACTGTTAAAAAGTACCACAACGTCCCCCCTTGTGAATTCTTTTCAACATCGGACCCTGCGTATTTAATTTCATGTTTCTAGTTTAAATATTACAGAAAATTAAAAAAAGTACCAATAGAAGAAGAAAAAAGTACCACAAAGTCCATCCTCTTGAATTCTTACCCAAAGGACCATGTATCTTTAAGTACCACAAATTCCACTCTTGTGAATTCTTATCTACATTTCCTTAATTTCATGTTTCTATGTTTAATGTAATTGAAAATTCATTATTAAGTTTGAATAAAATATAATTTTCCGCCTTTACCCCTTTTCTGGTACTTTTTTTTTCACTCATCGAAGTATCAAAAATTGTATTCCAATAAATTTCTAAATTGTAGTGGTATCCCATATTAAAATACTCATATGAATATTTCAATAAATATAAAAAAATGTTTTATGAAAAAAGTACCAAAAAAAGGTACGATTTTTACCCCTTAAACGTTTGAATTTCTAAAAAGTACTAAATTTGTATTTCTTATTTTTTGATAAGTTATGAATACGACATAAATTTTATCTGTATGTTGATTGGTTTCAAAGATACATATTGTGCCAAAAAAGTACCAAAATAGAGTTTTTACCTGTTTTCTCCCTAAAACGGCCGATTTTCAAAAAAGTACCAGACACCTGTCTAATTATTTTTTAAATGAATAACTATAACTATTCAACTTTTTTGTATCTCTATTAGTTTAGGAGATATAAAGTTACCGATTTTACTCGTTTTTACCCCCTAAACATTCGAATTGACAAAAATTAGTGGATCTATATGGTGGGAGACCTACCTACGTTCCAAATTTCGTCTCTCTAGCTTCAGATGATGAATCAGTCAGTCAGTCACGTTACTCTTTTATATATACACAGAAAAAAGTCACCAATTAACAAATATATATGAAAATAATTCATTCAATTATAAACTTGTTTAAATTTGCACCTCTCACCAAAATGATTATATCAATTACTAAAAACTATAAAAAATACAAAACAGAAAAAAATTACCAATTAATAAATTAATTAAATCAATCAAGTAGATGATTGAATGAATTAAAAATGTTAAAATCATACAAAAAATTATTTTTATTTTATTTTTTCTTGAATATATTTATTAAATTTTGCTGCAAAATTAAACAACTGATTTAATTGAAAAAAAGACGCTAATAATTTTTTCTGTGTATAGATTATATAAATTATGTACATTTTTACAGTATTTGGAATGTTATATTTAAAACGTACAAAACTAAGTTATCATAACTATACAACAAAATAATGTAAACTATAAATTAATATAATACATAGAATATGAACAAATAATTCCATGATATGATTATATTACTTTGTAGCTAATATTAAAACTTTAACTAATATTTTAAATTACTAAAGTAAAAATCATTAAAATTTACGCGTAAATATTGTGGCGTTTTTACATTTTTTTTTTTTTCTTAAAACTTAATTTATTTTTAATTGTTTCACACTTTTCTTAGATGATTTGTACTTTTGTGTAAATAAATTCGCACATTTTATTTCCGCATGAAATAGAGAACAAAAAAAAGTGAAACCATATTTTAAAATGACTTGGCAAATTAGTAGAGAATATTTAGTACTGGAGTAATAACTACAAAATGATTAAACAAAATATTTACAAAATTCTCTAAAGTGCAAACAGTGGTTTAAAAAGAGTTTTAAGGTAAAATTTTCTAGGTTCATATTTATTTTAAATATTTTAATATAATAATTTCATTTAGTTCTACTGTTCATGACAAACATTTTATTTTGAAATATTTGAAATACTTATAAGTAGGAACCATGCCAAAAGATATAAGAATAAATATTCTATTGTGAAATTTTAACACAAGTGCGTTTATAATAATCTTGTAATTAAATCGTTTAGGAAATTTAATGAACATGAACTACTTGAAATAATTAATGGGTGGTCTTATGATATAATGAAATAATAATATACAGGGGTTTGCAAAAAATTATATTAGTTTAAAAACATATAAAATGAGAAAGGAAGATATATTTGGTCAAGCCCGCCCATATGATACCCTACACTATTGTATATGTGCAACGTTACTACTAACATTTATAACGTTGATATTTTTATTTATATGATTTAATGCACTTTTGCATCAGCCAGCCAGACGGACATCGTTAGATCGATTTAAAAAGTGATTCTGAGTCGATTTGTATACTTTAAGGTGGGTGTTGGATACCTTTTTTTATGCGTTACAAACATCAGCAAAAACACATAATACCCCAACCACCAATAGTGGTGTAGGGTATAAATATTTGCTGTGAACTGGGTGAAATACTAGTTAAAGATTTGTATTTAAAATGATAGCTATGTTTATTAGTAGAAAATTAAAATCTTTTGATAATTATAATTATTGTATTTATTTCATGATCTTATCTCTAGCAGAGTTCTATAAATAACTATATAAATTTAAAAAGCTCTTAAATCAATACGACAAATTTAACAAATTATTAAGACCAACAAAACAAATTCAATAAATCTTTCAAATCTTCATTACTAAACCTTTAATCAAGCTTAATTTTGTTTACTTAAAAATGTCCCTACATCTCTTCGATCTTTCTTTGTTATTTTTATTTATTTATTCTTTTTTTTTTATATTTTATAAATTTATTTAATAAAGTCATTAAACTAAATTCTTTTAAATTCTTAACATGCCTTTACTGACAAGTCCATAAATTTTATACAAACTTAACCAAAGTTGTGCAAAATCTTAAAAAAGAAGATAAAGTAGAAGATGTGAAATAAAAGAAGAAATAAATGAAACCCCTGGTGTCAATATGCCAGAGTCTTTACCATTTTGGTTAAAGATTGCAATTTAGTCTAGACAATTGTTGTAAAGTTAAAATACACTATGGGCAAGGTTGTACTTACATGCACTATAAACTCGTATTACACCATCAATATACTCTTTAATAATACATTTAGGTACAAAAGAACAATAAGTATAAAAAAAAAAGAATCTTCACTTAAAAAATCAGATAAATAACAACAACCTTTACAACAGAAATCATGATGATGCATTTTGTGTAAAATTGCATTGTAAGCGTGTTTAAGCCTTAAAGAGGAAGACAACCGCATAAATAAATGTTATAAAAAGCTACTGATTTTAACCCTTTTTAATATGAGTCATACTGTGTTTGGTATAATGAGTTTGGGCTGATGTTTATAACATCAAAAATTATTACTCCAAGGGCTACCTTACTGTATACCAATGGGCTTAGAATCATAAGCTGAGTCGATTAAATAATGTCAGTCTGTCCGTCTATGTAAACCTTCAAATTGAACTACAGGTCGCACTGTCCGAAAGTATTGCTTCACAAGTTAATGTCAATTTCGCTATGTCCGTCCATCTGTCCCAATGTATATCAATCTGCTTACAATCATCATCGGAGTTGATTCAACGATATCCGTCAATCTCTCCATCCCACATTCGAGTAATAGGCGTCAAAAAGGGAGATTAATTCATGGAAAGGTAATATCAATATTTTAATGATCACGTTTTATTTTTTATTGATTATTAGATAAAAAATCACTTTTAAAATTTTTTGGCAGAATATTTCGTCCGTTCCTCCGTCTATACATTAGAGTTAAATAGGTCGAAAATTATGTAAAATTCAGGGAAATGTAATATCAACACTTTTGTAATCACGTTTAATTTTTCTAACTATTAGTAAGTAAAAAAATTCATCTTTAGAATTATAACATGTTTTTTGATTGAATGGTAGTGTCCGTCCCTCTGTCTATATATTTGGGTTAAATGGCTCGAAAATGGCGCTTAATTCAGGAAAAGGTGATATCCGAATTTTGATGAACACGTTCTATTATTTATATTTATTAGTTAGTAAAAATGCAGTTTTAGAATTCTAAAATATTTTTTGGCAGAATGACAATGTCCGTCCGTCCATCTATACATTTGAGTTAAATGGGTCGAAAATCACACTAGATTCAGGAAAAGGTGATATCAATATTTTAGTGTATAAACTTAGTTTTTATATAGCTCAAAAAGTAAAAAATAATAATATAGTTTTGGAATTTAAAGATATTTTTAAAGAATTCTAATGTCTGTCCTTCCGTCTATCTGTTTATTATTTTTGCAAACTTGCCAATTCAAAATCGTTTATTTTCTAACACAATGAAGTTATCGACTTCATACTTTCTTTATTCAATAGAAAATTTTGTTCTTTAATAAACTGCAAAAAATATGTTAATATAGGTTGAAAATGTTAGCATATATATGGAAAAGACTTGACCTACATCTTGCAAAGTTGAGATTGTTGAAATTTCAAATGAATATATCTCAATGAATAGCTTTATCAAGGACTTTAGGGCGATATAAAAATCTTGGAAATCGTGTAAGGAACAAAAATTCGCGAGTGGTTAAACATTTTCTATGACATTAGTATCCTATTTTGAACACCGCTCCTGAAGCGTATTCAGGACCCTGCTTCTAAACTAAAAATGTTACTATCCTCTGCTACATTTATGTGATTTTATGTAAATCTAACCGGCCGATTACAATTTGCAGATTTATTTCGATTTTGCACCACTGTTCAATGCTTAATAAAGCAAAGAAAATGTCTGCACTTAAGCTGTTTTTTATATGAAATCTGCTGGAGTTTTTTCGAAAAAAAATTTTTTTTTTCTCAAATCGGGCTATATATGCGCACGATTTTTTTCCATAATATTAAAGTGAACAATATATACTATTTTTCAGAAAATTTTCAGAACAAACACCCTGTAACATTTTAAGTTGCATTCAAGGAAAGTTGAAAATTAATGTATTTTAGGATAATTTTTAAAAAAAGTTACAAAAATATTAGGACAAAATATAATTTACAAATACTTGATGAAAAGTAAACTGAAATACATAATGTTGATGGTTTCATTTTAAATTTTTACTTTGAAAAACATTTTATTTGAAATAAATAAACTGAAAGTTTATGAAAATTTAATTTTCAATAATGTAAAAAATTATTAACTTTGAAAGTTCCTTATAAGAAAACAACACAACCTAGGTTACAGATTATAATTGATATTGATATATAATTTTGTCTATTTTTATTCGGTATCCAACATTATTACAAAAATTTTAATTTCAAAATTCAATTAATGGCCACTTTTGACACTTTATCCACAACGGGCGTCCGTTCATGAAAACCTTGTAATAAAAAACAGGTTGCAATTTCCTAGATAATAATAATAATATGAAATTTGGTACACTACACATGGACAAACCCTATTGACATTTTTTAAAATCGGTCCATAATTTTACCTAGTCCCCATACAAATGTCCTCCCGGAATAAGGATTTAACGATCATAAAAGCATTATGTCAATATATTAATAAAATTTAATTTAAATTATTTTTTGTTTAATTTCATGAAAATTGGTATACAATTAATCATAGTTCCCATATAAAGGTCTCTTCCGAAAATCACTTTACGTGTACGAATCATGTACATACAACCGTTAGTATAAAGTTAGTAATAATCATAACGTTTATATAAAAAGAAACCACAGTTCTAAATGTTATCAGAATCAGTATACATTTGATCATAGCTCCCATATAAACTTCCGCTTCCGCAAATTACCCTAAAGTGTATAAATCCCATATAAATGTTAGTGGCAACATAATGTAATTAATACAAAGGTTCTAAAGAAATATTCATTACATTTGATACAAGTATCGGTCCATAATTGACCACAGTTGTCACACAGTACCACTTCCTAAATTTTGAGGCACATACAAAATGTTGTAGTGTATCATATGGTCGGGATAGACCGATAACATATTTCTTACTTATTTTTCTCTTCGTTTTAATTCCTTTCTTTTTAATATGCATTGTTAGTGCACACAGAAAAAAGATTGTTTGGAAATCGGCTCTCATTACTAAAATTTTATAAATCATATCGAATTTTTTATTTTACTATCAACAATTTATAAATACACCATATTTTATTCTGATATAGCCGTAAATGTACAACCACAATGGAAAATAGGTTACAACAATAATAAAATTATTCAGTTAATCAATTTAATTCTTTGCTCAAATGGATCCCACTAAATGAATATTCGGAACCGAATTAAATTCATTATAATGTTTCTAAGCATTATCAGTATGTTGATAACAATCAAAAAATGTTTCACATTAGAGTATTTTTGGGAATAAAAGAAATTCAGTTACATCAATCGATTAAAAATTTATGAATTTCACTAAATTCGGTTATTGTAAAAGAATCCATATAACTATTTAACGTAATTCGGTGCTTTCAATCAATATTAATTTTTTTTTGACATTTATAAATAATATTTTAATTTTTTTACGAAAACACAAATTTATAAAAATAAGAAGAAAAAAAATCATAGAAATAAATTTCCGGCATATGTTACAACTATTTAGCGGTTCCAGATTTTCAAGGACGTATTAGACTTTTAAAGGTATGTTAATCTGTTCGTAATTTGTTATAAATTCTTTCATATATACAAATTTATGTTGTTATTAATATGCATATGTTTGTATTTTTTATTTTTTAGAATTAAATGAAGATCAAGGAAAAAGAAACGGAAATTATAGAAAGGTTCTATGAAACAAAAACACGAATGAAAATTTTGTGATATCTCTACTCAATTCAATATACATCGGGGAATTATTCCTTGAGATAACCATATGAATTTGTGAAATCACATTTTTTACTGGCCTTGAAATACGTATATAAAATGTTTTTATGTCATATTTTTGAATTCTAATAAATAAAAGCGATAATTATAAATTGAAATAAATAAAAAAGAAATATATTTTGTGTTTTATTTACTATAACTGTATAATTCGGTTGTAACTGCCGATTTTATGGCTTTAAAATTAGTCACAACTACCGAAAATATTCAATAGTTGCAACTGAAGTGTGAATTTGTTGTCAGAACCTCCCGAATTCGATTGGCAAAAAATTCGGTTGCCACAACGAATCTGTTTTCTCTGTGTGTAAATAAAATAAACTAAAAGAACATAAATTTTAGTCATGCTTTTAACAAATAAAGAAATTTAAAAATCTTAAAAATAAAATCTAGAAATACTTAATGCTCTAAAACAGCTAAGAACTTTTTAAATTTCCTAAGCAGTTTAAATGCCCAAAAGATATTTTTAAGAAAGAATTTTTCAGTAATTTCAAGTTTAAGTGTATATTTTATTTTTCTTAAGAATTAAAATGAACAGCTTCCAAAGATGTTATTAAAAACTTATTGAAATGAATTTTATTTTTATAAAATAATAGAAATACATTATTATTAACATATCTTGCACAGTAAGATAGAATCGAATTTTTTTGAAAATAAATCTGTAACATCTAATCAGCTGGTTTAGATTAACATACAATTTTACGTAGAGAGAATACAAGCTGATAAATATTTTTTGAATTTTTTTTAGGTTTAATACAATTTTCAATTTACTATTACGCTTATATATCATGAACTATTGTGTGCAAATATTGCAAAATTCCTACATACATATATAATTGTCCTAAAATATCCCCTAAATTTAGTAATTCTTAATAAAAAATTTTTTTCGAACAAAGAACACATTTTATAGTGTTATTTTCGTATCTTAAGCTAAGTTCAGATTACACAAATATTTGACACAAAATATTTCATTATGTTTTCCCGTAATTTTTGCAATTAAATACCGTTTTCTCTTCACGTCATTTACAAAACAACTCTGTCTTTACAAAATCTTTTGAATTGAAGCTAGTTCTTGCGATTAATTGCGATTTGTAAAATTAAGAACTTTGGTCCATATGTAGAAAACTACTTGACTGATTTGGTTAAATAAAATATCAAAAAATTCCAATTAAAAATGTCTTTAATTAATTCTTTCAATAATTTTTAAAAAATACTTTTTGTATGACCATAAAATTTCGGAAAGGGGACTTATATTAGACCAACACTTTTACTAAATGTAAAATAAAATATACAAATACAGAATAATGCGTTGATACTAACATCTACTAGATTTTATGCACTTTAGCGTGATTCTAGGAAGTGGTTTTATATGGGAGCTATGGTAAATTATGGACCGATTCTAATAAAATTTGTTGTTTCCATTTATATAAAACTTATTTGTGTCGAATATTAACTTTTTACTAACACTAGTATGGTTTTTATGCACGTTAAAGTGATTTTCTGAACAGGGGTTTATATGGGAGCTATGGTTAATCGTGGGACGATCTTCATAAAATTTGGTACAAAGATTGATACTTGTACAAAACTTTTTTGCGCCGAATTTCATTAAAATATTCTTATTTTTAAGGTAGTTTTGAGTGTTGAAACTCAATTCCAGGGGACATTTGTATGGGGGCTAGGTGAAATAATGGATCGACCACAACCAATTTCAATAGGCTTCGTGTCTGTATCATAAAAGTCTCACGTACTAAATTTCAATGAATTATCTTCAAAATTGCGACCTGTACTTTGTGCACAAAGTTTACATGGACAGCCAGCCAGCCGTCTAGCCAGACGGATGAACGGACGGACATCTTTAGATCGATGTAAGAAGTGATTCTGAAGGTGGGAGTTGGATAATGTTTTCTATGCGTTACAAACATAAGCACAAACGCATAATACCCCAACCAGTTATGGTGGTGTAGGGTACAACAATAGTTTTCAAAAAATTATAAAAATTGAAAAATGCCAAAAATGCAAATTTGTATTCTTTAATGATAAATTTGTTGCATATAAAACAAAATATATTTCATTCAAATTAATTTATAAATTTTGTTTTTTTTTAATTTTCACCAATTTTGTCAATGTTAATATTCTTATCCGCGAAATAAAAATCGCTAGATATGGATCATTTTGATGCTGAGAAAAAAGTCATGTTATATATATTTAAAGTATCAACCCAACTTTAATATGACATACCAATAACAATTCAAATGTATACATATTTTGTGAAATGTTTAACAATTTTGAACTTACTAGTACCTGGTCCTAAATTTTTGTTATGTCATTAAATGCGCGCCCTTTCTTGCGATACCAAATTTTCATATTGTTCCTTAGGCAGAAATATGAAAAATGGCGAAAAAATTAACTATTTTCATCTCGATATAGCTCACGAAAGGATAATTTCAGGACCAAAATTTTGAGAAACGATACCTTAGAATGAAGTAAATTTTCATTTGAGATGGGAACATCGATACTTTTCATTTTGGGACATCCTAATGTATACTATTTAAAACGTGAATTATATAGTTGGTTTTTTTTCCATAATACGCAGCGATTTTAGTCATTTATTATGTCCAAAGTCCAATATGATTACTAAGCAACTATCAAATTTCTATTTATTTATATAAAGAAAAAGTTTTTTCGTACATAAAACAAAATAATTTTGTACTTCACTTAAAATATTTGTTTTAATTATTTTATTTCTGCACGCAAAGAAAAAATATGGTGAATAGCAACCATATTCGAGTACTGTCATATTATGGTTAGATTTTATGGTTGTTTGTAAATTATGTTATGGTTAGATGTAGCACCACAATATGGTTGAGTCATAATAAAAATATTGTTGATCTGCAATCATATTTTTGTTGTATATGTACCTGATTCATGTATATGACAATAATATGGTTAAATCACAATAAAAAAATTGTTGATCTACAAACATATTTTTTGTTGTATATATACTTGATTCGTGTATACAGCAATAATATGGTTAAATCGCAATAAAAATATTGTTAATATACAACAATATTTTTGTTGTATATATACTTGATTCATGTATACAGCAATAATATGGTTAAATCACAATAAAATATTGTTGATCTAAACAATATTTTTGTTGTATATATACTTGTTTCATGTATACAGCAATAATATGGTTAAATCACAATAAAAATATTGTTGATCTACAACCATATTTTTGTTGTATATATACTTGATTCATGTATACAGCAATAATATGGTTAAATCACAATAAAAATATTGTTTATCTACAACAATATTTTTGTTGTATATATACTTGATTCACGTATACAGCAACAATATGTTGAATCACAATAACTGTACTTAGCGTCGAGAAACAATTATTATGCCTAAAAATAAATAAAAGACAATTAATTTATCGTATGGAAGTTTTTATTAAAATTAATTATAATTTAGTTATGTAAAATAAATCATTTTGGTATAAAAAGATAAATTTATTACCTGTGAATGATGAAACCTAAGAAATTTCTTGAGTACTCGTATAAGCTGACACATTTTTTTTAGCACTCCGAAGATAACCAATTATGTAGTTTTCTTTATATATTATGCATTCAAAATATTTTTACAATAAGAAACACTTATTTCTTTCTCATTTAACTTTAATTAAAATAATTTATTTTAAATAATTCACTTTTTTATATACATTCAGCATATTTTCTAATACATTTTTAACTTGCCGACAGACAACTTGCTCAATGAAAGAAGCAAACTAAACTGAATAAAAATCAACAAGTATACTTATTGTCAAGTACTAATAATGTATATTGTTGCCAATATAAAACAAACATTTTGTTGTCAATTCAAAATTACAAACAAAATAATATATTCAGGTATTGAAAATATTTTTTTTTTGCACATGAAATTTTAACAACAATAATGTGGTTCTAATTTAAACATATTGCTTAACATGTTGTGCCAACAATATAATTGTGAGTTGAGAACAAATGTATAATTGCTACAACAAAATTGTTTTTAAAATAAAATATATTCAACAATAAGAATGTTTGCGACGGAAAAATTTCTCTGCAATGAAAATAATATTGTTGGGGCAACCATATTGAGAAATGTTTTTTCTCTGCGTGTGAACAGTAAGGAAAAATATTTTATTTTGAAACAGTGTTTTTTATTTTTTCAATGAAAACTTAACATTACCTAAATGGCTTTTATTTATTTTTTAGCAGAATAATTTGTTTTTATTGTGATTCAAACATATTATTGCTATATAAAGGTATAAAGTACATATGCAACAAAAATATGGTTGCAAATCAACAATATTTGTATAGTGATTCAATCATATTATTGCTGTATACATTTGAAGTACATATGCAACAAAAATATGGTTTTAGATCAACAATAATTTTATTGTAATTCATCCATATTATGGTGCTACATCCAACCGTAATATAATTTCCTAAAACAATAAACTACAACCATAATTTGACAGTACTCGATTATGGTTGTCATTCACCGTATTTTTTCTTTGTGTTTATTGTTTAAATTTTGATGTAAAGTGAAGCAACTGTGTTAAATAAAAATGAAATTGAAAAAAGATTCGGCTGTGCCGAATCTTTGATACCCTTCACCATATTACCATATTACTATCTTATCGACATCATATTACCATATTACCGACAAATAATAAAATTTTCGCCTTAACGTATGCTTTCATATTTTCACATATATAAATCTAAATTTTTTCAAACTACGAAAATTTGAATAAGAAAAAAAAAAAAAAAAAAAACAATCATAGCAGGCTTTGCTTTTAAAAAATAAACAACAACAATTCCATATTTATTTATTTTTTTATGTGTGTATATACAAACTGACTGCATATACAAAGAACAACAACAACACTGTTATTCATTATATTACTTCTGTTGCTAACTAAACTACTTGTCTTATAGGTAAAAACGTCACTAATAGTCATTACAATGCTTAATATACATGTTTGTGTATGTATTTATGTATATTCTTAACAGATATGTTTTAGTTTTAAAAAATAAACAACAACAATTCCATATCTATTTATTTTTGTACAGACTGCATATACAAAAAACAATAACAACACTGTTATTCATTAAAACTACTTGTCTATACAAAAAACAAAAAACGTCACTAATAGTCATTACAATGCTTAATATACATGTTTGTGTGTGTATTTATATTCTTAACAGATTTGTTTTAGGGCCATAACTCTGTTGAATATGAACGAATTTGGTTTATTAAAAAAAAACGAAATTTTATAAAAACATTTATGACTGATCTATATAAAAATAAAAATCTGTAGCTTGAACAAGGGCTTCAAAAATAAAAAATTCGTTTTCCCCGATATCTCAGTTATTACTGAACCGATTTATTTCATTTTTTCAGAACAAAAATTCAGAAAATAATTTCCGAGCCCCCTTTAAAAATTCGAAGTCCCTGGTATATACAGAGGCTTCAGAAACTGAAAAACCGGTTCCAAAAACTGGTTTTTAAAGCATATCTCCGCCATTTATAAACCGATCCTGCTGATTCAAAAAACCGAAATTTTAAAAAAATATTTGTGACCGATAAAAATAATAATCTATAGCTTAAACCAGGGCTTCAAAAAATAAAAAATGCGTTTTGTCTGATATCTCAGTTATTATTGAACCGATTTATTTCATTTTTTCAGAACAAAAATTTAGAAAAATATGTTCGAGACTTCTTTGTAAAAACGAAGTCCCTAGTATATACAGAGGCTTCAGAAACTGCAAAACCGGTTCTAAAAACCGGTTTTTTTAACATATCTCCGCATTGTATGAACCGATCTTGCTGAATTCCAATAGCAAAATTCTCGAAAGCATTTCCGATCGTTTGATATATATATATTATATATGTGAGTTATTGGTGGGCTTCATAAACGCCATTTCAACCGACACACGGACGGACGGACATGGTCCTATCGTCATCATTTCTTACAAGGATCCCGAAAATGTAAACTTTTTTGCTCTCCGACGAAAATTGTGAGAATTACAAACGGAATGACAAGCTTATATATACCCTTTACACCTTTGGTGAAAGGTATAAATATAAGGTAATAATTTATTTTATTTAAATTGGATTTAGTAGTTTTTCTTAAAATACAATATTTTTGTTGTTGTTTCAATCAAATAAACAAATTTTAAATTTTTTTTTTTTTTTGTTTTAAAGCAGCAGTTGATGACTTTTTTGGACGCTTTCTAAAAAATCCCAACGATAACGCTGGAATGCACTATTACATATATAGTAAAACGTTTCCTTTTCTATTTAAGCATTCCCTATTATTACACAGACATAGTATGTACAAAAGTAGTAGGGAATTATGCCTAAAATCACTTGTTTTTTTTTCTGTCTTTTATTTACAAACAACTACCTTCTACTTACACACATATAGTACATATACTACATTCATACTTATGTACGACCCTAATTGTTAAAGCATTTGTGTACTGACTACGATGAGCATTTGGCAGTCTAGCTAGGTCGGCTGTTTGGGATTGAACTTAAACATTTAAAAGATTTTACACATAATTATATATTTTTAAATCAACAAGATTTATACAACTACCAACAAAAACAAAAGAAATATATTGCCAACAGATGAACATAAAAACTGCAATAAGGAGCCTGTTACACATTTTTAAAGAGATTTAAAAAAAGTTTCATTTACTAAAGACCATCATCTACATATACATACTTCGTTATATATGGTATGTATTGTGAAAACTTCTACGATTATTAAGAGAACCAGCCTAAAGTGTAACATTAGTAGAAAAGCCACTTGAATTATTACCCTACAAAATGTACAACAGAAATTTGTCTTGTAATATTGATGAGGCCTTCTTTTATTGTTATAATGATTGTTTTTTTGCCTCTACATACATATACACTCTTCTCCAGCCATTGATTCATGTATTTGTCCGTCCATCTATTTGTCTGATTGTTTATAAATTGTGCCGCATGCCTGCTGTAAATGTGTATTTCTTTCTTACCTTTATTTTTGCTCTTTTATTTCTGTAGGTAACTAAAAACGAATTGAAAGTATTTTTTAAATTCATGATGATGCAACTTAAGTTTTATGTTTATTGTTTTATTACCTTTTTTTTATTTGTTGCTATTATTGTTTGCTTTAATGCTTAGTCAGAGTTGGAAAGAGTAGGTAGGTTTGGAAAATATTTTATGGGAATTTGGGGAATTAATTATTTATTAAACGTTTATGTATGGTCAAGTCTTTGGAAAAGTAATTTTAAGTTATTTTCAAAGAAAATTTATACTTAATTTGCTAAAGCTCAATTAGAAAGTTTAATTGTTTTTTAATTTGTCTTGTTATGGCAAAATGAAAATTCAAGTCATTTGATTGTTTAAAAATGTATATAAAGAAAATATACATACATACATTATTTTGCAAATTTTTAAATATTTATAAGTTTTTCAATCTGAACAATTATTTTGCAATATTAAAATATTGTGTTCAATATGAAAGTAATTCCAATTTCTTTTATATATTAGACATCGAGTGTTAGGCAAAAAAAAAAAAACAGCTAGAAAAGAAATGTATCTATAATAATCTCGTTTAACTTAATTTCATTTTTCTAGATAAAGTGTATAAATTGCGATAAAAAACTAACATTACGTCAGAGTTTTATGTGATAAAAACTGAGTACTTTTGGCATGTAATAAATAAGTTCAGACGGTTCAAGGCATTATTCTGCACCCCGATGGATACGCACAATCATAGCAAATGCAAGCTTAATAAAAATCAGTCCCTAAAAGATCAAAATGTTTTCATAGAAAACCGGATAGTGGTGGTTTTCTCTCAAAAGGTGGATTGTTCCGTACGCTAACATTATTTGAAGAAAAAATTCTAAATTTTTTTTATGAAAAAATATTTTTTTCGATACATATTTTCAAATAACTTCGAAAATATTAAGCAGATATAAGAATAATGTTGGTATGAACTTGGATACAATTTTTGTCTGCATTATTACAGACATGTCCATAAGAAATCAAGACCTGATAGAAAAAAAGTTAAAGCAGATTCGTGTTGTTTGCCGACCAGTGCAATTAATATTAATCATACGCTATGTTGATCCTTTAATGAAATTTTGTCTTATACAGAATTATAAATTCATTAATTATTTATAATTACTTCAAAAAAAAAGTGAAAATTAAGGTATACGGTCAATAATTTCTAAAAAAAAATCAAAATTTAAGAACAAGAAGCATGGGTTAAAGAAATAACTTCAGTAATAAGAACTTTTTTATAAAAACCATACTGTATAACAAATTTAAACTAAGATTTTTAACTACCTATTAATAGTGGTGTTATGTCGTCCATAAATAACAATATCTCTTTAATTTCAGGTTTCTAATCTTAGAATAATGAAAAATATATATCAGAATTACGAAAAAGTATATAAGAATAAAGAAAAAGACCACAAAATCCATTTTAAGGTTTCTGATTCATTACATCTTCAATTTTATGTTTCTAAGGATGAAAATTGCAGAACATTCAAGAAGTACCATTAGAAGAACAAAAAAAGTACCACAAAGACCCCTCTTGTGAATTCTTTCTCGCATAGGACCATGCATATTTAATTTCATGTTTCTACTTTAAATATTATAGAAAATTCAAAAAGTATCATTAGAAGAACGAAAAAGTACCATAAAGTTCTCTCTTATGGATTCTGATTCACTTAGTACTTCATGTCCTTAATTTCATATTTCTATGTTAAATATTATAGAAAAATCAAAAAGTACCATTGGAACAACAAAAGAGTTCCACAAAGTCCCCTCCTTTGAATTATCATTCATTCAGAACCAAATTTCTTTGATTTTATGTTTCTAGGTTAAATATTATAGAAAATTCAAAAAGTACCATCAAAAGAACAAAAAAGTACCACAAAGACCCCCATTATTGATTCTTATTCATTTAGGACCACGAATCTTTAATTTGATGTTTCTGGGTTAAATATTATAAAAAATTCAAAAAGTACCATCAGAAGAAAAAAAAAGTACCACAAAGACTCCTCTTATGGATTTTCATTATCTAAGGACCACATATCCCTAATTTCATGTTTCCAGGTTCATTATAGAAAATTCAAAAAGTACCATCAAATGAACAAAAAAGAACCACAAAAACCCCTCTTATAGATTCTCATTCATTTAGCTTTAATTTCATGTTTCTAGGTTAAATATTATAGAAAATTCAAAAAGTACCATTAGAAGAAAAAAAAGTACCACAAAGACCCCCATTATTGATTCTTATTCATTTAGGACCACGTATCTTTAATTTGATGTTTCTGGGTTAAATATTATAGAAAATTCAAAAAGTACCATCAGAAGAAAAAAAATGTACCACAAAGACCCCTCTTATGGATTTTCATTAACTAAGGTCCACATATCCCTAATTTCATGTTTCCAGGTTGATAATTATAGAAAATTCAAAAAGTGCCATTAGAAGAACAAAAAGTACCACAAAGTCTCTCCTCTTGAATTCTTTTTCATAGGACCATGTATTTTTAAGTACCACAAATTCCACTCTTGTGAATTCTTATCAACATAGGACTACATTTACTTAATCTTATGTTTCTAAGTTTAATATAATGGAAAATTCATTATTAAGTTTGAATAAAATGTAATTTCCCGCCTTTACCCCCTTTTTGGTACTTTTTTTTACCCATAAAAGTATCAGAAATTGTATTCCAATGAGTTTCTAATTTATAGTGAGATCCCATATTAAAATACGTATATGGTTATGTCAATAAATATAAAAAAATGTTTTATAAAAAATGACCGAAAATAGATACGATTTTTACCCCTTATACGTTCGAATTTCGTAAAAGTACCAAATTTATATTTCTAGTTTTTTGATAAGTTATGAATACGATATAAATTTTATTTGTATGTTGATTGGTTTCAAAGATACATATGGTGACAAAAAAGTACCAAAATACAGTTTTTACCCGTTTTCTCCCTTTGTTACCTTTTTCAGAATTTTAAATATAAGAAAATTTTGTGAAACAACTAAAAATATTTGCTGTTTGAGTTAACAAGTGTCAGGTGATATATTTACTTGTTGGAAGTTCAATATACTTTAAAATTGTATGTATAATAAAATCAGATAGATAATTTAGCATTCCATTTACAAAAACTTTATTTCATACGCATGAAATTTTCCAAAGGAAGAAAATAACATTATATATAATAATGTATAGCTTAAGAGAAAAATAAGATTTTATATAGAATAATAGGAAAAAAGAAAGACTTCAAAAGTAGAACTAAATAAGTGCAGAAAATGTACTTTTAAATGATTAATAAGTCTTCTAAAAATTAAAAACATATCTCTCTTTAGCAGGAAAAAGGTTAATTATTTTTCCAATTTTATACAGATATTAATTACATTTTTTTTTTTTATAAAAATTATATAAACATTTCTTTGATAAAAAAAGCGGTGAATATAAATCATAATATAAAGTATATTTTGCTAAGTCTGAAGCTTTCTTTTTGTCGAGATGCTTTAAAATTTCGATAATTTTATTTGTAAATTAGAAAAATTTTAAAAAACGAATATTAAAAAAAAAAATCTTTATAGAACAATTTTAAATCATTATAAAGCTTCAAAAGCTAGAAAAAATTGTTTTTATAAATTATATGAACACTAGTCCAAATGCTAAAAAAACGTATTATAAACTTTCGATGTAAATCAGTCGCTATTTATAAAGAACAGTGTTTATTATTTGGTACATGGTTAAAACTATAAGCTAAAAAACACTTTTTTTAACCAAAAATATTTTTATTTATCTTCAACTTAGAGAAATTATTAAAATGTCGGTTATCCAGTTTTTAAGTAAACGTTTAACCGAAAAACTGGTTTTTAAATTTTACCCATATTTCGGTTAACCGTCAATCCGGTTTTTTTAAAAAGTCGGTTTTTATAAATACTAATAATAAAATAAAACATATTAAATCTTCCAAAGAAAATATCGTAATTTTATCCTGAAATCCCGAAATTTATTTATATTTTATTATTATTTTAGTTAAGTTATATTGTGTTATTGTTTTTGTTTTCTACAAACGCATCTATGTACATAATGCCTAAATCCCTAAAAGCGAGAACGAAGTATGTACATATACATATGTATGTAAATTGAACAGTGAGGCAGAATTTGAATTTTTTTTAAATAAATCTGTGTTTTCTAATTGGATTTACATAAAATTTCACATGGGCATAGCAGAGGAGTGTGTAATTTTAAGGTTGGGAGGACAGGCCCTCAAGAAAAGAGCTATTGGAACTCAAAATAAGTTACCTGTGACATAGAAATATTTTAACCAATGAAAAAAATATTTGTTTCTTAAAGAATTTCAAATACATCTTAAAACTCATGATAAGAACTACGAAAAGCATGCTTGCATGTACTATTTATCTCTTATAGTTTTCGATTACACTAAGACGACTCAAATCGAATCACTATTTTCTATGTATTTACATTGTTTTCTTAATAACTGGTTCCAGTTTATAAATATTTTAACAGAAAAATTTGCGAATTTAAAATAATCATATAAATTCTGTTTCGATTTTATAATTAAAAAAAGAGAATTTAATAAGAAAATCAATAAAGTAAAGCAATCCGAACCAGCGTTGCCATAACGGCATTTAAAGTGCAATTCTAGAACTTATTTTTCGGGTACTGCACCTTTTTGCGAAAAAAAGGTGCTAGATGCTGTTTAGCACCTTTTTATACTTTTTTATAAATAAAATGAATTTTTTAGCATTAAAAGTGCATTTCTAGCATATATTTTTAGTTTTTGCACTTAAATTTTAATTTTGGATAAATGAAGCACAAAATAGCTAAAAATATCTTTGTATAATTTACCGATCAAATCTTTTTTTTTACAACTCCAAAACTAATAGTCTTAAGGTATGGTCAGACTAGTCAAAATGACGTAACTACTATAAAAATATTTTCTGACCTCCATTTTAATGGAAACATTTTTTACTAGTTATTATTCATAGTTAACATTTTGCCAAATTTAGAACGATGCTGATTTCTTTTACAAAACATTTGCAATATCAAACAACTGAGAACAATTATTTGTAAAAGTAGTGGTTGCTCAATTTTGTTCAAATATTTGACAAATGTGAACATAGTTTTAGGAAAATACCGATTATAAGGACAGCCTACGAAAAAATAAAAGAAGTAAACCCATTCTCACGAAAAACAAATACCCGAAATGCAATAAAAGCTCTTACATAGGGAATAAAATATTTTATCCAATACACGAATTAAAAAAAGCCTTTTAACCTAAAAACTCTAAGAGATGAACCCGATATTTTTTTTAAGCTAAATTTTATATTCCAGTTAAGGTTTGGGGTTTCCCGTGATATTTTGTTTCCCGGGAAACGGGAATAAAAAAATCGATTTCCCGGGAATTCCCGGGAATCCCGGGAATCCCGGGAATTCAAATTTTAAAAAAGAAGCAAAGATTTCTTATAAAGAATGTAATTTTTTATATTCAATATAATTATTTAGGGTGATTTTACACTATAATACTATATATTCATACCAGATTTTCATTATCAAAAAATGTATTATGGAAAGTATTATTAAATGTCATATTTTTAATTTTCTTTATTATAATACGAGTTAAAAAAAAATAAAATAAAACAAAAACTTAACAGAATTGACTACAAATAAAAATATAAATAAAAAAATGTGCAGAAATTGGCTTTAAGAGATGCAATTACATTTCAAAATTTTAAAGACTTCAACATACAAAGTATTGAAAGTGTTTACAGCATAATACTTTTTATAATATTTTTGGTGTTAATACAAAATATTATAGTGTAAAACCAATTAAAAATTTAAACAATTTTAAATATTTCATACAAATAAAATAAGTGCTTATTGTAAGCAAGGTTCCAAAGGTTTAATTCTTTAATTCACTTTTCAAAATCGAATTAAACTTATTTTCCCAGTAATTCCATTAAAGCTTTCATAAGAATTCAAATTCATAGACTTAAATTCTTTGACTTCACAAGAATTAATTGCTTAAAGAATTCACTACCAATTACACAATTCAAGCTTAAAAAAATATTGAGTCATTAAATTTGTTTTTTATTGAAATCTATTACGGATTAGCTTCAAAAAATATTTTTTGATTAATTTGGTTAAATATTAGCTTTTTTCCCGTACTCTAAATTGGGACCACGCGGGATGCCTATTTTACCCAAAAGTGTTCTCGTACTCGAAAATTGGGAAGTAAGAGGGATTTTAAGAAAACAATATTATACTTCTTGCACAAAACAGTTCAGACTATTTCTTTGGATAAACTTGGTAAATAGTCAAATAAACAAAAAATAAAACGAGAAAAGTACAGTCGGTCAAGACCGACCATATGATACCCCACACTATTCCGATCAACATAATTTTGTTTTTACTTATATAAACCTTATTTGTGTTATGTATTAACATAATACAACCATTTCTGTCGGATTATGCACGTTAAAGTAATATGCGAAAGAGGGGTTTATGTGGGAGCTATGGTCCGATATTCACAAAATTTGGCAGATGGATTTTTGTTTATATAAGACTTATTTATGCAAAATTTCATTAAAATATTCCTATTTTTAAGGCATTTTTGAGTGTTGAAACTCTATTCCTATACTTTGTTTTTGTTACTAAGAAGAAAGTTTCAATTAAAAAAAATTAAGAACGTTGATATATGCTAAAAAAATAACATTCACATATGAATTTCCAAATAGTTTGATGTTTTATTTCAGGCTAAAAATAGGTTTTTGTTCCCGTATTTTTGAAAATTTTTGAGAGAAACTTCAGCTTTTTCAAAAGATACAGGAACAAGAAGTACAGGAACAAACCTATTAAAAAATATTATATGGATTCAATAAAAAAAAAATGTATATATATATATATAATATTTAAAAAATATAAACATTTGAATTAACAAAAATTCAGTAATTCCTTGTTATGGACTGAAAAATTAGTATTTAAATGAAGTTTTAAAATGGTACATTGTCCAGTACAGAACTGTGACTGGACAAAATAAAATAAAAAGTTTTTTTTCCTAGTAAAAAGTAGTCAAATAGGAATTTACATCAGCGCACCGATGAAATATTTTTCAATAATATAAAAAGTCACTTATATCTAATTTTATTTATATTTTGTATTAACATCTAAAAATGTCTTTAGTAAGTAGTTTGTTTACATTAATGTAAAATTTTCACTGAGGCGATACAAACAGTAAAACTTTCTGTTATAAAACTACATGAATATTAAATTTCCCGTTTTCCCGGGAAAATTTGAAAAAATTCCCGGGAATTCCCGCCCGGGAATTCTCGAACCCCAAACCCTAATTCCAGTTCTTCATGCTCAGTGCTTATATTTCTATAAATTAATAGACGTTTTCATTCAAACACATAAATGCCTCGTAAAGCTCATAAATATGATAAATATACATATGATAAAATTTGTCAAACTTTGTTTGAAAAATTATTTACACAACTTATAAATGTTTACTCTTCAATTTCAATGTGTAAACGAATTCGTAAACTTTTATATGTGAAAAGTCATATTGAAAAAAGAAAATTTTATTAATTTTAAATTTTTTATATTCAAATGGATAAAAAAACAAACCATAAGAATAAAAAAGGTTGGATGGAAACTTAATTTATTTGCTAAAATGTCCGAAAAATTAATAAGAGAATACCAATTATTTACAAGGGGCGTTCATGCAACATGTAAGTAATACGTATAAATTTACGAGTTGTGTAGATTTATCTGGTTGAATGAAAACCCTTGATGTTCTTATTTTAAAAAAAATTATTTTATACATTTTTCAATAAGACGTTTACTGTGTTCCAAAATATAATGTGAATACGTTAATAAGTATGAAGACGGGAAGTTATTCTGAATTGATATGTTACTTTGGAATTAAGAATATAACCAATATAATGTGCGTAAACCTTAGAAATTAAAAAAAAATATATTAAAATAGTGAATATATGCATAAATAACAAAAATGTTTATTCTAATTACTTTATTTAATATTTAGCACTTTTTTCTAAAGAATTGCACTTTTTAACAATCATTTAGCACTTATTTTTACTAAATTGCACTTTTTTAATAGCCATTTAGCACTTTTTCTCAGAGAAGTTCTGGCAACACTGATCCGAACACATTGAGATAAAAGGGGTTGAAAATGGCGATTTATTCAGGGAAAGGTGATATCAATATTTTAATGATAAGGTTTTATTTTTTTTTTTTATTGATTATTAGGTAAAAAATTCAGTTTTAGTAGAACGGTAATGTCCGTCCGTCTATACTATTAGAGTTAAATTGGTCGAAAATTATGCATAATTCAGGGAAAGGTGATATCAATACTTTAATGATCACGTTTAATTTTCCTATTTATTATAAAAAAAATGCATTCTGAGAATTATAAGTTGTTTTTTGTCTGAATGGTAATGTCAGTCCGTCCGTCCTTACACTTGGATTAAATGGGACAAAAATGACTTTAATTCAGGAAAAGGTGATATACAAATTTTGATGATCATGTTTTTTTTTTTTAATTTAGTAAAATTTATTAGTTTATTTAGTAAAAAAATACACTTTTAGAATGCTAAAATATTTTTTAGTAGAACGGCAATGTCCGTCCGTCCGTCTATACATTTGGGTTAAATGGGCCGAAAATGGCACTTAATTCAGGGAAAGGTGACATCAAAATTTTAATACTTATATTTGGTTTTCATATTAATCGAGAAGTAAAAAATAAAAATGTTTTTCGAATTTTAAGATCTTTTTTTTAGAAAATTCTAATGTCCGTCCATCTGTTTGTTAATTTTTGCAAACTTTCCAATTTGAAATCGTTCAACTTTTGATTTAATAAATATAACGACTCAAAATTTTCTTTGTTCAAGAAAACTTTGTCTTTTAACCAATTGCATAAAATAAAATCGGTCTAATCGATCTTGTAGAATTAATATTTTTGAAAATTCAAATGTATATAATTCGAAAAATATATAAGATAAGTAGTACATGCAATCATATTTTCTAAAGGATTTATTAAGGACTTTAAGGCTTCGGGCAAGGAACTAAAATTCCCTAGTGGTTAAACATTTTCTATGACACTAGTATCCTATTTTGAACCCCCATGGTTCCGCTCCTGAAGCGTATGTGGGATTCTGCTTCTAAATTGAAAATGCTACTGTCCTCTGCTACTTTCATATGAAATTTCATGTAAATTCAACGAGTCGATTTGAAGTTACAGATTTATTTCGATTCTACCCCACTGTTAAATGTTTGATAAAGCAAAGAAAATGTTTGACTTAAGCTGTTTTTTATATGAAACCTAATAGAGTTTTTTTCAAAAAAAAAAACTTTTTTTCTCAAATCGGGCTGTATATGCGCACGATTTTTTTCATAACATTAAAGTGGACAATATGTAATATTTTTTAAAAAATTTTTAGAACAAACATCCAGTAAAATTTTAAGTTGCATTCCATGAAATTTGAAAATTAGTGTATTTTAGGAACATTTTCGAAAAAATAACAAAAATATTAGGACAAAATATAATTTAGAAAAACTTGAAGAAAAGTACACTTTAATATCTTAAGGTGATGGTTCCATTTGAAATTTTGACCTTGGAAGACTTTTTATTTAAAATAATTACACTGAAAGTTGATGAAAGTTTAATTTTTGACTATTTTTCATATATGTAAAAAAATTTTTAACTTTGGCAGTTCCTTATAAAAAAACAACACAATCTAGCTTAAAGATTTTAATTGTTATTGACACATAATTTTGTCAATTTTTATTCGGTACCCAATTTAAATTTTAAAACTCAATTAAGCGTCACTTTTGACATATTGTACCTCAACGTGTACCGACACAAAGCGAAACGACTCAAACTGTCTCAATTTTACAAGATCTTGGTCGGTTAATAAACAATAGCCAAATTATTAAACATTTGAGATATCTGTTCCTGAGGGGTCTGTTTGGCCACATTATCAAACATAAATTTGTACCCCTCTGCTATACCTACGTAAAATTTTATGAAAATCCTACAAGCCGATTAGAAGTTACAGATTTATGTCCACAAATTTTCGATTCTCTACCACGGTGCATTGTACAACAAAAACTCGCGTTATATATGGGCGTGAACATAATATATTTATACGAGACTAAACCTGAAAGTTCTCTTTTATTTTAAAGATAAAGTAAAATAAATAAAAGAATAAAAACACTTTTTTTTTTCTAATTTTATGAAAATTTATAGAATTAAAAAAATAACGAAGAATTTGATAGATTATATTAGTAATAAACGAGATTCTGCCTAGAAAAAGAAACTTTATATTACTTTTATTTTTCAAAGTTCTATAAACCTGACCTCCTATAATGTTCATACTTTCTAAAATATAAGTATTAGAGTATTTGATATAAAGCTATACCAAACTTATATTTATATTTACACTTGCCTAGAATGTTATATAAAAAAATATCCTGCTATTTACGTATGCAAACACTTTTATACTTATATTTATACCTCAAATATGCAGGATGAATACCCAGGAGTATTTATATAAAATCTGTACCATATTGTTAGCACTCATGCATAGGGAATTATGTGGCTTTTGTTTTATTTTGTATTAAAAACTATGCTCATATTTTTGCTGTTGTTGGTTTTGTTGCCACGATTTTAGCTATTGAAAGCTTTAGTTTTAATGCGTTTTTAGCTAAAATATTTTGTTTTATATTTTTACTTTATTCTTCTATACATATTGAATTAAATCGTATTCATAATTTATTGAAACGTTAAAATCTTTAAAAGTGAAGCTGATTGTTTTTTAACTTTTAGAAAATGTTAAACTTAAACAAAGAAAAAAATTGGACTAAATGGAAAATAGTGCAATAATAATATTAATTAAAAGTAAATATGACTTAGTAGAATTGGACCGAAATTTCCAGGCTAAAAGAAAAGCTTTCAATTACATTGATTACTCAGGATTAGATATTTGTTATAATTTTTGTTTATTCTTAGAATGATTTGAAACGATTTAACTACATATATCTTTCTGTTAGTGTGAAAAATATGCAACACAAAAATAGATAAAATTCATGTACACGCAAAGAAAAAATATGGTTCTAGTGGCCATAAACTAAGAGCAACATACTATGATTGTAATATAGGATTGCAGTTAAAAATAAGTTTATTTGTATTTGTATTATTATTATGATTTCATTTTATAATATTTAGCAAGGTTTATATAACCTTACTAATAATTTTTAGTAAGGTTTATGACCTTTTCTTAAATATTGTTCCCAATTTCATCTTGTTTTTTCATTTAATAATCCCATTTTATCACATATATAAACTATTTCATTATACTATATATAATCCCATTTTATAATGATTTCATATTTATTATGATTTGTACCACGATATGTGGTACATTCATCACACTAAATGTAAACAATCCTTGTTAATTTATATTTGTTCATATCTAAACTAAATGAGAATTAATATGCTAACAAACTACTGGACTGATACACAAAAATGTGTATTCAAATGTCATTAAAAGCAAATAAAAATATTAGCTTAATGGTTGTAGAATTAACCAAATTTGTAAAATTAACTGAATGGTTGCAGAATTAACTGAATAGTTGTAGAATTGACTAAATGTTTGGATTTTTCATAAATATGGTTTCATATAAAAATATTTAAATACATAGTATGATTACAGTCAACCATATTAAAATTTTAATTGTGGATAATCATTAAGTAATCAAACGGAATCATAAACGTTGCCATCATGACTACGGTATTATTCAAATCAATTAAAAACGGCTATATAAACATTGAATAGTTGTGGTGATCATGCTGTAACCATGTTTTTTCTCTGCGTGTATCCATTAGATTTTTTATATTCTAAATAATTTATAATATTAATCTGAAGTTAAAGCTAAAAAAATTTACATTTTTGGAGTTATTTTCCAAAAGGAGTGAAAACACTTCTAAAATACACTTTTTTTTCTAATTTTGTTACAGGAAGAAATATATGAGAGACGGTATCTTAAAATGCAGTAAATTTTCAATCGAACATTTCATTTTGGAGCCAACCTACTGTATATCATACACATATACAATTGATATCATTCTTTACAACACTTTCCAACTTACACTGGTCGACAAAAAAATACAACACCATATACGAATAGTTAGACTTGATGTATTTTGATGTACCAAACACGAATCTGCTTTCAGTTTTTTTCCATCAGGCCTGGATTTTTTTTATGGGCATGTCTAATATTTCGGCCATAGTAAGGCCATTACTTTAGTATATTTCCTTATAACTTAAGAACGGTGTGTACGTCTGCCATAAGTGATTTACCGAAAGATGCGGACTAAAAAATCTCCCAAACTTCATTTTTTTATGCGCTCAATAGTTTCGAAGTTATTTTGAAATAAGTGTCAAAAAAAAAAAAAAATAATAATAAAAAAAAAAAAAAAAATTATTGCTAAATTTCAAATTTGTTTGTTACCAAAACTGTTTTTAATAAATGAAAACGTCAAAAATGTTTCAGTTTATCATCTTTATCTTAAAGCTGGTAATACTGCGAATCAAGTAAGGCATATATCTTTAAAATTTATGCATAAATCTTAATTTTATTCACATTTAAGTAAAAGTACCCATGTATACATACAATTAAGTAGAAATACAGTGGTGGGCAAAAAAAAAAAAAAAAAAAGTTTATTTTTTCTTGAAACAAAAATAGGTAAACTAAGTGGATTTTGAGTAGGGTGATTGACGCGGTTTTCCAACCGGTTTTTTCAGTAAATGTGCTGTCGGTTTTTTCAAAATGTTCATTTTTCGAATGTCGAATAGACCGGTTTTTTTAAACACAAAATATCGGTTTTAAAAATAGCATTTTATTTCAGAAAACATGTACTAAATAGTGATATTTGAATCGAAATTTAGGAATAATTTTTTAAATATTCATAAAGACTGATTTCTTATGTTTTTAAAATATAGTTTAAGTCTAAATTGGAATTCATTCTGTAATATTAAACAAATAATTAATTAATAATTATCCTGTATGACCCAATTTAATTTTTTTGATCCAATATTTCCTTTATTTTTTAAAGGTGTTGTGTTAAAAAAGTTTCACCTGCAGAATCGTTTCAATTGAGACAGGCTTCCATATTAAGCCATGGTTTCTGTTTATGCTAACTAAAATTTAGATGATAGTCATCCAGATATATAATTTGCTTAGCATTTTTTCTCTTTCCAGAGCTTTCTGAAGCTCCCAGACGATGTAAGAAACTAAAAATCGGCATACTTATAAAACTGTTCGTTCAACAAATTCTAATAGTTCCAGATGTTTCTATCAGGGACCAAAGAGTCTGTTTTGGTATTAAGAACTTTTGAGTTGCTATACTTATTGTTTGCTCTCCAAATCCTATAAAAAACTGATTCTGTATTTCGGCCATTTACGACGATTTTTTTATTTTGAAAGGTTTACGAATTTAAAACTTTAATCGATATTATTCCAATAATTTTGAACGGCTTCAAATAATTGACTTCGATTAGGGAGAGGAAGGTGTCAAAATGTTGTTCATATTTTTTCATTTAATTTTCGGATTTGTTTTTGCATATTTTCATTATTATATTATTTTTCCTGACATTGTCAGGCTTTTACGCTTGTATTTAATAAATTTTAACTTAATTATAAGAATGGATTTTTTTAAAGAAATGTATTCTTTTGATATAAATATTAACTTCTGCAAAAAAAACCGGTTAACCGGTTTTTTTCTGAATTTCAAAAAGCGCAACCGGTTTTTTTAAAATACCAACCATTCGAACTATTCGAAAACCGGTTTCTAAAAAAAGTCGAATAATCGATCACCCTAATTTTGAGTTACACAAGAATCTGCATTCACTTTTTTTCTATCACGTACTGATTTCTTTTTATGGGCATGACTAGTATCATCACCTTATTCAACGCACAGTGTCACATTTGGCAGTTCTAGAACGGCAAAAATCCAGATTTGGAGATATTGGTCCGGAATTGTATATTCTGTTAATAGATAAGGCCGTAAACATTCTCACTAAAAATGGGTGAATAAATTACTGCCACTCCCATACATAAAAAAAATTACTTTATTTGTTTGAATTTCTGATATATTTTTGAAAATTTTATTAAAATAAAGGATATTTTGAAAGTAGTCGTGGCAAGATCTAATCGCACAAATCTTTTTATAATATTTGCATAACAAATTTTCAGCCATTACCCTAAAATGTTTAAATAATTTTTAAAAAAATTTCTGATATGAGGTACGGCATATTTTTTTCTAGAATTACCAAAGATCGCAAAAAGTCGCAGCCAATTTTCTCAAATTTAATTATATAGAAGTTCTTTTATATATAAATTATATCTTTAAATTGAAACTCGTTGGAACTTTTTAGTTTCAGTCCATTAAAAATAGAATTGTCCAAAAAATACATTTTTTAATGTTATGATTTATTTTAAATAAAAAGCAATATTTTCAGTATTGATTTTTTAACCTAACAAATTATATTAAAATAATTTAGATACATTTATTATTACATACCAAATAGAACTATATCAATATCTGTATTATTTACAGAGATATATGAAGTTAAAGTTAACACACTTCTTTACAAAAGTTGTAAATAAAATTAAAATATTTTTAAAATCCATAATTCGCGCTATAGACACATTGCAATAACCTACATATTTTTTCCATAATATACGATATGTTTACTAATAAGTGCGAAAAGAATTACTTCAATTAATAAGCTTTTATTTTCGTATTTTTGTCGTTCTAATGTAGAAAAATGTAACATTGTGCAGCGGTCACACTATAAAATTAGATAATGGTTTATCAAATTTAGGCTATAACTCAAGAAACGTTTATACGATTTTGATAAATGATACACCAAAAGAAACACACGAAAATTGAGTTCAAGTTATGTCAACAATATTCGCTCAAGAATTTCAGAGTTACGGATCAAAATTTTCATGATTTTAAAAACTTATTTTTATTTATTTTTTTTCTTTTGGTACTAATTACCAAAAAATTATGTAAATTCAGCTTAAAGACAATTTAAGTCGCTATATATTGGAGTTTAGTTTATCGTAATAGGACAAACCGTTCTCTAGTTATACAAGTGTGACTGCCAAAAGGCGGGGTCATAGTAGTCATGCCCATAAAAAATCGATAAGAGATAGAAAAAAAGTAAAAGCTGATTCTTATTTAGCACGTTAAATTCCATCTAATCCCTATTTCTTTTTTTTTTTTAAGACGAAAAAAAATTTTTTTTTCTCCACTTTTGTAGGTATGCATGGGTATCCTAACTTAACTGTGAATGCAATCATGATTTGTGCATCAATTTTTATGATACGTGGCTTTATTTACTCGTAGTTTTGCCAGCTTTGAGATAAAGATGATAAACATTTTTGATGCTTTCACTTTTAAAAAGAAATTTTAGAAATCTTGAATTTAGCATGAAAAAAAATGTTTCTGAGACTTATTTCGAAATATCTTCAAAATTATTGAGCGGATACAAATTTGTTAGTAAAACCACTTAAATCCAGTTTTATTCCACATACTTTGGTGTAATATTTATATAAATCGTGCATACCATTCTCGAGTTATAGTGAAATATATTCGAGTAATCGGCTTATTTAGGGGGCAATATTAGACACGCCCATAAAAAAAATTTCGAGCTGATGGGAGAAAACTAAAAGCAGATTCGAGTTTAGCATGCGGAATTCCATCTAGTCCACATATTTTTTTTTTTTTTTTTTTGAAGGAGCACGAAAAAACATTTTTTTGTCGACCAGTATTTTTATAACCCGAATGTAAGTGATGAGATTTTTGAAAATATTAATTTTTATTGATTTTTATAATGCAGTTACCAATTCATATATTTGAAGAAGGGATACATAAATGAAAGGCAAAGTTTTGCGTATGAATTAATTTGTAATCTAAAATTGTTTATTTTTATTACATTTATTTTAATAACATTTTTGGTTGTTCTTAAGTTTTTTTAAATAAAATTTAGAAAATATTTTTACAACATCAAAGAAGTATTTTATATACTGACTTTTTATTACTTATTTATAATCTAAAATGTAACTAGTTCATATTGTTATTACTAATCATGATTTCAATAATACTTTAAAATCAATGCTCTATTTAACAGCTTGAAAGTAATTAGTTATTGTAATGACATCTAAGTAATGTATAGGGTAAGTAGTACGTACATATAGATAGTCCTTTTAAATCTCTACAAAAAAAAGTACGTTTACACATGAAGGTTATATCTTTAGTTTAAGAAATATTTAGTTCAAAGCAAATTTTAACTTCATTTTTGGCATAGATTTTTTATTTTTTTATTTTAATTTTTTTTTTTTTTTAGCTTAGGGACCTTAATTTAGGCCCTAAAATTTGTTGAAAATATTTACAAGATAATTTATATTCTAAATAATTTTTCTGAATATATCTGACCAATAAAAAATTATATTAATATGTAGTTGAAACTAAAAAAAATAACATTTTCGGAGTTATTTTCCAAAATGATTTTTTTCACTTCTAAAATATATTTCTTTTTTTTTTTTTTTTTTTTTTTGTTCCTGACTACAAGATTTTTGTAATAGTTTCAAAAAGATGAAACAAATTTTATAATTTTGTTTCAGGTCAAAATCTTTGACAACGGTATCTTAAAATAAAGTAAATTTTCAATCGAACATTTCATTTTCGAGCCAACCTACTGTATATAATACACATGTATAATTGATATCATTATTTACAACACTTTCCAACTTATTGGCAATATCAAACTGTTGTAAACACTTATAAAGATTAAATTATGTTTAAACATACATTTTTTATTTAAATATATTGTACACAGTATTTGCTTTTGTCGTTATTGTATAGAATTTAATACCCATGTTAAACAAACATTAAAAATTCATGCCAATACAGCAAATACAGTGCACATTGAGTCAAAAACGCTTCTTTTTTAATAAATCTGTGAACATTACAGCACCACTAATAACTTTATTAGTTACATGACTACTCAGTTTAACATGGATATGTAGTCTCCACGACTACCAAATGGTCAGTAAAGTGGCAATCGCCACCTCTATGGTTACGATGTGGCTCTATTAGACACACACAATCACTTCCATTGTTAGGAAGTAGCACTTTTATTCACTCACAATCACTTTACTGGTTACTATGTATCAATAAAAAAATTTTGTTATCTTCTTTCGCCTTATTCCCGCTATCAACAGGATCAGTAATGTGCCAATTGCCATCATGCTATTAGTGACAACTGTCTAAAAGGGGGTTCATTTCTTTCCTTTTGTTTCTTATCAGATTTCAAATATTTTTACATATTCTTAAAGCTCTTGATAAGACTGAGGGTACTCGCTTCAAAACTTAAAATTATACATTCCTCTGCTATACTTATGTTCAACCAGCTGAATAGAAGTTAAAGATGTATTTCCCAAAAATTAATTTCTGTTCCACTGTGCGGTGTATACACAGTATTTTTAATCCTTTTAAAATTATCTTATAAAATAGGACAACGATGTAATCACACATAATAAGGTTTATAAATTCGAATATTTTATATGTAAATAAAAAATAAAAAATGCTATTACACACACACAGATGTGGTCTATGTTTAAACATATGTACTAACAGTGGATGATCATAATAATGACAATGATGATGATCATTATTTTGCCTAGACCATATTTTTACAATTTAACTTAATTTTTTTTTTTGTAACCATAGTAAGTATTTATTTTTTTGGTATCATAGTACATACATACCCAGCAGTTTTTTCGGTGTCAATTTACCCGCTTTTGTACAGTAAAGCTCATTTGTGACTACCCACCTAACTCATTTAAATGTGTACATTTTTTTTTTAACCCTAACTTCGCATATTTTGTGAGCGATAGTCAAGCAATCGCACCTTTTATTGACTCTTTAGAAAGCGTTGAGGTGCCGATAGTACACTTTATTAACTCTTTAGAAAGCGTGGAGATGGCGAGTTATACTTTATTGACCCTTTGGTGAGCGTGGGTGTGGCGATTGTTTTTTTATAGGTCACAAAAACGTCAAAAATGTAAATAGTTCATCCATTGGCAGTACAGGTTGGGTTACTTGACTAACGGCAATAAATACATGGTAGGACATTTGGCTCTCTTTGGCATCTTTTTCAGACGTGTGTAGTGTCAAATATCAATTTATTTACTCCTTGGTGCTTTACAGAGTCTTCAGTACTTTACTTTGTAAGAAAAAAGTTAATAATTTTTTTTTTTTATATTTCTATGTTATGCGTACTACATTAATTAATTGTGTTTTTAATTTAAACACGTGGAATACATCCAATAGAAATGGATTACCTCTCAATTAGTTTATATAATACTTGCTAATTAGAATTTTCAATTTATTAAAGAAATCAATTGTTCTGCATTTGTGTTTTTTTAAATTGACTTTTTCGTACTAGTCACAATATCGCCACTTTTTGGTCCTGGGGTGCCAATACACTTCCTCCTAGGACATCCCCATGTTAAAGTCAATAGTCACGTAGCTAGTAAAGTGACTAGTGGTGATCTAATGTATTCAGGCAAGTAACTGGTTTCGGACAGTCACCATAGACTGCAGGGTACATATGTATGTGCTGATGAATATTGAATATAAAAAAAATACAATGCATGCAGTTGTACTTCTACATGTAAGTACAAATAATTTATAATATACTGAGAAAAATATTATAAGTAGTTTACAATTAATTTGATATAGTGAAAAAACAAAAAAGTTCTTTGTGGTTTAATTTTTATTGCGATTCAAACTTTTATTCAATTTGAATCATTTGAAACTAAAAACTAAAAAATGCAACTTTCCAAGACTCTTTAATTCATTTCAGTTTTACACTAAGAATTTACATCCTTTAGATCGAAAGACAAGACTTATCTTATTAGAATCTGGTGAAAAGTTATGCTATAATAAAAAATTGAACTAAAAATTTATTTACTTTTTATTTTTACTTTTTAATTTTTTTACTTTTTATTGTTATACCCTACACCACCATAGGTGGGGAGGGTATTATGCGTTTGTTCTGATGTTTGTAATACCCAAAAATATTGGTCTAAGACCCACCTTCGGCTTAGAATCGCTTTTTGAGTCGATTTAACGATGTCCGTCCGTCTGACCGTCTATCCGTCCATGTAAAACCTTGTAATCAAACTACAGGTCGCAATTTTGAACCAAAATTAATGGTACACAGGTTTCTTATAGTCCAGGGACGAAGTCTATTGAAATTGGTTATGATCGGTCCATTATTTCACCTAGCACCCATACAAATGTCCTCCCGGAAAAAGGTTTAACAATCATAAATCCCTTATATATAGCAATATTTTAATAAAATTTGGCACATATAAGTTACATATAAGTCTAAAGAAGTGTGCCGATTTTTAAAAAGATCGGTTCATAATTAACCATAGCTCCCATATAAACCCCTTTTCAGAAAATCACTTTAACGGGCATAAATCCCATTAAAATGTTAGTATCAAGTTAATATTCGACACAAATAAATTTTATATGAACATAAATGATAGTGCCAAATTTTACAAAGATCGGTCCATAATTTACCATAGCTCCTATATAAGGCCTTCTTTCGGGAATCACCCTTTCGGGTATCATATGGTCGTGCTTGACTGACTATATCTTTTTCTCTCGTTTTTTTTTTTTTTTTTTTTTTTTTTTGATAGAAAATTTTTGCGCGCATAAGTGAAATTGAAGTTAGAGAACATGTTTTCTAAATTCAATAGTACAGCTTTTAAAAGTTGAAGTAATTTTCTACAGTTTGAGACATATATGTAGTAGTTATATATGCATGGAATAGAATCATCAGAAATTTATAATATAATAAATATTATTATGTTTTTTGCTACTGAAAACTACAAATTTTATTGAAATTGTGTAATATTAGGAGAACAGCATTTCTTAATAAACGAGATCTCCAGATTAAAGTTTAAATTTCATATAAGTATTTTCAAATACAAAAATTATATCGTCAATTCTATGAAAGAACGCCAAAAATTTACCAAGTGTCTTTCGATTTTTATAACATTTTGCACGTGAAAGTTGTATGGATGGCTATATAGATTTCAGTATCGCGAAATTCAGAAAATTCGCGATTTATTTCGCTTTTTCACTTTCGAAAAAACCTAAACAAATTTAGAAAGTATACAACTTTAAATAACAATATTTCTGGGAAGGCTTTGGGGAAGTCAATGATTTAAACTGCGTTTGAATTGTAATAATATCTCGTTAAACATGAACATTTTATAAATTAAAAAATGCTTTTTATTTGCATTTTAATGCAATTGCATTTCTTTAATGCATTTTTCTCTAAATATGCTATTAAAATTTTTTAATTATACCCTTCACCACAGGTGTAAAGGGTATATATAAGTTTGTCATTCCGTTTGTAATTCCCACAATTTTCGTCGGAGAGCAAAAAAGTTTACATTTTCGGGATCCTTGTAAGAAATGATGACGATAGGACCATGTCCGTCCGTCCGTAAGTCCGTGTGTCGGTTGAAATGGCGTTTATGAAGCCCACCGATAACTGACATATATAATATATATGTCAAACGATCGGAAATGCTTTCGAGAATTTTGCTATTGGAATTCAGCAAGATCGGTTCATACAATGCGGAGATATGTTAAAAAAACCGGTTTTTAGGACCGGTTTTCCAGTTTCTGAAGCCCCTGTATATACTAGAGACTTCGTTTTTACAAAGAAGTCTCGGATATTTTTTTTTGAATTTTTGTTCTAAAAAATGAAATGAATCGGTTCAATAATAACTGAGATATCGGACAAAACGCATTTTTTATTTTTTGAAGCCCTGGTTTAAGCTATAGATTTTTATTTTTATACAGATCGGTCACAAATATTTTTTTAAAATTTCGGTTTTTTGAATCAGCAGGATCGGTTTATAAATGGCGGAGATATGCTTTAAAAACCGGTTTTTGGAACCGGTTTTTCAGTTTCTGAAGCCTCTACATATACCAGGTACTTCGAATTTTTAAAGGGGGCTCGGAAATTATTTTCTGAATTTTTGTTCTGAAAAAATGAAATAAATCGGTTCAGTAATAACTGAGATATCGGGGAAAACGATTTTTTTATTTTTGAAGCCCTTGTTCAAGCTACAGATTTTTATTTTTATATAGATCAGTCATAAATGTTTTTACAAAATTTCATTTTTTTAATAAACCAAATTCGTTCATAATCAACAGAGTTATGGCCCAAAAACAAATCTGTTAAGAATATAAATACACATACAAACATGTATATTAAGCATTGTAATGACTATTAGTGACGTTTTTTGTTTTTTGTATAGACAAGTAGTTTAGTTAGAAACAGCAGTCATATAATGAATAACAGTGTTGTTGTTGTTCTTTGTATATGCAGTCTGTACAAAGATAAATAGATATGGAATTGTTGTTGTTTATTTTTAAAAACTAAAACATATCTGTTAAGAATATACATACATAAATACATACACAAACATTTATATTAAGCATTGTAATGACTATTAGTGACGTTTTTGCCTATAAGACAAGTAGTTTAGTTAGCAACAGAAGTAATATAATGAATAACAGTGTTGTTGTTGTTTTTGTATATGCAGCCAGTTTGTATATAGACACATAAAAAAATAAGTAAATTTGGATTTGTTGTTGTTGTTTATTTTTTAAAAGCAAGGCCTGCTATGATTGTTTTTTTTTATATATTCAAATTTTCGTAGTTTGAAAAAAATTTAGATTTATATATGTGAAAATATGAAAGCATACGTTAAGGCGAACATTTTATTATTTGTCGGTAATACGGTAATATGATGTCGATAAGATAGTAAGATGGTAATATGGTAATATGGTGAAGGGTATCAAAGATTCGGCACAGCCGAATCTTTTTTTCAATTTCATTTTTATTTCATTTAATAGAGAAACGAAAAGTAAAACATTTATATACAACGAAAGTTCAAAGGTCAAAATCGATAATATAAAGATTAAAGCTTCTTAAATTCTTAAAAAATACATATATTAATAATGAAACCCTTCCAAATTTCAATGTGCCAAATTTCAAGTTGGAGCCTTTATTAGTTTAAGAGTCATAAAGCAAAATACAAAAGACTATTTGGGGCAAAAAAATAAAATGAGACAGAAAAAATAATTAAACGATTTGGAAACATTGAGTACTAATAAAAAAAATAAAAAAAAAATCTGTGGTGTCACCTTGTACTAAAGTGTTTTATTTCTGGAAATACTATCAATAAATTTAAGTCTATATTCAAAATCATATACACTATAAAATACCAAAAAAATTTAACTAAATTATAATAAATTTTAATAAAAACTACCATACGATAAATACCTAAATTTATTGGATTTTATTTATTTGTTTTTAGGCATAATAATTGTTTCTCGACGCTATAAGTATTTTTATTTTGATTCAACCATATTATTGCTATATACATGAATCAAGTACATATACAACAAAAATATGGTTGCAGATCAACAATATTTGTATTTTGATTCTACTATATTGTGGCGCTACATCTCCCCACAATATAATTTACAGGCAACCATAAACTCCAATCATAATATGACACACAGTGGTTCCAAAACGCTTTTATGGAAATAATTCAGTTACTATTAAACCGTTAGAGATATCTCAATAAAATTTCACATGGTCAGAGCTGAGGTGTTTTTGAGTTGATTTGGAAGAGTATAGATTTTTAGCGGTTCAGGGGAGAAATGGGTAGCAGTCCAAAGTTGGCCATCTCGGGTATGTATTTTGTTTTTTTTTTTTTTTTTTTTGAAAAATCGTCAAAAATTAATTTATGATATGACAGAGAAGAAATTTCATATATAGATCGTCCTTGTAAATCTCTACAATAATATAATAAATAAGCTTACATGTGTAGGTTATCTCTTTTAGTTTAAGAGATATTTGGGTCGAAATAAATGCTTATCTCATTTTTAGTTTTTTTTTAATTGGCTGGCTTAATATTGCCCCTAAAATGTAAAATATTCGCCAGATTTCTTACAAAATTCTAGACAGCATTGCTGCAAGAATCATATAAATATATGAATCCGTTAAAAAGTTATATTCCTTTTTCCAAAAAGGTGGCAATATTTATTCACTGATAAAATTTGTTTTTTGTTCTGGGCTTTAAAATTTTTTTATGTTTTCAAAAGGAATCTTAATGCAAGTTTGGGGCAAAGGTCTGCCCACAAGTCCTATCAAAATTTTGTCAATTTTTTTCTTTTTTTTTTTTTTCTTTTTTTTATGTTCTCAAATTGTAAAGCCGGAATCAACTCAAAATTATTTTAGTTTTATAGCTCTATATGTAATGTATACACCCAAAAAGTATTGTCTGAAGGAGGCCCCACAGTGGTTCCAAAACGCTTTTTTTGGAAATAATTCAGTAACTAAAGGATCGCTAGTGGTATTTCACATGGTCAGAGCTGAGGTGTTTTCGAGTTGATTTGAAGGAGTACAGGCCCTTAGCAGGTCAGGGGGGAAGTGGGTGACCCTCCAAAGTTGCCCATCTCGGGTATGTAATTTTTTTTAAAAAATTGCAAAAAATTTATATATGATATGACAGAAAAGAAATTTTACACGTAGATAGTCCTTGTAAATCTCTACAAAAAATACGCTTACATGTGTAAGTTATCTCTTTTAGTTTAAGAGATATTCAGGTCAAAATAAATTTTTACTTCATTTTTAGCCTCGTGTTTTTTTAGTTTTTTTTTTAACTTGGCGGGCTAAATATTGCCCCTAGAATTTTTCTAAAATATTTGACAGATTCTCCACAAAATTCTAAATAATATTACTGCAAGAACCATATAATCATAAGAATCCCTTAAAAACTTATATTAATCTAAAGTTGAAACTTTAAAAAAATGTTACATTTTTTGGGTTTTTTTCCAAAAAGGTGGCAATATTTATTCAGTGATAAAATTAGGTTTTTGTTCTGGGCTTTATCATTTTTTTAATGTTTTCAAAGCAAATCTTAATGTAAATGCGTGTAAAGTAAATCCGGTGGAGTTTGGGGCAAAGGTCTGCCCACGAGCCCTATCCAAATTTTGTCAATTTTGGAATTTATCGTTTTTTTCTTTTTTGTTATGTTCTCAAATCGCAAAGCTGGGATCAACTTAAAATTATTTTAATTTTTTAGCCCTATATGTAGGGTATAAACCCAAAAAGTATTTTCTGACGGAGGCCCCTAATAATGACAGCGTGACCATTTCAATGAAAAAAGTCCATTTTTGAAGAAAGCTTTCCCCGAACTGAAATTTTGGGTATTTTGGAGTAAGAAAATGGGAATCTATTTACTTTCTTCTTTTAAGGATAATTTTTTTTATATTGTGCTAAAATTTCACAATGATAGCTTAATTAATGTAGATTTTATTTAAGTTCAAATATTAAATTTTTTTTTTTTTTTTTTTTCGAAAAATAACACTAAATACAAAACTTTTTCGTTTTTTGATAAATTTAATTAAAAAATTTAGTTCAAATACTTTATTATTCATACATTATTATATTTAAAGTAATAACCTTTCCAATGACACCAAATACTTGCATAAATACTTTACACAATTGTTTAGAAACTAACGGAAACTTTACCCCCCTTCAGCGAAATGTTCACATTTTCCTTAATTTCTATAGTAAATGTGTGCTGCAGCATTCTATATACATAAGTGCACAGCAGTTTCAAAGTGTTTTTTTAAATAATTTTGTGCAACTTTTGAACGGATAAATATATTTCAATGAAATTTCACATAGTTATTACTGAGGTATTTTCCACTCTTTTTTTGAGGAGCACAAGTTTCTAACTGCTCTGTGAGCAGGGGGGAGGACCTCCGAAAATGGTAACCTCGGATATTATATAAGAAATAATTAAATAAATAATTAATTAATTAATTAAGTTAACCAGTTTCGGAGTTTTGCGGATTTACTTTACACGCATTTACATTAAGATTTCTTTTTAAAACATTAAAAAATGATAAAGTCCAATTATCGACACGATTATCTTTTTAAAAAAAATACATACTCGAGATGGGCAACTTTGGAGGGTCACCCACTTCCCCCCTGACCTGCTAGGGGCCTGTAAACCTTCAAATCAACTCGAAAACACATCTGCTCTGACCATGTTATTTATTGAGATACCTCTAAAGGTTCTTTAGCTACTGAATTATTTCCAAAAAAAAAAAAAGCGTTTTGGAACGTTTTTTCATTGAAATTACGACAAAATGACCATTTCAATGAAAAAAGTAATTTTTTTGGGGGATTTTGGTTATTTTCATGTAAAAGAGAGGGAATTTTTTTTAATTATGTGATTTTAGGACAAGTTTATTCATATTATTCTGAAATTTCAATAAAATATCACTATTCGTTTACATTTTAATAATTTTTAAATGTCTATTGAGATATCTCTAACGGTTCAGTAGTAATTGAATTATTTCCAGAAAAAGCGTTTTAGAATTACTGTGTGGCAGTTCTCGTTTAAAGTTGCTATTCACCATATTTTTTCTTTGCGTGCACTTGAGTAATTGAATAAACAAAGTTTTTTATAGTTTGAATTTTAATTAATAAAATAATTGAATATGTATCATTCTTAACTGAAATTAGATTTTTATATATATAAAGTTTCATTTTAATTTATTATTATAATAAGATTTTTAGTAATTTATTTATTTTTATTTTATTTTATTTATTTAATTTTCTCTCTTAAAAAAATTCGCTGTGTACTATTCGATTTTTTTTTTTCCATACACACGTTTTTATGTTGTAATCGTAAATTTCAAATTTTTAAAATTCACACGTATTGCATACATGTTGTGCAAATTTAACAATGGCTTTATTTGATATAACTATTAATCGAATGTACAAACGAAAGACTTTTATACTACAATGCACATAAAAAAAGTCTTCGAAAAAAAACTATACATTTTATATGAAAGAGTCTTGTGTGTCCTCTGGGAACAGCACAATTGGGTGCATAAGTTTAACAAAGTTAACAAGGATGAAGAGTTTTATTGTTTTTGTGTGGGTATGTGTTTTCTTTTTTTTTTCTTTTGTTTAACCATTTTTTTTTGTCTCCGGAAAGAAAAGTTTTATTTATTTTTTTTTTTTTTTTTTTTTTTTTGAGGGAATGCAGATAAATATTGATTTTAAATGTGCAAATCTGAAAGTAAAATATGTTGCATATTTTTAGGAAAACCTTTGTGATGTACATATAAAAAGAAAGTTATAATGGAATATACGGATTGGTAAATTCGTATATTTTGTAAATTGGTAATTTACAATACAAAATTGTGACTCCAATTTTAGTATATTTGGTTATAGATAGGAGAGTTTATTTATAAATTTTATATATCATATTAAGTGCTTTATACGCATACATATGTATATACTTAGCATTACATCCTTGTGATTTTGTTAAAGAAAATGTCAACTCTTCTTGCATGAAAAACCTATTCAAAAAAATTCAGAAAATAAAAAACAAATAAATGTTTTACTTAATTTTTAATTTTGCTATAAAATTGTTGTTTTTATTGCTGTTGATTTTGTTAATGGAAATTCACTTAAACTTGACTTTAAAAATGTTTTTTAATTTATTTTTCTCCCTTTTTTTGTTTATACATATGTATGTATTTGTTTACACATTTTATTTCACAGTACTGTATTAAAGACTATGAATATATGTATATTTGTGTTTATTGTCGTTGTATACACAGATAAAATGTTAAACAAGAACAAGAATAAAATCACTTTATTGTTCCTGTTTTGTTTACATTGTGTAAAATGACACTGTCTACTTGACACTTTTAAACTTTAGCTTATATATTAGGCTGCTCTTAATAGTAAATTTGCAAAATTTGTTTGTGGCAAAAATTATGATAAACATTAAAGTTTATAATAATAACTAAATACGAAATGCGATAATACATAATAGCTTAAGTTCACATAAAATTGTTACAAACATATAAAAATTCTGAAACATTTTATAGTTATTAATTTCCTGATATGGCTATAAAAAATACAGAAAAAAATTAAAATCATAAAAAAAGAGCAGGTCTATTGATTGTATACTTGCATACACATGTATATAAGTACATAGAAACTTGGGTAAATACAGCTCATACTTAGGTACTATATGAATATGTAGAAGTACAGGAATATAGACCCACTCAAACATGTTAATGTAAACATTAAGAAAAGGATATTAAAAGAAACAAAACAAAGCAACAACAAGAAAGACATATGTAAGTAACAGCCAAGATATACTGGTTCTCTATTGTTATTTCTAAATATCCTAAAGGAATTTATACTTAGTAAATATGAATCTGTATTTAAAAGCTTTTGTACTAATATGTTGAGCAAAAAACAAAAGGAATTTAGATATATTTTTATCAAATGACAAAAAATTTTTAAATAAATTTAATACCCCAATTTGCACTTGGTTTAGAAATTATAGACATTTTTTTAGAAATTTTAAAACTGCCTAATGTGGATCATGTGAACAGTTTTAATAAACAAGCAGACTTTCAACAGTTAAATACAGGAAAGTCGAGTTTTGATGACAAAATTTTTTATTTTTTTGGGTGGGGTCTCAAAGTTTCGGAAACAAGAACGAAAATTTTTTAAAAAGTCAGTTTTTCGCAAGGCACATTCACAGTTTCATATGCAATGGCATGGACTACTGCGTGAACTAAGTTTTTTTAAGTTAAACATAAATTTAAAACAAGAATTTTAGCACTTTTTGAAAATTAAGCAAAAATTAAGAATAAAATTAAGATAAATATAGTTGGTCGGGATCATAAATTTAAGTAAAATGTTGTTGATACTTGAAAACGAAACACTTTTGTCAAAACATATTTCGCTAAGGCCGATCGTGTGCATAGAATGAAATTAACTATAACTGGAATAATTAGTAGGTGTTTATTATGCGGAATAAAAATTCGAGACACTTAATACAACGTTTCTCCAGTTTTTTTATCACTTCCAAAAAATAGGATTTTTCGAGGTCCTTAAAATAGGCATTTGTTTGGTCAATAATTTCATCGTTGGAGCTGAATCTCTTTCCACTGAGCCATTTCTTTAGGTTTGGAAATAGGAAGTAGTCATTAGGGGCTAAATCCGGAGAATATGGCGGATGAGGTACCAATTCGTAGCCCAATTCATAGAGTTTTGCCATGTGCATTATCTTGATGAAAAATAACTTTTTTCTTGGCCATATGGGGTCGTTTTCTTTTTAAATCCTCATTAAATTGGTCTAATAAGTTGGCATAATATTCGCCATTTATTGTTTTTCCCTTTTGAAGGTAATCGATGTGGATTATCCCGCCATCACCTTATTGGCCTTCGGAGCAGGTTCACCCGGAGAAACCTATTGTTTAGACTGCTGCTAGGTCTCCGGAGTACAGTAATGGATCCATGTTTCATCCACAGTTACAAAACGCCACAAAAACTCATTCGGATTCGGATTGCGGTTAAACAACTCCAAACAATCCTTTGAAGTTGTCACACGTTTACGTTTATGGTCAATTGAGAGCAAACGCTTATCATTTAAATTGAAACCACACTGCCATATGAAATGCCTATGGCATCAACAATCTCACACACTTTTACTCTTCGGTCGGCCAACACCATATCGTGATTTTTCGACATTTTCGGGTGTACTGACCTCAATTGGCCGTCCAGAACGTTCAGAGTCATTTGTACTTGTGCGACCACAACGAAAGTCAGTAAACCACTTTTTTACCATTGAAATCAATGGTACAAAGTCCCCATAGTATTTATCGAGCTTTTCCTTGGTTTGATTGACCGTTTTTTTCTTTTTCGCAGAAAATAATGTTTAATGAGCACTCGAAATTCACTTTTTTCCATTTTTAGAAAAATACACGAGGTTGTATGTTTTGAACAGCTGTTAAACGCAAAGTAAATGACGACACTTGCTCAAAATTTGACAGTAGTCTATTAACAGGTGGTACTTGATGGAAACAGTGTTGCATTTCATATAACTACGAGAGAAGTTCGAAAAATCATGGAAATATTGATCCGCCCTCGTATGTATGTATACAAAAGGATTTTAATGTGCCAACAAAAAAAAATTCATATACTTTAAGGTCTGAAATCTAAAATTTTTGATAATGACCCATTACTTGTTGTACATCAATATTTAGGAAATTTTGTCTTCTTTTCAAATATGTATAAAAAATTTTACAATATGAAAATTTGTTAAAGACTTTTTGCAAAAAGCACTGAGAAAGGATGGATTTGTGATTTTTTGCATTTCTAATTATGCATTTTTAATTATACAATAAAATTCTTGTTAGTTTATATTTTTGAATGAGATTTCACACATAAGTAGATTTTTTGATGCTTAATTTAATTTTAATTTAATTTTTGAAACTTAATATCTCTTAAACAAAAAGAGATAATATATGCATACGATGATGTTTCTTGTAGATGTCGACTAGCAGAATTCTCCCTTAAAAGAAATCTTTAAAATCGGTTCAGATATAAGGAATCAGGATCGTTTTTAACTTTGGGTCCCTGCGGACTCGACCTCTGTAGGTCTATATGGTTCAAGCTCAAAACTTAAACTCGCCTACACCTCTACTATTACCATGTGAAATTTCATGAAAATCAGAGCAGCCGTTTCCATTTCATTTTTTGAATTGTATACTGTGCGTCATTTTAGATCTATTTTACCTAAATGTATAGACTGACGGACATTACCATTCAGCCAAAAAACATTTTATAATTCTAAAAATGCATTCTTTACTTACTAATGAATAGGAAAATTAAACGTGATCATTAAAGTATTGATACCACCCTTCTGTAAATTATTCATACGGACAGACAGACATTGCCGTTCTACTAAAAAAAAAAAAAAACTTAAAATTCTAAAACTGATTTTTTTTTTTTATCTAATAACCAATAAAACAGTAAAACGTGATCATTTAAAAATTGATATCACCTTTCCCTGAATTAATAGCCATTTTCGACACCATTTTCCCTAATGTGGGACGGAAGGAACATTTGAATTCTTTAAAAAGGTCTTAAAATTCCAAAAAATATTTTAGAATTTAAAAATGTATTTTTTTTTAGTAACAAATAAATAGGAAAAATATAACGTGATCATCAAAATTCGGATATCACCTTTTCTTGAATTCAGTGCCTTATTCGACCCAATTAACCCAAATGTATAGACAGACGGACAGGCATTACCATTCAATCAAAAAATATTTTATAATTTTGGAAATATATTTTTTTACTTACTACTAAATAAGAAAATTAAACGTGATTATTAAATTGTTGATACTACCTTGCTCTGAATTATGCATAATTTTCGACCCATTTAACTCTAATGTATAGGCGGACGGACATTACCATTCTGCCAAAAAAAAATTTTACAATTTTAAAACTGAACTTTTTACCTAAAAATCTATAAAAAAAAAACGTGATCATTAAAATATTGATATCACCTTTCCCTGAATTAATCGCCATTTTCGACACCTTTTACCTTAATGTGCAGCGATTGAAAATCACGGGTCTAGAACATTTTGTCAAAAAAAAATTATTACATTTTGTCTTAAAATGGGTAATTTTAAGCCAGTTGTGAGAGAAATATTTAAACTTTTTTTATTTGCAAAGATTTTGGTAAATACTCGTAAATCGTCATCATTCGAAAAAAAACGTTCGAAATTTTTTCTTGCGAAATAGATAAAAGTATTTTAATTCTATTAAAAATTAAATAATTTTCAAAAAAAAAAGAAATTTTTACAAAATGCCCTAAAAGGTCTTCTAGTTCAACAAAATCCCATGGGGCAAATTTTTAAAATATTTTTTCCATAACCAGCTTAAAATTACTAATTTTTTGACACCCATTTCTATTAAAAAATCAAAACTTTTTTTAACCAAAATGTATGGGACTTATGATTACTTAATCGCTGGTAGGGAACTGAAGACCAATTTTTAAAATTTTTTTCCATATTCTGCTCATTTTTACGCATCGTTTGAGGGGTCTTCCTATATCGAATTGACAAGAAAAATCAAAATTTTTTTAAATATTAAGCGTGTTAACTTTTAGATACAATAAAACTGTGTTTTTAAGACTTTTTCTATGAAATGGCATATAATTTTTAAAACTTATTTTTAATGCTATGTATTAAAAAGATAACTAATCTTTTCGTGTACCAAATTAAATTACCCAGCAAAAACTTAGCTTCTATTTTGAAAAGCAACAGCTTCATGTATGCATTACAATGTAGCCTTATTCGCCACCCTCAGCATTACCTAATAGTACTTCAATAACTGGTATTTAGTAACTATGAAAGTAATTTGATTTTTACGTGGCTCAGTTGTCTAGAGCGCCTAACTATAAAAAAGCGTACTTAAATTTAAAGAGAGTTCAACCCCCACTTGAGGCATATATTTATTTATATTTTTTTTATATATAAATTGAGTTTATTTATTTCCCTATATAAAAACCACATTTTAGCACATAAAAACACAAGTCGGTTGTGGTGTATCGAGTAAGACGGCAGACTAACAAACACAACCAGTATGCCGATGCGTGGGTTCAAATCTCAACTGATCCAAATGTTTTTTTTTTTTTTTTTTTTTTTTTTTTTTTTTTTGTACGTAAAAAAAATCAGCATCCAAAACAACTCTTTTGGAACCCAAATAAAAACTTATTTAATTTTGGACATCTCGAACAAAATTCATCAGTTATAGCACTAAAAATGGAAGCTGTTTTTCATACCGATTTCGCTTACAAATCACGTTATTTAGTAGGCGAAGTTTTTGTTGGGTAATAAATACAACAATTTAATTATGCCTTCCCAGGAAAAATTGTAGAACATGTTCTAAAATCATTAATTCTAGAGCTGGTGTAATCAGAACCACTTCAGATTCTTTAATAACATCCTCAGAACTAGTGGTATCACAACCAATTCTAACAGTAATGGAATAGAACCGTATTCTGATTCTAAATTCGTTTTAAGGAATGTCTTAGAGAGCTAGTGCTTAAGAACTAATCCTGTATGAATTCTACATCACTTCTGAGAAAAAAATTAGTGGTTCACAAATAACTTCCTAGAACTGTTTAAAATACTTTCAAAAATTAAAAGAAGAGTATTTAGAAAATTAAATTTATTTCAAAAGTGGCCTTTAGGATATAGCCCATTAGAATAAAAAATAAAAAAAAAACAGTTTCTCCAACCGTTACCTAACGCTTCTATGGAACTAGTTCCGAATGTGACAATTTCGTACTAAAATCACTGATTAAAGAACTAGTTCTAGAACCGTTCCATAGAATGGGTACTGGCTAAATAACACTTCCACAGAACTAGTTCTGGAGGTAACAATTTCAAACAAAAATCATTGGTCGTAACTAGGGTTTTTATCCCGAGAATTCCCGGGACGAATTCCCCGGGAATTTTTGCAATTTTTCACTTCCCGATTCCCGGGATTTTTTTGTCGGAAATCCCGGAAATTAAAAACTACTAAAAATGTGCAATTTTACCATTTTTAAAAATAAAAATTCCAGAAAAAACGTTGATTTATCATAATTAAACAAATACAATATTGCCGTGCATTAAGTTCGATGTATATTAATACTAAAACACTTCCTAAATATTTGAAAAATCCGAATTTGTTTGACTGCATGGAATTCTTTATCTTAGAAAACTTTGTCAATGCATTAATGACTTTTAGTCTAAAATTAGTAGAATGCGAAGGTGTATTTCTATTACAGTATATTCGAAAATTAACAATCTGATAATGCAGTTAATGCATTAGTTATTTTAAATTATCATTTCTCGCTTCGAAAATATTTCTGTTCATAATTTTGTTAATTTTCAAAAATGTGTATGAAAAAATTCAGAAAATTTAAAGAAATAAGGGAGATCTAAAGAAATTCTCTAAATATAAAATCTGATATTTTCCTATGCAAAACAAATCCTAAGCAACAAGAAATAATGTACACAAAATCGATTACAAATCAGAGTTCTCGAAAATATATTGTCGGGAAATTAAAAACCCTAGTCGTAACGCCAAAGTAGAACAAGTACAGGCTATTTTCATGTGTTCTGGAACTAGTTGTAGAACTAATAAAATTTTCCCTGGGTTTTATTAAAAAATGTCACATTTTTTAGATTTATTTATATATAACCCTTGAGATTTACATAGAAAATTTGTTACGGCTTATAACTTCCTTATTTAGCCAGATGTAAACAATTTTTCCAAGGCAATGAATTTATATGTTACAATTAACATGTTGTATAAAATTTCAAGTCCTTAACTTGGCTAGATCGCCGTGGGTATTAATGGATTAATACATACCAAACAAATGTTGAAGTTATTAGATTATACTTACCAAGACTTGGACATACCTTTATTTTGTATTTCCTCTGAATACACTTGAATAACTGAATTATTAAATTAATAAAGTTTAATTTATTTAAATAAATTTTATTCTAGGTTTATTATAGTTATAAATTATACCCAATTTATCAGATTATAAAGTTAAACTCATGTTGAATTTTACTAGATATTGGTAAGGAATTATTGACATAATCATATACATATATATATATATGTATGTAAATATTAAACACTTGTGTATATTTCAAATACATAGACATGTGTGAATACATATTTGTATGCTGAAAACATTTATATTGGGTGATATAAAAAGTATCTATGGTTTTTGGTCACTAAATTGTGTTAATGCAATTTAATTTGGCTATGTTAAAGGAACACTTTTATTTAAACTGATATTTCGGTTTAAATTTTTAGTGAAGACAGTTATTTTATTCGTTGCTAATCAAAAAATAGCAAGATGTATAATAATGGATAATAATGGCGAATATGTACTTGATTAAAAATGATTTCCAATTAACCCTTATGTTGACAACCGCATACCCTGGTATGTATTTCATTTTTAATTTAGCATATTTGGAGTTTTGGTTGTCATATTAAATTGAAAATTTAGATGTTTGTCAACAATATTGTTAGCTATAATATTCTGAAGAAAAAGTTTAAAAAAATGTTTTTATAGCCAAAGTTAAAAGCGTTTTAGTGACGATTTACAACCAACATACCCGGGTATGTACAGAGCAATTTATGGAAATATTTTATTGAATACAAGTAAAATATTTATTATGCTTAATTTTTTATAAATAATAGATACATTAGCTTATAATAAATTACAAAAAATTGTATTTTAGGCTACGCAGTCCTTACATTCCGTAATATCTTCTAATATATTCAGCACATACTGCTTTGTAGTATTTCGTGTTGGTCTTCATCTAGAACACATAAAACAATTCACTTTAATCTTCATTCTTCCACAAATATCTCGAACTTCTTGGCTTCGGATAAAAAAAAAAATATTCATCTCTTAATCTTTCTGGGCTTTCCGATTCCACTTCTAGAGTAAAAATGTAGCATAATTTGTACATTTTTTAATTTCCTCTATACTTAGTTATTCGCTCAGCTGCAGCAGAAATTATCTTCTACGATTTATTGAAGTTTTCAATTGTGGATTGTTTGCGATATATATAATATTTGTAGCAAAAGTGGCTACTTTTGCTACAAATATATGTTCTCCTTTTGTTGACGGTTCCCAAAATTGACAAATTGTAGTCCAGAAGTTATTACATACAACATTTTCGTTCTCTAGAAAATGGCATCTCTTCCCATATATGTGTTCATTGAGTTTTCAAGTGCATTTGCATCCATTTCTTCATCCGAATCAGTGTTATATGTAGGATCATATTCATCTGAATCATCTACGTTTCTCATGCAATCTTCAGCATCTTCATCTATTGATAAATGTTCCTGCTCATCCTCACTCTCTGTATTCCTAACTTTCTCCAGCATTCGACTTATGTACTCTTCTTTGTCTTCAACATTGCTTTAGCTTCAAATGATAGGAAAACTAACAACAGGTGCATCTCAAAAGTACCATTTCAATTGAATTGGAAAAACTTAAAGTTAGTTTATAAAATACCTTTTTAGTCTGTGCTGGCATTTTATTACCATTCATTTAAGATTAGGTGAAAACGGTTATATAATATTTAGCAAATTATCATAAAAATTTAAAAACCTCAAAAAATTTCATAAAAAAAAAAATTTGAATGATTGAAATCTGCAGGTACAAAGGTCAATAAATGAATTGCAGAGGTTTTTAAATGCACATGGAACAAATGAAACCGTTATACTTTCGAATGAAGGGATAACCCGTTTGTACTTGAATGGGAAAAAACTCAAGGGTACTTAAAAAACCTTTTAGATCTTTCTTTTTGTATTTTTAGTAACACTCAGTCAATAATTAGCAAATAATCATAAAAATTTAAAAACATTAAAACTCTATCATATAAAATACTTAAAAAAGTGTAAACAAATCATATAGGAATAATTTCCATGAGTAAAACTTACAGGTACTTTTCAAAGATCAATAAATGAATGGGAAAAAATTTGAAATTTGAATGCACGAACCCTTATGCCTTCAAACCCTTATATTTTTAGCTTATCTCAGTCAATATTAGGTAAAAACGGTTATATTTTCAGCAAATGATAAAAAAAATATTAAATTGTATAATTCCTTACAAGAAAATATTATAATCAAGTACCACGTGTTCTTCTTTCTATCGTAAAAATACTTGAAAACATAAAAGTGTCAAATATTGCATACAAAATGCAATATGTTGGTTGTAAGGTATGTTGGTTGTAAGGATACGTATAAATTTTTGGTTGTAAACATAAAGGTTAAGAAAATTTCAATTTATTTTTTTTTTAAAAACCACGTATACTTTTTATATGACCCAATAGTACTCTTACACTTAATTATTTATATGTATCTCGAACTATATATAGTTATAAAACATTATAAGAATTTTTAATGATATATTTTAAAAATTACATTATTTAATGGCAATTTGAAAATTAATTTTATTACTCACACAATTAAGTTCATATTTACTCATTAATGAACATGAAGTTTGTCACCCAAATACATACATATATATGTACGTATGTATAATATATTTAATATATAGAAGTTAAAAAATATATGGCTAAATAACAGCATTTTAATACATATTATTTTATTGTATAACAATTGTGGTGAATATAAATACATACTTATTTATTAGAGTATTCAGTTTACTCGACTTTTTCATTGTTCGAATAATCAAATAACTCGAAAACGCAGTTTTTAAGTTACTCGAATAATCGAGTAAAAATTTTAAGTTACTCGAGTTATTCGAGTAAATTATACCTTAAAATTTTACTCGTTTTTTTCAATGATTATTAAAAAATAAAAAAAAAATAAAAAAATATAGCTTAAAACAAGAAATAGTTGTTCAAAGATTTATAAATATTTGTCATTTATATTTATAAATATTTGTATAGTAAAATAAATAGCTCTAACCATTTTGGTGTATTAATTCGAACAACATTTTATATTAAAGTGTGTTCGAAGGGCTTTTTATCATTTTTGAAATGCTATAAAATTACTAATTTTTACACTAATACCCTATTAAAGGATATTATCTATACTATCGATAACAATATAATGTTGAGTTTTTAACCACTTTGAAATAATTAGCGATTTTGTCTCACTTTTTTGTGGTACACAGAGGTTTTCAATTATATTCAAAATATTTGTACAATATTTGGGAACGTTTTACCCATATAGGCCTTGCCTCCAATGACACGCCGTGTAAAAAAGAAATGGTATTGCAATGCGAGTGGCAGGCCTTGTAGATCCTAAATAATGACATTTTAAAATGTCAGCCGTATTCTCAAAAATAATGTATGCTTGATAACGAGTTACTAGCTTTTTGTATGTCAATTTCTATAAGAAAAACTTAGTAACTCTTTATCAAACCTACATTTTTTTTTTTTTTTTTTTTTTGAATACGGCTTTGTATCTTTAGCCCTCCTATTTCCGACTGGGATTAAACAGTCATTTAATATTATACAAATGTATATAGTTTTTAAAATAATTTACTCTTATTTAGTTCTTTTTTGTGCAAAAATGTTTCGCAACTCTTAATTTCCTAACAATACCGGTGTTAGAACTAACAACTTATCTCAATTTAATAGACAAATTTATTGTAAATTTAAAATATATAATTCTTTCTCCCAAATGTACGCGTAAGAATTACAATTGGCTCAATTTTGAAATTAACCATAAATTTTGCCCAAAATGTTCAATATTTTATTTCTTCTTTCTTCCTATTTTTGATTTCATCCAAGCCACCACCATCATATCCTCCAAACCAGACTGAGAATTTATTGATATGTTTTTGTAAATCATGTAAACTAAAATCAAAACATCCTAAAAAATACTTAAAAAATAAAATAAAATATTAAAATATTTTTTTAGTCGAATTATTCGATTAATCGGCATAATTTGCTCGAATAAATTTTTACTCGAAATTCTTGATTTTAATTTAATCGAACCAATATTTGATTTTAGTTTGTCGATTAATCGAGCAAACAATATTCGATTGAATACCCTATTATTTATGTAAGGAATGTTATAGCTATTACTTCAAATTTATAAATTTATTTATGTAAATAATTGCTAGGAATGGAGGTGGGTTGCGAAATAATTTGTTTTTTTTTTTTTTTTGGGCCATAAATAATAAAAGTAGTTTATGACCATTGAACAAAATCTGGTAGCCGTAGAAAAAGTGAATTTTCAGACTGTAGTACCGCAGACAAAATAATATGAATTTAAAGAGAAATTAGCTACATCACAGTAGAGAAAGCTGCTTATTCATTAAATTGCTTTGTGTCTTTTATCGGAAAAGTTAAACAAAGGCCTGAAAACTCACACGGTATAAAAAAAAAAACGCTAGATAAAAATGCAAAGGAAAAAGGGAAGAACATAAATGGTTTAAAAACGCTTTTTTGAAAAGTAGTTCTGTGACCAGAGCTGAAGTGCTTTCGAGTTGATTTGGAGGAGCACAGATTCCCAGATAGTCATAGGAGGAATGTGTAGACCTCTTAAGTTGGTCATTACATGTATTATATATTATATAAAAAATTTCCAAAAATTAATTAATAATTCAACAGAAAAAATATCTGCATATACATAGTTCTTATAAATTTCAACAAAAAAATCTTACATGTGCAGGTTAACTTTTCTAGTTTAAGAGATATTTATATCGAAGCGAATTTCACCCTCGTTTTGGGACTAGATTTTTATAACCACCATCAAAAAGATGGGGGGTATATTGATTTTGTCATTCCGTGAGTAACATGTCAAAGGAATCATTTAAGACCCCATAAAGTATATATTTTCTGGGTCCTGGTTAGATTCTAAGTCGATCTAGCTAAGTCCGTCCGTCCGTCCGTCCGTCCGTCCGTCTGTCTGTTGAAAGCAGGATAGGGCTCGAACGGAACAACGTAATGGGACGAAATTTAGCTCAAGGTTTATTTGGTATTGAAAACGGTCAAAATCCGTTAATAAACAAAATAGTTATGGGCAAAATACTAGAAAAACAGGGTGTCCGTTGTAGCTTCATTTCATACTTTTCTGCTGATATCTCTGAAACAAAAAAAAAAAAAACGATAACGAAATTTTGTTAAATTTGACTTTTTTTTAACTGTTATATAACCTTTAGTTATATTTCCATTAAATTTCATCGAAATCCATGCAAAAATAATTAAATTTTTATTATGTTTTCCATAAAAATTGTATTTTTTTTTTTTTTTTTTAAACTTTGACCTACTTATTTTATAGGTTATCTTTGTCCTATTTTTTAACACTTCAGAATATATCTCCTGATATATGTTTTACTTTATTATATAATAATTTTGTGAACATAAGTTGAAAAAAAGTTGACTTTATATCTAAAAAACTACAAAAAATGCCCCATGAAATATTCTAGGGGGAGTTAAGGTAAAAATTCGAAAGTTGGTAAATTTTGGTGCAGTCTAATATATAAATAAATGATATATTGATATAAAATTTAACATTTCTGTTGCATTTAATATG